>CM060705.1:170706449-171906449 GCA_030686995.1 Artemisia argyi | reverse complement strand
TTTTTTTAGAGATGTCTCAGGTTCAAGTCTTTTCATGGACCTTCAGAGGCCCGAAATAAATAGAAGCAGGAGTGAGGTTTATCCCCTAAGGAGAAAGATTTGAAGCTTGCATATTGCCCAATTGGATATCACTGTGGGCTCGGATTACTAACTACTAACTCGCCGTTAAAAAAAAAAAAAAAAAAAAAAAAAAAAAAAATGTATATATTATTACATGATCATCCCTGTTCCCATGTGGCCACCTCTTTCTCAATTGATTTTTTTTTATTAATATTTCATTGTATTTAGAGTTATTAATTAATATAATTTACTGGCTTATACCTAACAACGTATAACTATCAAATATCATGTTCAACGACTGAGAAAGTAAGCAAAACAGAAAGCATCATTTGGGTTAGGTAATTATTATAAAGTTAATTGTAACTATTATGATCATAAAAAGGTAGGTAAATAACAACATATGTTTACTTGAGATTATTTGCTTCCATTTGTCATAACGTGGTGAAGGTGTTAAAGAAGAGGCTAGGAAAATTACAGAAAAGTACTAAGGTAGCAAAATAAAAGTAGTTTTTAACTCCAAAACAAAACCATATATTGTTTCTTCCATGCATTTTTCTAGTGAAAGATATAGAAAAAAGGAAAAAAATAGAACCTTCTAATTCGTTTGCTAGTCGATGAACACACGATTGTGACAAGTTGTTTAATTGTGTTTTTCAACCGACCCAGATATCGGACGAGAAGCTGTCAGTTTTAGTTATTTAAATCAAATACGTATCTCGTTCTAACAATTTGTTATTCCGATACTTAAATAATCCATTCATATTTGTATATGAACAAGTTGTACGGTATATATATGTATCCAATTTAAAGGTATTCACTACTTATTTGCATCTATCTTCGTCTGGTTTTACCAACATCTGATTTTGCCTTGTTTTATCTGCATTTGTCTGTCTGCATCTGTCAGCCTGAATTTGCCTGTTTGCATCTGCACGTGGTTTAGCATATGGTTCACACGTGATTCTGTATCTGGTTCCGCATGGTTCTGCTTTCTTTGTCTAAATCTGCATATGCCTGAATCTGAATTTGTTTGCTTGAATATGCTCTCATTCATCTTCGTAATTATGTTGCTCTGCTCTGATTTTAGTTTTGCAATGACTTTAGTCCGTCTGTTTCAGACTTATTGTCGCCTTGTTACAGTTTGTGTTGCATCTAGGGGTGTCAGTAGGGTCGGGTTGACCCGACCCGAACCCGAACCCGAACACGATAAGGCTTATCGGGTCAGGTCTAATCGGGTTGAAAATGCTTATCGGGTTAATTTGACCTGAACCCGATAACCCGATATTGTTATCGGGTCGGGTTCGGGTTGAATTATTTATCATGTCGGGTTATCGGGTCAACCCGATAAGACCCGAAAATCCTTAAACTAGTTTTAATTTAGTCACTTTTGCCTATATTTTTTTTAAAAGATAGTCCATTAGCTAGCTAATATATATTGTTTTACTCCATAATTTTATCTAAGGGAAATCTGAAGGTGCTTTGTTTGCAAAGTAGTCTGCTACTATGATTTTTTTTGTTGAATTACGTTTACTGTTACATCTTTAATTTGGACTGAATTAGTTTTCTTGTTTATGTATAAATTTGCATAAGAGTGTTGTATGTGTTTTTTTTGTGTTTGCAAAGCCTACTGCTACCCATTTTGTTGTACACTTTTTTTACTTATATACTTTTCTTTTTTTGTTTTGTAATTTATGTTTTTTACTTATTGTTACTTAATCGGGTCACCAGATAACCCGAATCACCCGACCCGACCCGACATAATCCGACCTGAACCCGATAACCCGATTACTTATCGGGTCGGGTTACGGGTGACTTTATAAAAACTCAAAACCCGACTCAACCCGACCCGAAAAACCCGATAACACCCCTAGTTGCATCTAATCGAGACTTCGTCTAGACCAAGTTTGCACTCCGGGACTCCTTTTTTGGTTTGTTTTCTGGTTTTAGTTTTAAATTATATTCTGTTTTGCAAACTCTCAATGTTTACCGTTACAGCATTGTGAGTTTGAGAAATGATGTTAGATAATAAAGGCCCGCAAGCGCATTGGGTTTAACTCGTTAAGTGATTAGGGTTACGTTAGTTTTGTTTTCTATTTAATATTTTATAATCTTTATTATTTAGTGAATCTGATAATACTATTGTCATTTTCCATCTAATTTCTACAGGTTACTCAACAACTTTACTCCATTATGGTTCATGTTCACCATTAACCATTTTCTCCATCAAAGTATAACTCTCATACAAATACCATAACATAGTCTTAAAAACAATAATAATAATAAAAAAATAAAAACAACGGCTTTGGGATGCCGATTCTGCATGCCGACGCCAACCACACTATTGAGGTAACGCCAACCATTTCCAGCCAACCATTTCCAACGATAAAGATTAAATGCCGAGCGCCATTCCAAGCTTGAGTGAGCGTACTAAGAGTTTGTGTATACTTTGGATTATGTTTGCACTATATTTTTTATGATAAATATTAAATGCCGGGCGCCATTCCAAGCTTGAGTGGACGGCTGGACGCACTAAGAGTTTGTGTGTACTTTGGATTATGTTTGCACTCAATTTTTTTCTCGTTTTTGATTTTCAAATAGGTGTTTTGCCGTTTATTTCTTATTTTGTTACTTGCAATTATTCATATTTCTAATCTAAAGATTAATTTTTATCGTTACAAGAATAACATTTTTTTTTAAAACTAAATCAATAAGTTCATATAGAATGAAATCTATATACTTAATAAAGAAAAACGTCAGTATAATAAGTATTTTAAGAAAAAGGACATTGATAAAAACCAAATTCGATAGCAAAAAATTGATTTATCACATGATTGTGAAAGAGATGTATGCGGTATTTGAGAATAACAGTGGTATATCGCACGTATTTATAAATTGTTAACTTGTTAAGTATAAAGCTTCTAGATGACTAGAACATTTAGAATTTTTATATAAATGATGGAGTACTTGATAGCGAATCCCACTTTAGGTGTTTTCCCCATTTATTCCCCTTTTTTAAAATACATAAGTATTTTTAGGCTAAATTTTTTCCTTAATATATATTAAATTATATCACAGAATAATATAAGTCGAGAAATTTGAGTTATTTAATCATCATTTGTATTTTATAACCCAAGTTAATGTAATTATTATTTTTATATAACTAGAAAGTGGAAACGCAACTTCTATAGATTTATTACAACTTTATTTGGTTAGGATGTCAACATCGTACTAGGCATAAAAATGAGTGTGGAAACGTGATTATCATTTTTGGCTTTTTATAATTTAGACTTGTTATTATTTGAAATAATTAAAAAATACTCCGTATATCAGAAAACATATCTAACTAGTTATTTAACTAGCTTCTAGAAGTTCATCTTATTTTAATGAAATTTAACCATTTGCAATTTTGCATAATTGATATGCACAAGTGATCTTATTCTTTTAATACTCCGTAGTATAATATTGATTTATGAATTAATCTATAATTAATTGTGTGCTAATAATAGTTAGAACCGATATACGTAAAGGTTTGCAAATCATAAATGAACGACGATTTGAATGCGCACGTTGCGGCGAAGTGTTTATATACGATATAATTGTATGTTGGAAGAGTAATTTTTTTTGTAATATAATGAATGCTAATAATTTGTATCGGACAGTCATAAACATATACTTAATCTTGATTATAATAAAATCAAGTAAAAATATACAAACCGATGGCAGTATTAAACAATTATAAACACAAATCCACATATCCAATAATAGCATACAAACCCAAAAAGAAACCAAAATATTACCCACTAACCAATCGAATTAAAACACTATACAACCATAGCTCTTTGAGCGAACGGGAGTTTGTGAGTTGTGACATGTTTCTAGAAAGTGCACAAACTGTGAACAAAGTGTCAAGCTTTTTAATCAAACGCGAGTAAACAAACCATAACTCGAGTTGTAAAAAAAGATCGAAACATGAATATGATACAATAACGACGTTCTTCACATTAAACAATGCCTGATCAAATTAAAAGAGATGCTAGCGATGATGATAATGGCAAATGTATTTCAGTTTTGAAAAGAAAAAGGAGTAATTCATTCTTTAAGAACAATTAAGCTCTAGATCATCTAAAAGCCAAGACCAATGAAAAAAATGGACTTAGCTAAAAAAATGTGAGAAAGGATATGGTGAAAGAATTTGCACCAAATCACTTTCGCGACATCTTCTTGTTTCTTATCTTTGTTTAGGTAAGCGCATTTTATCAACGATTTTTGCTTTTGAATCATCTAAATCTAAACTGGTATGAAAAAAATGGATGTTGTCCTTTACGTCTAAAAAATTAAACAATTTAGCATTATCATCTTCGTTGTCACCACATTTAATACTTATCGTGGCCATTGCCATCATCAATAACATCATCATTATTTATGTCATCGTTATTTGGAAGTTTGTATTCTTTTTCCTCAAATCGTGGAGGTGGAGGAGGTCTACTACTTAACCCTACGGAGGTGGAGGAGGTTTACAGCTTTCTGTTACAGATAACAACTTAATAAAACTTCTGTTTAAACAGTCATATCTGAAGCTACATAATAGAACTTAGCAATCCAATGGGCTAATGTTCATAATTGAATAAATTATACGTGGGCGTGATTAAATATTTAAACAATTCAAAACCCACATTAAAATAATTTATTAGCTAAATCTTGAAGAACTATTAAGCGTGTGTCTATGTAATATGTATAAAGATGATTAGCAAATGAAAAAGGAAATTTAAATAAACATCTTTTCAGAATATTAAAACCACACATCTATCTCAAATTGATTAAAGTTTTTAATAAAGCATCAACATTTTTATATGTATTCACGACATGGAAACATAAGCGAAACACAGTGACATGATTAACAAAAGAGTAGTAAATGAATTAACTTCGGAATACCTGAGTTGTTGTAGCAGGTCAGGACACAAACCCTAACTATTTAAGGATCTTTTCCCTTCTTTCAAGTAGAATATATGTCATGATCTCCTCCCAATCAAGCAACATTTATCTGTGAAATTGATAATTTTGTATTCAAGACATTCACGATATATCAAGTGGACAGAATAATATTGAGTTGAGGAGAATGGGAGAAATTGATATGACTGTTTTCTATGATGATTGCAAGGAGCATTTTTATGTATAAAGAAGGTCAATTAAATGTTTCTTCATAACAAAACTTCTCTTTGAGCGTGTCATAGAGAACCTTCAAATTAATTCTTCTCATCCTCCGCACGCCGACATTAGCATGTCCTATTGACATTCCTCGAATAGCCTAAATACAAAAACGAGTAATATTTATGCCTAAGCTCAGATATCATATTGCCAGCAAAACTTAGTTGCATTTTATGCCTTCTAGTTTTTGCAATGCCACAACTAAAAATCAGCGGGTGAAAAAATCATCATAGCCTAGCAACCAATTTCCAATAGATTTATAAAAAAATTAAAAATAAAAATAAAAAATAAAAAATGTAAACTACTATAAGGGAAGCTTCGAAATTCTTTTTGCCAATGGCAAGATGGAGATTGCATGAGTTCTTTTCGTTAATGGCAAGGTGAAGATTGCATGGGAAGATAGATACCAAACTAAAACTTCTATGTGTAATATATATTATTAATCACATTGATAATGGAAATAGGTGCTAAACATGCAACTAACCTCGAAAATTATATGGCAGCTTAACGGAAAACCCACTAAGAAACACAACGGTATCAGTGAACCTGTATAGTTGAGGTAACCAATCTTCTTTTATCAGTGGAGGCAATGAAGAATTTGAGAAAAGATAAACACAACTGTTTATACAAAATATAAGAATCTACAGACCATAAATCTGTAAGCACATCATCGCATGTATACTGACAAAATCATAGGCATTAAAAATGCCTCATTTGATGAGACTCATATATGCAGATAATCAAAAAGTCAGATTAATCTACCATGGCTGCAAACATAGTAAGTTGCCCTACCAAGATGCGGATAATCTCAACTTTGCTCGATTCAAGTCAGACACATTCAAGTCAATCGTCATAGCCTCTTATAGTTTTTACTATCAACCAAAACAACTTAATTTGTAGTATAAGAATCCAATCATTATATAGGACGAAAAGTGTTTGATCATGTTCAAAAACATCCAAATGACCACTAACTTTAACGTCACAAAATGCCCTTCTCAAACCTTTTTTTGTTAAGTTCGAAACATAAAGCAACATCCACACACTCAGATTCACTTTATTTATCCCCTAATTACATGAAGATGACACACCTAATTAACTAACAAACTAAAATTGCAACAAAATATCAGCAACATACTAAGTACACTACATAATTGCTCCTCCTGAATCACATATACATCAAACAAACTAAAAACAAATGCTTTACCACCCAACTTACTGTCGGATGTTTCGTGAACTTAATGAAGCACTTTAATACTATATCTCAAAATGCAATTACATGAAGATGCCTTGATGAAATACCAAATCTAGTACCATAGGTCAGATACCAAATCGGTATACGGTTGCATTTTATGCCATACGGTTTTTACCACGCCAAAACTAAGGTTGGTTGTGAAGCACAGTTGCATTTTATGCCCCGCCGATTTTTGCGAGACCAAAATCATATCAACCATAAATTCTACAAAATCACAACATGCAAATCAAAATTTAAGTAGCAAGCATAACGAAGTATTCTACACATTGCCCCAACCAAAGCCCTTAAGAGAATTTCTAACTTAAATGCAAATTCAAGAAAACTAAACTTAATAACTTTGATTCAAAATAAAATGCACGAACATTGAACAAAAACCCTAACACCTCGATTAATTCTTTTAGCCAACTTTAATGATATACAAGCATAATTAGGCGTTCTACTCATCATTCAAAACAAATCCCCTAAAATAATTTAAGCTTTTACTAATTAAATCAACAAACCCTAGATAACAATTTTTTTTTCCATAAAATGAATTTCATGTCTAATTTTCTTACCTACACCCCTTTTGTGTGTCTGATTTTTGTACAGAAAACCTAACAGATGAAAAGACAGATCTTGTTTCGTGTAAAAACATTGCAACGAAGCCTATAATTAAGTGTAAAAAAAATGAAAACCCACTAACCTTATTTTAATTCTCTTAGCCAACGGCTAGGATCGATGTATAAACAATACTGACTTGAACCACGATTCTACAAACACCCCAACCATCCTCCTCACATAACCAAAATTCGATAAATTTGAGTTATTCAATCATCATTTGTATTTTATAACCCAAGTTAATGCAATTATTATTTGTATACAATTAAAAATTGGAAAAGCATTTCTATAGTTTTATTGCAGCATTATTTGTTTAGTATGTCAACATCGTACTAGGCATAAAAATGAGCGTGGCAACGTGATTATCATTTTTAACTTTTTATAATTTAAGACTGTCGGTATTTTTTTTCGAACAACAACTTTTAGAAAAAAGCTTTAACAAGAAGCTAGAGCCCTAACACAAAAATTACAAAGAGTTTAACACCAACATAAGGCTTTGTAAGAAACCTTTCCAATTACATCTCGATTTTTTATTCTTATTGGACATCCAAAAGAAAGGTTGAGATACGATGAAATTGAAGATCAAAGCTTTCTTAGGCTTGTTAACACCAAAAACCATCTCATTTCGAAACCTTCAAATACTCCAAGCAGCAGTGATCACAATGTTGTACAATCCCTTCCTTTGAATTTTCGAAATCTTGAGATTATCCACCCAACCAAGCAAGTCCTTCATCGACGACAAATGAGGAATGTCCAAATCCCACCACTGACCAATTTGTCTCCATATCTCCATAGCAACCTGACAACTCAAGAAAACGCGGCTACTAGACTCCGTAACATCATCACAAATACCACACAAAGTGGAAGGCACATCCAAGCCTTTTCCTCTAAGTTATCGCAAGTCGGGAGCTTATCTAGAAGTAATTTCCAAATAAAGACATTGATCTTTATCGGAACATCTTTACTCCATCTTGTGGGAGTATTATCAGTAACCAAAGTGCGCGTATCAATAGTGCTCCTTGCAGCCGCAACAGTGAACAGCCATGTTCCGTCCCCCGACCACACCCATCTATCTTTTTATGGAGATAATGTACAAGAGCCAAGCAAAGTAAGCAGATGGTTCCACTGTTCGAATTCAGCCCCACCTCTCGGATGTCTTCGAAGCCAAACAGAGTCCAAAGACAACAAAATCCGGTCCTTCACCCCTGCATTCGGCTCTGCGTCCAATTTGAAAATCCGAGGAAATTTCTCCTTAAGTGGACATTCACCAATCCACATATCTTTCCAGAAAATCGTATCTGTACCATCTCCAATTCGTTTTTTTACAAGCGCATCTAATCTCACGTTTTTTCACCAATCCACATAAGACTGTCGGTATTATTTGAATAAATTAATAAAAAGCACTTATTACAGGATAAGGATAGTCTCATGTTCATTTGAACATTAGAGGTAATGTCGTGCTTTTGTGATTGTACATTTGAATTAAAATAATGTTGTGCGTATTTTGCAAATAATGTACAATCACAAAAGCACAACATTACCTCTCATGTTCAAACGAACATGAGAGGATCCTCATCCCTTATTATAACAAGCCTTCTAGAAGTTCATCTTATTTTTATGAAATATTACCCTTTGTTTAATTGATATTCGCAAGTGATATTATTCTTTTAATAGTACAGTATTGATTTATGAATTAATCTACAACTAATTGTGTACTTCTTAGTTAGACCGGATATACGAAAAAGTTTGCAAAATGAAAATGTTTTTTCAAAAAAGCAAAATCGGTAAGCACTGTAAGCAAATGTCATATTGAATCTCAGGGCAGCAAATTAATGAGTAAAATTGTTTGCAACTTCTATTAAGCTAAAAGTTAAGAGTTTTAGCAAAAGTAATGGAACTCTTATTAATTGCTTTTTTAACAACATAATAAGTATTTAACATATGCTGAACACAGGTACTGTAATATTCAAACATGTCGACTTTGACTGATGTATGAATCAGCATTGAATCTAAGTAATAAACATAGGAGAATAGTCTTGTCGCTTAATCATGCATATATGATTACTTGTGTACAACGATAATGTAATAAATTCGGTCATAAATATCAAAGTTCAAGACTACGACGAGTCTGAAATTTCAAAATCGAATCTTAAAACAAGCGAAGCTTAAATATCTCAATTCCCTCAATTTTCTAAAGTATAAGCGCAATAGAAAAATTAACAATTTGATGTAAATCTGATTATTATAATTTTCAAATTTTGTTTAAAAGTTTTAATCATGTATAGAACAATATATAAATCTCATAAAAACATTTATTAGTATTTTACCGATTAACATTTTTCGTATGGCGACCTTGAATCCCATTTGTTGGTTACAATTTTTGTTTTATCGACAAAGTATTTTTGTTTGAAATAAAATAATCTAGGTTCAAGATTTGCTTAAAAAATAACAGTTTTTTCTTTATCCCGGCGTAAAATGAAATTTATAGCATAAGTCCAGAAAGTCTTTATCAATCACATTATTGGGTTTGCATTATTAAGTTTGATGTCATGTTTGTTTGATTATTTTAAAAACATAGCAAGTGACTTTTAGACGATACATTATACTGTGATATGAATTGGACGGACGAAATTAAAGCAACAACAATTACAACTGAAGTGACACTGAAGACTAAAGGTTTCGATTAAGACGCTTAAAATAGTCTAAAAGATTTAAATAGCTTAAAATAACTACGTATTTTCACAATATAATCGAAAAGTTAATGTTGTTTGCCAAAGAATCTGATTTTCTCACATAATTGTGACTTTTTTCAACATTTGCGAGTTGTGTATGTTTTTGCGCGAGTTCTTTCAATTTTTATGTGATTATATTATGATTATGTGCGAGTTTTAGCGACATATTGTTTACTTTTAATGATAGTTTTAAACTCTTAGCGATGTTTTATGTTAGTTTTCCAGTTTTATGCAATTTTTAGTGATAGCTTCTACTTTTAGTGATGCATTTGGAAGTGTCACTACTGTCAAACACAAAGTGTAGCCCCAAAAGTATCGCTAGACTAAAAGTTTGTCACTACTAAACCTTGCATGGAAATTCTGGAGGTAGTACCTACAATTAAACAAAACACGTGTAAACATAAGTTCCCTCTTAACAAATCATTAAATAAAATATAATATCAAAAGTTTAAAAAGAGTAACATATCTATCCTTCAAGTTTCAACGGCTAAATAAGCAAAAAGTCCCGCAAATAAATGGTCATATAAATATATATAGCTTAAAAATTACACTTTGATGGCCTAAAGTGTTAGTCAACACGTTTGGCGATCAAATAGTCGGCAAAATGTTTGTTAGCAACTACTCAGATGGACTACACAAAGCTAAAAAAAACTTTCAATTGTATTTGATCGTACAACGAATCGACGTCCAAGAGCCGGACGGAAAAATGCACTCGGGCGTAATCCGGCTTATGAAGCTTCAAGGAGGTTTGGAGAAAAGTACATTCGATCAATGCATAGCATTAGACTAGGGGGCTTGATGGTGTAGCCCACTAATGGAGCCTAGCCCCCGTCGGGTACAACACGCACTAGCCTCACCAAAATCCATTTTAAGTACTAGGGGTATTCAAAAAACTGGAGAAACCGATAAACCAGCCAAACCGCTCAATCCGAAACCGGAAAAACCTAATTATCATATATGGTTCGGCGTCGAGTTTTAGTTTTCGATATCCGCGGTTAATCGAACCGAACCGTGTATAATATACATGGAGTTTTTTTAATAAATTATTTAAATAATTGTAAAAGATTTGATTATATTCTTGCATGACTAATTTTATTGTATAACGACTTTTTTGTTTATAATGTAAACATTCGTTAAACTTCTATGTTTAAAATTTGTTTAATGTAGTCTTAAATTATAAATGTCGAACACATATTTTTTGTTAGTTTGTTATGTATGCTTATTTGAATGCTATTATTGTGATCGAATAACTTTAATATAACTTTAATCTATTCAATGTTATTCAATTTTACTAACATGGCAGTTTAGGTTCTTGAGCATGTTATTGTTTTTACATTAAACTCGATTAAAAGTTTAAAATGGTTAACCGTGACCCAAACCGCGGGTCACCGATCCATTTAGATACCCACGTGTTCGATTACCCTCCTAGTACGGTTCGGTTTCGGGTAGTAAAATGAATTACCCGCCTCGCGATAGATAGTATAAGTCTTCCAAAAAAAAAGGAACTGAACAACCCCTTGAACACCTTTATTAAGTACCAACAGAAGCCTGGCCTTCGATCCGTTAGGTATGATAGACATATATTGGAGTAAAGCTCTGTCTCTAGCAAGAGGAGCTACCGCAACGGAATCCGCCAATACACACGAATATATTCCACGCACCGCGAAGGAGCACAAGCCTCCAATGCTAGGAAGGAGGACGAACCTCCGGTACAAGTAAAAAAGATTCTAAGCTTCTAAGGAAGCCCCGAGCTTTCAACACCTAAGAATCCCCAGAGCTTCCGATACTAAGAGCCCCCGAGCTTCCTATCTACAAACTGCGAACCGCTAGCATTATCGCATGCTCATTGCCACAACATCCCCTTGGTATAAATCACCCAAGTACTGATTGGCTGACAAGATCGTGCCTCTATCCTCCAATCTGGCTAAGATACCTCGCACAACTTTGAAACATCCTCAATACTCCGATAACTAACTCACGCCGGAGGCGGTTCGCGGGGGCGAGAGCTTCGCCCCGCGTTTTGGCTAACGTAGCATGATATCTTTCTCACTTTCAGGTCCTCAACCGACTCAAGATCGCGATTTCTACCAAGCCTCCTTGAAGCTTCCTAAGCTGGATTACATCCCGAGTGTACTTTTCCCTCTGGCGCTGAGACACGCGATCAGTTGTAAAATCAGTACTCAAAATTTCGACCTAAATACTCAACAATATAATGTACAAATAAAAGGATAAAAGCATATGGATATATTCTTGAATGAGTTGTTCAACAGCCATGACTCCATGAGTAACACTACATCAAAATAGATAGTATAAACTACGGTCGAGTGGTATTAAATTACCATAGCATAACTTCCGGCTCTTTGAGTACGGCATTTGCTATTTATATAAAGCAACAAACGTATAAAAGATACAAACAAAACACAAGTTGAGAGCATGAGTTGTATCAAACTATCAATATTTACATGGTGAATCCCAAATTGGACAAACCAACCCCATATGCCAAAGATAAAGATAACGATTCTTCAACAAATAAAAAACTGATTACTAAATATACAGTATAATATTCTATTGTCAAAGCTAAAATTTAACTTCAACTTTGTAGAAGTCAAAACGTAGATTGGATTTTAGTTCATTTTGATCACCTTTCACCATGAAAAGTATCTAGAAAGTTAAGCAAACTTGTATATCACCGATATGACGAACAATAGGAACCCTTCTAATTAAGTAGCCTGCAAATCAATCGAGTCTTGGGAACACTTATTAACGATTCATGAGCGCAAGTTTTGAAAATAAGACTACTAATTCACAAAGTCATAAAGGAAAAAGCTAGCTTTAACTAATGGAAATGAGAGGAAGATAACTAGCTATCTCCGTACATGAACACACACTAACTAGTAAGTTGTCTACCACTTAAAGCGCACAAGTCAAGTAGTGGAGAGTAAGGCTTTTAATTGCTGATGGAGATCTAAAGGAACACTCGCTAGTTCAATAAAAAAGAACAACATTTATTTAATTTATTCAATAATCACACCGATTTGACAATTACATTAGAATTGAACCTAACGTGATATGCTTACCTCATATTCCTAGTTACCAGTAAATGAAATAATAGTTCAAATGGTGGATTATCAACCACACTCACAACTACTATAAAAAATTCAATGTGATTACCAAAAGTAGAGATAAAGAGGTACAATGAGGCTATAGGTCACTCGCTTTTCACATATATTATTAGTAACAAGCACAAAAAGACGTAAATTGTCTCTCAACTCTCAAATTATGGTAATTGATCGGGACAATTGATAGGATTAGCTTATACTAACCTGATTTTTTATAAATTCCAGCAATAATCATCTCAAATTTTTGGGAGTTGATTAACTTGATTTACAGTATTATTTAATTCGATCTTTAGTAGCTCACAAGCTTTTCTAACGTATTTAGACTTCCGCATGTGATGTTAATAATTGATTTCATTTAAATAATACTTAAATGATAAAAGTTTTACAAATTTAACGTAATAAGACATACATAAAAACAAAGGTTCTATTTAGTTTCATCATAATAAGATCACAACGAACAAGTGTCCTATAAACTCAATGTGATACGGATCACATATTTAATGTCGTGATAGCTTATATCTATCAGAACTCTAACAGATGAGTGTACGAGAAAACTTGAATAATAGGACTCGTCGAGTGTCCCATTAGATTCGAACTTGTTAAACTATCCTATACAAAATAATAGGACTCAAAAATTACACGTCATGTTATAAGGCCCTTAAGGACACCCCTTAAAAAAGTGTCTCAAAAATAGGTCCTAAAAGCCATATTTTGTTGTAGTGATTAGGATTCGATATTTAGTTCTGTGTCAGCAAAAGTATAAAGTTGTAAAGTTTTCTTCGTCTATAAGGGAGCTTGTTGACATTGTAAAGTAACTCACGAGTTAGAAACTCGAAGAATGGAGTAGAGCAAGGAGAAGCTTCCTTACCGAATCAAGTATTCGGTTTGATCATTCTTTTATTTTCTCGTCTTGCATTTCATTACTTGTATTATCAGTTCTTCCTCATATTAAGTTTTGAAACTAAGATTTTAAAAGGGTAACACTATTCGCACCTTCTAGTATTTCACAACTACAAGCAATTTACTCAATTGGTCGTTTATTAGCTCACACACTTTACAATAAACCAAGAAAAAATGTTGAACCAAAAATAGCACAAGCAAATTCCTAGAACTTGTTCGGTTCCTAAACCTTAAATCTCGTACAAGAACTTCTCAAAAAGTGGTTGTTCACTTGCATCTAAACACACTGCCAGGGACATACTTCTATCGTTGTTTGGGCTTGGTAAAACATATATGGTTCCCTCGTACAATACGCACGCTGGTCCCATGAAAATCGGCCGCCCATATCCAAAATCCGCATCATGTACAGGTAATCTTGTCCAAGCATTTATGTTTAGGTTCGGGCTAGCAAAGTAACTAGGTCCACGAACGAGAGCAGACATGTCAGGTTGTACCTCAAGGTAATCAATAGCCGACCTTAGATAGTCATTGTCCATTTTGGTTAATGTGTTGTGAATTAGTTTTGCGGTGTTGGACAATGATCCTTTGGTAAGATTGCCTGATTTGTCTACAGGGGTGGCAGTAAAGACCACGTTCCCAAGGTAGCCCGGTGGAAGGTGAGGACTCAATCTCGACCTTCCATCAGTGGCTACATATAGCTTAGTCAATTGGTCATCCAGGAGACCTCGAGCCTTGCATGCACAACGCCATATGTGAGCTGCTAGGATCTCATATGTACTATTGTTGTGACCGCTTTCAGCCTTGGCTTTGGCTTTGAGGGTGTTGAGTTGTTCTAGTGTAAGTTTAAGCATTTTGGTGGACGATTTAGAAAGTGAGCCCGATTTTTGTGTGATCGTGTTCATGGATGGAGGTTGGTGATATTCGACATGGTCATGGGTAGGAGTAGGTGGATCACGTGCACGTAAAAGGGTTCGTTCAATGAAGGGTGGGATGGATACAGAAAGCCCACGAGCCACATCGGACCATGTGTTTATGAAATGGAGTGAGGACAGACCGTCCGAAAGTGTATGGAACACACCACAACCTAGAGCGACTCCGCCACATTTGAAATGAGTTACCTGGTGAACAAAACACAATTAGTATTCATAAATTTCGAGTAGTTCTTAACCAATTTTACTTACAAAAACAAAAATCAATGTCAAAATCATTATACTATTCCAAAAGGTGGTCCTAGTTCTAAACTTTTTCTCTATTCAATTATATGTGACTTTACCAACTCTTCATCTAATTGATATTGATAAGCTGCTCGATTAACCTCTTAATTTGCTAATAGTTTAAAGTTAAAACTACATAATATTTCCCATTGACCCTAATATAAAGAACTCCCAAAATACCATCAGATTAAACACGGTTTAAATTAGGATTAGGGTGTGTGGAAACTTTATGAGCGTTCACATTTCATAGTACTACAATAAAATTTTCAGGACCCACATCGGAAAATACAGCCTTGAAAGTTCCTAGAACTCTAGCAGCCTCATTTATAACTTTTACGTTGGCCCCAAGCAAGTGGTCCAAAAAAATAAGACATATTTTTAATCATAAAATCGAAGATTCTTTGTTTAATTCATTGTCCTTATTGTTAATAACTTTTATAATATGGTTTACTAGAGATCTAGGAGTGAGTAATCTTGACTAGCTAGATCTGTTAAGTTTTTTTTTACCATCTAAAGTTTGCAACTGTGTTACCTTGCTCTATGAACCTAGACATATATCAAGTCAAATATGTTAAATGCAATCATCGTGTTATTCATCATTTAACTTATCGTTTTTTAGATAAAGTAAAATACAAATTAAATGGGCACACCATAACAATGAATGGTGCTGTATCTAGCCAACAAGCTAGCAGTTTTAAATATGTAGCCACCAGATGACTTTTTAGAAACGTTCAAACACTTCAAACTACTTATCTATATGTTAACAAACGTAGCAAAACTTTTAAATTTACCTGAGCGAAAAATAGCGGGTAGGAAGAAATGTCGGCCGAATAATCAACATTCGGAGTAAGCAACTTAAACTCGGGCGAAGGCGTAAACTCGCCAAAATCATCTAAACAAGTATCAGATTCAGCTTCAACAAACAACACACCTTGATTGTTACAATTTATAATAAGCCTACCACTTTCATCTCGTCCCATTCTTCCAGCCATTGGATAAAACGGTACCAAGACATCAGCCAAGGACTTTTTCATAACATTCGAGTCGAAAAAGTTGGAGGAACCATTAGGTCTATAGAAGTAAACAGTTAAAATATGGATCCTGCCAACAACAAGATCCAAGTTAGAGGTCCATAGCTGTTTATGTGAGTCTGCTATGACCTCTGAAGGTGGTATGATGGATGAGTTTTTTATGGTTATGTTCATTTTCTTTTTTTGGATATTTTCCATGATGGTACTAGGGTTTTTGAGAAATATATAAAACACAGTGGTATGTGAGTTTTATATGAGGGTTATAGAGAGAATTGGTTATTGGAGCACACATTTTGATTTGTGTGGTGTGGGTGTTTATATAGGATTTGAGAAGTGGTCATGTCCATGTTTGTGGAACATTTTAGTGTTTTTTATTTTGAATATTGGAATATTGTTGAATTGGACAAAATAATGGTAGAGTTTTCTTTTGGAAGAATGGACTTTTATATGGATTTTCATAGTATAAAGAAAAAACGAAGTGAAACACTACTATTAGAAATGAAACAACTTAATGAAGTTTAACTTTAGAATACACTAGTTATAATACCCGCGCACGCGCGGGTTTTTTTTAAAAAAAAGTTTAAATCATATATTTTTATTTATTAAAAAACAAATAATTTAATCTTTGTTTTGTTTGATTTATGATGTTTAATTATAGTTTTTTTTATTATTAAAGATAATTATTTAAAAATTTTAATCCTATTATTAATTACATCTTATCTATATTTTTTGTATTTATCTTCTACTTGTGTTATGGATAAATATAAAATATTACCTAATAAGAAAATATATATATTTTTTTTAAAATTATTACTAAATAAGGTATGAAAGCATTTTTTTTGAAATGGAAAATTTCCAATAGGGGTTTTGTTATATTATATAAAAGATTCCTTAAATTCATAATCGATTGGATTATCTATCTCTTATAGAATAAGAGAATTTCATAAGGTGAAAAAAGAAGGTTGAAAATTGCAATTAGATCAATGACAGGGCACTATCTGTTTCCATGACAAAATAGATCGTTTCTATTAGGCAATTAAAAATCAAAATTGTAGCTCAATTTAGTCAAATGATGCAATTTTCAGCTGATTAAATAAATATGTATAAAAACATATATGTCGATTTTGTAAAAGAACTTAACAATGAGGGAGCAATAATATAACTTTAGTTGTTCAATTTCAAATAAATTATATAGACTTAAATAAATTTATTTATTTTTATTTTTTAATAACTTTAAAAATTTAATAAATACTATATCTTTATACCCCCTATACATTATATAGAGCATATATGTTATTGTTATTTATATTATGATTAACAGAAATAAAAATACAAAAGTTGTTAGGGCAAAAACCACATGTTAGTGTGAGATTAAAATAAATATACGAGATTATACATATAACAACAATACATTTTGATATAAGGCATAAATAAAAAGAATGGATTGTACATATATAAATGACACATTTATATAGTATAACGGGTAATAATATTTCAACATGTGTCGTTGGTATATGTTCAGTTTTGTGTATTTGTTTTCATCTCACAGTAATCCGTGGTGCCATGCCTTTATTTTGATATTAATATTAAGTTTAGCCGTTTTTAATTTCTAAACTCTATAAATAATAATACCATGAGTCGTTTTTGATTTAAAAAATAATAAAAAAATAAAAATAAAAAAAATAAAGCCTTTTGTGGATATCTTATTTAATCTCATAAAGAGGAATAACTTGAGTCATTTGTATATGTACAGTTTATCTAGAACAGTAACGCGTGCTTTCATTTTTCTAATAACTCTGTGCATATGGATTAATTTATTTAAAATGATAATAATATTTTGAATAACAACAACATATATGTCGTGTGTGTGTGTGTGTGTGTGTGTGTATATATATATATATATATATATATATATATATATATATATATATATATATAAAGTTTAAGGGGTAAAATGTATAGGATATTTGTTAAATTTATAAAATTATTAAAAAAAAAAAAAAAAAAAAAAAAAAAAAAAAAGACAAAACAAAACAAAACATTTACTAAAGCTCTTATAACTGATCTAAAATTTAACAACTAAGTTTTATTAATTGTTTCAAGAGATGTGCAGAAAACCGGAAAACCAAACCTAATACCAAAATAATAAATAAATCAAAACCAAGAAACCCAAAACTGATTGAAAAACCAATGGATTGATTTTTCTATTTTGAAAAAAAATCGAAGTTTAAGGTTCGGTTTTGTTTTAACAAAAAAAAGAAAAAGAAAAAAAAACCGAACCGATAAAATACATATAATTTTAAAACACTCTTATAGATATTGCTTTTTGAAGGTGTCATTTAGAATGCATAAACAATTTCTTGTAGGAGTTTTTGTGGTAATTATTTTTTTTATTGTTATTATTGTGTCAATTTATGAAACATAAATAATTATCATATAGTATTTTTCATTATTGTCATTAGTTTCTTATTGTTATTAATGTATGTTTCTTATTGTTGTCACTTAAAAATGTTGATTTATGATGATTCAAATATTCAACCTTGGAAAGACCAAACTTTAATAAACAAAATGGAAACAGAAAAGAAACCAAAAACTAGGGGTGAGCATGGGGCGGGGTGGGGCGGTTTTACGGTAAAACCAAAAACCGAACCGTATATTTCGGTTTTTGAGAACTACAAATCGTTTGGTTTCGGTTTTTTCAGTTTCGGTTTTTCGGTTTTTGACATTGAATCGGTTCGGTTTCGGTTTTTGTTCAGTTTTTTCTTACTTGAAAACAAGAAAATTTTAATCTTATATCAAGTTTACGATTCCAAGTATCAAGCAAAAATATTTAAACAAATATCAGCAACTGCATAATATCCGGCAATCCAAAGCTTCGAAAAACGTACAAAACAACCAAACATTTACTAAAGTATAAAATGTTGGTCTTTGCGGCTTTACACTTTTCATTTGCAAAAACATTCAAAGAACACTACTGTTCGAAAACAAAGATATAACATTTATAAATATAACAAATTTGAATGTAAAGATAATAAACATCACTATTTTTTTAATAGATAAAGTTGTATATTCAAATCTTTAAAATTAAATTGCAAATTTCTTATATAGATAAAATTATATAAAAACATATATAAAGGTGTGGCGGGGCGGTTTTTTCGGTTCGGTTTTTCTTATGAAACCAAAAACTGCCCCAAACATTCGGCTTTTATAAAATTCAAAAGCACCACCATCGGTTTGTCAAATGAGGCGGTTTTTTCGGTTCGATTTTTTTGGTTTTTTCGGTTTCGATTCGGTTTTTTGGTTTTTGTACTCACCCCTACCAAAAACCGAAATCAGTTAAAACCGAAACCGAACGGTTTTTAAAAAGCAAAAACCGAAGTTATTGGTTTAGTTTCGATTTTAGCCTAAAACCTAACCATGCTTACCCCTAATTGCCTTCTCCTATTTTTATAACATCGACATACGTATTTTTATATATGTTTATTTTGCCATATGAAATTTAGATGAGTTTGAAAAAATTGTACTAGTAGTCAAGTTAAACTTTTATTGGTAATCAAAAGCTTTGATTTCAAAATTGAGTTATTCCATTAGTAAATTATAAATCTATTTTCTGATTTTGAATCTTCTCTTATTAAATAAGAGATTCGATCTAAATTTTACAACGAGTAATATTTATTGATTTACTTCTTCATAAGTAATTGAACAAATGAAGTAAAAAAAAGTTCTTCTAGACGATAATTTGGATTATCATCTTAGCATACCCAACTGAACATTATTCATTGTACAATATGATGACATTATAAGTTTTTCATGAAAGTTTACAGATGCGTAAGGATTGCACCAGGCTTTACCTCTCGAGGGATCTCGAGAAGCTTACAACCCCCACCAGGCAGTGTACCTGATCGATGTAGTATATTATAATGACAAGTATCGGGGGATTGATCGTTCAGCTAGGAATAGTGTCGCTAGGATTAGAAAACCTAAAGACTAGGTCTAGAGATGAGGGATGATTCTTTTTTGTATTTTTATATTTTTATGAAAGCAAGTAAAAATTTCGGGTTTTAAGGAGTTTGGCGGAATTAGTTGCTAGTCAACTAACCCAATACTAAAGATGCAATCAAAATAAAATACTAAAAATGAAAATAAAACTAAATTAACTAAAGTTGTGAGCAATATGTTGGAGAATTGTGTTTACTTAGATTTCACTACTCCTTAGATATCTTTTACACGTTAATTAGTTGTTATAGTTGCGTGGATGACGGATTGTATTCCTTAATACCATTCATGGGGTGGCGTACTTACTTCTCCAATCCTATGAGCGCCTACTTCACTCCTATGTCGAGCCGGCTAAGAAGCTCCTAACATGGGATCACTAGAATTTGCTCATGCATTAAATACAACCAATAAAACCTAGTACACATCGGTTCATGTTTCCTAAGACGTTCAAGCATGTTACACAATGGAGATCTGCCAGTTTTCTTAAGCCTAACATTGAAATCATTCATCCAATACAACCATAAACAAGTAATCAACACATAATTAACATCTAGGTTTCATTAAATCTAAGCAAACACAAGATAAATCTAGCCTAACATGTTAAAATCAAGACAAGCACAAGATATAATCAACCAACACATAGACATATTGATTGAATTAAGAGAAGACTTATCTCAATAGAACATGAAAGGATTCAAGGGATGAAAACCCTTGAAAGTACTGTAAAATATGGCCTAGGGTTTACAAAGTTCGGCCCTAGTTTTCTCCACACAAGTTCCTCTCTAATGAATGAAAAATAGAAAACTATATATAGAGTTTGATAGGTGACGGCGTCAAGAACAAATGTCTGACGCCGTCATCTCGCCGCCAAATAGTTCCCCGGACTGTCTAGATATGGGTCTGACGCTGTCATGTATTCCCCTTGTGCAGGCCGTCACAAAAAATACTCTTGACGCCCTTGTTGTGACGCCGTCAGGATTGCACTGGGTCGTCATGGAATTTACTCTTGACGCCGTCATGGTTTTCCTCTTGACGCCGTCAGGTACTGTTCTCAGCTTGGAAAATTAAGTTTTTGCCGTTTTCTTCACTTTTATGCTCTAAAAATGTCCGAATTACTTCCTTTTCCAGAATTCACTCCCAAAGTACCTAAAATCACAAAAGGAACGATTTAGGGTAATATTTGATCAAATAAATTCAATTCCGGGCTTAAATGACCCCCTAAAAGTGGTTCATTTTTCGCCTCATCATATACCCTTACACTTGAGATTTGCTTGTCCTCAAGCAAATGCGCTTTTATTCTAGTCAAAATACAAGTTAGGGGTCATTTAACATTAATATAAAAGTAATTACAACAAATAATCGTTCCACTAAAGACCAAAGACAAGCACGGAGGTCATACACTAGCACCTCACAAATAGTGTTTAGATACTCACATCTCTGGGGTGTAATAAAGTAATATCACAATATGGAAATGGAAAACATCTCCCACTACCTGTCATAGCAAAATAGATTACCATAGGCTTGGGAAAGGATCAAACCTCCACCACATGGCGTAAGCACCTAGGATAAACTATTAAAGAGGTCTTTTAAAAGGGTTGTAACGTTAGGTGTAGGGATATGGAATACACGGTTTTGTTGGATATAGGCAGTTTTCACTGGTGGCGAGTTAACAATCTTGGTTAATTACATGTACAATATGGCGTTGCTAAGCCAAGACTAGACTCGATGAAAAATAACAAAAAAAAAAAAAAAAAAAAAAAAAAAAACATAAAATAAACATAGAATGAAAACGGGATGGTAGTCCGTATGTTTTTTTCTCTTTTCTTTTTCTATTTTTTTTCTTTTTCTTGATTTTTTCGATTTTTTTTTCATACACTCTTACCCTACCATCCAAAATAATACATCATAGGGAATGAAAATTCCCCTTACACTTGAATTTTTACATACTTTACAATAAACTAATCTAGTGACTCGAATTAAGAAAATCAAAACACTTGGAGTACTTTTAAGATTAACGCACATACGGGGGTAATAATATGATGTTCTTCCCCATTACTCAATAAATAAGTATTTTACCCATGAGTCCCAATCGTCCCAAAACAATATGTACAAGTGATCAGTGCTGAAACGTCAGATTATTATTAACCAAGGTTAATAAGTCAAAAATAGCTTAGACTAATGCTCCGTGGAGTACAATGTATCCTCGGGTCGTATTTCCCAACGAGGCGTGAAATCTGTAATAAAACGAAATTTGGGATCGGGTGATTATGAATGGGCAAAGGTGAGTTTGATTTATACTACTGATTGAATGAGAAATTATTTGGAAACAGTAATTAAGCATACAACAATCAGATATACAAAACACGTAACACAAAGAATTAAAAACGTAAGTATGAAAAATATAAAAACTAAATATGACAAGTTTATAACTACAAGGGTGAAAATTGAAAATTAAAAACTTTTTAACTTAAAATAAAATTAAAATCTAAAAAGAAAATATTATATTATTATTATATTAATTTAATATTAATTAATTAATAAAAACTATTTAAAACTTATTTAAAATCTATTTAACTAAATTTAAAATGTGTTATACTACAAATTTAACTTGGAAAATTATAAAAATAATTTCTAAAAATCTAAAGTAACTTAAAAGATTTATAAAAATTAAAAAGAGATATTTTTGTCTTTTTATGTAATTTTTATTAATTAAAAACTATATTATTAATTTAAATCTAATTAAAATAAATAAAGGTGGAAAAATAGAAAATGAAAAGAGAAAATTATAAAACTATTTTTTACAGGTTCTAATAAAGTTTATAAACTTAGGAAAATTATAAAAATGAAAATTATATAAAATCTAAACAACTATTCTAATTTTTATTTGGTTTTTATGTTTTAAGTAATTTAAATAAAATTAAATGTAAAAATTATAAAGACTACAGTAAAAATTCTAGAAAAATTATTACAAACTTAAAATCAAATAAGGAATCTAGAAAAAATATAAAAACACACTACTGTAGAACAACTTTTAACAGTTACAAATTATTTAACAGATTTAGTTAAATACTAAATAAACTATTATTAAATCTAATAAATACAAGATAAGCTCAGAAAATTCTAAGAAAATTACTACAACTATAAAATATAACAAAGTAATTTAGAAAAATATAAAAACAGGTAATCACTTAACAAAATATTAAAAAGGATAATTAAAATTAAAAAAAATATTAAATAGAAACTATCACTTATTTTAAATTTGATTTTTTCTTGAATTTTATTTTACAAACCTATTTTATACCTAATAATAACTAACTTTTGTAAAAACAATTATTTTGTAAGCTAATAATAAGCTAATAATAAGCTTCTAACTAAAATAGTTGACTTAGTTTGACCAACTAAGCAATTAAGCTAAACTGAGCTTGTGTGGGGTCCACTTGGGTAAAAATTGGTTCCTATAAGTTACTTGAACATGTATAAGCAATAAAAAGCACAAATGGTACACTAAATAAGTCAATAAGCCACAATAAGCTTATGCTTATTGGTTTTCTGATACAGAAAAAGGGACAAGGTTCAAGGCTTGTTTCAGGTGGGGTCCACTGAGGTTAAAAGCTTAAGCTTGGTTGAATAAGCTAGTATGCTAGCTTGTGAGAAATTTGGAAGCTAAAACAAGGCTTGGGGCCCACTGATGTGGCCACAATCCACCACCAAAGGTGGTGGTGTGGTGGTGAGTAACTGATGCACAGGGCAATCAGTTCCCCTGCAGGTCTCTTTGAGGCCTTGTGGGACCCATAAAAAAAATTCCAAAAATTTTGATAAAATTACTAAAAATCAACAAGCTGGTAGTGAGAAAGCTTGTAGAATCTCAGGTGCTAATTCCTAGAATCAAGATAATTACAAACCTCCAAAGTTTGAACAATTTCACATAAACAAGTTTTTGACTTTTCAAGTTTACTACCTAAGTTGACTAAAATGAGTTTCTAATGGATCTAATTAACTGAATATGAAGTAATAAGGTGATAAGACAATAACTTGTATACTTGTAAGTTGAAATGAAGGATCAAGGTGTTAAAATCCTTCACAGTGAAACTGTGAAAAGATTATAAGGTAAATTTTGACTTTTTTCAAAAGACCCTAGGTTTGTATGGTTGGATTGACCTAATATGAACCTAAGTGACTGCACTGAACCAAAAGCAACAACAATTACCCACTTAAATACAGATAACAAGCTTTAACCAAACACACTTTTAAACTAACTTTATACTACAATTTAAGGATTAAAAGCTATAACTTCTGAATTTTAAGTTTTAACAGATTAAGCACACTTATTAAAGACTAACTAATCACTAAAATACCACAATTAACAACAAGAACAAGAAAATGTAAATTAAGCTAATTTAGGCAGTGAAAGTAAAATTTAAAGAAAAATAGAGAATTATTGAATAAGTACTTGAATTTAAGCAATCTAATGATTAAGTTATATCTAAGAAACAAAGAACAACATGGATACACAGGTTTACATAATGCACAGTAGAGTTACAATATTCAAAGAAAAAGCTTACAATTGGCATTCCAGCAGAAAACCAAGAACCAAGAACCAATATCACTTCCTAAAGCTTCCAATAAGCTACTAATACCAGGGCAATCCATTATTTCCCTTGCTCCATGCCTTCATCTTCTGTATTATTGATTTTTTTATTTTTCACTATTTTTCTTTGTATTTTTTTATATTTTTCTGTTTATGATGATAACTAACTTCTGAAAGTTCTAATACAGTAAATAAGTTATTATATTAACTTATATGAGATTATAAGTCAAATAATAACTCTAATAACAGTATTACAATAAAATGAGAATTTTAAGTTAAATTTAAGCATAAACTGAAAATATAATGAGAAACTGAGATTAAAACTTGAACAAAATTTTATTATAACCTTAGAACCTTAGTACAATATTTGGAAACTTAAATTTGAACTGAAATTATAAATTACAACTTAAACGACATACATTGATTAAAACTAAATTACTATATTCACTTCCTCAGCCTCTTGCTCCTTTTATAGCACTCCAAAGTGTTCCAGGTGTCCTCTTTAGCAGATCCCATCACATGTAAGCTTTGAAACGTGTCCAATTGATGGTGACTATTTGAACCTACTTTTGGCGCCAAAAGTAGTAGGGGTTGAATTGGACTGATCCAAGGCAATTAATGCCTCTTGTATTGTTGTGGAGGATATAGGGAGCCATTTGGGAAGGCTAGGGGTGGAGTGGATGGTTGATGTGATGATTGCAGAGGGTAGGGGTGTGGTGGAGATGGTGGGGGTAGTACGTGGCTTCTCCTAGGGTTAGCTTTAGGAGTGGGTTTTGTTGTGGGTTTGACAGAGAGGGGGGTAAGGTGGAAAGTGGGTTGCAAGTGGTGGATGTGAAGGGTGGATGGTGGTAGCAGGTGACGAAGTTGAAGAAGATAGGGGTGGTCAACGCGGGTCAACGCCCAGGGTTAACAAAAAAGGAAGTGGGCTTGTGGTGGTGGGCCTGTGGGTTATATGGACTGGACTGGTTATTTTGGACTGGATTTGGAATTGGATTTATATTTTTTTTATTTTTTTTTTTTATTTTTTTTTTTTTTTTTTTTTTTTTTTTTTTGATCCGTTTGGTTTTGTAAAGTTTAGCCCAAGGACTAAACTTGTAAAATCTGAATTTCAGGGACCAAACTTGAAACTTTCCAAAATTATATCACAAAGGACCTTTCTTGCCATTTACAATATTATAAGGTCTTTTTAATATTTTTCCAAATTAAAAATTAACCGGGGACCATTTTTGTCAATTTTATAAAGTTGAGGGTAAAAAGTGTAATTTTCCTAAAATGTATCAAAAATGACTTGATTTATTAATTATGAATAGTACAAGGGTATATTTTGATAAATTTCCATTTTAAAATACCCAGGGACTATTTTTGCCATTTTTGAAACTTCAGGGACCAATTTTGTAATTTCCTCAAACTTTTTATCCAGGGATTAATTATGATACTTTGTGAATTCCCAAGGACTAAAATTGACTTTTCTTTCCAAAATAAACTACCAGGGACTAAAACTGACAAGTTTTGAAACTTGGGGGACCTGTTTTGCCATTTGTGCAATTTTGAACTTTCAAGGGTAAAATTTGTTATTTCATGATTCCTGGGGGACTTTTGTTGACATTTCTTCAAAATAACTTTCCCAGGGACCATTTCTGACATTTCTTGAAAGTTCAAGGACTGATTTTGCCATTTGTGCAAACTTTGCACGTTTTTCATCTGTTTTCAATCCTTTTGCACCTGAAACATATAAAAACACATTTCAAAGATATTTGTAGTATTATGTGGTATTTCTGTGTGTTTTTAACTGTTTTTGTATTTTAAACAGGACAAAAATGATGAGTTTTTATGAACTCATCAATCCCCTACACTTAACTATTGCTAGTCCCTAGCAATCTGGCATCCACTAAAAACCCATTTTTCAAAATTTAATGGATTTTTGATATCTCTTTACCAGACAGCAATTACTTCTGGAGTAGCCAGGTGTGAAAACTGTGGTACACCTGATAACCGTGTGATTTTGAGCAAACCACCAGCTGTCAACGGATTTGATTAGTCTTTACCAAAAGCCGTTTGCTTCTGGACTAGCCAACTCATTTGCTTTATGGGATATGGGGAGTTGAGGAACCATACAATTTTTGGCAAATTGCAAGCCATAAACGGGTTTGAGTTATCTTTACCAAGAGCCGTTTGCTCCTGGATTAGCCAGTCCTTGTGTGGATTAGACATGGCGGACTAATAACCATTTGTTGCGTTAATGCCAAGTACTTCATTAAGTGAAAATTTTGAAAAAAATTTTCAAATTTTTGGCAAAAACGGGGGTACTAGATGTATAATGTGATTAA
The DNA here is from genome assembly GCA_030686995.1 of Artemisia argyi. Classification (NCBI taxonomy): domain Eukaryota; kingdom Viridiplantae; phylum Streptophyta; class Magnoliopsida; order Asterales; family Asteraceae; genus Artemisia; species Artemisia argyi. The sequence continues at coordinate 171,879,431 of CM060705.1, read as the reverse complement.
ATGTGATTAAATTCGCTAGAATTTCCCCCCTACACTTAGAAATGAATATTGTCCTCAATATTCAAAGTCCCGGCTATTATGCCGACTCTTTGAACGTAAAAAGGGAATATCACAAGCTAAATGTAGGAACAACTTTTATTTTATTTTTGTATTTTTTATTTTTATTCTATGTACTTTATTTACAGTAGGGCAACTCCCCTACACTTGGGTGATACACACGGGTGAAAACCCATGTTTATACTACTGTTTTTGATTTTTTTTTTTATTTTTATAAATGTTTTTGTATTTTTTTAAATTTTATATATATTTGTACAAAAGAAAGAAAATTCCTTACAACTGCCCCTCGAAAGGGAATCTGGGTTTGACAGAGCTCAGTAACTGTAAACAGCCAACAACTAAATGTTGTAACTAAGGGACTAATCAAACTGGGCAAGTTGTGTGCAAAGGAAAAATATTTTTGTATTTTATATTGTTTATGTAATCACTACCTCCCAGGCTTGTGTCAGGTTTACCACGCTAGCTAATCACTTGTGAATGATTAACTGTAATAAATATGTCCTGAAAGCTAGGGAGTTGAATGATAAAGTATATAATATACATACAAGGATAGATATTTGAACAAAATTTACAAAATTCATTATTATTTATGTACATGATACTAATGTTTTTGTTTTCCGAGTCACTAGCTTGACTCGACCCCGTATTAATTAGTCCGTGGGGAAAGTTTGGAGATCTGGGACAACCACTTGTGGTATGTCCCCTCCAAAGTAGTGTTTCAAACGATGTCCATTTACTTTAAAGTTGGGACCGTCGGGTTGTGATAACTCAACAGTTCCGTATGGGTATACTTTTGCTACAGTAAATGGTCCAGACCAACGGGTTTTTAGCTTGCCCGAGAAGATTTTCAATCTTGAATTGAAAAGAAGAACTCTGTCACCAACGTTGAAAACGCGGTTCTTTATTTTAGAGTCATGTATCTTCTTAGTCTTTTCTTTATAGATTAAAGAATTCTCGTAAGCTTGATCACGTAGTTCATTTAGTTCATTTAGCTGAACCTTACGGTGATCACCCGCTGTCTGAATGTCAAAGTTTGCATGTTTCAAAGCCCAGTAGGCTTTGTGCTCTAATTCGATCGGAAGATGACATGTCTTTCCGTACACCAACTTGTATGGAGTACACCCAATGGGTGTCTTATAAGCTGTACGAAAAGCCCAGAGTGCGTCGTCCAATTTATCCGACCAAGAGGCACGGTTTTCACCAACCGTCCTCTCCAGAATTCTCTTTATGCCTCGATTTGAGACCTCCACCTGCCCACTAGTTTGGGGGTGATATGCAGTAGAAAGACGGTGAGTTACACCATATTTCAGCATCACTCTTGCAAATTGATCATTGCAAAAATGTGTACCACGATCACTGATAATGGCACGAGGAGTCCCGAATCGAGCAAAAAGAGACTTCAGAAATTTTACAACTACTCGGGCATCATTGGTGGGTAAGGCTTTTGCCTCAACCCATTTTGACAAATAGTCGACTGCCACGAGTATATATTTGTTACCTCTTGAAGATGGGAATGGGCCCATAAAATCAATGCCCCAGATATCAAATATTTCACAGACTTGGATGATGTTTTGAGGCATTTCATCCTTCTTAGAAACATTCCCGTGATGCTGACAAGCATCACAAGTTTTGACAAGTTCTTGGGCATCTTTATAGATGGTGGGCCAATAGAAGCCAGAATCAAACACCTTTTTGGCGGTGTAGTTTGAGCTGTGATGTCCCCCAGTGGGTCCATCATGACAGGCTTTGAGGATTTCCATGGCTTCATTACCATGGACACACCGTCGGATGACTTGATCCGCACATATCTTAAAGAGGTAGGGGTCGTCCCAGAAATAGTGTTTAACGTCTTTGAAGAATTTTTTCTTCTGTTGGGACGACATCCCTTTCACAACGAAATTACCCGCATGGTAGTTTGCAAAATCTGCAAACCATGGGGTAGAAGTATCATCCCTGGTAGAGATTAGATTGAGAGTCTCCAGAGGAAAAGTTTCATTAATTTCTTTTCTCTCGAGAATATCCTGATGAGGATTCTTTAACCGGGATAAGTGATCAGCAGCAAGGTTCTCTGCTCCTTTTTTGTCTCGTATGAGTATATCGAATTCCTGAAGGAGCAGGACCCAACGGAGCAGTCTTGGCTTTGCATCCTGTTTAGTAAACAGGTATTTCAAAGCCGAGTGGTCCGTGTATACCACGCATTTGGTTAGGATTAAGTAAGACCTAAATTTCTCACAGGCATATACCACAGCTAATAATTCTTTTTCTGTGGTGGTATAATGTACTTGAGCTTCACTCATGGTCTTACTTGCGTAGTGTATTGGCTGAAAATGTTTGGATTTGCGTTGCCCCAGAACTGCACCAATAGCGAAATCGCTAGCATCGCACATAAGTTCGAAGGGTAAGTCCCAGTTGGGGGCAACAAGGATTGGTGCCTCGGTAAGCTTTTTCTTTAAAGTAGAGAAAGCTTCGATGCACTTGGGGGAAAAGATAAAAGGAGCATCCTTTTCAAGAAGATGAGTCATGGGCCGGGCTATTTTGGAGAAATCCTGAATGAATCTCCGATAGAACCCTGCATGGCCAAGGAAACTCCTAATTCCTTTAACAGTGGTGGGATGAGGCAGTTTGGCTATAACATCAATTTTGGCCTTATCGACCTCAATCCCACTTTTTGAAATTTTATGGCCGAGGACAATGCCCTCCTTAACCATAAAATGGCTCTTCTCCCAATTTAGACAAAGATTAGTGTCTTCACAACGTTGAAGCATCTTTTCTAAGTGGGAGAGGCATGAGTCGAAAGAATTCCCAATGACTGAGAAGTCATCCATGAATACCTCCATGGTTTTCCCGATCATGTCGTGGAAAATAGCCATCATGCACCTCTGGAAATTACCCGGAGCATTGCATAATCCAAAAGGCATGCGACGATAGGCAAATGTTCCGTAAGGGCATGTGAAGGTAGTTTTATCTTGATCCTGTGGATCAATGGGAATCTGGAAGTAACCCGAGAAGCCGTCGAGGAAGCAATAATACTCATTCCCCGCTAGTCTCTCGAGCATCTGATCCATAAAGGGCAGAGGGAAATGGTCTTTGCGGGTGGCTTCGTTAAGCTTTCTGTAATCGATACATACTCGCCACCCTGTAACCAAACGAGTTGGTATCAACTCGTTATCCTCATTTGTGACAACCGTGATGCCACCCTTTTTTGGAACACAATGTATTGGGCTAACCCAAGGACTATCTGATATAGGGTAAATCAATCCCGCATCGAGAAGTTTGATAACTTCTTCCTTGATAACTTCGTGGATTTTTGGATTTACCCTTCTTTGATGCTGCACGGTAGGTTTAAAGTCCTCTTCCATTAGGATTTTGTGTGTACAAAAATCCGGGTTAATACCCTTTATGTCTGAGAGTTTCCAAGCAATTGCTTGCTTGTGGGACTTTAAAACCTTATGTAGCGCGGTTTTCTCCTCATCCTTTAAATCTTTAGCAATAATGACCGGTAACTTATCTTTACCTTCCAAAAATGCATATTCTAGATGAGGAGGCAGGTCCTTAAGTTCGACCTCGGGGAAATCATCAGTTTTCTCAACATATTTGATTTCCACATTATGAAGTTGTGGAGGTAGAACAGGAATGGGAGAGGGATCTTTGTTCAATAACTTCTCGAGGAGAAGTATATCCCTTTCTGGGTCAATCTCTTGGTTATCAATCCCCTCGGGAACTGAATTACTTTTGAGAAAGGCATCTAATTCCTCAAGGACGAAATCACTTCCCTCAAACGGAGTGAGGGAAGGATAAGAATTAGCGATTATGGGGTGAGAAGAGGGAGTGGGATTGCCACTCGAAGAACTATCAGCGAAGCCAAGGATTTCCTGAGCATACTCCTCGAATGCAATGTCAATGACATCAATTCGGTTGACCGATTCAGCATCATAATTCGAGGAGTATCTCGAGGTTTGATCAAGGTTGAACGTTATCGCTTCAGTGCCAACTCGTAACGTGATTTCCTCATCGAAAACATCGATTAATGCACGACCCGTCCTTAAGAATCCCCTCCCAAGAATGAGAGGAACTCTGGGATCCGCATCGAAATCAACAACGACAAAGTCTGCCGGAAAATGGAACTTTCCCACTCTTACAAATACGTCCTCGGTAATACCAAGGGGACGTGAAATTGAACGGTCTGCAAGCTCGAGAGTCATGCATGTGGGACTAAGTGCCTGAAGAGAGAGCTTTTTCCAAACTGAGTAGGGCATTAAGTTGATGCTTGCACCAAGATCGGCCAAGGCAAAGCAGTCAACCATTCCTGGAAATACGCAAGGTATTAGAAATCTTCCAGGATCTCCTAGCTTCGCGGGAAGCTGTTTCAACAGAACTGCAGAGCAGTTCTCATTGAGTGGAGTTCGTGCCATCTCAAACAGTTTTTCTTTATTGCTCAACAGGTTTTTAATTGTCGATGCGAATTTGGGCATTAAAAGAAGAGCATCCGCAAAGCTAATATCGAAGTGTAGTTCTTGAAAAATCTGAAAGAATTTTTCCATCTGATGATTAGCTTTTTCACGGAGCTTTTGGTCTTGCAATCGTGAGGGATATGGAATTGTTGGTTTTGGGTTGGCTTTTGGATTTTCAACAGGACCTTCGGTAGTTTCAAACACAACTTTTTTAGGAGGAGTCGGGACCGGGATAACTGGAGGTGGGACGTCGTCGGTACTTCCATTATGAATAGGAGGTATCGTGTCCGTTGTAACCTCAGCTTCTTTTTCCAGTACCTCAGGAGAAGAGAAAGAGGTAGATGGAGTTTTAGGTCCTTTATATGAAGCTCCACTCCTTGTGGTGATCGCCTTAACATCGCCCCTCGGATTAGCGATCGTGTTGCTAGGTAAAGTACCTGAGCCCGAGGGTCGATCATTTAAAGATTTCTTTATGTCAGAAATTTGGCTGATCAACAACCTGTTGGTTTCTTCCTGTGCTTTCATGAATTGTTTTAACAATTCATCAAAAGGGTTAGGGTTTGGAACAACAGCTGGTGTTTGAACGGGAGGGGTTTGCCCTCGAGTGTTCTGCTGAAACCCTTGATTTTGGAATTGTCCCTGATTAGGGTTTCCATGAAAGTAGCCAGGATTATAGTTACTCGGTCCCTGATTTCTATTCCCCTGATTTTGAAAGTTTTGGGGATAACCTTGATTAAAGTGACCTTGGTTAGGATAACCTTGGTTACTTCTGTTTGGATTTTGGGGACGGTTTTGGGTGTTCTGGTTAAAACCAGGTGGTACAGAGTAAGTGCTCGGACGCCATGGTGGCTCAGCAGGAGGACGATATGGATTGCCTCCTTGGCTAGAACTACCAGCAATCGCGTTGGTTTCAAATGTGTTATTGTCTGTGGCAGTACAATTATAATAGGCATGTGGTCCACCACAGGTAACACAAACATCCACTTTCTTCACTTCAGCATGTGAAGGATTCTGTGGGAACGAGACTTTCTTCTGATTGGAGTGAACCAAGGCTTGTATAGCATCCGTGAGTTTATCAATCTTAGCATCAGTACTAGATTGACTCACGGTAGAAGAAGTAGAAGGATCGACCTGTTTATTACGTATGGTTCGAACCTTGGACTTATTTTCAATTATTGCTAAAGCTTCCTTGACAGTACGACTCAAAAAATTCCCTCCTGCTGAGGCATTAAGGGAATCTTGGTCTGCTTGGCTTACTCCGTTATAAAATGTGTCGAGTTGCATTAACTCAGAAAATCCATGATGGGGGCATTTGCGAAGCAACTCTTTGAATCTATCCCATGCTTCACTGAATGTCTCACCAGGTCTTTGTGTAAACTTGGTGATCTCATTCCTCAGATAGGCAGTTTTGGATGGTGGATAGAATTCATTCACAAATTTCTTAACTAGATCTTCCCATGTTTCTATGGATCGAGGGGGTTGTTTCTCTAGCCAGATTCTGGCTGCTCCCTCGAGAGAAAATGGAAACAGAAGTAGTTTAATAGCCTCCGATGGGACATTCTTATATTTGATGGTGGATGTAATCTTGTTAAACCATCTTATATGTGAATGAGGATCGTCCCTTTCGAAACCATAGAACTGATTAGAAGTAACCAGATTAAGTAATCCAGTTTTTAATTCGAAATTATCAGATACTATGGCTGGTACAATAATAGCATCTCCATAACCCTCGATGGGTGCCTGGAGAAGCTCTGACATTGGGCGTTCTTCTGCCATGATGACTGCAGGTTTAGGTTCAGTCTGTATTTGAGTTTCAATTTTCGGGGCAGATTGTGTACGTTTTCGAGGAATACTAACAAGCTCGCGATGAGGACTTGTAGACCTAGAAGAACGTGTGTGCATGTACTAAAAACAAAATTTTCAAAATAAGATCGAGGCAAAACCACAGTAAACTTAACCCAATAATCACAGGTAAAATGGCTTCTTTATAAAAGGTACACCACTTACACGGATATTACGTTAAATTTTTTATCTTATGTTTGGGAACTTATTCTGAAGGTTATTTAATTTATTCACAAGAAAATGTTTCTGGGTATATGTGTATGGGTGAAAACTTGGAAAATATTTTTGGAATCGATTCGTTAACCGAAATCGTTCCTTTAAAATCACTCGCAGGCTAGCGGGAGGAAATAAATGGATTCCTCTTCAGTTCGCAATTTAATGTCAGAACTTACCTTATACCAGCTGTATAGGTTGTGATTTTAAAGAAAACGAAGTAATTTAACTTCACGATTTATTTTGTTTGTTATTTAATTTTTTTGGTGTTTCTAACACTTTAGGAAAAGTGTTAGTGAATTTTTCAGTTATGATATTTATTTTTACAAAAATTTACAGACTGATGATATTTGTACAGTGAGTTGATATTCAGAACCACGTATGCTTCCAAATTCGTAGTACGCAGCACACCTCCCCGGCAGCGGCGCCAAAATTATGATCAGTGCTGAAACGTCAGATTATTATTAACCAAGGTTAATAAGTCAAAAACAGCTTAGACTAATGCTCCGTGGAGTACAATGTATCCTCGGGTCGTATTTCCCAACGAGGCGTGAAATCTGTAATAAAACGAAATTTGGGATCGGGTGATTATGAATGGGCAAAGGTGAGTTTGATTTATACTACTGATTGAATGAGAAATTATTTGGAAACAGTAATTAAGCATACAACAATCAGATATACAAAACACGTAACACAAAGAATTAAAAACGTAAGTATGAAAAATATAAAAACTAAATATGACAAGTTTATAACTACAAGGGTGAAAATTGAAAATTAAAAACTTTTTAACTTAAAATAAAATTAAAATCTAAAAAGAAAATATTATATTATTATTATATTAATTTAATATTAATTAATTAATAAAAACTATTTAAAACTTATTTAAAATCTATTTAACTAAATTTAAAATGTGTTATACTACAAATTTAACTTGGAAAATTATAAAAATAATTTCTAAAAATCTAAAGTAACTTAAAAGATTTATAAAAATTAAAAAGAGATATTTTTGTCTTTTTATGTAATTTTTATTAATTAAAAACTATATTATTAATTTAAATCTAATTAAAATAAATAAAGGTGGAAAAATAGAAAATGAAAAGAGAAAATTATAAAACTATTTTTTACAGGTTCTAATAAAGTTTATAAACTTAGGAAAATTATAAAAATGAAAATTATATAAAATCTAAACAACTATTCTAATTTTTATTTGGTTTTTATGTTTTAAGTAATTTAAATAAAATTAAATGTAAAAATTATAAAGACTACAGTAAAAATTCTAGAAAAATTATTACAAACTTAAAATCAAATAAGGAATCTAGAAAAAATATAAAAACACACTACTGTAGAACAACTTTTAACAGTTACAAATTATTTAACAGATTTAGTTAAATACTAAATAAACTATTATTAAATCTAATAAATACAAGATAAGCTCAGAAAATTCTAAGAAAATTACTACAACTATAAAATATAACAAAGTAATTTAGAAAAATATAAAAACAGGTAATCACTTAACAAAATATTAAAAAGGATAATTAAAATTAAAAAAAATATTAAATAGAAACTATCACTTATTTTAAATTTGATTTTTTCTTGAATTTTATTTTACAAACCTATTTTATACCTAATAATAACTAACTTTTGTAAAAACAATTATTTTGTAAGCTAATAATAAGCTTCTAACTAAAACAGTTGACTTAGTTTGACCAACTAAGCAATTAAGCTAAACTGAGCTTGTGTGGGGTCCACTTGGGTAAAAATTGGTTCCTATAAGTTACTTGAACATGTATAAGCAATAAAAAGCACAAATGGTACACTAAATAAGTCAATAAGCCACAATAAGCTTATGCTTATTGGTTTTCTGATACAGAAAAAGGGACAAGGTTCAAGGCTTGTTTCAGGTGGGGTCCACTGAGGTTAAAAGCTTAAGCTTGGTTGAATAAGCTAGTATGCTAGCTTGTGAGAAATTTGGAAGCTAAAACAAGGCTTGGGGCCCACTGATGTGGCCACAATCCACCACCAAAGGTGGTGGTGTGGTGGTGAGTAACTGATGCACAGGGCAATCAGTTCCCCTGCAGGTCTCTTTGAGGCCTTGTGGGACCCATAAAAAAAATTCCAAAAATTTTGATAAAATTACTAAAAATCAACAAGCTGGTAGTGAGAAAGCTTGTAAAATCTCAGGTGCTAATTCCTAGAATCAAGATAATTACAAACCTCCAAAGTTTGAACAATTTCACATAAACAAGTTTTTGACTTTTCAAGTTTACTACCTAAGTTGACTAAAATGAGTTTCTAATGGATCTAATTAACTGAATATGAAGTAATAAGGTGATAAGACAATGATTTAAGCTAACTTGTATACTTGTAAGTTGAAATGAAGGATCAAGGTGTTAAAATCCTTCACAGTGAAACTGTGAAAAGATTATAAGGTAAATTTTGACTTTTTTCAAAAGACCCTAGGTTTGTATGGTTGGATTGACCTAATATGAACCTAAGTGACTGCACTGAACCAAAAGCAACAACAATTACCCACTTAAATACAGATAACAAGCTTTAACCAAACACACTTTTAAACTAACTTTATACTACAATTTAAGGATTAAAAGCTATAACTTCTGAATTTTAAGTTTTAACAGATTAAGCACACTTATTAAAGACTAACTAATCACTAAAATACCACAATTAACAACAAGAACAAGAAAATGTAAATTAAGCTAATTTAGGCAGTGAAAGTAAAATTTAAAGAAAAATAGAGAATTATTGAATAAGTACTTGAATTTAAGCAATCTAATGATTAAGTTATATCTAAGAAACAAAGAACAACATGGATACACAGGTTTACACAATGCACAGTAGAGTTACAATATTCAAAGAAAAAGCTTACAATTGGCATTCCAGCAGAAAACCAAGAACCAAGAACCAATATCACTTCCTAAAGCTTCCAATAAGCTACTAATACCAGGGCAATCCATTATTTCCCTTGCTCCATGCCTTCATCTTCTGTATTATTGATTTTTTTATTTTTCACTATTTTTCTTTGTATTTTTTTATATTTTTCTGTTTATGATGATAACTAACTTCTGAAAGTTCTAATACAGTAAATAAGTTATTATATTAACTTATATGAGATTATAAGTCAAATAATAACTCTAATAACAGTATTACAATAAAATGAGAATTTTAAGTTAAATTTAAGCATAAACTGAAAATATAATGAGAAACTGAGATTAAAACTTGAACAAAATTTTATTATAACCTTAGAACCTTAGTACAATATTTGGAAACTTAAATTTGAACTGAAATTATAAATTACAACTTAAACGACATACATTGATTAAAACTAAATTACTATATTCACTTCCTCAGCCTCTTGCTCCTTTTATAGCACTCCAAAGTGTTCCAGGTGTCCTCTTTAGCAAATCCCATCACATGTAAGCTTTGAAACGTGTCCAATTGATGGTGACTATTTGAACCTACTTTTGGCGCCAAAAGTAGTAGGGGTTGAATTGGACTGATCCAAGGCAATTAATGCCTCTTTTATTGTTGTGGAGGATATAGGGAGCCATTTGGGAAGGCTAGGGGTGGAGTGGATGGTTGATGTGATGATTGCAGAGGGTAGGGGTGTGGTGGAGATGGTGGGGGTAGTACGTGGCTTCTCCTAGGGTTAGCTTTAGGAGTGGGTTTTGTTGTGGGTTTGACAGAGAGGGGGGTAAGGTGGAAAATGGGTTGCAAGTGGTGGATGTGAAGGGTGGATGGTGGTAGCAGGTGACGAGGTTGAAGAAGATAGGGGTGGTCAACGCGGGTCAACGCCCAGGGTTAACAAAAAAGGAAGTGGGCTTGTGGTGGTGGGCCTGTGGGTTATATGGACTGGACTGGTTATTTTGGACTGGATTTGGAATTGGATTTATATTTTATTTTATTTATTTTTTTATTTATTTATTTTTTTTATTTTATTTTATTTTATTTTGATCCGTTTGGTTTTGTAAAGTTTAGCCCAAGGACTAAACTTGTAAAATCTGAATTTCAGGGACCAAACTTGAAACTTTCCAAAATTATATCACAAAGGACCTTTCTTGCCATTTACAATATTATAAGGTCTTTTTAATATTTTTCCAAATTAAAAATTAACCGGGGACCATTTTTGTCAATTTTATAAAGTTGAGGGTAAAAAGTGTAATTTTCCTAAAATGTATCAAAAATGACTTGATTTATTAATTATGAATAGTACAAGGGTATATTTTGATAAATTTCCATTTTAAAATACCCAGGGACTATTTTTGCCATTTTTGAAACTTCAGGGACCAATTTTGTAATTTCCTCAAACTTTTTATCCAGGGATTAATTATGATACTTTGTGAATTCCCAAGGACTAAAATTGACTTTTCTTTCCAAAATAAACTACCAGGGACTAAAACTGACAAGTTTTGAAACTTGGGGGACCTGTTTTGCCATTTGTGCAATTTTGAACTTTCGAGGGTAAAATTTGTTATTTCATGATTCTTGGGGGACTTTTGTTGACATTTCTTCAAAATAACTTTCCCAGGGACCATTTCTGACATTTCTTGAAAGTTCAAGGACTGATTTTGCCATTTGTGCAAACTTTGCACGTTTTTCATCTGTTTTCAATCCTTTTGCACCTGAAACATATAAAAACACATTTCAAAGATATTTGTAGTATTATGTGGTATTTCTGTGTGTTTTTAACTGTTTTTGTATTTTAAACAGGACAAAAATGATGAGTTTTTATGAACTCATCAACAAGGATATGACTCGACTTAGCAACCATGTAATCAATTAGATAATTAACTTAGGGTTTAACAAATAACAATAATGCACTAAAGATGAGTGCATACGCGGAAGGCTAAGGCGATTTGGGTGTACATTTAAGTAGGGTGTAACAAATTCTTCCTTTAAGTAAAATGCTTAAAGTTAGAAACGAAAAGATAGGCTCGGAGGGGTGTACTAAGGGTTTCGTGTACTGAAAATGAGTACAACGCTAAGGTGTGGGAAAAATTAGTTGACTTAACTAGCCAAGTAATATGACTTAAATGGTCAAGTAATTATGATACGGGTTTAACACAAGGGTGATCCTAATGCCTCTTATCATGTAGTAAATCCTACTACACGAATGTAGTCTCACTAGCGGTCTCGGGATGCATCACTAACGCAAGTTCTAGAATTTAAATGCTACCGGTACACTCATAAGCACTAATAGTAAATGCTTTTCCTATCAAATCTAAAGGCGAACCTCACATATTTGGGTGAGAAATTTTTTTGAATGGTACGGTTTTGTGCTAGTCATACAATCTCCTATCAATGAGACGCTTGCTATGGCTAAAGTTTCACTCCTAAATGTTGTAAAAAATTTTAAATTTGGCTAAAATTACACTAACAAGTATTTCTCATAGTTTTATTACACATCTACCATTAAACAAACAAACTAAAGCGAAAGTGTATCTGTAAGGTATCATCATTTTACCCTCCCCTTACACTTAGGATGAACATTGTCCTCAATGTTCAAGTAAAGAATGTAAAAGTGAAATAAGTAAAAAGAATGAAATCAAATACTCCCCAGATTGCTCGGTATGGATAATAAGGTAGCAAGGTTAGATCTTCCTCCAAGAAAATGAACAACCAAAGCTTCCCTTTCAGAATATAAATCATCTTCTTGTCATATATAACCTGTTAAACCTGAGAAAACAATCACAAAAACCCAAAGCATCAATCCGAACAAAGAAAACTCACAACTAGATGTAATTCTGGACTTAGGAATAAAAACAAAACAATAAAAGATATAATGCTTGCGGAATGATGTTTGCATATTTTCTGGAGATTATAAAACTAAAGCTTCAACAAAAACTTTAAGACTCCGTTACAAAAACAAAACTGGTAAAATTTCCAGAATTTTACACGTGACGCCGTCAGGAATCAACTCCTGACGCCGTCAGAAGTGACCTGCAGAAATTCTTATGTTAAGTTTCCGGAAAATTTCTAGAAAAACTTCGTCCTACTTCCTGGAAAATCCTGCAAAACATCATTATGACTCGATACAAGCATTTGACTCTAACAAGTACGAATATACATGTTCACTTAATATTGTGGAGAATCATGATCGGTTTTGTTTTTTAAAAACATATTTGGGGTTTCCCCTTACACTTATCTTTTGCAAAAATACCTTTGGGTGAAGTTAAGACTAGGCCAAACAACAAAGTAAAGTATTTCCACTATTTAGTTTTGAAACATGATCTACCAACAATAAAAATAAAGCATGCATACGGAAGCAAATAACAAACAAACAAAATAAAAATCACACAAAACATGGGTTGCCTCCCAAGAAGCGCTTTTCTTTATTTACGAGTCTTGTAGCTAGACTCAAGGTCATGGGTTACTACGTGACCTCATCGTTGGTTCCACTCTCTAGGTCGTCTTCTAAACCAGTTTTGTACTCCAGACCTAATTGCAAGCATTCTTTGTAGAAACCAAGCATCCTATTCTTCACATACTCTACTCCTCTACGTCTATCCTCATCATTCCTATAATAAGCCGCTTGTTTGTGTTCCTTTTCTATATTAGAAAGGAGGCAGTATTGCTCAATCTTGTAGGGCATTTGGTAAGCAATCTCATCATTCTCTTCCTTGAACCTAACTATCCCTAAAGTCGGATCATAACTCATCCTAGTGGCATCAACAAATGGTTTTCCGAATATTACTTGGCTTAGGCAATCATCTATCACCAGACGAGTGTCTTCTACTATCATAAAATCGATCTCATAGGTGAAATTACCTATAATCACATGCAATCCCTTCACTCTTCCTACAAAATTACTTATCAAATTCTTATTGGGCATCATCCTATAATCAAGTTGTTTCTTCATCACCCAATTGTAATAAGTCCTAGTCATGATGTTTACAGGAGATCTAGGATCGATATAAGCTTTCCATATATGCATATGCCCGATGTTGCATGGTATGTTGATGTTAGAGGGGTTTCCCATTTTGATAAGGGGTGTGCCAAGGATATATGGTGTCTCGGGGCCATCGAATAAATCCTTATGGTATTCCTGTTCTTCCTTGGTGGGCAACTTATCAAAGTGTTTTTCTATAGTCTCTACTTCCTCTAACTCCTCTCCCTTATTAACCTCAACTTCCCTAATTTCATCCCTAGTCTCGGTTTCTACTTCAACTTCATCTTTGTCACTTTCTTCTATATCCTTATCTTTTGGCTTAATGGTGACAACATTGACAAAGTGGACATGTTTGGATGACGAGGGGTCCTTAATTTGGATTCTGTTATTGGCGTCCCTAGTGTCCTTCCTAGGTGTAGTTAACGCTTGGTTGTTGAGGGCTTTCAACAAGTTTTCTATCTTGTTGGTCATATCCGTTTGTTGTTGGTTGAATTCGGTTTCAAACCTAGCTATGCGAGCTTCTTGAGATGCCATGAACTTAGACATCAATCCTTCAAGATTGTTGGTACTACCATAGTTGTTAGAAGGATTGTTGTTGAAAGTACGGTTGGAGGGTGGACCGTTTGGTTGGTAACGATTAGGCGGATTGGAAGAATTGGCTTGATTTTGTTTTCACCTAAGGTTTGGGTGATTTTTCCAAGAGGGGTTGTAGGAATCACCGTAAGGGTTTGGCTCGGGTTTGAAAGTGTACCACTTATCTCCAGCTTCGTCGGTACGTGAGGATGCGTAGTCCGCAAAAGCTGTTCCGGGGAGTTCCACACAATCACGAGTGTCATGGGGACCACTACATAATTCGCATGAAGAAGTGATTTTGTTCACTTGGCTTGAAGGCTTAGGAGCTTCGTAAGATTTCATGAGAAACTTGACTTGGTCCTCAAGTTCCATGATCCTACGGTCGGGAGTTCTAGAATTGTTCGAAGGCAAAGATATTGCCTTGACGGTTTTGTTCAAATCATGGGGATCGTTCCAACTTTCGTTGTCATAGAGAGCAAGATCTTCTATGAGTTCGCATGATTGTTCCGCACTTAGATCACGTAGCTTACTACCGGCCGATTGGTCAATGGCTCGCCTTGTGGAGAGATCGATATGGTCATAGAAGATTTGGACTTGGAGCCAAAGATCTATGCCATGATGAGGGACTTTTTGGAGTAAGTCCTTGAAACGAGTCCATGCTTCATAAAGAGTTTCATTTTGACGTTGTTGGAACATCAAGATGTCATTTCTAAGCTTGGTAGTTCTCCCCGGTGGGAAAAATTGAGCAAGGAAACGAGTGGTGAGATCATCCCATGAGGTGATGGATCCTGCGGGTAAACGTTCAAGCCATTGATTAGCTTGATCACGTAGAGAGAATTGAAATAGGCGTAATCGGGTTGACTCTCTAGTTGTAACATCAAGGTCTATAGAATTTACGATTTTAAGGAAGTCCTTGAGATGTTGGATTGGATCTTCGGAACGAAGTCCATGGAATGCACATCCGCTTTGCACCAACCGGATGGTGTCGGATCGCAAGGGGGTCACATTGGCTCCGGTGAGCTCAATGGTGTTTCGGTAGCCTTGGTGGCTAGGTCGGGAATACTCTCCTAAGGTTCGGGGCCTAAGAGGTTCTAGTGGTGGGTTTTGTTGTGGTGGGATGACGGGTTCAAAGATGTTCCCATCGGCCATGATGTCGGGTGGTGAAGAGTTACGAAAAAAAACACGAAGAAATAAGATAGACTAAAGAGAACCTAAAAATAAAAATAAAATCTTACTATAAAGGAATCTAGCAAGTAGACATAATAAAAAGAGATTCTAACCTAGACAATAACTATTCCCCAGCAACGGCGCCAAAAACTTGATGCGTTGGGATTGCACCAGGCTTTACCTCTCGAGGGATCTCGAGAAGCTTACAACCCCCACCAGGCAGTGTACCTGATCGATGTAGTATAGTATAATGACAAGTACCGGGGGATTGATCGTTCAGCTAGGAATAGTGTCGCTAGGATTAGAAAACCTAAAGACTAGGTCTAGAGATGAGGGATGATTTTTTTTTTTGTATTTTTATATTTTTATGAAAGCAAGTAAAAATCTCGGGTTTTAAAGAGTTTGGCGGAATTAGTTGCTAGTCAACTAACCCAATACTAAAGATGCAATCAAAATAAAATACTAAAAATGAAAATAAAACTAAATTAACTAAAGTTGTGAGCAATATGTGGGAGAATTGTGTTTACTTAGATTTCACTACTCCCTAGATATCTTTTACACGTTAATTACTTGTTATAGTTGCGTGGATGACGGATTGTATTCCTTAATACCATTCATGGGGTGGCGTACTTACTTCCCCAATCCTATGAGCACCTACTTCACTCCTATGTCGAGCCGGCTAAGAAGCTCCTAACATGGGATCACTAGAATTTGCTCATGCATTAAATACAACCAATAAAACCTAGTACACATCGGTTCATGTTTCCTAAGACGTTCAAGCATGTTACACAATGGAGATCTGCCAGTTTTCTTAAGCCTAACATTGGAATCATTCATCCAATACAACCATAAACAAGTAATCAATACATAATTAACATCTAGGTTTCATTAGATCTAAGCAAACACAAGATAGATCTAGCCTAGCATGTTAAAATCAAGACAAGCGCAAGATATAATCAACCAACATATAGACATATTGATTGAATTAAGAGAAGACTTATCTCAATAGAACATGAAATGATTCATGGGATGAAAACCCTTGAAAGTACTATAAAATATGACATAGGGTTTACAAAGTTCGTCCCTAGTTTTCTCCACACAAGTTCCTCTCTAATGAATGAAAAATAGAAAACTATATATATATATTGTTTGATAGGTGACGGCTTTAAGAACAAATGTCTGACGCCGTCATCTCGCCGCCAAATAGTTCATCGGACTGCCTAGATCTGGGTCTGACGCCGTCATGTATTCCCCTTGTGCAGGCCGTCACAAAAAATACTCTTGACGCCCATGTTGTGACGCCGTCAGGATTGCACTGGGTCGTCATGGAATTTACTCTTGACGCCGTCAGGTACTGTTCTCAGCTTGGAAAATTAAGTCTTTGCCGTTTTCTTCACTTTTATGCTCCAAAAACGTCCGAATTGCTTCCTTTTCAAGAATTCACTCCCAAAGTACCTAAAATCACAAAAGAAACGATTTAGGGTAATATTTGATCAAATAAATTCAATTCCGGGCTTAAATGACCCCCTAAAAGTGATTCATTTTTCGCCTCATCATTTACCATGTTCACATTAGCTTTAAAATAGATTATTCTCTGTTTAAACAATTGTTCACACCTAAATTCATTTTAAAACAACCAAAATATGGAAGAAATAGTTTGCATGACACCCTTAAAATATGTAAGGTCTTAGTGCTTGTGTTCATACATTATTTGTTATCGCTTATTTAATTGGTTATGATATCATGAATACATATTTCTATATAACTAAGATATTGAGAAAGAAAAAGAAAAATGTTTTTTTAACTCCCTTTGGATCTCTCTGCCCATGTGATACTGATTTTAATGGATATTTTTATATGCTTTTCAAATCACAGTTCGATCCAAATTTTGCTATCTACGTTCTCTTAAAAATCTACATTTCTTGACACTATCAAATGGACATTTTGGAACCACGTTAACTAAAAGAATTAAAAAGTTATCAAACATGAAACATGCAACACATTTCCTGAAAACAATTGAAAAGGAAAAGTAGTAATGGTTGCTACAACTGTCTCAAGTTCATTTTCTTCGTTATTTATTAGGTGCAAAGCTTTTTTTTATTTGGAATAGTCAATACTAAATATATAAAATATTGACAATGTATATTTTAACGTGATCATCGATCCCATTCCCATGTGCCTCTTTCTCACTGATTTTATCTTTTATTGGAGCTATAGTTATTCAATTAATAAAATTTGCTGGCTTTTCTCAACCATGTAAAACTAACCAAAATCATGTTCCACGATTGGAAAATATTATTAGTACACAGCAAAACAAAACAAACAAATATCGTTTGAATAGAGTTGGTATTATAATATATGTTAACGGTAAGTGGTAATTATGATAATGAAAAATATGTCAATAAGACATAAATATCAACATATACTTTTCCTTCATTTTTTTTTCTGCCATTTGTCAAACCCTAGTGGAGGAGTTAATTAAGAAGAGGTTTGTTTAGTGGATACGGGTCGTTTTCTTTTCTTCAATTTTTTTAGATGGTAAAAAACAAAAAATATAAAGGGATGAAGGTCTCTCGGTCTATTCAAGTTAGTTGGGAAAGATGAACCTTTTCTATTAAGATGTACACAGACTTATTAGGTTAATTATGATACAGTTTCTAATCTTTCCCTGAGCACCTTCCTTATGTACACACAACTAGCAAGAGTTGAACCATTAACCTCTTGTAAGAAATCCAAAAACCTTACCACTAAATAAATTACTAAGAGTTTATAACTTCTTATGAACAAAACAATGAGTATATTGTACTACTTTCCTACAATATTTCATTATTTCTAGTGCACTTGTTCTATATAGAAAAATAAAAATAGAACCTTCTAACACTTTTGCAACCGGATATGCAAAAAAAGATTGTGACCACTTGTCTATTTTTCTAATACCGACCTACTTTTAAGAGTGATCAAGTTGTCAATTCTAATTTTTAACCAAACATATCTCTTGCTCCAATTATCTTGGCTGACTTTATACACAACTTGTGTAAACTAATTCCTCTACATGTATGAATGAGCAACTTGTCAATAAGTATATTAGTACTCCTTAGTCCTTACTAATTAAAGGTATTAAGAGAATACTTTGTAATTATTCTACAAAAAATAACCTAACCCACTTATTATTTCAATTAAAATCTCCTAATTAATTTGCCACACACCCCAATCTCTTTGTCTTGGCTGCGGCAGCCACTTATTTAAAATCTTAAAGTTTTCTTAACTTATTCGTTGTTGAACTTAATATATATATATATATATATATATATATATATATATATATATATATATATATATATATATATATATATAACTATACGTAGTTTGCGGTGTGAAGTCAGAAGACCAACTTTTGCTAAAAAAAAGTCAGAAGACCAACTTGTGATGACATATATCCGATTGAAATTACTAAAAAGAAATAGGTTAGAATTCTAAATTGAATTAAGGCTGAGCAAACGGACCGGATGGACCGGACCGACCGACAAAACCGACAGGACCGGACCGGACCGACCACATTCGGTCCGGTCCTCGGTCTAGGATTTTTGGCTAATTCGGTCCTCGGTCCGGTCCGGACCGACCAAAAAACCGAAAAAACGTGCCAAAATATGCCTAATTGGACCGGACCGACCGAAGACCGGACCGGACTGAACCGGATCGAGACCGGACCGACCACATTCGGTCCGGTCTCGGTCTATGGTTTTTCCGGTTCTCGGTCTTCGGTCCGGTCCGGTCTTGGCCAGTCCGGTCCGGTTTTTGGACCATGCTCACCCTTAAATTGAATTATCAGTTATGACAAAGTTAATAGAGTCAAAATTTGACATTTTTACAACTTGTACATATTTGGTTTTGATAAAAAATTTTATAACAAACGGTTACGGGAATATCATATATTGGCAGGGACGGAACCAGGGGTTCTTGCAGGTGTCCGTGACCCTTATGGATTTTTTTCGATGTAATATTAATTTTTGAAAAAAAACATCAATTTTTTATAAATGTATATTAAATGCACTCAGTTCATCAAAATGTGTTTCTAAATTACGGTTCCAAAAAAGTTGTGCACCTGACATATTTGGTCCTAGTTTCGTCTTTGTCTTCGTTAGGTCACGTTAGGGTGTAAACGAATCTAATCAGGTCGAACATTGGCAGGATCTGACTCGACTTTATTATGTTCGGTTCGAGCTCGGCTTGATAGCTTCACGAGCTTTCATGATGCAAGCATGAGCTCGGCTCGTGAAAGTTTGAATTTTGATCGAGCTTGGCTCGAAAAGCTAGATTTATTGTAATGATATGTTTTTTTAAACAAACTAAAATTGAAGTATAAGATAAATTTTGAATTCGGATCAAGCTCGATACATCTATAGACAAGTATTTAGATTTAGTGTATTTATATATAAGCACTTAAAAACATAAATACTATGTCTATATAAGCTCAAGGTCGAAAAACTCGACAATAACACGAGTCAAGTATATATAAGCTCAAGCTCAGCTTGATAAAAGTTCTGTGCTTACTTTCTGAGTTTGAGACTCGATAAAGCTCAACTCAGACGAACTCAAGTTACTCGACAAAGCTCGACTCTTTTTAAGTGTTTTGGCGCATTTAGAGTTTTCATTACCTTGGATCGAAATGTTTTTTATGTTTCTTGTTTATGCTTTTTGGCCAAGTACTAGACAAGCAGATATTTTATTCTGTCTTATAGTGGTATATTCGCTAAGATGCACATATTTACAATTTTTTTTTTTTTCTTTTATCACAAGGCCTTCTAGAACATTATTGGCTTTTCAAAACAAAATTCTCACAAAGCTTGATAGATGATGATAGAGCACTTGATAGCGAGTCCCACTTAAACGTTTTCCACTTTTTTCGCGTTTTATAAAAACACAATTATATAAAAATCATATCTTCTGAGATGTAAATCTTCAGGTGTTCTTAGACATTTTTTATTCTCTTTATTAAATTTGACAAAATTGAGTTTTTATATCAGCTATATTTGTTATTTATAACCCTATATGCACAAAAAAAAAAAAAAAAAAAAAAAAAAAATGCAAATCATCTCTCTTCTGTTGCTAGAAAAGATTATAATTGTACATTTTTTTTAGTGATATTTGACAAACTAGCTGTAATGATAGAGTAAAATTGTGAAATAACATAATTGAACTTACAAATAACAAACCCTATATGAATACCAGTACTAAATAAAAAAGCAAACCAGCAATTTTTTTGAAATATAATTTGCAACATATTTTTTTAAAAGCTGGTTTATGCAACTTATTTTTCTAAAATAATCCAAAATCATTGTCACCCAAATAGAGATTATTTTCTTAAGATGATATTTTTTTAGCAAAATAATTTTAAACTCTTACAATGTTTAATAATCTGCTACTCCAAACACACCCATAATCAGGGACGGTGCCGGGGGGTTTTCGCGGATGCCCGGGCACCTCATGGATTTTTTCGATATAATGTTAATTTTTGAAGAGAAAAAAAAACACCGAATTACCTAAAGTTATCGTAAATGCACCCGGTCTATCGAAATGTATTTATAAAATTATTGTTCATTTTTTTTTGCACCTGGTCAAATGGTCTTGGCTCCGTCCCTGCCCATAATAATTAGAAGGGTGCTATGTTCAAGAAAGAAACTATGCAAAATTTACGATACAGTAGTTGGTGGTAGTTATTTGTAAGGAATGAAGGTTTATTTTCAGTGTACAAAACTACAAATAACTGTTTGCATGATTTAATATTTTAACCATAGCCTTTTAAGAAAGGGATGATAGGAAATTCCTAGTTAGAAAATGGAAATGCAACTTCCATAGTTTCCGGCATTATTTGTTTAGGATGTCAACATCATACTATGGAGAAAAATGAGCGTGGAGACGTGATGATCATGTTTGCCTTTTGGGCTTTTTTATGATATTACTTTGTCCTTCTTACCTTAAAAATATATGAGAAAACATACCTAACCACTTTTTTAGGGGGGAAAAAAAAAAAAAAAAAAAAAAAACCTTCTAGAAGTTCATGTTATTTCTATGAAATTAGAAGAAAAAATTGTCCAAAACCAGAGAAAGAACTCATGTTTTAACTTAGAGAGGTAAATTCCATATTGAATCTTTTATATTTTTATGAACCTATTAAGTTGAAAGTTTAAACCGTATCAAAAGCGGATCATAATTGTTAACAACTTAATAGAAAAACAAACAGGAAACGCTAACATAATAAACAAATGTGGAGACTATTACTAATGTATGATTCAACACATATAAAATTAAAACATAGGAAAATAACCTTGTCGGTAAATCAACTAATAATTTTAGTCCTAAAATGCTTTAAAAATAATAATAATAATAAAAATAATAATAATAAAATAAAAATATAAAATAAATAAATAAATAAATAATTAGTCCTAAAATAAAAGTTCAAGACTATGACTAGTCTACGGGATTTTAAACATGTCACATGTGTGCTTGACGTTTGAACGAATTTGCGGCTTTGAGTTCAACTTGGAGTTGTCTAGGAAAAGTAAGAATTTTTTTTGTCATTGATTACTCTGAAGATGCAAAACTACACGCAACATGAATCATATGTTTGTTTAAGGGAAAAAAATAAAACAAAATAAAAATCCTAAGTGTGCACGCATTAATAATCTTGGGCATTTCCGAAATGAGATACAAGAAACAGAATACAATCAAATCTATACAACATATCTATGATAAAACAACTTTGTCTGATGACTCTGATCTCAGACAAGAAACAAAACAGAGTTCCACAAAGCATAGTAGTCTCATTTCCACTTAGGCATTCATCCTCAACCTGATTCACTTTCTTTTGCATCTACTATCTAGCTACATTTCCAATTCTCCATTCTATCAAGCCACTCAACCTGCCAAGACAAAGTAGAAATGGAGAATGACATCACTAGGCACACGTAACCCTTCCAGTCAAGGGCTCTGCCAAGTGACTTACAGTCATTTGGGAACACTTTCCTTGAGGGAAGCCAACCATTACCTCCTTGGTGATGTATTGGAAGGACCAGATCATTGATTTATTCACTTGTTATAATCATAAAAGTATAATAATCAGAAACAAATAAGAAGAAGAACTATAAACAAATAAGAAGAAGAACTATCATCGAGTATATATGTCAGTTTAGTCTTTCTAAGAATTTATCAGACATTGTGGATCATATGCAGTCATCCTCATGGTAGCAATGGATCGGCAAAAATGCCATCTTTTTTTTTATGTGGCGACTTGAAGGGTTTTCTTTCTATAGAAATTAAAAAGGTTTTAAGTTGTATAATATAAGAGAGCACGATGCACTAAAACAACAAGCTATAGGTGTCATTTTGGCATCTATAACGGCACCATGGTGTTATAGGTGCACCACCCTTTTGTGTTATAAGCATGCTTATGGGATGGCTCAGATTATGGGATTTTATTTTATTTTATTATTTTTTTTAATGGTGTGTTATAAAATTGTTACTAGGGAGATTGTTTTTCTGAATTTACGTTATATGAATGTTAAAAGGTAAAAGCTGACATGACAACGCTCATAACCCGCGTTATGGTTCAATGCACCTAGAACTCAATGGCTTCTATTGAATATACGTGTTACTGTAGTAAATGTAAATGAGTTTTGTTAACCACAACTCATGGGGTTGAGTTTAAACATACGTTAATTAAATTTTTTGCATTAAATGATCACTAAACATTCTAAGTTTAATATCACTTTTCATGTTTAAAATGAAAAATATGTATAATTAAAGAATATACTAGTTCATTTAATGTAAAATTTTTAGTTATAATATTTTTAAACACAACCTCATGCGTTGTGGTTAACAAAACCAATAATTAGCTCCGCAATGATAAGTATGATTCAAATCCTAGATCTGCTACTGATCCAAGATTGATCGCAAATAATTGTTATAGATATAAAGAATAGAAGAAATTATCAAAAAGGTACAAAAACATTCAGCCATTTCATGTTTTGGTCATGATTTGACCTCTTTTTCCAATTTGGTCATGCTCGACTGCTCAACCAGCCTATATGATTGACACGTGTCACACTTTTACTTTTTTATTACTATTTTGGTTTGTCACAAAATCTCTGGCAAAATCTTTGTTACTGTGCTTAGTGGGTGTACCTTAATATAAAATATTGCTCGACTCCGCTGCTCGACTGACGGCGTACTTTTTGTCAAAAAGGTGTCAGTAAAAGATTTTGTCAGAGATTTTAACAAAAAGGACGCCGTCAGTCGAGCAGCCGAGTCGAACAATTTTTTATATTAAAGTACACCCACTAAGCACAGTAAAAAAGATTTTGTCAGAGATTTTTGGCAGACCAAAATAGTAATAAAAAAATTGAAAGTGGGACACGTGTCGATCATATAAGTCAGTTGAGCAGTCGAGCAGTTGAGCATGACCAAATTGGAAAAAGGGGTCAAATCATGACCAAAACATGAAATGACGGAATGTTTTTGTAATATTTTGGTAATTTCCTCTAAAGACTATAATGGGAAAATGCTCACTAAAAAAGTTGAGGCACATGTTAAAGCTTCTAGAACACTTGAACTTTAAGGTGTGCAGCACATGTTATAGCTTCTATAGCAAATTGAATTGTTAAAACATCTTTTCTTGTTTCTACTTCAAAATATTTATTTGTATTCTCTAAAATAAAATCAACCTTAAACATGAATAACTAAAGGCAAAATAACTTAATTAGAAAGTACAAAAGATCAAATCACGGCCTCGTGATACAACTTAGTAATCTAGGACTACATATCCTTTGCCAAAGTTGAAGATGTTCAAATCCTAACCTTTATCCAAATTCCACTCTTAGCACATATTACTTCTCTCATATTAGCCAAGTTACAAGCCAGAAAAAAACACAATGATAGCTTACCTTCGTAAATTACCAAATCCGGGTTAGAGATAAGTTTGTAGTGTAATGATATCTCATGTATTGTAAGAATGTTGACTAACTAAAAAATTACTCCTTCCGTATCATAAAAGATGTCCACCTTACAGTTTATGGATGCCCTAAAATAAGTATTCAGTTTTTAAATATGGACAATAATTATTATTGATATTTCTACTTTACTATTTTAATCAAAACTTTCATTAATTACTCATTTCGAATATCTATATTAACTACGATTGTAAAAATGACTTTTTATCAAACAAAACTAGCATTAGTTACATATATCATAATTTGTTTATTTTTTGTTTATGAACTTTCTTTTTGAGATAGAGAGAGTATTAGTTCAAATTAATTATGTATACTCTAAACATAAACCATATGAGATATTTAATTATCTTAGAAAAGGAAAACCAAATCCAAGTGAACGTTGAAAAATCCTATAGATAATGTCTAATATTGTGTGTGTGATTGTAGTTTGAGTTTGTCACTACCTTCTTTAAAACCATGAGACGTGAGAATCTCACATTAATGTCCGGTTACCATTAGTTTTCTATTAAACCTTCTAGAATATTTGCTTTTTTAATGGATTTTAAAAGTGTTTTTTAGATAGTTTACTTTAGTTGATATCGACCGTATGCTTTTACAAATTGTGCCTTTCAAACTCGGTGCTAGCAAGGCAAACATATCGTAATCTCTTACATAAACTAGTTGTACTTTTGTTTCATTAATTTGGTTAACCAAAGTTTTAAATCACTTTTTGTGTAAAGTGCTTGAAAGATCCACTGGCCTTGTTTTAATATAAAAACCTATTATAAAAATATCCCGAGTTAATTATGGAAGAACAATCGAAATCATAGCACCTAAAGTGGAAGAAATGATTAAGATTATTATTATTATTATTTTAATCAAAACGCTTAAAACTAGATTAGTGTTGTATTGTAGATGAGCTGAGACCCTACCCTTACATGAGCCGCTACTAGAAATTTGACTTTCACCAACGAATAGATGAGCTAAAGACCTGATATGTAATAGTGAGCTCGACCTTAATTATTCATTATCAAAACCGTATATGATGGTTTGCGAGGTGTGCAGTCGCACAAGACCTCCATATTATAATATTATAAGGGCCTCATAATTTAAATATAGTATGTATATATATTAGATAAAGTGACTACGAATATTTGATTCACGAAGTTGCGTCTAGAAATGTTATGAGAAACACTTTAGTAATGATTATTTTTTATTTCATCTTTATAATAAAGTTAATAAACTGTTTAATTTCTCTTTGTATGCCATGTTTTTGTCGTTAAACTGAATTCTGCACAAGGCTTTCACAAACTTAGAGACAACAATGTTCATTATATACGCAACATGTTTAGATGTTTCGTTTGTCAATATCATATCATTTAAATTACACTTTGTGTGTTTACGTTTAACCAAATAGATTAGAGCCAAGGTCACGGTCTCGAAAAATTAGCTACTAATCTCATAATCTACTTTCTTCATCTGATCATACCAATAACAAGTTAAGTGGCCACCTTGTTTTACTTTAATTAATTCAAAAATAAATACTAAGTTACAATTTTAACCAATCACATATTTTTAAAGATAAATGTAACACTTGATTAACTGTATAATTTATAAAATTGTATGTCACATTAAGAGTAAATATTTATTATGTGATAGATCATTGATTTGAAAACAAGCTCTCCAAACAGCTTAATTGATACATCTAAATTAAGCAAACCATGTTCTCATTTTCGAATTAAAGTTAAACCAGTGGGACACGACATGATGTTATTGACTATGATATCTATGTCTTAATCGAACTAACCTATATGAAATTAATCTTTCGTGATGGTGACAGTGTTATAAATGGAAAATATAATGGCGCATAATGAATACATACCTAACCGCTCAATTATTTTTAGTAAATTGTTGCCCGGCTACCTGCCATTGTATTGTAATGTCATATTTCGAAGGGTAAATATAATTTAGTAAATCTTCTGGAACGTTTTACCAAATTATGTGACTGTTGAATCGTCAAGCAAAACACATCTTATTATTTACTCAACGCTAGACCACCACCAAATGGCCTAATATTACGTCACCTAAGCTGCTTACAAATGGTTTAAGGTTTAAACCTCATTAGATATACATTCGGGGGTATTACTAAAATGGTTACGAGGATACATCTAGTAAACTGAACAAGAAAAAACTTTGTATGTTTTTTATATATCTATTTGCTCAGTAGCAATCAATATTCTAGACCGAACACAGTTTCAAACAACAACAATATGCATTTAGTTCTTATTTAAATGTTGTACTATAAGTTTAAAAAGTCTTTATCAATCACTTTGACATTAAGTGGGTCATGAGTTGTCGACAATTTTTTTTGCATAAAAAGGAAATGTGCCATTCGTCACAATGCCTCGCTACTCTTACGTGGAAGCTACTCATACCACTTCATGGCTAGTCATGACACCGCCCTCCTCTCCTCATCCCTCCTCACTTAGCTCTTGCTCGTCTATACGGCGAAGCTTGCATCTGACAATTTTATAATTTTTTTTTTCTTTTTTGCTTTTTGTGAGTGAAAATAAAATAAAAGTTTAAGTGGTGGGCCTCAAATGAGTAAGTTAAGGTTAGTTTTGAGTGAGGAGGAGGTTAGTTGTGAAGAGGTGTTAAGCTGATGTGGCACCCATAAGCCCCAAATGAGTAAAAACCCCTCGCCATGGCACCTTTCCCTCTAACACATAGGCCCCATCTTGAATTGTCACCACTCAGGCACTCACTACAAAACCAATAAGCAAATGACTAGTTCAATATCTTCTTTGAGTTAGTAATGTCTTTTGAGTTAGCATGAACGTTGCTTTTATCAACGTGCATGCTACTTAGTGTTGCCATTTATTAACGTCACAACAACGACAATACACCAATCCCGCTGGAGCAAGGTATAGGGATTGCTATTTATTAACGTTATGCAAGATACTATCAATCTACATACATGCCGCACTCATAAATTAAATTTGTTCGCTGTGACTTGCATATATTGTAATCCATAAATCAAATTTGTTTCGTTGTGACTTGCATACTGTAACGACTCACGGCGTTCAATTACGAAACATTAAACAAGTTCATGATAATCATATTATTATGTCCTTATCTTTACACGTATACGTTAGAGACTTGATAAAAAAGTAAGTTGACTGTATTACTAAGTGATAAAGTTTCTAGAAGAATGGGGACTTTAAGAACCGGTACAAGCATAATACTAACAGTATAAGCTAAATAATTGATAGTGGAAATTTGTCACCATTGATGCATACCTTTCATGCTTTTATTCAACTTTCTATTAAAAGTTTTATATGTAAATATGGCGTTTAATTATTCTATGGAAAAAGATTGCTATGGCAGATTATGCGACACTCTTGATCATGTAAATTAGTAATAACTAATAGTTTTAAGCCTTTTTTTTTTTTTTTTGGTTTTTGACGGTGGCCGACAGATAGTAGTTGTGGTGGTTTAAGGTAGGGGGCGAAAGAGTGAGAGTGATTTCATCGGACAGTTCGTTATTACCAACTAATATCATACTTACCCTTGTTACAGGTTAGTTAGTTAAATATGATATGTCTAGCTAATGATAAAAACAATATATAACATTTGACTATTGAAAATAACACTCATAATTGATCAAACCCGGTCGTCTTATGGATTTCGATGGTCTTGTGCCATTACCGCAAAAAAAAGTCCCTAAACACACACACGAAATACACATGTATGAAGTATAAACTAATTAAACTCAAGTCTCATATCATGTGTATATATATAATAGAAGTGAATGAAATTTTACGACCCTCGTCAAACGGTGACCTTGTACATTTACACCACATTACCCAAGTACCCTGGTGGGAATGGTGGTATTAATCTTGATCGTCCATCGGTAGCTACATACAATTTAGTCAGCTGATCATTTTCAAGTCCACGTGCTTTACACGCACATCGCCATAGATGAGCTGCTAGGATCTCATACTGGCTATGATACACATTTCCATCACCTTTGCCTTTGGCTTTAATTGCATTTATTTTATCTGAAGTGAGCCTTAGCATGGAAGTGGACACATTAACATGATCAGACTCGGATTTGTCATTCTTTGGCTAGCTTTAGTACTTGTTCGGTTCCAAAACCTTAAATCTCGTACAAGAACTTCTCAAAAAGCGGTTGTTCACTTGCATCTAAACACACTGCCAGTGACATACTTCTATCGTTGTTTGGGCTCGGTAAAACATATATGGTTCCCTCGTACAATATGCACGCTGGTCCCATGAAAATCGGCCGCCCATATCCAAAATCCGCGTCATGTACAGGTAATCTTGTCCAAGCATTTATGTTTAAGTTCGGGCTAGCAAAGTAACTAGGTCCACGAACGAGAGCAGACATGTCAGGTTGTACCTCAAGGTAATCAATAGCCGATCTCAAATAATCATTGTCCATTTTTGTCAATGTGTTGTGAATCAGCTTTGCAGTGTTTGACAATGATCCTTTTGTAAGATTGCCTGATTTGTCTACAGGGGTGGCAGTAAAGACCACGTTCCCAAGGTAGCCCGGTGGAAGGTGAGGACTCAATCTCGACCTTCCATCTGTGGCTACATATAGTTTAGTCAATTGGTCATCTGGGAGACCTCGAGCCTTGCAAGCACAACGCCATATGTGAGCTGCTAGGATTTCATATGTACTATTGTTGTGACCGCTTTCAGCCTTGGTTTTGGCTTTGAGGGTGTTGAGTTGTTCTAGTGTAAGTTTAAGCATTTTGGTGGACGATTTAGAAAGTGAGCCCGATTTTTGTGTGATCGTGTTCATGGATGGAGGTTGGTGGTATTCGACATGGTCATGGGTTGGAGTAGGTGGATCACGTGCACGTAAAAGGGTTCGTTCAATGAACGGAGGGATGGATACGGAAAGCCCACGAGCCACATCAGACCATGTGTTTATGAAATGGAGTGAGGACAGACCGTCCGAAAGTGTATGGAACACACCACAACCTAGAGCGACTCCGCCACATTTGAAATGAGTTACCTGGTGAACAAAACACAATTAGTA
Source organism: Artemisia argyi (assembly GCA_030686995.1). Lineage (NCBI taxonomy): Eukaryota > Viridiplantae > Streptophyta > Magnoliopsida > Asterales > Asteraceae > Artemisia > Artemisia argyi. The sequence goes on along the minus strand of CM060705.1, from coordinate 171,850,169 downwards.
TTCATAAAATTCGAGTAGTTCTTAACCAATTTTACTTACAAAAACAAAAATCAGTGTCAAAATTATTATACTATTCCAAGTGGTGGTCCTAGTTCTTAACTTTTTCTCTATTCAATTATATGTAACTTTACAAACTCTTCATCTAAATGATGTTGATGGCTGCTCGATTAACCTCTTAATTTGCTAATAGTTCAAAATTTAAACTACATAATATTTCCCATTGACCCTAATATAAAGAAATCCTAGAATACCCTCAGATTTCACACGGTTTAAATTAGGATTAGGGTGTGTGGAAACTTTATGAGCGTTTACATTTCATAGTACTACAGTAAAATTTTCAGGACCCACATCGGAAAAATACAGCCTTGAAAGTTCCTAGCACTTTAGCAGCCTCATTTATACTCCGTAACTTTTACGTTGGCCCCAAGTAAGTGGTCCAAAAAAATAAGAAATATTTTTTATCATAAAATCGAAGATTCTTTTTTAATGGGGTGGGTGATATTGACGGGGTGGTTTTTTTATATTGACTTTTTTTTTTTTTATTTTTTATTTTTTTTTTTTTTAGTATTTATAATTTTGTTTATTTCATAAAGCTATAAATCTGAAAGTGCGGAACAAAAAATATAAAGTTTAATAAATCAAACGTTTAAAACTGTCAAAATACAAAACAAAAACTGGCAAAAAACTATGTTGTACTGAAATAAAAGGAGACAAAATAGGGGACAAGTGGGCAGCCTAGGGCTAGACCCCGTTTCCCTAACACAGGCCAATTCATTGTCCGTATTGTTTACTAGAAATCTAGGAGTGAGTAATCTTGACTAGCTAGATCTGTTATTATTTTTATTTTTTTTACCATCTCAAGTTTGCAACTGTGTAACTTTGCTCTATGAACCTAGACATATATCAAGTCAAATATGTTAAATGCAATCATCGTGTTATTCATCATTTGTTTACCTGAGCAAAAAATAGCGGATACGAAGAAATGTCACCCGAATAATCAACATGCGGAGTAAGCAACTTAAACTCGGGCGAAGGCGTAAACTCGCCAAAATCATCTAAACAGGTATCAGATTCAGCTTCAACAAACAAAACACCTTCATTGTTACAATTTATAACAAGTCTACCACTTTCATCTCGACCCATTCTTCCAGCCATTGGATAAAACGGTACCAAGACATCAGCCAAGGACTTTTTCATAACATTCGAGTCGAAAAAGTTCGAGGAACCATTAGGTCTATAGAAGTAAACAGTTAAGATATGGATCCTGCCAACAACAAGATCCAAATTAGAGGTCCATAGCTGTTTATGTGAGTCTGGTATGATCTCTGAAGGTGGTATGATGGATGAGTTTTTTATTGTTATGTTCATTTTCTTCTTTTGGATATTTTCCATGGTGGTACTAGGGTTTTTGAGAAATATATAAAACGCAGTGGTATGTGAGTTTTATATGAGGGTTATAGAGAGAATTGGTTATTGGAGCACACATTTTGATCTGTGTGGTGTGTGTCTTTATATAGGATTTGAGAAGTGGTCATGTCGATATTTGTGGAACATTTTAGTGTTTTTTATTTTGAATATTGGAATATTGTTGAATTGGACAAAATAGTGGTAGAGTTTTCTTTTGGAAGAATGGACCTTTATATGGATTTTCATAGTATCTAGAACAAAAGAAAAAAAAGAAAGTGAAACACTACGATTAGAAATGAAATCAACTTAATGAATTTAAATTTAAAATACATTCCTTAAATAATAATCGTTTGGATTATCTAATCTCTTATAATAAGAGAATTTCATAAGGTGAAAAAAGAAGGTTGAAAATTGCAATTACATGACAAAACTCATCATTTCTACTCGGCAATTAAAAGTTAAAATAAAGCTCAATTTCTCAATTTGGTCAAATGATGCAATTTTCAGCTGATTTAATAAATATGTATAAAAACATATGTGTCGATTTTGTAAACAAGTTTAATAATGAGGGAGCAATAATATAACTTTAGTTGTTAAAATTTAAATAAATTGTATGGACTTAAATAAATTTATTTATTTTTACATATTTTAACAGAAATATAAATAGAAAAGTAATTAGGGCACAACCCACATGTTAGTGTGAGATTAAAATAAATACACGAGATTGTAAATAAAACAACGATACATTTTGATATGACCAGGGGCGTAGCCAGGATTTTTTTTTTTTTTTTTTTTTTTTTTTTTTTTTTTTTTTTTTTTGGTGGGGGGGGGGGGGGGGGGGGGGGCAAGAAAAACTAAAAAAGTAAAAGACGTTAGCAAGTGCTAAAAAAATCATAATATATAACTATGTAAAATGTTGCAACAAATTTGTGAATTTAGTGCTTTAGTTGCACACATTGCTCATCCGCATCATTAAAATCGTCTAAAGTGAATCTAAACCGTTAAGGATTATTTATTTATTTAGCCAACCAAGTTTTGTAAAGTATTTATAGAATAATTAATAAGGGGCGATGGATCAGTTGTACAACAATTAGTATTCCTACATTGACTTTATTAGTACAACAATTAGTATTCCTACGTATTAGTTACACATTATAACATTTACGAGTAGCTTTTTACATAATACTTATGTGTAAATTTTAGGGCTTTGTGGGTGAGCCATGGCCCACCTTACCCCCCACATAGCTCCGCCACTGGATATGACGCATAAGATAAATAACGGATTGTACATATATAAATAACACATTTATATTGTATAATGGGTAATAACATTTCAACATGTGTCGTTGGTATATATTCAATCTCGTGTATCTGTTTTCATCTCAAAGAGGTTGTAAGTATGAATATATTTCGGGGTATTAAGGTTGGGCAAGATGAAGTGGTAGTATCGCATCTTCAATACGCCGTTGACACGATATTTTTTGGCGAGTGGAGTCGTGAAAATGCAAGCAAGCTAATGTATATCCTGAAGTGTTTTGAGGAGGTGTCAGGTCTAGGTATTAACCTAAGGAAAAGTTGCGTATATGGGATTGATGTGGAGGACGAGAGAGTGGAGGCAATGGCTCGGTTCATGAAGTGTAGTGTGGGCGAGTTTCCTTTCATGTATCTCGGACTTCTTGTTGGAACGAATATGAGAAGAATTGGTGTGTGGCGTACAGTCATTGAAAAATTCAAGAAAAGACTCTCCGAATGTAAGGCAAAAACAATGTCTTTTGGAGGGAGGTTGACTTTGCCTAAGTCGGTTCTTGGAAGCTTACCATTGTACCACTTTTCAATGTTTCATGCTCCGTCGTGTGTGATTAATGTACTTGAGAGAATTCGAAGAGATTTTTTTTGGGTTGGGTTGGGGGAAAACAAAAGAATGGGGTGAGTTAAATGGGATAATGTCATTGCTTCATATGGGGCGGGGGGTTAAACATTGGGTCACTAAAATCGAAAACATTAGCTTTGTTAGTGATTCGTTGTGTTTTTGTGCAAAAACTTTTATCAAAATATCAACAAACGTCATGTCAATGTTATCGTGAGACAACAAGACGTGGAGAATTACGAGTAAACCTTTTAGGAAAAAGATTACCTCGTAAACTCGTGAAAGTGATATTTGTTTGTGAGACCGGGAAGTGATTTCCAGGGTCGTGTCCCAACGAGGTGTGAATGGAAAGCTTCGTGAAAAGATCGAGATTAAAATCTTGTATGTGTGGTTGTGAAAGATTGTTTGATGTTATGGTACGTTAAATTAACAAGAATTAAGAATTAACAAACGAGAATAAAGTAAACGCAACCTAAATGGGAAAATAAGCAAAGGAAAACTAGGAAAATCCTAAATCTACTTAAAATACTACGGGAAACATGTTAGGGAAAATGGGGAATCCTAAAACATAAGCTAAACTAAAAACGTAAAAGTTAATTAAATAAAACGCGATTGCGCAAAATAAAAAGTAAATTTAAAGTTACACTAGTCCTGCGGGTGTAAAAATCATTTTTCTATGATTCTAATGGTGAAAGAAATTTTCAGAAAAGGAAAAATATTTTTTTGACTTTTACATTTTTTATTACGAATTAATCACTAAATAAACTAAATAAAAAGATAAAAATACTGAAACTAATTTTAAAATTCTGAAATTTTTTTTGAAAGTAAATGACAGTAGTACTAACCTAGGAAAAATAAGAAGATGGAATAAGCAGTTGGAAATAAGCAGATCTAAACTGAACTAATTAATAAGCAATAAGGATAACTATTTTAAATATAAAACAAGGAAGAACAAAACTGAAAGAGTAGCTAGCATAGATGGTCGTGTGTTGTGTTGTATTTGTTTGGTTTCCCTGAGGTCAGGGGTTCAAATCCCCTAGGCCACACTTTTTTTTTTGAAATATTATTTTTATTTTTATTTTTCTTTCGCAAACTGTTTTCAAACTAAAGGCAAGACTTTTAATTGAACAAAAACTTTTGCAAAGTCAAACAAAAGCTCAGAAATAAGCTGATTCGAGACAGTAAAAGAAACTTCAAGACAAAAGGAAATCAGACAAAACGAGCTAAAGCTACAAATCAGGAAGCATGAACAAGGTAGAACCTAAAATCAACAAGAACAATGACTGAGAAGGGCTAAACCAAACAGTCCTACTAGGAGGTGACTTTGAGGCATAAAATAAGCTCTAAGCTGATAAGCACAAGCATCCAAAAGCTGGACAAATGAAAACAACATAGCAAAGAACACATATGCAAAGCTATAGCTAATTTGGGCTCATAAGAGCTTATGAAACAGGCTGAGAGGAAAGGGGGGAGGGGGAAAGAGCAGGTCCAATACAATCCTAATGGGCTACAGATGGCAAAAATAAGCTGGCAATAAGCTACTAATAAGCTGAAACTAAGGGGAAATTAAACTAAGACATCTAGGGGAAACCTAAAAAGCATAAAAGGAACAACAAGCAGTTATATAAGAAGCCTAATAAGCACCCAACCTAACTGATTCTAGGGGGCTGCAAATGGGGTAAACAGTGGGCTGATGGGGCAAGTTCAAGACTGCAAAAAGCTGTGAGAAAAATTACTAAAAATAGAATAAAAATATAAGCATATACACAAGCTACCAAATAAGCTAAGGACTAATTTATAGGGCAACTAGATTAAAAATGAAGAAGCTAAAAATGCTAATGTAAGTGCTGTTGGGGCTATATTAAACTGATGTGCAGTGTGGGTGGGGCTTATGCAGCCACAAAAATAAGCCAAGAAATAAGCTTAAAAATGTAAACTAACCTTCGTTAAATGAAATCTATACTACCAGATGTTTATAAACAAAGAATCTAACCCTAAATCTACTTTTAGCTAGACTAATTATGAAGTTAAAAAGAGGCTGCTAAGGTGAATAGGTGCTGAGGCAACAGGGTTACTGATGGGTTGAAATGGATTTGTGGACTACAAAATTCAAATACAAGACTTTGAAAACTTGCATAAACCTAGGTGGAACTAATTTGAACTAATAGTGACAACTAACTAAGCCTAAGCATGAATGCTACCCAAGCTATTTTGATAAAACAGTGAACCAAAGAATATTTTGAAAATTTTACTTAATTACTTTAAATCTCAACCAAACCATCAGGTTTTGACTCAACATATCACGTCTCAACTGAACTTAAGCTATTTCAAAAGGAACCTTTTACCAAATTTCTTTTTTGTTGGCTGAAAATTTTTATCCCAAACACCCCTGTATGGGAGGTTTCATAAAAGATTTAAGTGGAAAGCAGTTTTGGGGGTGAAATTTGAAGCAAGAATGTTATATCTAGTTAAATTAAGAGCAAAGAAACAGTAATACTACAAACAAGCAATAGGAAAACTTGAATTTGACAACTGATTAAAGACAGAAAAATAAAAGAGTAAATTAAAATTGCATTGATTTAAAAATAAAGAGTACATTAAAAACTGACTTAAACATTGAAAACTATTCTAAAACCCTATTTTATTGACTCCTTTGTGGCTACAACATCACTAACTATTTATACTCAAACAACTAGGGTTTCTTGATCCTGCTGTTGTGCTTTCTTTCTGAGTGGGAGAGCCTTGGATACTCTTCTTGTGTTTCTTGTGCACAAATCCCAGCCGTTGAATCAACTTAGTAGTGATCTCAGCCTCCCATCTTGATTTGGCGCCCTTTTGAGTTGTGGATTGCCAGGGTGTCAAAGGTGTTAGGTACGGGTTTGTGAGGTGTTGGGGAAGGTGATGGTGGAGACTGCTTTTGAGGTAGTGGAGGGGGTGGAGTGTTGCAGAGGTAGAGTGGAGATGGGGTTTGATATGCTGGGTAAAAGAAGGGGTGGGGAAGAAAGGGTAACGTTTGACTCGGGAGGCTGATACGTTTTATTATAAAACGTATAAAATGGATTTGGGTGGGTTTATTAATCAGGGGGTGTTTGTTTTGGGCCCAAGGAGTGGTGATGGGTGGGTGGACTAGGTTAGTGTTTGTGTTTGGGTTTAAATTTAAGGGAATCCGTTTGGTTGTAATAGCAAAACACAAGGACCAATTTATAAATTCTGAATTCTTGAGGGGCTGAAGTTGTCACATCTCCAAAAGTTATACAAAGGTCCAATCTTGACAAGTTTTGAATTCCCAAGGTTACTTTCATCATTTTTCTTCTAAGAATAATTCCCGGGGACCATTTTTGCAACTTTTGAAACTTGAGGGACCAGACATGTAAACTTTTGAAAATTTTTACCCAAAGATCATTTTTGATAATATTTGACTTTTAAAGGATTAGGGTTGACTTACCTTTCAAAATAAATGCTCAGGGACTAATTTTGTCAAGTTTTGAAAATTGAGGGATTGAAACTGCCAATTATGCAAACTTTGTTCGTTTTTCATCTGTTTTCAATCATTTTGCATCTGAAACATATAAAACACGATCCTGGGATATTTTCAATATTTTGATGCTTTTTGAGTGTTTTTAAATGTTTTTGCAGTTCAGATTGACCAAAAATGAAGAGTATTTACACACTCATCAGTTAGGCAAGTGGTGGTGGAGATATAGGAAGGAAAGCGATGAAAAACTATGGTGTAAAGTCATTAGGAGTGTACATGGTGTTGATGGGGCCTTAGGGAGAGAGGCTGGTATAAGCTCATGGGGTGGTGGGGTATGAAACGAGATCATTAAAGCAGGGAGGTTACTAGACGAGATAGGAATAGAATTTACATCCTCATTTGCTAAAAAGGTGGGGAATGGGGCAAGTACCTGTTTTTGGGAGGATACTTGGCTTGGAGAAATTAGGTTGAAAGACAAATTCCATAGGTTATATGAGCCAGAAAGAGAGAAGAACGTATTTGTGTCGGGAAGGGGTCACTGGGTTGAAGGGGAATGGAGATGGATATGGGATTGGCGTAGGGAACCGATATGTAGGGGAGAGGTTGGACGGGTGATATTATTAAATTGTGTAACAAATGCTATTATGTCTCCAATGTGCAGGGATACATGGAAATGGAAGTTGAGCGATGATGGTGACTTTAAAGTTAAAGAATTAACTGCCATTATTGAAGATCAAAGCATTATTGAGAGACAAAGTAACCAAGAAACGACATGGAATAAACTCGTGCCAATGAAGATTAACGTGTTTGTCTGAAGAGCTACAAAAGGAAGATTGCCGGTAAGAGTGGCGTTATAAAAGCATGGCATTGACTTAAACACAATGTTATGCCCACATTATGATGACCAAATTGAGACGGTGGATCATAGACTTGTATTATGTAAGGAGGTGATGAAGTTATGGGAGAAAATATATAATGGTGGGGATTCGGAATGGTTGATAAGTTCATAGCAAAAGACATGCTTCAGCATTCCGGTTTCTCATCTATATCAAAGTCGAGTAAGATGTTGTGGTCCGTTGTAATTTGGGTGACAAGTTACTTCATATGAAAAAATAGAAATATGCAGGTTTTCAAAGGAAAGTTAGAACATATAGACAAACTATTTCAAGATATAAGTTCAGAGGAAAAGACATGCTTCAGCATTCCGGTTTCTCATCTATGTCAAAGTCGAGTAAGATGTTGTGGTCCGTTGTAATTTGGGTGACAAGTTACTTCATATGGAAAAACAGAAATATGTAGGTTTTCAATGGAAAGTCAGAACATGTAGAAAAACTTTTTTAAGATATACAAGTAAAGTGCTTTGAATGGGTTTCGAGGAGATCGACAAACGGTGCATTACGATGGGAAGAGTGGTTTCAAAGCCCAATTGAGTGTACTATGTCAGGTGGCCAAGAAAAAGCAATGGTGCAGTGAGATTCACAACCATCGTATCTGTTGCATAGCATAACTGTAAGCTTAATTGATTTTAGTCACTAGTATGGTCATGTGTATTCTGTTTGTGGGATGATGAGTTATTGCTTTGAGCTTTGTGGGTTTGGGGAAACTACCGATTTCAACTCCATGTCTCGTGGGGGATGAGTTAGTGGTTTTCCAAGTTTTTTATCGTGATTGTTATGAGGTCAACATGTGACCTTTTTGTTTGGTTTATGGTTTAATAAACTGATGTTGTTTCAACAACAACAAAGCAAAAAAAAAAAAAAAAAAAAAAAAAAAAAATCATTTATGATGATTCAAATATTCAATCTTGGAAAGACCAAACTTAAAAAAAAAAAAAAAAAAAAAAAAAAAAAAACCCAAAACCCAAAACCCAAAAACCGAACCCAGTTAAAACTGAAACCGAAGTAGGTTTTTAAAAAACAAAAACCGAAGTTCTTGGTTTAGTTTTGGTTTCAACCTAAAACTTGCCTCCTCCTATTTTTATAACATCGACATATGTGTTTTTATATATGTTTATTTTGCCATATGAAATTTAGATGAGTTTGAAAAAATTATACTAGTAGCCAAGTTAAATTTTTATTGGTTAATCAAAAGCTTCGATTTTCAAAATTGAGTTTTTCCATTGGTAAATTTTAAATCTATTTTCTGATTTTGTATCTTCTCTTATTAAATAAGAGACTCGATCTAAATTTTACATCAGGTAATATACAATTTATTTACTTGTTCATAAGTAATTGAACATATCTTTTATATAATACAATAAAACCCTTATTAGGAATTTTCCATTTCAAAAAATACATTTATACCTTATTTAGTAATAATTTTATTTAAAAAAAAATGTTATTTTCTTATTAGGTAATATTTTATATTTATCCATAACACAAGTAGAAGATAAATAAAAAAATATAGATAAGATGCAATTAAGACAAGTAGAAGATAAATACAAAAAATATAGATAATATGCAATTAATATTAGTATTAAAATTTTTAAATAATTATATTTAATAATAAAAAATTATAATTAAACATCATAAATCAAACAAAACAAAGATTAAATTATTTGTTTTTTAATAAATAAAAATATATGATTCAAAAAAATTTTAAAAAACCCGCGCGTGCGCGGGCATTATAACTAGTGAAGAAAAAAAGTTTTTCTAGACGACAATTTGGATTAGCATCTTAGCATACCCAACTGAACATTATTCATTGTACAATATATGATGACATTATTATAAGTTTTTCATAAAAGTTTACCATGTTCACATTAGCTTTAAAATAGACTATTCTCTGTTTAAACAATTGTTCACACCAAAATTCATTATAGTACAAACCAAAATATGGAAAGAAATTGTTTGCATGACAGTTGACACCCTTAAAATATGAAGGTCCTAGTGCTTGTGCATTTACATTATCTGTTATTGGTTATTTGGTTATGATATCATGAATACATATTTATATATAACTAAGAAATTGAGAAAGAAAAAGAAAATCGTATTTTTAATTCCCTTTGGATCTCTGCGCCCATGTGATACTGATTTTAATGGATATTTTTATATGCTTTTCAAACCACAATTCGATCTAATTAAATTTTGCTATCTACGTTCTCTTAAAAATCTACATTTCTTGACACTATCAAATGGACATCTTGGAACCACGTTAACTAAAAGAATTAAAAAGTTATCAAACATGAAACATGCAACACATTTCCTGAAAACAATTGAAAAGGAAAAGTAGTAATGGTTGCTACAACTGTCTAAAGTATTTTCTTCGTTATTTATTAGGTGCCAAGCTTTTTTATTTGGAATAGTCAATACTAAATATATAAAATATTGACAATGTATATTTTAACGTGATCATCGATCCCATTCCCATGTGCCTCTTTCTCAACAGATTTTCTTTTTTATTGGAGCTATATTTATTCAATTAATAAAATTTTCTGGCTTTTCTCAACCATGTAAAACTGACCAAAATCATGTTCCACGATTGGAAAATAATAGAATATTATTAGTACACAGCAAAACAAAACAAACAAATATTGTTTGAATAGAGTTGGTATTATAATATATGTTAACGGTAAGTGGTAATTATGATAATGAAAAATATGTCAATAAGACATAAATATCAACATATACTTTTCCTTCATTTTTTTTTCTACCATTTGTCAAACCCTAGTGGAGGAGTTAATTAAGAAGAGGTTTGTTTAGTGGATACGGGTCGTTTTCTTTTCTTCAACTTTTTTAGATGGTAAAAAACAAAAAATATAAAGGGATGAAGGTCTTTCGATCTATTCAAGTTAGTTGGGAAAGGTGAACCTTTTCTATTAAGATGTACGCAGACTTATTAGGTTAATTCTGATACAGTTTCTAATCTTTCCCTTAGTACCCTTATGTACACACAACTAGCAAGAGTCGAACCATTAACCTCTTGTAAGAAATCCAAAAACTTTCCCACTAAATAAATTACTTAGAGTTTATAACTTCTTATGAACAAAACAATATATTGGACTTTCCTACAATATTTCTAGTGCACTTGCTCTATATAGAAAAATAAAAATAGAACCTTCTAACACTTTTGCAACCGGATATGAAAAAAAAGATTGTGACCACTTGTCTATTTTTCTAATACCGACCTACGTTTAAGAGTGATCAAGTTGTCAATTCTAATTTTTAACCAAATATGTCTCTTGCTCCAATTATCTTGGCTGCCTTTATACACAACTTGTATAAACTAATTCCTCTACATGTGTGAATGAGCTACTTGTCAATAAGTATATTAGTACTCCTTACTAATTAAAGGTATTAAGAGAATACTTTGCAATTATTCAACAAAAACTAACCTAAACCACTTATATTGATTTATATTAAATTCTGGAAAACCTCCTAATTAATTTGCCACACCCCAATCTCTCTGTCATGGCTGCGGCAGCCACTTGAAATCTTAAAGTTTTCATTATTCGTTGTTGAACTTAAAAAATAGTTTATGACACTAAAAAAACATATAATTTTACGTTGTTTGCGGTGTGAAGTCAGAAGATCAACTTTTGCTAAAAAAAAAAGTCAGAAGACCAACTTGTGATGCATATATCCAATTTAAAAGAAATAGTTTAGAATTCTAAATTGAATTATCAGTTATGACAAAGTTAATAGAGTTAAAATTTGACATTTTTACAACTTGTACATATTTGGTGGTGATAAAAAAATAAAAAAATAAAAATGATAACAAACGGTTATAGGAATATCATATCTTCGTCAGGTCACGGTGTAAATGAATCGAATCAGATCGACCTTTGGCATGAACTGACTCGAAATTATTATGATGCAAGAATGAGCTCGGATTGTGAAAGTTTGAATTTTGATTGAGCTTGGCTCGAAAAGCCCAATTTATTTGTAATGATATGTTTGTTCAAACAAACTAAAATTGAAGAATAAGGTAAAATTTGAATTCGGCTTGAGCTCGATACCTCCATAGTTAAGTATTTAGATTTAGTGCATTTATATATAAGCACCTAAAAATATAAATAATATGTACATATATAAAATCCAATATCACTTAAAAGCTCGAAAAGCTCAACAAGAACTCGAGTCAAATATATATAAGCTCAAGCTCAGCTTGATAAAAATTTCGAGCTTAATTTCTGAGTTCGAGACTCAATAAAGCTCAACTGAGCTCAAGCTACTCGACAAAGCTCGACTCCTTTAAGTGTTTTGACGCATTTAGAGTTTTCATTACTTTGGATCGAAATGTTTTTATGTTTTTTTTTTTTTTTTTTTTTTTTTTTTTTTGATAAACAAATGTTTTTATGTTTTTTGTTTATGCTTTTTTGGCCAAGTACTAGACAAGCAGATATTTTATTCTGTCTTTTAGTGGTATATTCGCTAAGATGCATTTTTTTTTTTTAAGGCTTCTAGAACATTGGCTTTTCAAAACAAAATTCTAACAAACCTTGATTGTTGATAGAGCACTTGATAGTAGCGAGTCCCACTTAAACGTTTTCCACAAGTCCTTCTTTTGTATTTTGTTTGATTCGGTTCTTTTAATATGTTTTTTTTTTTTTTTTTTTTTTTTTTTTTTTTTTAAAAAGCAATAAATAAAAATCATACTATCATATATGTAAATCTTCAAGTATTCTTATACATTTTAATTCTCTTGTTAATTAGTACTCCTTCCGTCCCAAAATATACAAATTTGAGTTATATATCAGCTTTAGTTGTATTTCTATAGTTTCCGACATTATTTATTTAGGATGTCAACATCATACCATGGAGACGTGATGATCATTTTTGCCTTTTTTATGATATTAGTTTGTCGTTATTAATTGAAAAAATATATGAGAAAACATACCTAACCGCTGTTATAGTAAAGAAAACCTTCTAGAAGTTCATGTTATTTCTATGAAGTTAAACGAAAAAATTGTCCAAAACCAGAGAAAAAACTCATGTTTTAACATGTAAATTTCATATTGAATCTTTGTATTTTTATGAGAACTATTAAGTTGAAACCATATGAGATATTTAATTATCTTAGAAAAGGAAAAAGGAAAACCAAATCCAAGTGAACGTTGAAAAATCCCATAGATAATGTCTAATATTGTGTGTGTGATTGTAGTTTGTCACTACCTTCTTTAAAACCATGAGACGTAATTAATGTCCGGTTACCATTAGTTTTTTACTTTTTTTATTAAACCTTCTAGAATACTTGCTTATTTAATGAATTTTAAAAGTGTTTTTTAGATAGAGTTTACTTTTGTTGATATCGACCGTATGTTTTTACAAATTGTGCCTTTCAAACTCAGTGCTAGCAAGGCGTACATATCGTAATCTCTTACATAAACTAGTTTTACTTTTGTTTTATTAAATTGGTTAACCAAAGTTTTAACTCACTTTTTGTGTAACGTGCTTGAAAGATCACTGGCCTTGTTTTAATATAAAAACTTATTAAAATAAAATATCCCAAGTTAACTATGAAAAAAATGACAATTAGGTGTTCCATTAATTAAAGCATTAATAATGAAAGATCATTCGAAATCATAGCAGAAGAACTAAGGGCATGTTTGGTTGGGGGAAATGATATCAAAGAAATGAAAATGAAATCATTTCCCGTGTTTGGTAGCCGAGGAAATAAAAATGTGGAGATTTGCAAATCTTTGAGAGTTGAGTCTATGTACAAAATCAAGGAGTTCATTTCTTATGCTTTTGGAGTGGAAACCATTTCTTAGGGAGTATAATAATAATAATAATAATAATAATAATAATAATAATAATAAATAAAATGTTATTTAAAAAAATATTTTATTTTAAAAAATAATTTTTTTAGAATTGTTATTTAAAACAATAAAAAAAATATTTTTTTTAAAATCAATTTTTTTAGAATTGTTATTTAAAAAAATAAAAAAAAAAATATTTTTTTTAAAATCAATTTTTTTAGAATTGTTAAAAAAATCAAATTTTTTAAAAAAATCAAATTTTTTTTAAAAATAAATTTTTTTAGAATTGTTATTTAAAAAATAAATAAATAAATAATTTTTAAAAAATCAATTTTTAAAAAATAATTTTTTTTAGAATTGTTATTTAAAAAATATAAAAATAATTTTTTTTAAAATCAATTTTTTTTAAAAAAAAAACTCAGTTTTTTAAAAAAATATTTTTTTTTTAAAATTGTTATTTAAAAAAAAATCAATTTTTAAAAAAAATATTTTTTTTAAAAAATAATTTTTTAAAAAAATAATTTTTTTAGAATTGTTATTTAAATTTTTTTTTTTTTTTCATTTCTCGGGTCAAGTCTCTGTTGTTACCAAACACTGGAATTATTATTCAATTTCCCTGGTAATTCATTTCTGTGAATTCCATTTCTGAGCTTCATTTCATTTCTCTGAATTTCACCCTACCAAACGTGCCCCAAGTGGAAGAAATGATTAAGATTTTTATTTTTTTAATCAAAACACTTAAAACTAAATTAGTGTTTGTATTTTAGATGAGCTCGACCTTACTGAATAGATGAGCTGATCACCGTACCCTTTACAATGAGCCGCTACTAGAAATTTGACTTTCACCGACGAATAGATGAGCTAAAGACCCGATATGTAGTAGTGAGCTTGACCTTAATTATTCATTATATACACAACATGTTTAGATGTTTCATTCTTCAAGATCATATCATTTAAATTTCACTCTGTCTGTTTGCGTTTAACCAAATAGACTAGAGCCAAGGTCACGAACTCGATAGCTACTAATCTCATAATCTAATTTCTTCATCTCATACTCATAACAAGTTAAGTGACCACCTTGTTATTTTAATTAACTCAAAAAAAAAAAAAAAAAAAAAAAAAAAAAAAAAAAAAAAAGAAGCTAAATTACAATTTTAACCAATCACAAAATTTTAAAGATAAATGTAACACTAGATTAACTGTATAATTTTTAAAATTGTATGCCACATTAAGAGTAAATATTTACTATGTGATGGAATGAGTAGATCATTGATTTGAAACAAGCTCTCTGAACAACTAGCTTGATATATCTAAATTAAGCAAACCATGTTCTCATTTTCGAGTTGAGGTTAAACAGGTGGGACACGATTTACTATGAGTAGATCATTGATTTGAAACAAGCTCTCTGAACAACTAACATGATGTTATTGACTATGATATCTATATTTCTTAATCGTACAAAGTTATATGAGATTAATCTTTTGTGAGGTTGATATCGATAGTAATGGAAAATATAATTAATGACGCATACTGATTCCATACCTAACCATTCAATTATTTGTAGAAAATCTTCTGGAACGTTTTACCAAATTATGTGACTGTTGAATCGTCAAGCAAAACACATCTTATTATTTACTCAATGCTAGACCACCACCAAACTGCCTAATATTACGTCACCTAAGCTGCTTACAAATGGTTTAGGGTTCGAACCTCATAAGATACACATTCAAGGGGTTTTACTGAAATTGTCACGAGGATACATCTGGTAACATGAACAAGAAAAAATTTGTATGTTTTTTATATTTCTATTTGCTCTTCTCAGAATTGGTCAGTAGGGCAAACAAAGAATGAATCATGAAATTTAGCTTGCAACAACATAGCAATCAATATTCTACACCTAACACAGTTTCAAACAACAATATGCATTTAGTTCTTACTTGAATGTTGTATCTATAAGTTTAAAAAGTCTTTATCAATCACTTTGACATTAAGTGGGTCATGAGTTCTGGACAAATTTTTTTTGCATAACACATAGGCCCATCTTGAATTGTCACCACTCACTAAAAAACCAATAAGCAATATTGGTGTTGCCATTTATTATTTATATGACTAGTTCAATATCTTATTGAGTTAGTCATGTCCTTCTGAGTTAGCATGAACATTGCTTTTATCAATTTGCATGCTAATTAGTGTTGCCATTTATTAACGTTACAACAACAACAATACACCAATACTGCCAGAGCAAGGTATATATAGGGACTGCCATTTATTAACGTTATGCAAGATACTACCAATCTACATACATATATACCGCACTCATAAATTAAATTTGTTCGCTGTGACTCGCATACTGTAATCCATAATAAATCCATTTTGTTTCGCTGTGACTTGCATACTATAACGACTAACCAGGTTGAACTACGAAACGTTAAACAATTTCATGATAATCATATTATTATGTCCTTATCTTTACACGTATACCTTAGAGACTTGAATAAAAAAGTAAGTTGACTCTATTACTAAGTGATAAAGTTTCTAGAGGAATGGGGACTTTAAGAACCGGTACAAGCATAATACCAACAGTATAAGCTAAATAATTGATAGTGGAAATTTGTCACCATTGATACATACCTTTCATGCATTTATTCAACTTTCTATTAAAAGTTCTATGTGTAAATATGGCGTTTGATTATTCCATGGAAAAAGTTTGTTACGACACTATCTTGATCACGTAAAATAGTAACAACTAATACTTTTAAGCCTTTTTCTGGGCCTTTGATGGTGGCCGACGGAAACTAGTAGTGGTGGTTTAAGGGAGGGGGAAAGAGAGAGTGATTTCATCAGTTAGTTTGTTATTATCAACTAATATTATACTACAAAATTAGTGACATTTTCTTACTAAAATAAGTGTGAGCAAAAGTTATTATTCTGTCACTATAAGTTATTTTTTCAACTCCCACTAAAATAAAAAGTCACTGGATCACTAAAAGGCTGTTGTTACTAGAGGTGTCAAATTAAAAACTGACCCGACCCAAAAAAGACCCGGACCCGAACAAAGCCTATTAGGGTCAGGATACTCGGGTCAATAATTCTATTCGGGTTATTTGGGTCAATCCGAGTAACCCGAATACTAAATAAAATCGGATATTGGGTTGAAAGTGTGTGGCTAACTCGGGTTCAGGGTCGACTTGATTGACCTGAAAGGTTTTTTCTATTTTTTTGGTAAATATTTTGTTTAAATTATGTATTTAAATGAGTTTAAATAAGCATTTCATTACATTTTACTCATATTTGAGTTGACCTGAACTGACCCGACCCGAATTGACCCGAGCCCTACTAACCCGAATTCAAATAGGGTCGGGTCCGAGTATGGTATGTTTCTAAACCCGACATGAATTGACCAGAACCCGACCCGATTAACACCCCTAATTGTTACTATAATGTTTAATAAGCAAAAGTTCAAAAGATTTGCTGACTAAACTTTTAGTCAGCAAAGGCTATACAAGTTATTCAGTAAAATCGCAACAATGACTCAACTTTCAGTCACCAAAGGTTATACTAGTACTCGCCAGAATCGCATAAAACTGAAACTCATTTAAAAAATAATTGAACGCATTCAGGTTTGGCGCACTAACATCTAAATAAAACTGTAAAAATAATTAAAGCAAAAACATTACACAACTACGAGAGAGAGAAAGAAAAAAAAAAAAAAAAGACTTACATTTCTCAAAAATAGGTGCAAACACATTCAGGTTTTGCGTGTCAAATGTACCAAAACATTCATGCTCCAGAAAAAACTTAATCTCTAAGAAATGTGTTCCACAATCTATGTTTCATAAGAGTAATGCTCGTAAATCAGCTTTGTCACTCCATCCCACCAAAATCTGCAATGAAGTAAAAATAATTATCATCTTTTGATTATAACAACAATCATATTTTACCACAAAATATAAAAATACTAACTTCAGTAAACCAAAAAGTGTTTCAGGTCAACCCAAATAGAAACAGCTCATTTTGACCCGAACCTCATTTGAAGTATGATCTTTAAACCTTCTAAATTGGTCACTCATTTTGACACGAACCTCATTTGAAGTATGATCTTTAAACCTTCTAAATTGACCTGTACAATTTACCTTCATTACACAATAAAGGTTTATACATTATAGCTCCAGATTGTAATGGCTATGAAGAAAAAACAAGGCATACCTGATATCGGTTTGACAATGAAAGTCATGTCGCTTTTCAACCCCACTCGTTATTATACTTTTGTGCTAGCATTCGTATCTACCAACTTCTGCACCTGTTGGTAAATGTAAAAAGTTAGTCACATTTTTTTCAAATGTAAACTAAATTACCAACAACAAAAAGCAAACTACTGTATTACATAATCTATGGTTCCAAAATGTTCGGTATGCAGGGTCTAAAGCAATCTTAACTTCTAAGGAACATTTAGATATAGCTGCAAAATACTAGCGTCAAAGTTAATTTTGCGCATCCTTCGTGTTTTAGTATCATCATCACAGGTTTCCACATTATAACGGAAAACCAGTGAAGTCACATCAAGTTTATTTATATCTGCAACAACTAAAGAGGCTAGTAAAAGTCGATCCCTACTGTAAAGCGGTAAGGAGTTGACACTTCCGTTGGCTTCATTGTTTTGGTATTGGATACAGATCTAGGTACTTAGTTGTAGATTTTTTTTCTTCATATAATTTGATAAACGTACATTAGTTATGTAACTATTTTTTACTAGTCGAGTATGGGGTAACATTGCTCAAGCCGTTTTATCACCACTGCATTTCTCTTTCACATTCACACACAAAAATACCCACTCGCTCATCACTTAAGCCAAAACACCCCATTTAAGACCTCCATTTTCTTTTCTTTGTTTCCACTTTTTCAAACCAACAAATTTTCATTCACTCAATAAAAATAAAAATACAAATTACAAAAAGAAAATAATATATATATATATATATATATATATATATATATATATATATATATATATATATATATATATATAAACATGCAAAAATATAAAAATTCAACAAATTTTCAATAAACTAATTTTCTTGTTGATGTCGTTGTCAAAGATGCTCTATAAGATTTCGTTGAAGACTTTAGTTAGTTTGTTTATCACGTAATTCTTTGGCTTTCCTCCGTTGAACAATACATCTCTTAATCTAAGTACGTTGTATATTTTGTTGCGGACTAATATACAATTCGTTTAATTTACTTATTGCAATGGCTATTTTTAATTTTTAACCATTGCAACCGTTACACCGGTGGATTTATTTATTTATTTATTTTGAATTTTCAACGGCTACTTTGAAAGAAACAAAAAGCAAAGCAAATACCAAACAACATCGCGCCAGTTAACCGGCATGGCAAATGGCGCCAGAAGAGGGGTGGTGTCGTAACGCATCAACGGCGGCGCCATAAGGCCTTCCATGTTGGAATGGCGCCGGATGCACACGACGATACCTCATGCTCGATAAGAATTAATTGATAACAGTACGTTAATGTATACAGCATATTGGAGTATAATCAATAATATTGCAATAGGATTAACAACGCTAACAAATATACATCTTGGATAAGAATTTAACTCTTAATTACAGAACCCTAATACTCAATATGGCTATATACTCCGATCTAAAAGATATGGCCACTCTGTTCCTTTTTTCAAAAAGGAAAAAGATATGGCCACTCTGTTGGAGTGTTGGCTGGGGGAGGAAGGCTTTTCAGGCAGAGGCTATAATTCCTTGGATCGGGTCTCTGTGAGTGTTCCAGTCCTAACACAAAATCCTTGTTATTGGATAAAAAAAAGGATAATTCCATTCCATCAATAATGATCTGCAAGTCATAATTTCCTAGATAATGCTGTTCATCTTGAATTATTTCCAGGGATTCAACAATAGAGCGGCTCCAGCCGTCTATTTCGATAAGCTCAAGAGTTGGAATGTCGCCTATTTCAAGCGGTATCTCCTTGAGTGATACGCAATTTACCAACTGTAATTTTTTCAGACATGGGAAGTTGAACTTATAATTACCTTCCCACTTTGCAATATCTAGCTTCTCAAGTTTTAAGAATTTTAGCTGTCGAAACTGCTCCTCATCCATGTTCCACTCTGCTCCGTCGAAGGCATGGTCACGTAGTTTGAGAATCTCAAGGTTCGGTAATGACTGAATGATTGACATATCTCTCCAAGGTAGGAGGCAATTTACTAATGTGAGTTTTTTTAATGTGGCAGGGAACCTAAGACGATTTGGCTCCCCTTTTGGAAGTTCTGGCTTTCTTTCTTGAAATCCTGTTAACTTCAAGGTTTCAAGGTGTGGAAGTAATCCCAAGTCATTTTCCTTATCTGAGTAGAAATTTGACGAAAGCTTTTTTACGACCGGAAAACATTTTTGAAAGTTTCCTATCAAATCTCCCAACTGTACTCTGGAAATGGTTTGCAAATTCATTGGTTTCTTAATAGAAGAAAGATATATTTCTGTGTTGCTCGACAAGTGCCTAAGGTTTACCAAATCTGATATGTTACTCGGTAATGTTGAAGTTTATTTAATTCTCACTTTTTTATTTATTAGTTTTTTGAATAAGTATTATTTGAATAAGTCATGTTGACTAATTATAAGCCACTTGAAGTAGTCTAAGTAGTTAGAGATATTTCAGGTTGATAACCGTTTGATATCTTTGACTCTTGAAGTCATTGTTTGTTTTGTATTGCCTATTTAAGAGGCATTCTTCATTGATCGTAATCAAGAAAACAAAAGCCACTTTAATTATATCACTTGCTGTGTGAAATCTCCAACAATTGTGGTATCAGAGCCAGGTTCCTTTTCAGGAATCAATACTTCATTTTACACACAAGTAATGGCTACTAACACTAGTGTCAACATTTCTCATCCACAAATTCCAATATTCAAAGGTGACTCCTATGAATTTTGGAGCATCAAGATGACGATGTTGTTTAAGTCTCAAGATCTGTGGGAGTATGTTGAAACTGGTTATGAAGAAAACGGCGAAGATGAAGCCCGCATCAAAGAGCATCGCAAGAAAGATGCCAAAGCACTCTTTTTCATCCAACAAGCAGTGGATGATTCGATTTTTCCAAGGATAGCAGCAGCTACCAAAGCCAATCAAGCTTGGACAACCCTTAAAACCGAATTTCAAGGTTCCTCCAAAGTAATCACTGTCAAATTGCAATCGTTAAGGCGTGATTTCGAAACCTCTTTTATGAAACATAATGAATCTGTGCAAGATTTTCTCGCAAGAGTTTCATCTGTTGTCGGTCAAATGAAGGCGTATGGAGATAAAATATCAGATGAAATAGTGGTAGCTAAAGTCTTAAGGAGTCTACCATCCAAATTCGATCATGTGGTAGCAGCGATCGAAGAATCTAAGGATCTGTCCACTTTCTCGTTTGATGAGCTAATGGGCTCACTTCAAGCACATGAAGCAAGGATCAATCGGTCGAACATGAACAACGAAGAAAGAGCCTTTCAGACTAGAGGAGAGTCTGAATCCTCAAATCAACATGTAAGAGGAAGGGGCCGAGGAAGCTATCGAGGAAGGGGGCGAGGTCGGAATACTACACTCAAATGCTCACATTGTAACAAGCCTGGGCATTCTGATAACTACTGTTGGTACAAACCAGAAGACAGTGTTAATTATGCCGAACAAGAGGAAGATAATTTTCTATTCATGGCGATAGCTACCACGAAAGAGGAGAAGAATGAAATATGGTATCTAGATAGCGGTTGCTCGAATCATATGACAGGTGATCATTCAAAGTTTAAGGATCTCGATGAAAGCATTAAGTCACAGGTGCGGCTTGGTGATAATAAACAGTTACAAATTGAAGGCAAAGGTATAGCCGAGGTCTCAACTGGTAACCAAAAGAGGTGTATCCGAGATGTCCAATTCGCTCCATCTTTGGCTCATAACTTATTGAGTGTGGGTCAGTTAATGGAATCTCACCACAAGATAGTTTTTGATGATGGCAAGTGCATTGTAACACATAAACCTACTGGAAATATTATTGCCTGTGCTCACATGTCATCAAATAGAATGTTTCCACTTGATTTCTCTAAACAAATGGAAACATCTAGGGTGAGCAGAGGTCTAGCAGACAACGAGCTGTGGCACCAACGTTATGGCCATCTCAACATTCAAGGGCTGCAGTTGCTAAAGAACAAACAAATGGTGAGTGGTCTTCCTGTCATTAAGCCGCTAGAGCACGTTTGCGAAGGATGTGTGGTAGGTAAGCAAACAAAGCAGTCATTTCCAGTGGGAAAATCAAAGCGAGCTGAAGCAATACTTGAAATTATCCACGCTGATGTGTGTGGACCGATGAGGACTGAATCATTATCCGGTAGTAAGTATTTCCTACTTTTTATTGATGATTTCAGTAGGATGAGCTGGGTATATTTCTTAAAGCACAAATCAGAAGTTTTTGAGTGCTTTAAGAAATTCAAAATTCTTGTGGAA
Organism: Artemisia argyi; assembly: GCA_030686995.1. NCBI lineage: Eukaryota > Viridiplantae > Streptophyta > Magnoliopsida > Asterales > Asteraceae > Artemisia > Artemisia argyi. The sequence continues at coordinate 171,828,223 of CM060705.1, read as the reverse complement.
AAGCAGACCGGGAAAGTTGTTAAAGTGCTTCGTACCGATCGTGGAGGTGAGTTCACTTCGAATGAGTTTCATGTTTTTTGTGATGAACATGGGATAAACAAGCAACTCACAGCTCCATACACTCCCGAGCAAAATGGTGTGGCTGAGCGTAAGAACCGAACGGTGGTGGAAATGGCTCGATCCATGCTTAAGCAAAAAGGAATGCCGGATTCATTTTGGGCTGAAGGAGTTGCTGCAGCTGTACATATTCTTAATATCTCACCGACTAAAGCGGTATGGGATCAAACTCCATACGAGGCATGGAATGGAAACAAACCCTTGGTAAGTCACTTACGAGTGTTTGGATGTATTTGTTATGTTCTGATTAAAACCGCACGACATAAACTGGACCAAAAGTCTCAAAAGCATGTTTTTATTGGTTATTGTCCTAACTCAAAAGCTTATCGTCTATATGACCCATTGAGTGGGAAAATTACTGTTAGTCGAGATGTGGTATTTGATGAGCTTGCAGGTTGGAATTGGGAGAACAAAAATAACACCCAAAACTCTCAGGTTGAAAACGAAGGTGAACAGAGTATACTTGAACATGAAGTGTCACAAGAAGATGTTACTGAAATGCCAAATTATGTTCATTCACCTCACACATCAAGTTCGCCCTCTTCATCACACCACTCAACTCTGGAGAAAACAAATTCCTCATCCTCATCCGAAGAGTCCTCTCCAAATCAGTTTCCGAACCTTCGTAGAAGTGAGCGTGGCCAAGTTCCTAGACGACGGTTTCCAGTTGAAGGGGAGGATACAACAGCACCCTTGGCTTTATTTGCTGGTGATCCGGTCACAGTTGAAGAAGCCATGGAAATAGAAGAATGGAGACTTGCAATGAAAGAAGAATTATCATCAATTGAAAAGAATCAAACATGGGAGCCCACTGATCTTCCAGAAGGTAAAAATGTCATAAGTTTAAAATGGCTTTTCAAGACAAAGTATTTGGCAGATGGGAGTGTACAAAAATACAAAGCACGGCTGGTGGTGAGAGGATTTACAAAACAACAAGGAATTGATTACGAAGAGACGTTTGCTCCGGTGGCAAGATTCGAGACAGTACGAATCATCTTGGCAATAGCGGCTCAAAATCAATGGAAAATATACCAGTTTGATGTTAAATCTGCGTTTCTGAATGGTGAACTAAAAGAGGAGGTGTATGTAACTCAACCACCAGGTTTTGAAGATAAAACCAAGATGGGCCAGGTGCTTCGCTTGAACAAAGCTCTTTACGGGCTTAAACAAGCACCTCGTGCTTGGTATAGCAAAATCAATGAATTTTTTCACAACAATGGGTTTGAACGAAGTCCTCATGAACCAACTCTCTACATCAAAAAGCAAGGTATGAATGACTTACTTATCGTCAGTCTCTATGTTGATGATATGATCTATACTAGCTCATCACCACAACTAATACACGATTTTCAAGTGTCTATGAAAAAGATGTTTGATATGACTGATTTGGGAGAGTTACAATACTTTCTGGGATTGGAAATTATTCAAGGCCAGGAAGGAATATTCATTTCGCAAAGAAAGTATGTAGATGATACTTTGAAGAAATTTAATATGCAAGGATGTAAGACTGTTGCAACACCAATGAACATCAGTGAAAAATTAACAACGGAAGATGGCACGGAGTTGACCGATGCAAGAGTGTACCGAAGTTTGGTTGGGAGATTGATTTATGTTACTCATTCTCGTCCTGATGTGACTTACTCTGTTGGTGTGTTATCTCGATTTATGCATCGTCCAACAATGCACCATTTTGGAGCAGCAAGGAGAGTCCTACGTTACCTGGCGGGAACTAAAAATTATGGTATTTGTTTTCGCAAAACCAAGGATTTTAGTCTTCAAGGATTCACTGACAGCGATTGGGCCGGCTCTATTGAAGATCGCAAAAGCACATCCGGAAATTGCTTTGTTCTTGGCACTGGTGCTATATCTTGGAGTTCGAAGAAGCAAGCAACTGTGGCATTATCTTCGACAGAAGCAGAGTACGTGGCAGCTTGTGCATCAGCTTGTCAAGCAGTTTGGTTAAGAGGAATTCTTAGCGACTTAGGTCAACAACAGTCAAGAGCAACAAGCATCAAATGTGACAACCAATCAGCAGTAATGTTATCAAGGAATCCGGTGCTTCATGGAAGAACAAAACACATCGATATCAAGCATCATTACATACGAGAACTGATAGCGAATGAAGAAATCCAACTCGACACCTGTCGAACCGATGAGCAGGTTGCAGATTTGTTGACAAAGAGTTTACCACAAATGAAGCATGAAGAACTCAGTGCTCAGCTTGGAATGTCGACGTTCGAATGAAGGGGCAGTGTTGAAGTTTATTTAATTCTCACTTTTTTATTTATTAGTTTTTTGAATAAGTATTATTTGAATAAGTCATGTTGACTAATTATAAGCCACTTGAAGTAGTCTAAGTAGTTAGAGATATTTCAGGTTGATAACCGTTTGATATCTTTGACTCTTGAAGTCATTGTTTGTTTTGTATTGCCTATTTAAGAGGCATTCTTCATTGATCGTAATCAAGAAAACAAAAGCCACTTTAATTATATCACTTGCTGTGTGAAATCTCCAACAGGTAAAACCAAAAATCCATGACTTGTTTTAACAATGAGGGTTTGTAGGCTCCTTAAATTGCACACTGAGGATGGAAAACCAGATAGAAGCCAAATTGCAAAGTACCGTAAGTGAATTAGTAATGCTATCCCGTCAGGAAAACTTTCCAACTTATAGTTTCGTAGATCCAACACCCTAAGGAGCGCAAAGGAACGGAAATACTCCACAATGTCATAAATCACAGATGTGGGGTCTTTAAAGCACAAAAGGGAGTGGATGCTTGGGGCATGCGGATGAGCGCTGTTTGTAATCTGGATACTTTCATTTGTGAACAAATGCCGCATTTTATATGATGTAATAACCTCATACTCCCATGTCGAGTTTATTTCCATGCCGAATCTTTCTTCTTCTGCTTTTATCAGGCATAACTTCCTTACAAGATCATGGACTTTAAAAGCTTTGACTCCATTATTGGACTTCCTTTCTACAACAACTAAGAGATTTCTGTCAACTAATTCCATCAGGCAAGCCTCTGCAATATCCTCAAGGCTTTCGTTTTCAGCTTCGTGTATAAATCCTTCAGCCACCCATAACCCCATCAATTGTCGTGCTGGGAACTTAAAGTCTTCCGGGAAGCCTCCTAAATACAGAAAGCACTCTCTCAAGTGAAGAGGTAGATGATTGTAACTTAAAGCTAGTGTTTCCATGTGTCCCTTCTTGTCATTAGCAATGTATGAACCAACACTGTGAGTAATTTTTTTCCACAAAGCTTTGTTCCTCGGGTCTTTTGCTAGAAGTCCTGCTATGACAACCACTGCAAGTGGTAGTCCCTTGCATTTGTCTGCAATTTGTGTTATGTGTTGAATCAACCATTCTGGGCATTCTTTGCCATGGAAAACTCTCGTGCATAATAACTCCAAGCTTTGTTTTTCTGTTAAATAACTCAAGAAATGGACAAGCCCATTTGGTTTTGGTTTGGCATGAAATCCAACTTCATTGAGGCGACTCGTGAGCAGAATTCGACTGCTGGTTTCATCATCGGGGAAAAGTACTTTCAGGTTATCCCATGCCTCTTTGCTCCAGATATCATCAATGACAATCAAATATCTCCGACCCTTTAGACTCTTGTGCAACATTTCACGAAGTTTAGAGTCATCAATTTCTTTTTTTCTTTTTTCTTTTTCTATATCTTCTTACCCTGCCCTGGCGTGATTGGGGTTGTTGTTGTTGTTGTTGTAGTTTTTTCTATATCAGCTACTTGAACACCCAAGGATGTCAGGATCTGAATGAACACATCATGCCTGTTGTATGTTTGAGAGACAGTAACCCATGCACGGATATCAAAATGATACATAATAAAACGATCATTGAATACTTTGGTAGCCAGGGTAGTCTTACCAATCCCGCCCATGCCAACGATGGAGACGACATCTAGCTGCTTTTGATCTTCCACAAGTTTATCACGTACGACTTCAACATGATGATCAAGCCCCACAACAAATTCATCGAATAATTTCTTCGATCCTAGTGTACTTCTGCTGTTGGAAGTTCCAGCAGCTGCTGCACACTGCATTTGCTGGCCTTTAGTCCTTTGTGACAAATCCGTCTTCATGTTATCCATGCTTGTTTCAATGAGTTCTTCCTTGATGGACTTGATTGATCTCATAACATGATCGAGAATCAGGGAGGTTTTATAGACATCAGATCTTGGAGAGTATCCCTTTTTCCTGAAATGAACACCAGATACAAATAGATCAATGATATGTTGAGCTTCTTCTGCTGTGTTTTTGAGTCTTTTCTTCAGATATTTAATGTGTTTGAGCTCATACAGTTCTGTATGTTCGCCGTGAAAAAGGATCTGGATCATGGAGTAAAGCTCTTCATAAAGAAGCTGCAACTGAGGCCTTTCTGATAGAATTGATGGGTGTTCGTTAATGAGTGGATTATCGTTGGAGTAAATTAGCTGCTTCAAGTTTTCCATGAACAATTCCAAGCCTGTGTATGTCATTTTGATCTCTTTTTTTCTGTATCTGAAGAACAATAGATTTGGTTTATTTGAATTGACTCGGTAGTCGCTACTATACAAATTACAAAGTGATAATTGAAGTGGAAATTATGTAAGGCTGTGATTTAATTGATGGCTGACGCTTTGCTTTCACACTCTTTTATCATAGAAGATGTGCATTTTGTGTTTAACGTTACAAATAGTACTTGAGTTCTTAATAGTGTATGTAATTAAATAGAATTTAAACTTCACAATATTAGTAAAAAATATAGTACTAGAAAATAAACATATTCACTAATTAACAACAATATGTGAAGTCAATTTTTTTGATAGATCAATTCTGTGACCTGATGGCATACTTTGGTTGGTGTTTGGTTCAGATTCCATCATAGGGGATGGCTTGATGGGTGATGATAGTTTTTCACCAGCGTTGGCCAGGCGCTGCAGCTAGCCAGCAGGTGATGGGAATTCGTACACTAAATCGTGGTGACGCGAGGTCCAGTCCATACAACGTGAGGTGATGATGAAACAAGGCCATACAAGATGATAGAAGCTCGTGTTTTTAACTGCGGAAGGTGACTCAGTGTGTGTGAGACTGTCGAAGAATAGAGTAGTTTTCCTCATGTGTTAGTTCAAATTATGTATTATGAGATATTTGATTGTCATAGAAAAGAAAAAAGGAAAACCAAATCCAAGAGAACTGTAAAAATCGTGGATAGATAATGACTAATATTGTGTTGTGATTGTACTTTGTGACTACCTTCTTTATAAAACATGAGACGTGAGAATCTCACATTAATTAATGTCCTGTTACTATTAGTTTTCTATTAAACCTTCTAGAATGTTCGCTTATTAGTGAATGAATTTTAAAAGTGTTTTTTAAATTTTTTTTAGAAGGCTACTTTCAATTTTTTTGGTTTAGAGTCGCATCCGTCACATTAGCAGGCCCTCATCCACCATCCACCACATACCCAGACTATGTTGTCTGAACCGGGTCCACGTTGGAGGAGTGGGGATTATAAACGGCTTCCGCCCGGAAACCGTACCGCCTCCACACGAGTATTACTCGCTGGAGAAACGGTCGGATGAAAACCGGGGCCGGCTTGGATTCGAACCTGCGCATCTTGGCACAATGGCTCTCCTCTTCATTGCCTAATATCATTAGAACTTGTGGTCCCCACTTGAGGCCTTCCCGGTTGGTCACCCAAACCGGTACTACTCTCACCTGGGCTCGCTTAACTACATAAGCTTTACCCAATGGACCACAAGCCCCATGATAAAGAAAAAAATATTGTCGTTTTTTAGATAGTTTTGTTTTACTACCTCCGTCTAAAAAATATTGTTCATATTTCCATTTTAGGATATCTCAAAATAATTGTTCACTTTCCCTTTTATGTAAAAACTAAAGAGTATAATAGGGGAATATTCTCTTTGGGTAGTTAAAAATTAAAATGACCCTACTTTTATTAAACTTTGCAATTTTTGTCTCTGACAATTATTTTAAGACAGAGGGAGTATTAAATGGGAATGTCTAACCAATGTCTGTCTTTTTGTGACTTTTAGTTACATAAATGATTCTTGTGGTTAACACAAAATTGCATATTTGGATATGGACCCACAGAAATAAAAATTAGAGTTAATTGCATTTTTGGTCCCTGTGGTATGGCCAAATTGCAGATTTGGTCCCTAAAACTTTGAAATTGCTCCAAACGTCCCTATTTTCAAGTTTCCATTGCATTTTTAGTCCCTGGGCCATCTTGGGCCAATGTTAAATGACCTAACTACCCCCTCTTTCCACAGGGACCAAAAATGCGTTTAACTCTTTATATTTTCTTTTCAATTTTTACAAGATACGTCCTTGTGATTTGCACACAAATTAACATTCGGTCCTTTTTTTAAAATTTCTCTCACGAATCATCCCAATTGTTGTCGAATTTTGCCATTTTCGTCCTTGTTGCCAACATCGTTAGTATTTATCGTTTTCATAAGTTTTATACGTTTTCGACCATTTTTCTACGCTTTCGTCCATTTTTCTACGTTTTCGTCCGTTTTTATAAGTTTTCGCCCGTTTTTATACGCTTTCGTCTGTTTTTCTTACGGTTTCGTCCGTTTTTGTACATTTTCGTCAGTTTTTCTAAATTTTTTTCAATTTTTTCTTACTTTTTCTTACGTTTTCATCCGTTTTTATACGTTTCCGCCTGTTTTTATACGTTTTCGTCTGTTTTTCTTACGTTTTCGTCCGTTTTATACGTTTTCTACATTTTTTGTCTTTTTTTCTTACGTTTCCTTAAGTTTTCTTCCGTTTTTATACGTTTTCGCCCGTTTTTATACGTTTTGATATGTTTTTCTTACTTTTTCTTACGTTTTCGTTTATTTTAGTCCGTTTTCGTCCGTTTTTCTTACGTTTTCTTACATTTTTGTCTGTTTTTATACGTTTTCGCTCATTTTTATATGTTTTTGTCTGTTTTACTTACGTTTTTGTCCATTCTTATACGTTTTTATACATTTTCGCCCGTTTTTATACGTTTTTTCTGTTTTTCTTACGTTTTCATCTGTTTTATTTCGTTTTTATACGTTTTCGTCTGTTTTTCTACGTTTTCTTCCGTTTTTCTTACATTTTCTTATATTTCGTCCAATTTTATACGTTTTCGCCCATTTTATATGTATTTTGTCTGTTTTTTTACATTTTTGTCAGTTTTTATACGTTTTTGTCCATTTTTCTACATTTTTGTCCATTTTTCTTACATTTTCAACCATTTTAATAAGCTTTTGTCAATTTTACGTTTAAAAACGCAGAAAAACGGACGAAAACGTATAAAAATATATGAAAATGTAAGAAAATTAGACGAAAACATATTAAAACGAGCAAAAACGTATAAAAACGGACTAAAACGTAAGAAAAATGAACGAAAACATTGAAAAACGGACGAAAACGTATAAAAATATACAAAAAGTGCAATAAAATGTAAGAAATACAGATCAAAACGTATAAAATTGGACGAAAACATATAAAAAGGACTAAAACGTAAGAAAAACGGGCGAAAACGTAGAAAAAACATACGAAAACGTATAAAAACGGACGGAAATGTACGAAAAACAGACAAAAACGTATCAGAATGGGAAAAAACGTATAAAAACGGGCGAAAACAAAAGAACAACAGATGAAAACATATAAAAACGAGCGAAAACGTATAAAACGAACGAAAATGTAAGAAAACAACGAAAACGTAAAAAATGGATGAAAAGGTCTAAAATCGGACAAAAATAGACGAAAACGTCATAAAACGTAAGAAAAACAAATCAAAACGTATAAAAATGGGTGAAAACGTATAGAAACGGACGAAAGCGTAGGAAAAAAGGGCGTAAATGTAGAAAATCGGACGAAAGCGTATAAAAATGGATGAAAACGTAAGAAAAACAGAAGAAAACGTATAAAAATGGGCGGAAACTTATAAAAACGGACAGAAAAGTAAGAAAAATAGACGAAAACGTAAAAAACGAATGAAAAAGTAGAAAAACTGACGAAAACGTATAAAACGGACGAAAACGTAAGAAAAACAAATGAAAATATATAAAAACGGGCGAAAACGTATAAAAATGGACGAAAACGTAGAAAAATGGATGAAAGCGTATATAAACAGACGAAAACATATAAAAACTGACGAAAATAATAAATACTAACGATCGTTGGCAACAAGGACGAAGACGGAAAATTTTAACAACAATTGGGATGATTCGTGAGAGAAATTTGAAAAAAGAACCGAATGTGAATTTTTGTGCAAATCACAAGGACGTATCTTGTAAAAACTGAAAAGAAAATGTAAAGTATTAATTGCATTTTTGGTCCCTGTGGAAAGAGGGGGTAGTTAGGTCATTTAACATTGGCCCAAGGTGGCCCAAGGACCAAAAATGCAACAGAAACTTGAAAATGAGGACACCTGGTGCAATTCCAAAGTTTTAGGGACCAAATCTGCAATTTGGCCATACCACAAGGACCAAAATGCAATTAACTCTAAAAATTAAAAACCACAAAAAGACAAATATTAACCAATGCCCTAAGGGCATTGGTTAGACATTACCTTATTAAATTGGTTAACCAAAGTTTTAACTCACTTTTTGTGTAAAGCGTTTGAAAGATCCACTGGCCTTGTTTTAATATGAAAACCTATTAAAAAAATATCCCGAGTTAATTATGAAAGAACAATCAAAATCATAGCACCTAAAGTGGAAGAAGTGATTAAGATTTTTATTATTATTTTAATCAAAACGCTTACAACTAGATTAGTTGTATTGTAGACGAGCTAGACCTTACTGAATAGATGAGCTGAGACCATACCCTTTACATGAGCCGCTACTAGAAAGTTGACTTTCACCAACGAATAGATTTGCTAAAGACCTGATATGTAATGGTGATCTCAAACTTTAATTATTCATTATCAAAGCCTTGTATGATGGTGTGCGAGATGTGCAGTCGCATAAGGCCTCCATATTTGATAAAGTGACTACGAATATTTGATTCACGAAGTTGCGTCTAGAAATGTTATGCGAAACACTTTAGTAATGATTATTTCTCATTTTATCTTTATAAGAAAGTTAATAAAGTGTTTAATTTCTATTTGTAGGCTATGTTTTGGTTATTAAACTGAATTCTGCACAAGATTTCAACAAACTTAGAGACAACACTGTTCATTATAGACACAACATGTTTAGATGTTTCGTTTGTCAATATCATATCATTTAAATTTCACTATGTCTGTTTACGTTCAACCAAATAGACTAGAGCCAAGGTCACGGACTCGAAAAACTAGCTACTAATCTCATAATCTACTTTCTTCATCTCATACCAATAACAAGTTAAGTGACCACCTTGTTTTACTTTAATTAATTCAAAAATAAATGCTAAGTTACAATTTTAATCAATCACAAATTTTTAAAGATAAATGTAACACTCGATTAACTGTAGAATTTTTAAAACTGTATGTCACGTTAAGAGTAAATATTTATTATGTGATGGAATGAGTAGATCATTGATTTGAATCAAGCTCGCTGAACAACTAGCTTGATACATCTAAATTAAGCAAACCATTTACTCATTTTCGAGTTAAAGTTAAACCGGTGGGACACGACATGATGTTATTGACTATGATATATATGTCTTAATCGAACAAAGCTATATGAGATTAATCTTTTGTGATGGTGATATCGATATGAATGGAAAATATAATGACACATAAATTCATACCTAACCATTCAATTATTTTTAGAAAATCGTCTGGAACATTTTACCAAATTATGTGACTGTTGAATCGACAAGCAAAACACATCTTATTATTTACTCAACGCTAGACCACCCCCAACTGGCCTAATATTACGTCACCTAAGCTGCTTACAAATGGTTTAGGGTTCAAACTTCAAACCTCATTAGATACATATTCCAAGGGTGTTACGAAATTGTCACGAGGACACATCTAGTAACCTGAACAATAAAAAATATGTATGTTTTTTATATTTCTATTTGCGCTTCTTAGAATTAGTCAGTAGGGTAAACAAAGAATGAATCATGAAATTTAGCTTGCAACAACATAGCAATCAATATTCTAGAGCTAACACAGTTTCAAACAACAACAATATGCATTTAGTTCTTACTTGAATGTTGTATCTATAAGTTTAAAAAGTCTTTATCAATCACTTTGACATTAAGTGGGTCATTAGTTGTGGACAAATTTTTTTGCATAACACATAGGCCATCTTGAATTGTCACCACTCACTAAAAAACCAATAAGCAATATTGGTGTTGCCATTATTTATATGACTAGTTCAATATCTTATTGAGTTAGTCATGTCTTTCTGAGTTAGCATGAACGTTGCTTTTTGTTGGTTATTATGTCTTAATAAGTTCTCAGATTAGAGTTAAGATAATCAATGAGTACCAGATATTTACTTGAAATCGTGTTATCACTTTCCATTAGAAACTATTCGACCCTATGCCTGGATTACACGAATACCTCTATGGGATAAGACCAAGTGATGTTCTTGTTTTAGGCACAAATCAAGAACAGAAAACGTATTCAAGTGTTTAGGGTTTGTGTTGATAATCGTATATCCATGCAGATGTATTATGACCTCTATTTATAATAGAGAATACTCAAACCCTAGCCCATGGAATTATGTATAATTAACGGACCATTAATTATATCATAATACTTTCCATAATAATAGGAATCAGTGGTTAAAAACGAGCAGCAGAATAAACTGATGCCATCAGCAGAATCAGAATTCCACTAGCAGCAGAATCCACCATCAGCAAAATCAGATCAGCAGAAACAGATTCATACTAGCAGAAACAGATTCACACTAGCATAACCACTATTGAGTCAGGGGATTCAGTGACCAAATGGGTGTACACTCCGTACCTCTAAACCCGTTACCATGTGTGAATTAATCCCTCAAGTGCACTAAATTTTCCAACAATCATCCCCAAATTTAGTTCACTTCCTTTGCATGAAAAATTAAACACAAAACAAAATATATGCATAAATAAAAATATCTTGAAGATTGAATTCTCATCTTAGTAAATTACACGTTCAAATATTCGAGAATCAGGGTGTTCTAAGAATTGAACCCTTCAACCCATTTGAATACCTGAAGATAAAATCCACATACATTTTCAAACACTTAAATAAACCTGACACTATACAAGCCATGTGTCTATATCCAATTCATAAATGGTGTAAAAGCTAAAATCCAAAGCTTCCTAAAGCGGCAAAACTTCAACATTTACATAGGTGGTTCCTCTTTATTCATGCTCCTGCTTAGCACTTTTTAAAAGAAAATTAACCATTGAGAAGTAAAGACTTCATCCTCCTTTTCCATCAGGTTCTGAGCACAACCTTGGGATGACAATAAACATGTGCTCCAGTCCACTAAATGTTCAGCTTTCCACATTGAACTCAGCTCCCAAGTTTCCTCAGGAGGGAGTTGGGTGTCTTTGCATTCAGTGACTAAGTTGAACTTAAACCGATCCCTTTAGCAGACTTCAAAATCAAGTCTCTAGCCAAATCCTTCGTCAAGTGATCAGCTAAGTTTTGTAGAGATTTAACAAACTCTATAGATATCACCCCATTCATGATAATCTCACGAATCATGTTATGCCTAACACCTAAGTGTCTAGACTTCCCATTGTACATCTGGCTATAAGCTTTTGCCAATGTAGCAGCACTATCACAACGGATAGAAATAGGTGCTATAGGTTTAGGCCACAATGGAATCTCAAGAAGCAAGTTTTTCAACCATTCAGCTTCTTTGCCAGCAGCTGCTAAAGCCACAAATTCATATTCCATGGTTGAACTGGTGATGCAAGTTTGTTTCTTGGATACCCAAGAAATTGCACCTCCACCAAGTAGGAATACCCAGCCACTGGTAGACGAATTACCTTCAGTGTTACTGATCCAACTTGCATCAGTGTATCCTTCTAATATAGAAGGATAACCAGTATATGAGAGACTATAATCCATAGTTCTCTTCAAATACTTAAAAACCCTCTAAATTGCTTGCCAGTGACGAGCACTAGGATCACTAGTATACCTGCTCAATTTACCCACAGCAAAAGCAATATCAGGCCTTTTACAAGTCATGGCATACATCAAGCAGCCAATCACCCTAGAATACCCAAGTTGAGATACAGCTTTGCCAGTATTAGGCATTAGTTTCTCACTTGTATCCATGGGAGTACTCACTGGAGTACAATCAAAGTAATTAAATTTCCTTAACACCTTCTCAATGTAATGAGACTGAGAGATAGAAATTTTGTTACTTTCATGTTTAATCCTTATACCAAGGATAACAACAGCCTCCCCCATATCCTTCATGGAGAACTTTGATGACAAAAACGCCTTTGTAAGGTCAACTTGATTTTGGTCAGTGCCAAAGATCAACATGTCATCAACATATAGACAAATAATGACTCCTTTACCAGATTCATCAAATTTGCTATATACACATTTGTCAGCATGGTTAAGTAAATAACCACTAGACAAAACCACTCCATCAAACTTTTGATGCCATTGCTTAGGTGCCTGTTTCAGTCCATAAAGAGACTTAATCAGTTTACACACCTTGTTTTCATTGCCAGACATGATGAAGCCCTAAGGTTGGTTCATATAAACTTCCTCATCTAAGTCACCATTCAAGAAAGCTGTCTTCACATCCATCTGATGAATAATCAGATTGTGAATTGATGCCAAAGCAATCAGCAATCTTATGGTACTGATATGAGCCACTGGAGCATAAGTATCAAAATAGTCTATTCTTGACTTTTGTTTAAAGCCAGGTGGTAGATCAGTCAACACATAAGTGTTATTGCCCATGATAGAGTCCATCTCATCATTAATTGCTTTTTTCTAGAAAGCAACATACTGGGACTTCGTTGCTTCTTCAAATGTTTTGGGATCATCCTCAACAATGAAGTAATAGGAGTATTGATCAGAGACCTCACTCCTTGTACCTTCAATTAAGTATAATTGAAACTCAGGTCCAAATGACTTTGGAGTCCTGACCCTATTGCTCCTTCTGAGCTCAAGTTCAGGTTGTTGTTCCACAACCTCATCAGGGATCTGAGATGATAATTCATCAGGGACCTCTGATACACCAATGTCATCAATTCCATTTGGAATTCTTTGACTTGGTCTTGGGAATGATGAGAATCTATTCTCATCAAATAGTGCATCCCTTGATTCAATTATTGAGTTAATTGAAACAGATTCATTAGGTTCAATAACATAGAACCTATATACCTTGGAATGCTCAACATATCCAACAAAGATGCATTCAATGCCTCTTTCACCCAAAGTTTTCTGCTTTGGATCAGCGAGTCTTACAACAGCTCTACAACCCCAAACCCTGAGATAATTCAGGTTGGGTTTCTTTTTAGTCCAGAGTTCATAAGGGGTAACCTTATTCCTTTTATTAGAAACCCTATTTAGTAAATAGCAAGCTGTTAACATAGCTTCACCCCAGAACCCTTGACTCAGCCCTGAATAGGACAACATGGAATAAACCATCTCCTTCAGCACCCTGTTTTTCCTTTCAGAAATACCATTTTGATGAGGAGTATAAAGGGCAGTCGTTTCATGGATTATACCAACAGACTGAAAATACAGAGTATCCATGTACTCACATCCCCTATCAGTCCTAAATCTTTTGATTAGAGACCCTTGTTGTAATTCAACTTCATTTTTAAATACTTTAAATTTATCTAATGCTTCATCCTTAGTATGTAACAAATAAACATAATAAAACCTTGAAGCATCATCAATAAAAGTCACAAAGTATTTCTTGTTCCCCAAAGAGGGAGTAGCATGAAGATCACATAGGTCACTATGAATCAGCTCCAAAACTTTAGTTTCACGTTTTACACTTTGAAATGGTTTCTTAGTTATTTTGGTCATCATGCAAGTTTTACACTTTTCAGTGTCCATATCAAAGGCTGGAATTAATCCATCCTTAGACATATCTCGCATTCTTTTAAAGTGTACATGGCCAAGTCTTGCATGCCATAAGGTTGAATCATTAAGTTTAGAGGTTGAAATAAAAGCAGAATTAACATTATCATAAACAATATTAAGTCTGAACATTTGATTACACAAATAACCAAAACCAATAAACACACCATGTTTAGATAAAATAAACTTATCAGATTTAATCACTTGTTTATAACCACAATTACTCAAAACACTACTAGAAACCAAGTTTTTTCGAATATCAGGAACATATAAAACATTAAACAAAGAAACAATCTTTCGAGAACTAAACTTCAAATCAACACATCATTTTCCATGCACCAGGGCAGTTGACTCGTTTCCCATATAAAGAATAGAACCACCATTCATTGACTCATAGGTCTTGAACCAGCTTCTATCTTTACACACATGAATTGTTGCACCAGAGTCAACCCACCAAGCAACATCATCATCCTGCACAAAATAAATTTCAGATATATATGTAACATAATAAATCTCAAAAGACTTATTAATTATATTCTGACCTTTCAGAGAATTGGTGTTACCATTCCCTCCACTTGTGCCTGATCCATTGGTTTTATTGCCAATCTTTACACCTTTACAATCCTTCCTGAAGTGTCTAGTTTTACCACACTTCCAACAAGTCACTTTGGGTTTCTTGTTAAGATCAGATTTGGTGTTATCTTTATGCTTACGCTTGCCCTTATTGTCATTGTTCCTTGAGGAGTTGTTATGCTCCACCATATTGACAACTGATGGACCAGTAGCATTGCTACTCTTTGGCTTGTCAATGTCTTGTGCTTTGAGTGAATCCTCAATGCGCAAGTGACTGCCCAACTCAACAAGAGTTAACTCCTCCTTCTTATGTTTCAGCATATGCTTAAAATCTTTCCAAGAAGGAGGTAATTTATCAATGATACAAGAGGCTGAAATAGCCTCATCCATGTTCATCTTGTGTTGTGTGAATCGACCAAGTATACTAAGAAGTTCATTGTATTGTTCCATGACAGGTCTAGAATCAACCATTTTGTAATTGTTAAAATTACTTACAAGGAACTTCTTACTTGATGCATCCTCAGCTATATATTTGGCTTCCAAGGAATCCCATAGTTCTTGAGAAGTTTCAACATTATGATAAATATCAAAATTGAGAATCAGACATACCATTGAGAATTAAACCTCTGCAAACATAATCATCATTCTCCCATTTGCTTCTTGCCCTTATCTGATCCATAGTAGCATCATCTCCAAAATCTTCAGGAATCTCAGTTGCCAGAACATAAACCACATTCATACTTGACAACAAAAAGTGCATCTTCTTTTGCCATCTTCTGAAATCAACACCTTCAAACTTTTCCAACTTGGAAAAGTTAGCAGCCATTTGTCTCATAGCAGCAGCCATTGATTATCACTAATAGTTTCTATTGACTGTTGGTTATTATGTGTTAACAAGTTTTCAGATTAGGGTTAAGATAATCAATGAGTATCGGATATTCACTTGAAATCGTGTTATCACTTTCCTTTAGAAACTATTCGACCCTATGCCTGGGTTACACGAATATCTCTATGAGATAAGACCAAGTGATGTTCTTGTTTTAGGCACAAATCAAGAACAGAAAACGTATTCAAGTGTTTAGGGTTTGTGTTGATAATCGTATATCTATGTAGATGTATTATGACCTATATTTATAATAGAGAATACTCAAACCCTAGCCCATGAAATTATGTATAATTAACGGCCCATTAATTATATCATAATTCTTTCCATAATAGTAGGAATCAGTGGTTAAAAACGAGCAGCAGAATAAACTGATGCCATCAGCAGAATCAGAATTCCACTAGTAGCAGAATTCTACTAGCAGAATCCACCATCAGCAGAATCAGATCAGCAAAAACAGATTCATACTAGCAGAAACAGATTCACACTAGCATAACCACTATTGAGTCAGGGGATTCAGTGACCAAATGGGTGTACACTCCGTACCTTCAAGCCCATTACCAGGTGTGAATTAATCCCTCAAGTGCACTAAATTTTCCAACACTTTTATCAATGTGCATGCTAATTAGTGTTGTCATTTATTAATGTTACAACAACAACAATACCCAATCCCGCCGGAGCGAGGTATAAGGATTGCTATTTATTAATGTTATGCAAGATACTACCAATCTATATACACGCCACACTCATAAATCAAATTTGTTTCGCTGTGACTCGCATATTGTAATCCATAATAAATCCATTTTGTTTCGCTGTGACTTGCATACCGTAAGGACTAACCAAGTTGTAACTATGAAACGTTAAACAATTTCATGATAATCATATTATTATGTCCTTATCTTTACACGTATACGTTAGAGATTTGATAAAAAAAAAAAAAAAAAGTAAGTTGACTCTATTACTAAGTGATAAAGTTTCTAGAGGAATGGGGACTTTAAGAACCGGTACAAGCATAATACTAACAGTATAAGCTAAATAATTGATAGTGGAAATTCGTCACCATTGATACATACGTAAATATGGCGTTTGATTATTCCATGGAAAAAGATTGCTATGACATATTATGCGACATTCTCTTGATCACGTAAACTAGTAATAACTAATAGTTTTAAGCTTTTTTGTAGTTTTTGACGGTGGCCGACGGATAGTAATTGTGGTGGTTTAAGGTAAAGGCGAAAGAGTGAGAGTGATTTCATCATCGGACAGTTCGTTATTACCAACTAATATCATACTTACCCTTCTTATGGTTAATCAGTTAGTCAAATATGATATGTCTAGCTAATGATAAGAACAATATATAATGTATGATTATTGAAAATAACACTCATAATTGATTATATTAAGAAGCTAGCAAAGCTAACAAAAATTACAAACAAATAGCTAGAAGCGGGTTTTGAAGCCACGCATACTAGCTAGAACTAATCTTCCTATTTCTATGAATATACCTAGAAAAAGAAAGATCAACAATAGAATCTAGTAAAACATCTTTACGAGGTCTCTTCGTATCAAACAAGCTAGCGTTTCTGAATTTCAAATCACCACCAACATGTGGTCATCATAGTAGCTTGGAGCAGCAAAGTCTTAGTTCTCGAAATAGGAGCATTATCCACCCAAGTAATCATATCAGCCACATTTGAATAAGTAGGAAAATCTGAGTCACACCATTTACCAATAGTTTTCCATATTAGATGAGAAGTGGGACACGAGAAGAAAATATGGTCATAGTCTTCTAATTGAGAGGCACAAATGGAGCATAAAGTAGAAGAGACATCGAGACCTTTATGATCAAAATTACCACTGAAAAAGTAGAATTTGAGTGGTCTTGTGCCGTTATCACAAAAAAGGTCCTTAAACACACACACAAAATACACATGTATGAGTAGTGCATAAACTAATTACACTCAAGTCTCATATCGTGTATATATATAGTAGAAGTGAATGAAATTTTATGACCCTCGTCAAACCGTGACCTTATATAATTACACCGCTTGCACTTCCTAGAGACGGTCGTGCATTCAAACAAACATAGTACTCTACGGTGTCTACGATATATAATTCTGTGGCTGACCCAAGTTGGCCCCAAGTCTTTAAGAATCATTGAGACATTGAGTCAAGATATTTTAGCCCGTACCAAACGTTACGTAGGTCTTACATAATTGAATTTGCAACTACATTTGCCACACATCCTAAATATTGAAACCCTACCAATTTCAAAAAGTATAAATATGAAAAGTTAATATGAACAGTTGATGCTAAATGTTCAATGAAAGTAAAGCATGAAAATTTACAAGCGGTACAATGAAGAATTGCATATTTCAACTGAAAGACTTCAAACACCTCTAGTATCGATAATCCGATCCAAGTACAATGCTCAAAAGTTTTATCTCTCAAAATCGGCATCAACTATTTTTACATTTACATTTCATCTAAAATTCATACAAGTACTTCTCAAAGAGAGGCATATGAGAAGGGTCTAAGCAGACCGCCAATGACACACTCCGGTCATTACTAGGGTGCGGTATAACGTAAATCGTGCCTTCGTATAGTATGCTTGCAGGTCCCATAAAAATGGGTCGACCCCACCCAAAGTCTGCATCATATATTGGAAGACGAGTCCAACTATTTATGTTAAGGTTAGGACAAGCAAAATAGGCCGGCCCTCGAATGAGTGCTGTCAAGTCTGGTTGCAACTCTAAGTAGTCAAGGGCCGACCTTAGGTACTCATCGCTCATTTTGGCTAACTCTGTGTGAATTCTTCTAGCAGTGTTAGCCAATGGTTCATTTTCAAGCTCACCCGATTTAGCAATTGGTGTAGCAGTGAAGACCACGTTACCCAAGTACCCTGGTGGGAGTGGTGGGATTAATCTTGATCGTCCATCGGTAGCTACATACAATTTAGTCAATTGATCGTTTTCAAGTCCACGTGCTTTACACGCACATCGCCATAGATGAGCTGCTAGGATCTCATACTGGCTATAATACACATTTCCATCACCTTTGCCTTTTGCTTTAATTGCCATTATTTGATCTGAAGTGAGCCTTAGCATGGAAGTGGACACATTAACATGATCAGACTCGGATTTGTCATTCTTTGTACTCTTGATCATGGAAGGAGGGGCGTGGTATTCCACATGATCAAACACAACTCTTGGAGGGTCCCTAGCACGAAGAACAGTACGCTCAACGAAAGGTGGGATCGCTACAGACAACCCTCGTGTAACGTCAGACCACGAGTTGATGAAGTGAAGCGAAGAGAGCCCGTCGGATAATGTATGATGTATTGCAGACCCGAGCGAAACTCCACCACATTTGAAACGTGTTACCTTTCATAAGTAAAACTAATGTTAAAAACATTTAAATTCGATCTAAAGGTTAACTAATTCGAAGGTCACAAAAATGTTATACTACTTGCCTATGTAATCAGTCCATAACTCCATATGATTACTTGTACGATAAACACGATTACAAAGGACACCGTGGACCCAACTGATTACATGACCACGTATGACTTACGTCTTTTATAGGCAACACGTTTACAAGATATTTATAGTTGTTTTGCAAAAGCCTCCTTGTTATTTAAAAGAATCGTGCTTCTAACCTCAAACATTTAATTGATACAACTACAGTCCCACAAAAATTTTGTACTATGGTAAACATTGTCTACAAGTTTGGTCAAAATTGCAATTTTATAAATTTCCTTTGTAATTTGCTCGTGTGTCTTACAAAATACTAGTTTTAATAAAGGGGGAAAAAAGCGAATTCTTAAGTTGCCCTGCATATACACTATCTTTTATCTATACTACTATATAATGCATTTGAGACTATTCTATAATTAGAAAGGCTTAAAATTCAGACTTTTACTTGCTTATTATAGAAGGATTTCAAAATTCATTTGTTAGGAAGCAGGTTGGTTAGAAAGTTTGTTAGGAAGCAAGTTGATTAGAAAGTTTTTTAGAAAGCAGGTTGGTTGTTCAACCTAAAATTATTTGGCTTAACTATCTCTACAATCTCTACTTATAAAGTATAAAGACAACTAAATGTATAACCGAATAATACAAAATATAGTCACAGGTACCCGCCGCTGTATTGCGCAGGTACCGTTCTAGTTTTATTTTATTTTCCTTGCAACAAGTTGGTAGAATTACCCCGAGATGTACGTCCATGTCGTGTAATGTGTCAATTATGTAAATCCTTGACGTCATTTGAATAACATAAAATTTGTGACGTTAAAGTTCATAGTGTAAAACTGCTAAGAGGACACAAGTCACACAATGTTGTTGATTGTTTATACATAAACAACTCGACATTCAGACATCAGCTCTCGTAAACTAATTTACCGAGCAGATAGGAACTGGTCGGGCAATATTTTTCATTTTCACAATGTTGAAAAGGTAAACCTTAAACGGTCAATTCTTTTTTAGTAAAGAGTTTGAATCGCCTACCTAGATACATAAACTCTTAAATTTAAATGCTACTTTATGTAGCTTATATACGTACTAATACTTATTGTCTAGCTGCCGCTACAACTCTATCTACAACTACATCAAGTAACCTTTATTTTGTAGCTCGCGTTACATCTCCATCTACAATTAAATCTTCAATTCTAGCTACAGTTACGTTAGACATACATACCTTAAAGCTAACATTATACTTTTTCATATTTATAACATTCTCATCATACTATCACATCCTTGTGGAGCATATATGGTTGTGGTCACAATGTTGAGTGGGTCTAAGTTATCAAGGTTAACATCACTAGGAAAATTATGTTCACCATTGACATGACACCACCTCTTGAAATTGATAATGCAAGTATTACTTCTACATGGACCAAACATGTAAAAACATCATACCCAAGTACCAAAACACAAACACCAAAAAGTCAATGACCATACTACACGTACAAACATTAATCAAACATACCTGCATCACAACAAGCGGATAACTAGACACATCACCGGAACATTCCACCGTCGGAGCCAGCTTCCTCAACTCCGGTGACGGAGTAATCACACCAAAATCATCAATCTTACAATCACTTTCACATTCATTAAACAAAACACCTTCACCATTACACTCAATAACCAACCTTTCACCATCATGATCACCATAACCTAACCTACCAGCCATAGGATAAAACAAGACAAGAACATCTGCTAAGGATCTCTTTAACGTTTCAGAATCAAAAAAGTTTTCAGAACCATTTGGTCTGAAAAAGTATAGGGTTAAGATATGGATACGACCTACTACTAGGTCTAGGTTTGAGTTCCATATTTGTTTGTACGGTGTCGTTTTGGAGGGTTTTATCATAGATGATTCTTTAAGTGTTATCTTCATTTTTTGAGAAAAAAGATTGTGACCCTTTTTGTGAAATGAAGAAATATGAAATGGGTTTTTGTTAGAAATGAATCTTGTCAAGGTTTTATTGTTGTTTGGTTTGTGAATGTGTCATGTTGTCATGATGTTTAATGTTTGATAGAGAATTCTGAATCGTATCCTTGTTAGTTGTGAGTTTTTGTTCTCTTGCTTTTTTATATCTTTGTGGCTGATATTTGAACACGGTCAAGTGAAAATTTCTAGCTAGTTTTGTGTGTTTCTATAACGAATTTGTTTATGCGGAAAGAATCTTGTAATCCATGTGTTTACTAACATGTGAAAAAAATACACTACAATATGTTGCAAATCATCAAGAGTATTGAAGAGACATATCACATATAGTTTCGTGTTTCTACCAAGGTTTTATTATTGTTTGCTTTGTGAATGTGTCATGTTGTCATGTTTAATGTATTGAAGTGACATAACACATATAGTTTTGTGTTTCTACTAAGGTTTTATTATTATTGTTTGGTTTGTGAATGTGTCATGTTGTCATGTTTAATGTATTGAAGTGACATAACACATATAGTTTTGTGTTTCTACTAAGGTTTTATTATTGTTTGGTTTGTGAATGTGTCATGTTGTCATGTTTAATGTATTGAACGTGACATAGCACATATGGTTATGTTTAATAGAGAATCATATCCTTGTTAGTTGTTATAGTTTGTTTTCTTGCTTTTTTATATGTTTGTGGCTATGTTAGATCACGGTAAAATGAAAATTTCTAGCTTTGTTTTGTGGTAAAAGATCTTCTATCTAATCCATATACGTGTTAGTAGTTTGATTTCGTGTCGACAACTTTTTGGAACCACTTTATGAAAGGAATCATATAGCTTTAGTCTTTAGCGCATTAAAAGGCCTTACATAATTGAGGTGGCGGATCTTGAACGTATGCTGCGGGGGGCCAAAATTATCGAAGTTTAAAATGCAAGTCTTTATAATCAAAATTCGTTCGCATTTTATATAAAAGAAACACCCGTAAACGATTAAACAAACAATAAAATACTTGTACGCTTAAAGTCGTAATTTAAAGAATCAAAACTAATTATTTAAACTCCAAAAATAAAACATGAAGTTACAAAATATATCTAAGTATGTAGTACATCCGCGAGTAATTAAAAGAGGTGTCTTTTTTTTTTAAATGAACACTTTACATACATCATTACCAAAATAAACACTTTCAAAAGGATGTATCAAAATCGACGAAGCGAGTAAAATATTTGAGCGAACAAAGCATTTGCTCATCATGTTCTTTGTCTTAGCGAGAACGGCGAGCAAAACATAAGGCGAGCAAACATTTTGCTCTATGTTTTTTGTTTTTTAGCAAAAAATATTTGTTTTCTTCTAAAATGACGAACAAAAAGGGAGGGTGAGCAAAATCAAAATACTCAATATGTCGATTTTGGTTTAAAAAAAAAAAAAAAAAAGTTCAAAATGCTCATAAGGCGAGCAAAGTTTCGGTTTTTGTAATTCTTTTTTAAAAGTTTCATTCTTGTAATTGATTTTTAAAAGAAAGAAAATCAAAGTTATGCTATAATAGAAAATAGTTAAATGTATACATGAATTTGCATAAATAAAAGCGCAAATTCTCTATCTATATTTTAACTATAAACAACCTATTATATATTGTATTCAATTTAATTATACAAAGAGAAATACTTACTGCAAGGGATAAAAAAATGAAGAAATTAGTTGAAATAGACATATTGATCACCCTTAACTTATTTATACTACCTTTAACTTATTACTATATATACTAAAACCCAAAATGTTGGGGTCTCGAAATGCGTGATTCAAGGGCCGGGTGTCCGGTTTTGATTGGGTAATTTGGTGATTAAATTGCTAACACAACCTCTGATTGGGTGTCAACCGTTGAAAAAAGAGCCCATGTACTGTTCATCAGAAAACCCACAATCTTATTGGCTGTTATGGTTAATACACTAATAATATGCATCAGAATGCGTGATACACTCTTGGAAATAGAATTATACTGTTCACAATGGTACGGTTGTATGCAGAATCCAACAAGTGTGTAACAAACACATATTATTTTATGTTAAAGTAGGATCAAGAAGCTTCATGAATAATTATCTTCTTCAAGTATGCATAAAAAATCTGCAGCCAAAGAACACATAGCCAGGATTAGTGAAACATATTAACAAAAACAAGCAGAAAAAAAAAAAAAGAAAAAAAAAGAGAGGAGAAAACCACTCAAGTGACATCTTCGGCATCAACACAAATCCAAAATCAACCTCATCGACAAGCAGTAATCCATCAACAACAGCGGTGATAGACGATTTTAAATCACAGGTATGTACAGTTTATATAATTTTAATAAAGAGATTGCTAATTTTATTATTTTTTTTTTATTATTGATTATGTGATTATTGGTAAAATTGGATTGTGGGTTTTGTTTAATATTGAATTTCAGATCTGGGTTATTATAGGTTTTTAATTTTGTGAATTGATTGGATTTAATTTTGGGTTTTTAATTTTGTAAACCGTAAATGTGACATGTTCTTTTTAACTATGGCTATCCACACAGGATGCACATCTGACCTTGGAGTTACCACCGCTCACCAGTCTGAGCCATTTGCAACTAACCAGATGTTACATGGTAGTGTATATTGTGCCTCTAAAATTTGCCATATACTATTGTTGCATACACTTACATTGAATGTCATTCAAATTTCAGATACCCTTAGCTTGCGGATGCCATCAGATACTGACCACCATTTACAGAGACTTGGTGACACTGCATCAAATATTTTGCGACCAAACAGAGTTATTACTGAAAGTCCACGCCCTCCGGCTGAAGGTGCGCAATATGCAATGCTATTTGTCTATTTAACTTTCTACATACAAGATGCCTTTTCAAGAGCCCACCTTGATGTATGACCAACACAATGCACCTTACAAAACAGACCCGAGCACCTTTGAGATACTCGGTATATTCATTGTTGAAAAATGTCGGCCAATGTCTTAAGAAAAGTAAATATAAAATAAATCTTTCATAATACAAATACTTTGTTTTTTAAATAAAACTAATGAGGTTTATCAAAAGTAAATTAAATAATTATACTGATATATAAAATCTAATGGAAACATTAAGTAATCTCAAAAAAAAGACTATGGCAAAAGTTGCTTCTTAAAAGCAAAAGAATCGTTAATAAATATTGACTAAATGTGATAACGAGGATGATGAATAAGGTGTGTATTTTTGTTTTTATGGTCATTGTTTGTACATTGACGTGGGTTGATATATGAATTAATTTCTAAACTTAACTTTGGATCTCAAGCCTAGAGTTATTGTGGATGGTGTAGGGACATCATGTCCAGCAGTTGGAAATGCCATTGGTCAGACTACAACGACGTTTACAGTAGGGAGTTCACATTGTCGTGCCAGGCCT
The DNA here is from genome assembly GCA_030686995.1 of Artemisia argyi. NCBI lineage: Eukaryota > Viridiplantae > Streptophyta > Magnoliopsida > Asterales > Asteraceae > Artemisia > Artemisia argyi. Next base: position 171,803,803 of record CM060705.1, on the reverse strand, counting down.
ATGCCCAGCGATTATGCATCACCGAGTATTACACGCGCTTTGCAGCCACAACCATCTTCAAACTTTGCAGCCCGCCCTCCACCAGTAACACGCAACCAACGAGGTATATATATAATGATTTTTTGAAATTTATTTGCCATTAAGTTATCAGGAAATTGATATTTTTAAGTTGAAATTGATATGGATGTTTTACAAAAATTATGTTGAGTTATATGAGGTTGCCGTTTTGTTTAGGCTACTTTTTTCAATAAGATTTAATTGTTAAGTTGACTTTGGTCATTTTTGACATGATTCATGTAGTTCTTGTGTATATAGAGGTATGTTTCTTTACGATTTTTTTCGAGATTTGTTGTTTGGCTAAAGATGCTAATGGTGGTTCTAGGAAATAGGTTGTGGGTAAAATAGACTCAACAAATAAGAACATACACAAAGGTATTGTGTATCCCTTTTTATACGATTCTTTCTCTATATGCAATAGCGTTTTTAATTTATATTGTTGACATTGGTATTTGGTTTTAATAGGTCCAAAAGTGTGGATTAGTAGGAAGAATGATTGAGTGTAAGTAATTTAGTTGTTACTATTACGAAAAGCTTTAGGCATGAATTATATACAATGGTTTATTTTACTTCATAAAAGACATTGGGTAATGGTCAATACGGTATGATTTCATAACTTATAAGTAAAAATATGCAATAATGTTGGTCTGAATAGGAATTTATTAGAAATTATAACACGACAAAAATATCACAACCTAATTAACCAGTGGATCTCATTTATGACAATATTGTATGAGAAGTTAGTGTATAAAATATGATTACGAGAATTATATCTAAATTTAGTTGTAGTCTCTTTTTTATTCAATGATTGTGTTACTATTTTTTTTGAATTAATTTACATGTTTCAAACTATTTGTGTGAAGCAATTGCATAATGGGTTAAAATAGGCCAACTTCTATCAACGTTAAATTTATGTCCTTCTTTTGTTTGTTGAAGATTTATTGAAGTTAATGGATCACGAAATTAAGTGTCCTTGCTGGAAACTTGATCATCAGGTTGTGCATTCAGATGTTACGGTAAGATTTTTTTTATAATATTTTCATGAACTTTCAGTTTCCATTTTGATATACCCATTGTAGCTGCATGGTTTTATTGTTTTATATTGTAATTGCATTGTTTTGCTTGCAGATTCATAAGTGCACAACTGTTCCATTTTGATATACCCATTGTAGCTGCACGGTTTTATTGTTTTATATTGTAACTGCATTGTTTTGCTTGCAGATTCATAAGTGCACAACTGTTCTTTTTCTAAATCGTTATCTCCATATATACTTATATAGCAATGTGAATAAAATGATGGACCACGGTATTTGTTGATGGATGGCTAATTTTAGCAAAGGTATTCCATTTCATGCTTGCATCTACTCATGTTTGTCTTTTTCATGAAATTCACGTTAAGAGTGGAACATCAAATATATAGTAAAATCTTAACTCAGTTAAGAGTGGACTTTGTCGGTTACTAATTGGTATTGCCAATTGCCTCAATCAATTAATTTTTGCTCTTCCAAGTGATTTATTAGCTATTGATTTTCTACGATATAAGTGACGACGGTGATGAATTTCGACTAACAAGTAATTTGCATTTAATTATCTTTTTAGTTCACACTAATGGGTAATGTCGTTTTAGTGATTGTTTCTGGGTGAATACAATATTGAAGAGGAAAGCGAATGGATCGAGGCTGAAATATAACTCACCTTTCATTTTGTAGAATGTACTTGAGGATTCGGAGTTGGAGTATGCTCACTGAAGGGCATTCAAAGACTGAACAAACAAAAGATGGGGAGGAAAGGTGAGGGTTTGCCGACTGCCAAACAGGTACTTGCAATTAAAAGTAGTTTCGGTTAAAGCTTAAATTTGTAACTAAAATGGCTAAAATTTTCTTATACTTAAAGCCCTTCAAAATATTTTTGCTGATAAACAAGTGAACACAAACTATTCAGGAATCAACCAAGCCTGCATGCTAAAAGCAGTTTCAAAATTAATACCGTTATGACTCATTACCGTTATGACTCTACTAACCTAAAGCTGTCAAAGTTGTCAGAAGGAAGCTGGAAGAGTAGAGTATATCTTCTTCTTCTTCGCCACCCGAGAGCTGTGCTTTCAAGTGCAGAAGGAGTAGGCAGTTCCATCCTTCTCCTTTCGAGAGGTCTTTCGCGGCGGTTTCTCCTATATGCAGCTAAGTTGGAGATGCCATGGATATTAACTAGGCGTATTAAGTATTAACTTTTCGAGTCGTTAATGTTGTCTTTCTGCTTTTTAGTTTTACCCGAGAAACTCTTGATTCTGAAACTTTATGCAAGTACCTAAATGCCGACCTTGATGTCGTGCCTTATTTGTAGAAACAACTTATATTTGGATACTTTACAACTTGGCTTATAAGCATGTAGAAACAACTTATATTTGGATCTAAGTTTACATCATACTTTCTTTTACCATAATAAATAGCTCAAGATATCTAACCAACATTTAAAACACAAAAAAGACACAAAACTTATACAGGATAATCAAAGTAAACAAAAAAACGGTTTGCCCCGCAGCAACGCGCGGGCAATCATGCTTGTTTACACTACCTGCCACAAGTTTGGAGGAGGGGAGGACCTGTCCCATGCCCCTTAATAGTCCGTCAATGCAGAATTGGGATACTTTAGCAATGATAAAAAAAAATAAAAAAAATAAAAAAATAAAATAAAAAAATGTATATATTACAATTCATGTTGTATGAACGTAATCGAGAGAAAAATGACGTATATTTTAACATAGTCAAATTTTCTTTAATAAAATGTAATTTATAACACAGTCACACATTTTTGTGTAAGGTTTTGATCGAGTCGTTCTGGTACAACTGCATTTTGAAACAAAGTAAAGCATCCGTATTGTGTACACTTGTACCCATGTTGTATGATCATGATATACTAGAAGTATCACCTAAAGTTGAAGGTTTAACAAACTAAACACGTAAACTTTATTGATATATGTTGAAAATAAAGTCAAATAAGGTTGCAATTACTTGCAAGCCAAACAAGTTAAGCAAAACTTTAAATAAGTGTAAAAGTCCAAGTTAAAATACCTTTTCGTATTAGATTTGGTTTTGTTTTCATTTTACTATTTATTGAACTTGACTCGGGAATGTTACATGTTCTTTTCCTTCGGACATAAACGTAGGGTTATAAAGAAACATAGAGAGTATTTGGCAGAATTCAAATTTGGTTTTATCTTGGGCAGTCAAAAGATATAGAAGGTTGAATTAGAAGGATTGGTAGAGAATTTGAATAAGAAAGCAAAAGTTTTAGATTCAAAAGCAAGCTGTTCATAATACGTTTTCAATATGATCATGCTAACCACAAAAGTATACGTAAAACAATAAGATATGACAAACCTTTGAAATAATGCAACCAAATTTAAATATGGCTTGTATTTGTCAATTCATCCAGTGTTGATTTAAAAAGATCAACTTGTGTGTAAAACTACTGTTTTTTAGCAGAATGACGTGAAATATTAAATGTCAACTTGGTGACTTGCTAATAAATGTCAATCTTTAGAGTGTCGTGATCGATAAACGTATAATCCAGATTTGGAGACGTGGATTATTATTTACCTAATAAAATAAATTTCACGTGCTACATGCTTTGTCCTACAAGTATATGTATGATTATTAATGATAACAATCGTCGAAAAATAATAAAATGGATATCATTTTGTTAATGAGTAGCTACAAACTAGAAAATGTACAGCAAATTAAGTTGAACTAATTACAAACGGCAGCATTATTGATTCTAAATTCTACATTTAGAGGTCCAAATGGATTAAATGAATCATAACTTGCTTTGCACTCCTCAACGTACGCAAATATTTGGTTTCCAGAAGATTTAAATGAATCACATATTAAAGAGGTTCATCTACGTGTGCGCGTGCGTGCGTGTGTTCATGATAAGTTGATTTGGTTTGCAATTGATACATAACGAAAGTTTTCGGAAGACAATTGCACAAAGTTATAAATCTCATGACTAAAGTCTAAAACCTTGTCACAAAGTTATAAATGTGCATACGTATAACTTTTTAATATATTTATAATTCTGTTAATCTATGATACACGCTTCGTGTTCAATTTTTGATAATCGAAAGTTGATGTATCTATCTACAATTTGGTGGCAATAAATTTGGGAACATCTATGTCCACACGCGCAATTATTTGGTCAGAAATTTAATTGGTAGGTGCTCATATATATCATATTAAGTTCCAAAAAAAAGGTACTAGCCAATTAATAGCTACTAGCAACTTCGTAGAATATAATATGTTTGGCTTATAAAAGTCAGAAGGCGTTTTGGTACTGTCGATAAGTATTTTTCTTCTAGAACTTTGGCTCCTTATTTGTTGGTGTTGCAAAAATAATTTTAACAAGTATGAGAACACCATCATATTAGGTGCAAACTTTTAGTCTCATGCTCCAATTAGAAAAAAGAAGATATAATTTTAAAATTTTGATGGACTACTTTTTAGTAGATAACTGAGCATAGAGCCCACATATATATAAATGTTAGCCTGGTAATATTCAGTGTTGTCGCAAATTTAACAAGGGATAGAGTGTGAGACTGTTAGGTGTAGCATGAATGAGACCTTGAAATACAAACCTAACTCATGGGTCAGGTACTCAGGTTGTCTCACTCATTTCCTATAAAATTCTGTATTTAACAAGGTTGTAATACAACACCTTAGGTGGCAAATGGGTCAGGTTGGTTTGGGTCATGGGACAAACGGGTCATGGATCAAATAGGTCATGTGTTTAAAAATCAGTTTAACGATCATGAGTCACATGGTTTGTCTTGGGTTGACCCACTAATTATCTATTTTTATACATTTTTGTCTTTTTATACCTTTTCGTCCGTTTTTATACATTGTCATCCATTTTTGTACGTTTTCGTAGGTTTTTATACGTTTTCGCCCGTTTTCTTACGTTTTATTTGTTTTTATACGTTTCGTCCGTTTTTATACGTTTTCGTCCGTTTTTTTATGTTTTCATTTATTTTTATACGTTTACAACCGTTTTTATACGTTTCCATCTGCTTTTGAATGTTATCTTTCGTTTTTATACTTTTTTTGTCCATTTTTTAAGTTTGCATACGTTTTCGTTCGTTTTTATATATTTTCGTTCGTTTTTATACATTTTGGTTCGTTTTTGTACGGATTTATATGCTTTTTTACGTTTTTATCATTTTTTATTTGTTTTCATAATTTTTCTTATGTTTTTATACGTTTCCGTCCGTTTTTACACGTCTTCATCCGTTTTTATATGTTTTTATCCGTTTTCTTCCTTTTTTATTGTCACACCCCTAAAAATCGGGTCCAGCGGAAGCATACAAGTAGCTGGGGTGTAACTCAATTGGTAATACAGCACAAGTACAAAATTTGTTTTCACTTCAATCATTTAGACTAAAATTGTTTAACTAAAAGCATTGAATTTGCATTGTTTAAAATTTATGCGAAAGTAAGCCCTTAAAATAGTTTAAAGCGGTCCCCATAAGAATATCAGAGTCTTCTATAACCATGCCATGCCCTGCCAAAACCTCCTGTAGAGTGCCATTGCTTAAAACCTGAAAATACATGCTAAAACGTCAGCATAAAGCTGGTGAGTTCATAGTTTTAAGTAAACAAGTATTTTCCAGAAATCAAGTATTTCCCGTAAACAAGTATTTTCCAGAAATCAAGTATTTCCCGTAAACAAGTATTTTCCAGAAATCAAGTATTTCCTGTAAACAAGTATTTTCCAGAAATCAAGTATTTCCTGTAAACAAGTATTTTGCGGAAGGCAAGACAATATAACAAATACCATGTCACAGCCAAAAATAAGGTATACAGTGCCTAAAGCTCATGACCCCGAAGCTCGACGTAATCGTATGCAATCAAGCATAAAATGCCCCAAGTAAGTGTTTGCCAGACACTCGGAAGTAATCCGAATGATATGCGTCCGTTTAACAGGTTGGCGCGACCAACTCGGACTGGGTGTCAACCCAAATAGATCTATCCACAGCATTCGCGCTCACACGCATGTAATTAACGGTTCATGATAAAGGGGACTTTAGTGGCAGTAATAGGTAACTCAGGCAAAGTAACAGTTTTATATTTATGTCCGCAAAAGCAAGAACTTGTGTTCATAAGAAAGAAATCAAGGATGGAATAAGTAATTCATAATGTATTCAAATAATCAATCAAGTATTTCAACCATCCAGTAATGTTTGAGAAAATGAATCGCGTTCAAGTAAAACAAGCATTGAATTTAAATAGTAAGGAGCATGTATCTTCCCCCAAAACAGTTGTAAAACAAGTAAAAGTAGGGGTTATGAACTCACCTGGTGCAATAGCTACGATGACAACAATGAATACATAGAAATGAGGCACGATCTCTAATTGCAACCTAATATGAATGATATGATCTAATGTAAGAAATGAAATGACGCTACACATGCAAATACGTATGTTATCGATATCACTCATTAGTTTTGAAAATAACGTTTATCGTCGACAAATACGTTGTTGACGTTTCGTTAGGTTAATAACCACTTTTCATGGAAATAGGTTGAAACGGTACTCCACGATCCTTGTTTGGTGTTCTATCGGCAAATATAAAGTTTTTGTCGCAAAAATAACATTTTCATTACTTGAAAATATGCCCTAAATGGCCTCGCAAAACAAGTCGCGAAATGTTGTACGTTAAGGGTTAGTGATGAAACTCGGCGTTTTTGAAAACCTTGTAACAATATCTTGAAGTCGTGTCATTTAACTTTTGGTTATACGAGTCTTGATTGATGAGAAAATCGACTCTTATTGTTGTTACTTGAAGGTATTATGTTCAACACTTAGAAAATTTCATTATAGTAAAAGCTGTCAAAATATATATAGTTTATCGGGTATATAGATGAGGTCGTAGTTTATTCGTTATAAGTCTATTCGACGAACGGCCAAATGATTTGAAAAGCTTGTTGGAAGATCTTGATTTCATAAAACTACGGCTCGGACTCAAATTGATCCGATCATGAAGAAAAACAGCCGAGAAGGTGGTGTCTCGCAAAGACAGTTTTGCGGCAAAAAGTGTAATAGAAAAACTGATGGAAAATATATATATTCGTCTAAGTTCAAACGCTTGTATCTTTTTCGTTATAAGCTCGTTTTCTACGTTCTTTATATCCCCGGAATCGTGGGACAACATACTAATATATTTTTGATAAGTCGGGACGGCTAGATCAAGTTTTAGGCCTCGAAACAGTCCAAGAAAGTCGTGGGACAGCAAGTAATTTTTCAGAAAATAGTTTTCGTCGTTAATATTGGAAATATCATAACTTTTTCGTCGTAACTCGGATTTTATCCCCGTTTTCGGCCATAGTTTCGTCTCGGAATGTATTTTCTAAATCTTTGGTCAAAGTTACACCCTTGGCCCTGATCTTTCCACGTTTGCCAAAAAGGGACAGCAACATTTTGAAAGTGTCAAAAATAGATTTTCCTAGTTTCTAACTTGTTCCAACTTCAACCAAACCACTTTCAATCACCACAAAACTAGTCTAATCCTACCACACACCTTCTTAGGGTGTCATGGGTTCCTAAACATCACCAATCTTAGTGGATCTAATGAGATTGCTAGTAAAAATTATAGATCTATGTTTATAAACCAAAATAAACAATAAGTGGTATGGATCTTACATACTTGCATGTTTTATCAATATATCTTGAAAATACATAAAAATATAAAGTAAATGAAAGTATGAAAAGATCAAAAGTATTTTTGAAGCTTACTTGAATATTTGAGGTGATTTGAGGAGAAAATGTATAATAACTTAGGGTTTTTACCACACCCACCAACTAGATCTTGATTAGGACTTGATAAACACTTGGATCTTGAAAAGTTAGTGATTTCTTGCTTGGTTTAGTTCTTGGCCGAAATTTTAGAGAGAAGAAAAAGATGAGAGAGTTTCTAGTTTGTTGTGTTTATCAAATGAGAAATGAAAACTAGTTTTATGTATATATATAATGTCTTGGTCAATTGTAATTAATATAGCCCAAGTCTTGGTCCAAGGGTACTAGGGGGGGGGGGGGGGGGCGGCACACCAAAAAGGAGGGAAACAAGGAAGGCTTGTTGGTGGCTAAATTAATGAATGTGTCTAGTTGTTGGATGAGCTTATGTATTTTGTGTACACTTTGGGTGTTATCGGGTACCGAGTTAACTAAAAATAAATGTTACCGAGGTGATATAAAATACGACGAAGTTGTAAAAGTTGTAAGATATTATTCCTGATGATAATCGGGTGTTAAAATAATTATCGGGTTGAAATAACGCAAACCGACGGAGTAATAAGCTCCGACCGTAAAATATAGTAATTAATTAGGAAACACCGGGTAAATTAATAATATAATTTTATTTTATTATAATGAGTATGAAAATATGTTAGGATCGTAGTCAGGAGTATTGGGTATACTTTCGTAGTAAAAACTGAGTGGTAACGTTAATTACAATTTAAACATACGTATATAGAAATGATGCATATCCGTGTAGTAATTAAAGATTGATGATTTGTAGACTACTCTAGTCTATATGAAGTGTCATTAATGAATTATGCATGAATTCACAGCGAAATCACATTGGTTACGCGAATTTGAAGACTCGTAAACTCAGTTTACGACGAAATGAACGGCAATCGTGAATAGTGATTTCCTTCCGGAAATGAATAGTGTCATATGAATAATAAAATTTTTGAACGCTTCTCGGAATCACAAACTGACTCCGAAAATGATGAATAGTAAATGATGAATAGTGACTGGTGAATAGTAAATGATGAATAGTAACTGATGAATAGTGAATAGGAGAAATGTCCTGAAAATGCGGGTTGTTACATTTATACATTTTTTTTTTACATTTTATATGTATGAAAACGAATGAAAATGCATAAAACGTATATAAATGTAAGAAAACGTGCAAAACATATAAAAAATATAAAAATGTACATAAGCATATAAAAGCTACTAAAACGTACAAAACCGTACAAAAATGTATAAGAACGTACAAGATGGATGAAAATGTACACAAGTGTATAAAAGGTACTAAAACGTATAAAGATGTACCAAATGCACAAGAACATACAAAAATGGCTAAAAACAGATAAAAGCGTATGAAAACATAAGAAAACGGATGAAAATGTATAAATACGAACGAAAACGTGTAAAAACGGATGAAAACGTATAAAAATAGATGAAAACCCAAAAAACATATAAAACCGGATAAAAGTGGATGAAAATGTATGAAAACAGGCGAAAACGTATACAAACGTATTAGAACTTAAGAAAACGTATAAAAACGGACAAAATCGTGTAATAACGGACGAAATTATGTAAAAACGGATGAAATCATATAAAAACGGACGAAAACGTATACAAACGTATGAAAACTTAAGTAAACGTATAAAAACGGACGAAAACATATAAAAACGGACGAATATGTGTAAAAACGGATGAAGGTATATAAAAACGGATAAAACTATAAGAGAACGTATAAAAATGGACGAAATCTATAAAAACGGATAAAACGTATAAAAACGGACAAAAAAGTATAAAAACGCAAGAAAACATATGGACAAAAACGTATAAAAACGGACGAAAGCGTATAAAAATGGATGGAAACGTATAAAAACAGATAAAAACGTAAGAAGACATATAAAAATAGACGAAAACGGATAAAAACGTATGAAAATGTTTAAAAATGGACGAATACGTATAAAAACGGACAAAAACTTATAAAAACGAACGAAAAAAACATAACTAACAAAAACCTAAAAAATAAAAACCCAACATCTAATGATGGCTGAGTTATCATCCGACCCTTAAGTGACCTTCGAACCATATTTAAATTCACATAAGTCTAATTATTGACCCACTTTGAGTTGTTCTCTGCTAATCGGGTAACTCAATTCAACCAATAAGTTGTTATTTTGACTTATAGCAACCCATTTTTCTCTAGATGGGTTGTGATTGACACCTTTACTATAAACCTCATTCATATGCAAAACTTTGGTGATATATAGTAAGTACAAAATCTTAACACATGATTTGTTAACATCGGGTTTAACCATCAATTACAACTGAAAATCAGTTCCTTATAAACTTTTATTTGCAGCAAGCATTTTTCTTTAATAGATATTCAATAAATTGATTATAGACACACATTTTCTTTGTGTCCCTTGAAATTTGAGGGTGGTCCAATTTTAAAGTTTCGCCTTCTTCAATCAACTTCAGGAGTAAACACTTGAAATTGTTTTGTAAAATGGACTTTTGAACTTACGGATTAATAACATACTTATTGATCATAAATACTCTTACAATTCTAATTGATCAAATGGCATTAAATTTGTGGAATTTTAAGAGCACATTGTGCAATAAATAGATACATATTCATAGAATCCCAGAACCATCAAGGGTTAATGTATACTAAAACTATGGACTTTAAAGTTTAAAAGTTGTGAAATGGCCTTACTATAGAAATGGGCTTATAACATATAAGAGTTTAACCAACTTTGTTGTAATTTGTAATGCTTGAAATATGGGCATTCAAAACCTTTTTTTTAGCATATATATAGTGAAATGCGATCTTATTACTAGGATAAAGAAACGTTCGAAACATGAAAATTTAAGAAGCAACTAGGTAAAGCTTGAATCCGACAAATGTTTTAATAACCGAAAAACGATAAAACTTTGATTCAAATCGATATATGACTGATACTCCATTAGCCACATCACATATTTGCACTTAGCTTGAACTTGCTCCTGATCCAAACGGCATACGACCAAACCCACCCATCTTCTGCAAAAAAGTCCACAAGTTCATGTCATGAGTGGACATCATATCATACATAAATCCATTTTAACAGTGCACAAAACATACCTGAACAGTCTTATTAATGACATCATTTGTTACAATTTCCTGACTGTAAAGGGCACTAAAAAAGCAAAGGTTTCCACCAGAACGATGTTCGGCCATTCTAGCAGAAGTGCAGAACCTTGATCACGGGCACTAGAATTTTGGCCAGAACAATTTATTTCATCTATAGCATTTTTAACAAGTAATTCCTTGAAAGTGAAATCATTACCACCATGACATGGAAATGAGGGGAGTTCCATAATGAGAGCAGAACATAATCGAGCATACAAGAGATACAACTGGGCAGAAAGAAAGCCATCACGCACAGCTTTGTCGAAAATCAAAGAAACAACACCCTGATTCACATAGAAATACCGTCACTCTACTAAATAAAATTTTACACGCTGAAACAGCTATAGATATTTTTGAAAATGTAAGCTTTTGTATAATAATTAGGAACAAAAATGAGATAGTGTACATGCAATTATAAATGGTTATAAAATTGTACTGTAGTTTAACCGGGCGTGTATAGTTAATATCAGCATGTCATGCATGCAGAATTGCAGACATGTTAAGGATGCATAAACTAGACATGCCACAGTTAAAACATTTGATAAAGTAGGCAAACCTTTAGACAATCAGGCGTCGTGATCCCTGTGTTGACAATCTGGCTCTTCACCATATCGAAATTTTCATCACGCAACGTGTTGAGGAGACTGAAATTTATAGAGTCAGTTGTATATATACTAGAAAATTTTATGGTGCATTTGTAACTAAATAACATACCGCTTAATTTCATCCAGCTTACTCTTCAACTCCGTGTTCATTGTAAATTTCAAGATTTTGGGGTCAAAAAAAAATAAACAAAGATAAAAAGTACAGTAAAAACTAAAGAAGAAACTTTTGTGTTTTGTAGGCATAAGAAAGAGGTAGGGGAATCGTTGGAAACAGAAAAGTTAATGAGAATTGATTTTTCGTAAATTACATAAAAATGAAACGGTTGGTTTTTCTTTTTTTACTTCTAATAAATACAAAGTAAACACTCTTTACGTTTTTCACAAAAGTAAGTTGCCATGTGTTGATTAGGAGGATTATGAATATTGTGCAACTTAAGCACGAATGTGTTGATACGTTAAGACGCTATTATAATTGATCAAGAAAAGGCTCAGCATATCAACATTGGGATTACATAAGTTGATACGTTAAGACGCTATTATAATTTGATTTTTTTAAGGAAAATTCCATATTCAAAAGAAACTTCAAAATTCCATATTTACCCAAATGACAAGTTTTCAATACATGCTTTAAAAACATTGTATTCATGCATTGAAAACTTGTCATTTGGGTAAATATGGAATTTTGAAGTTTCTTTTGGTATATATGGAATTGCCCCCTTTTTTTAATAGCTTTTTAATATAATCAACTTGTCACATTAAGAGTTTGTTGATTAACAAACTCTTAATTTTGTTTTAATCAACACTCTTGATTTTGTTTCCTACATTTTTTTTTTAGGCTGAATAATTAAAAAAGCTCTAAGAAACACCACCTCAAGAAAATTGAACATACACCACCTCAGAGGCAGTAACAAACCCCTAAACAACCGCAACTAAAAAAAACAAGGGTGCACAAAACTAGAAAATAACCTCTGTCGGTTTAACACTCCAAAAACTCCAATTGGCCTACTTCAGTGTACATCTCTTAGAAATCCATAGCGACGACAATATCTGAATGGACGGGAAGATATCCTCTTTTCACCGCAGCCAAAGAATCCGAAGGAGAGTTACAAACTCTGTTTCTCCAACTCCATAAAGACCAAACCACGACTTGATAAACACCACAGAGAATTTTTGAGAGCTTAGGAATTCTAGAAAATGAGACATTACCGGAGGCCACGTCCCTCATCGAAAGAGAGGTCATTGACGAGCTCATATCAATCCTCCACCAAATCCAAACCTTGAGCCAAATAGTTTTCACCTTAGATCAGATGAAAAGGCAATGATCAATAGTTTCATCCTCTAGCTCGCAAAGCGGGCACACTTTATTTGGTAAAACAACTCCGCTATCCGCAAGCTTCACTCGAGTAGGAAGCCTGTCAAGAGACGCGCGCCATGTACAAATGTTGATCTTCCTATGGGCCTATGAATTCCACACATGATGCTTGCCAAGATTGCAATCAGAACTCAATTTATCTTGAATCATACTTACAAGAGACTTGATATTAAGAGCACCTGAAGCATGAAGCGACCAAACCCACTTTTCATCATCATCACCGGACAGAGAAACATTTCCAATAAGGTTTGAGACTCCAAAGATCATTCAAAGTCCTCCCGTGAGGAGGCATTTCCAGCTCCAATTACCTGTCCAAACACCATTAGAAACAACCCATCTATCGCTAACAACACAATTTTATTAGACTCGAGAGAAAATAAACAGGGAACTTTTCTTTAAGAATAATCACGCTCTTACACCAAGCATCTAACATTTAATGTTTTCTTTAAGAATAATCAAGCTCTTACAGCAAGCTACCAAAACAACGGTGTCCCGAAATAAGCAAAGAAAGTATACATATATAGCGATAAAGAATGAAAAAACTACATCATAACATTAACAATTTCATAACTAAGCTAACACCAAAGGTGTTTACCTCTTATATTAAAGCATGCAGGAAATTAAGTGTTTAACATCATGAATGAAGACATGGAATTAAATACAATAATGTAATATGAAATACTAAAACTCATGTAGTGATTAACATGAATTCTCCCTTAGAAATGACTTGTATACTGCTGGAAAATGTCCTCCTTCAAGCCCTTAATCGTCTTTGGTTGTTGTGTATTGAGAGGATATGTAAAAATACAGAATTAGGGATTATATTTATAGCCTCGACTAAGTTACAGCGTAACCACTTGGGTTAGTTACGTCATAACCTTTGGATCTAGGACGATCTTATCCACAGTGATAATGTTAGGGCGTAACTTAAAGATAGGTTACGAACCTAGAACCCTCATTAATGGTTTTACGCCGTAACCTTGTAATTGGTTACGTCGTAACTTCTTTGGACCAACAAAATCTTTTAAGTCTTGGAAACATATTGATGCGTGGGAATTGCACCAGGCTTTACCTCTAGAGGGATCTCGAGAAGCTTACAACCCCCACCAGGCAGTGTACCTGATCGTTGTAGTATAGTATGGTGACAAGTACCGGGGGATTGATCGTTCAACTCAGGAATAGTGTCGCTAGGATTAGAAAGCCTAAAAACTAGGTCTAGAGGTGAGGGATAATTCTTTTTGTATTTTTATATTTTATGAAAGCAAGTAAAATCTCGGTTTTTGGAAGAGTGGGCGGAATTAGTTGCTAGTCAACTAACACAATAACTAAAGATGCAATCAAAATAAAATGACAAAAATGTAAATAAACTAAATTAAACTAGTGGTGTGAACAATATATGGGAGAATTGTGTTTACTTAGATTTCACTACTCCCTAGATATCTTTTACAGGTTAATTACTTGTTATAGTTGCGTGAATGACGGGTTATATTCCTTAATACCAATCATAGGGTGGCGTACTTACTTCCCCAATTCTATAAGCTCCTACTTCACTCCTATGTCGAGCCTGCAAGAAGCTCCTGACATGGGATCACTAGAATTCGCTCATGCATTAAATACAACCATAAAAACCTAGTACACATCGGTTCATGTTTCTTAAGACGTTCAAGCAAGTTACACAATGGAGATCTGCCAGTTTTTTTAAGCCTAACAGTGAAATCATTCATCCATTACAACTATAAACAAACAATCAATCTATAATCAACATCTAGGTTTCATTACATCTAAGCAAACACACAAAAGATCTTGCCTAGCATGTTAAAATCAAGACAAGCATAAGATATATTCAAACAACACATAGAAATATTGAATGAATTGAAAGAAAACTTATCTCAATTGAAAACCCTTGAAAATACTGTTACAAACGAGCTAGGGTTTATAAAGTTCGGCCCTAGAATTCTCCTCACAAGTTTCACACATAATGAATGAAATTTAGAAAAGTATATATATATTTCATGAGGTGACGGCGTCAAGAGTAAAATTCTAACGCCGTCATCTCGCCGCCAAAAATCTTCTCGGATTGCCTAGATCCAGATCTGACGCCGTCATGTGTAATCTTGTTCTGGGCCTTCACCACATTTACTCTTGACGCCCTTGTTCTGACGCCGTCACGTTTTCTCTGGGCTGTCATCCATTTTGCTCCTGACGTCATCAAAAAATCCTTCTTGACGCCATCAGGTACTGTTCCCAGCAAGGAAAATCAAGACTTTGCCGTTTTCTT
Source organism: Artemisia argyi (assembly GCA_030686995.1). Classification (NCBI taxonomy): domain Eukaryota; kingdom Viridiplantae; phylum Streptophyta; class Magnoliopsida; order Asterales; family Asteraceae; genus Artemisia; species Artemisia argyi. The sequence continues at coordinate 171,788,523 of CM060705.1, read as the reverse complement.
CACTTTTATGCTCCAAAAACGTCCAAAATGCTTCCTTTTCTAGAATTCACTCTCAAAGTACCTAAAATCACAAAAGGAACGATCAAGGAAAATACCAAGTTGCCATAGACAAACAACTTGAAATAATATCCAAGCAATAGACCCGTTCGACCTACTTCTATCACAGAGATACATCAAACAACTAACAATGATCCAAACATCATCTCATCAATTGAACTTGTAAATAGTATCAATAGCAAGCAACCGTATAAATGCAGACAATCATATAACTACATCAACCAAATAAACATAAGTCGAGTACTCCATTATTTCAGTAATAAAATACATTTCATTCAACATATATTTCATAAAATTCATAATTCAATTTGTATTAAGCTTAGAATATTACCAACGATTACAATGATTGATCAAATGGTGAACTTGGATCGAGCATAACCTTGATATGGTGAACTTGGTATGAGTTCACCAATATCACACTTAGTAACCTTGCACAAATTCTAGTAATCTTTCTCTTCTTGTTTCCCCTTTCTCCTGACTTCGTAGGTCCCTTTATATAGGTCCATCTGACCTAGTTTAAATCCAATGAGTGGTAAATGTAGGCAAGTGATCGGCCTCTCAATGAATGCAAACAATAACTCTTCTTTTGTAACTGTTAAGATAAGTGCGTCGTACTTCATAGGATGTACGTCGTACTTCGTGTTGAATCAAACTCTTTTACCCGCCAAACAAGTATGCCGCACACGGTCTAGAAAACCGGTGTACTTGGGTCTTTAATTATGTATTTTCACTCCAAGTCCTTCCTTTAACTTTCCTTGTTGTCATCAACGGTCCTTTAAGTAATTTCTTTACTTTCTTTTCTTGATCAATCCTGCAACCAGATTAACACAAATAACATAATAATCCATATAATATAATAGATATATAATATATAATCGAGGGAGTAAATATGTATAATTAGAGCGCTATCACGTACTTTACTAAATGCGCAATCTATACCACAAAGGTTTTCGTGCAACGCAGTAGACACCTCAACCTACATCTTGAATATGATATTGATTAGACCCTTCTTAGGAAAAACACCCCATGAACTTTATAGAGGAAAGAAACCAACCTTAGAATACTTCAAGGTGTTTAGAAAAAGTGTTTCATCATAAACATAAAAGATTACCTTACTATGTTTGACCCAAAGTCACACGAAGGTATCTTCTTAGGTTACTCCCAAAATAGCAAAGCTTACACAGTCCTAAATAAGGACACTATGAAAGTCGAAGAATCATTGAAGTAACTTTTGATGAAAGTCCTCCCCCACCTAAAACATCACCCTTGGTGGATGCTGATTTAAATGAAGACATTGCCATTAAGAAGAAAACCAACACAAACTTAGAAAACCAAGTTGACTTAGAAAGCAACATTGAGAATGAAACTTTGGAAGAAAAAGAAGAAGAAATAAGAAATTTTAAGGAATCTAAGAATCATCCTTTGGATAAGGTGATCGGTAGATTGAACGAAAGGACTCTTAGGTCTCAAGCTCAAAACAAAAGTAATTTCTTTTGTTTCATTTCAACGATAGAACCTAAGAATGTTAGTGAAGCTATAAAGGATAAAAGTTGGATAGTTGAAATGCAAAAAGAATTAAATCAATTCATCGAAAATGATGTTTGGGAGTTAGTACCACAACCTAAGAATGTGACTATCATTGGAACAAAGTGGGTGTTTAGAAATAAGCTTGATTAGAACGGTGTTGTGTCTAGGAATAAGGTTAGGTTAGTAGAACAAGGATACAACCAACAAGAAGGTATAAACAAGGATGAAACTTATGCTCCGGTAGCTAGATTAGAATCTACTCGTGTACTTCTTGCTTATGCGTGTGCTAATGATTTTAAATTATATCAAATGGATGTGAAAAGTGCGTTCTTGAATGGTTTTATTAATGAGGAGGTATACGTTGCTCAACCTCCGGGATTTATTGACTTCGAAAAACCAAATTATGTTTACAAGCTCAAGAAGGCTTTATACGATCTTAAGTGAAGCTCCAAAGGCTTGGTAAGTTCATTGGTACTTTATGGCTTTAAGCCTTTTTTATTTCTAGGAGCATAGATTATTCAATTTAAATTTAAACACTGGTTAGAAAATATATACTCCATCCGTCTCAAAATTATTGTCTATCAACAAAAACACACTATTTAAGAAAAATGCATTTGTTACTGCTTTGAATAGTGTAAAACAATAAAAAATAGTTTTGCCCTTTGACAATTAATTAAGGATTTCATCAAAGTCTGTAAATAATAATTTTGATTAGGGGCAATATGATAAGCTTAAACAATTTCAACTTTTATTTTTAGTAATGAACAATATTTTTGAGACAATCTAAAAAGAAAAGATGAACAATGATATTGGAACGGAATGAGTAACTAATAATCAAATAATTATGGAGCAACTATATAACATAAAAAGTCAATTTAAGTTATCTTCTCACCTTATTTCATACTAAATGATACCCGCGCATAACGGCTAGATTTCATACAAGTAAATAGTTATATTTGTGATATGGTGGAATATTTCGTGTAACGTTTATGCATAAAATGTAAAATAATCAAAATATAATTAAAATTTTTTTTGCAACATACGATAATTCAATCAGGATTGGGATTTAGATTATGAATGGGATAAAGCTGAATGTAAAAGAAAACTTGATACAATAGTTAAAATACAAAAATGACGAAAAAAATACTACAATTTACCTTACCTCATTTTGGCTAGAAGCTTTTTCAGCAATGACATCAACCTTACTTAGGCGACTCGTTTTCAACAAATTTACATAACCACACAATAAGAGACTGTGAAAGCATATATCCTAATAAATGTATTACTCCCTCCGTCCCAAAATAATTGTCCTCATTTGACTTTTTAAAGTCTTAATTTCTCAACTTTGATCTTTAATAATTTTGTTTATGTTATATATTAATTGATGCAAAATATATGAATTGATTGGTTTTTAAATACTTTTTCATTGATATAATTTTCATCAAGTGTTATATAACACATACAAAAATATTTAAGATCAAAGTTGAGAAATTATAACTTTAAAAAGTCAAATGAGGACAATTATTTTGGGACGGAGGTAGTATTAATTTAAAAAAATTGTTGTACGGCCTTAACTTATAAAATTCAAAAGTTCAAACTTATAACTTGTTTAGTAAAAAGTGATGTAAATCATTTAAAAAGATGGAACAAGTTAACACGAAATTTTAAAAAGTAATAAAGATGTGTAAATATATTTCGGAAAATAAAAGGTAACAAAATATGAATTTTTTTTATATAATTAATTAAAAATAAGGATTTAGTAGCAGTTTCATATTTTTCATTTTGATACTTTTTAAATAAAATTATCTTCTTATTTGTCATAAGAAAAACAAATCTATCATCTCATTTGTCATCTTCACTTTATTTTGTATAAAATATGGATTGTATGAAAGGCTGGCCACTATCACCTTTTAACTCGAGATTAGAAAACACGTGTATTGTATTATGTCCACAAATAGTCTTTGTTTTAGTTGGAAAAGCACCAATAGCCAATAGATCATCAACTGGTCAATGTTAACACAAATAGTCTTTGTTTCCACATGGGCCACAAAACACACCAAAAGCAAAAAACAGGCCACGGACAATGGGCAGGCCAAGGAGCGTGGGCCACAGTAGCCCAAAAAAAAGGCGGGAAAAGAAGCATGTAAACGGTGTCGTATCGCACCAGTTTTAAATATATGTATAATTATGCTTGATAAAAAAAAATGACAAGTTGGATGTGTTTGGATGAAGAAACTGTTTTTATGTTAAATAAGCTAGACAAAATAAGCAATCCGAAACGCCCTCAGAATCATAGACGGAACTTGAACTACTTTGTTGAAGGGGCCGAAACATACATGATCAACTTTTAAGAGGGCCAACTTACTAAAACAAAAGCTTAGCACTAACTTATTAAACAAAACACATTATGTAAAAAAAAAAATTAAAAAAAATAAAAAAATTAAAAAATTAAAAAAATAAAAAAATAATAAAAAAAATTGGAGGTGCCATGGCCCTCCCTAACTTTCATGAAGGTCCGTCTATGCTCAGAATAGTGTTTGCATTTGCTTATTTATAATCCTATTTAAACTAATTAAGTTAATGCGTTAGATCCGTTGATAAACCGTCATTTTTATTTCAAAGAGTTTATATAAGTAGGTACTAGGTACCAACCTGCTTAGAGCACTAAGTTATCCGGCACCCTATAACTTAACCCAAAAACACCCTTACTCAATCACTCAAGTTATAAGACACCTCCAGACTCACAATTTTTAAAATAAAAGACAAATAAAATAAAAGAGTAAAAAAACCATATAACTTGGCCGGTGAATTTGGCGCCGAGCTTTATAACTTGGGTTACAGTATGGGCTGGTGCCATTGGGCAATAACGCGCCTTATAGCGTTCGGTATCTAATGCTCTAGAAGTAAAAAAAAAAAAAAAAAAGAAGTAAATGATGCTCTAATGGCTCCATCGTTTGGTCCTTTTTTTTGGAACAAGCAAAAATATTACAAAATGCCACAACGGCACGAACTCCCACTGTTCGGTCCTACGGCTAAGATTGGAGAAACGTAAATCGCGTAACATCAAAATTAATTTCCAGGAACTTTTACCCCTTCCTAATTGTTGAACTTTTTGGGGTGTGAGAAAATGTCTACGGCTTTCCAAACAACATTCTGGTTATGTAGTTGTCAGTTTGGATTTCATCATCGCCATGCCATACAGTGAACTTTTTTGTCTATCTTTACCTGCGTCGACTTGAGAGCTCTTATCAAAGTAACGAAATGTTGAGCATATATACCATCAGTACATATGTTGTCCCTAAGTAACTCTCCAGAACAAAAGAAAATGGCCGATGACTTTTTTTTTTTTTTTTTAGAAAGTAAACCAAGTATCTCACATTATTATACACACAAAATCAATCTCATTATGTTTTAAGCAAGGATTGAACCCACAACAATTTGGTTAGAGAACATTCTCACACATGAGGTACTATTGGAACAAAAGGCCTTTGGTAACAACTGTGTATATAAAAGTAGGAAAATTCAAATAGTACAAAATCCATATTTTTGCATGTTAAAATGACACTGTTGGTATTATGTGAAATGCAATCTTAAGATCTTTCATTGATACATATGAGTAGCTAAACGAGGCCTTGCAACAGCCATCAAGGGTTTGGCTTTCGGCATAGTCATACCATACATTTCTTGTGTATCGATATCCTCACATCTCATTCCAGCAGGCGGACTCCAATCAAAGCAATGAAAAAGCCGAGCGTGAGAAGTAGCAATCAAATTTCTTGTAATCCAAAATGGAACCAATCACGCTTTTGATGTGATGACAACTATATAGTTGGACTCTTCTTATTAATATACTCCGTAATAATATAATAAAAATGTGATAAATAGTACTTGGGAATTTATAAGCCAAATTAAACAACATCTTTTATGTCATAAACATTTCGACATCATATATGCAACTCTACTAACATGATGTTTGCGTGTACTGAGTTTGGTATGTTAGTGGTTTATGGCCCATGGGCTTTATGCATAAACTAACTAATCTGTTTCGTTATTAATATATCTTCTTACGATAATCATATATCATGTATAGTGGCTTTTTGAATAAAAACTCTTTCACTTAGCACACTTAAGAAAACTCAAATGAAGCACACCACAAATTCATGAAGTATACCAAACAAGTTGTAGTCATGTTTAATTTCTATTAAGAATCTTAATAAAGACTTTGTAGACAATATATTTAACATTCCCATCTCTAATATTAGTATTTGCCATATTAAAATTGGATGTGCCCAACTGGAACTAACACAATGTACTTCTCATTTTGAACACAAATTCTGATGTTTTTCCTCTGCCTTTTTATGCTTCAGAGCGATGACTTGGATTCATTAGTTTTTGACTTGTTTTGGTTAGGCGGGGTGTGTTTCAGTAACTCCAAATTTAAGATCGATCCAATACGCTTTCAATATGATCAAGACTATATTTTGCTCTATTTGTATACTTATTGCCAATGTCTGTTATGGAAGGTTGCTTGAAGATATATAAAAATGTTTGATATGCTCTTTCAAGAAAACTCGCCTTATATTAATTCATGCATCTATCTCAGCGCCAACTCAGCTTCTCTCTATAAGAACAAATGCAAGGCGACCACAAAACATACCTCACAAAAACACTTTAATAAATAAAACCCACACAATACACTCGCAAACCATTCGGTCACTTGGCTGACCGAATCTTCAATTTTTACAAGGGGGGCGCGTTCGTTGGTTGCTCATGGATAGGGGAGGGGGTGTGTTCTGGGTGGTGGCCGACCACAAGGTCGACCACCATTACGACTAGTCTTATTTAATACTATAGTTTTAAGGTGTAGGAATTAAAAAAGGAGGAAGAAGAAGATTTTTGTAAAGTGTGTTGACGATTTGACTCGATATGAGCAAAAAACACTCTCTACGACCTTGGTATATATTGGAGAACAAAGGTAAAAAAAATGCATAAATGAGATTTCGAAAACAAGAATAATGGAGCACAAGCACAAGGTAAATGCAAATCCAAACACTCGGTTAACTCAGCTCAAGTGGATGCAGAGCATATAAGCAGAGTGAACAAAGTATCTCCACCCAAGATGAAGATAATTATGCAGAAGAGCTTATGGAAATGTCAGCAGATGTAACTTTAGTTTAGTTTAGCTTGTTTCTAGAAATTTAAGTAGTTAGTTACATTTCCCACTTCTTTGTTGTATATAAACTCATATTGTACCTCATTTCACTTTAACAATTTCATTAATACAATTCAGTTTTCCTTTACTCTCTGTTTCTCCAGATGGTATCAAAGCCACACCACAACAACTGTGTTCTGGTCACAATAACTGAATTTTCTGATCAAATAACTACTTCCTACCGCCGCAACAACTTTTCCCGCCAAAATTTCTCAATAAAAAATCACCATTAACCACCACAATCCACCACTAACTCCGCGTCATAATCAACTCAAAATCATCAGAATCCATCACAAATCATCATCAATTGATCAGAACCATCACAAATCATCACAAATTGTTCAGAATCATCATAATCATCAAGAAATCATCACATCATCACCATTGATAGAACCTTCAAACAACTCAGTTATCTTTACACATCATAACACTATATTCTTATCACAATGACATCATCAGACTCAAACATTCAGAATACTCAAAATGCAACCACATCACTGGAAGATGACATCACTTCACCATTTCATCCATTAAACTTTCATCCAAATGATCATCCTGGACTGTTGCTCATCTCAAAGAAACTTAGTGGTTCAGAGAATTACAGTTCTTGGAAAAGGTCAATGTTAATTGCTCTCAGTGCAAAGAATAAGGTGAAATTGGTCAATGGAAGCTATGAGGAACCACATGCATCATCAAATCTAAAGATTCACTGGGAAAGGGCCAATGATATGCTTATCTCATGGATTCTCAATACTGTTTCAGAGGAGATAGGTAATCATCTCACATTTGTCAATTCAGCTCATGCTTTATGGAATGAATTACATGAACACTACTCACAATTAGATGGACATAGGATTTATCAAATTGCTAATGAGATTGTGGAGCTTAAGCAGTCAAATTGTACAATAGACGTGTATTATCACAATCTTAAGGGTCTGTGGGATGAATTAGATGCAATAGAAGCACCTTATGCATGTACATGTAAATGTGTTTGTGAAAATGGGAAAGAAAATGGAGAAAGGGAGCATAGGAAGAGGTTAATTCAATTTCTAATGGGACTTGATGGGAGTTACACTGATATTAGGGGACAAATTCTTCTCATGCAACCCTTACCTGCTGTGGCAAAGGCTTATAGTATGTTGAGATAGGAAGAGAAACAAAGAGACTCTCCCAAACACCCCTCCACAGCTCCAATTGCTTTGAATACCTATAGGCCTGCTTACATCCCACCTCATAGACAAAACACACCCAATAATCAACCTTAAAATATCATAACTGATAGGAGAAACAATTTCAGAAAAGGGGTATTTTGTGCTTACTGTAAGAAAGAGGGACACTCTAAGGAAGAATGTTACAAGTTACTCGGTTACCCTCCTGGTCATCCACTGCACAACAAGTATCAAACATCATCACAGAGAACTACATAAAACAACAGAAATGACAATGGAAGGTCTGTGCATATGGTAGCAGGGCAAACACTCCCACCCATGGAAACCTCACCTTTGGATCAATGTTCTATTTCTGGAGTTACAAGCAATTCAGAGGAGCAGGTTAATGCCAGAATGGATCAATTGCAAAACCAGCTGAATCAAGTTCTTCTAATGATGCAGAGTGCTCAAAGTGACACTTCTGGCATAAGTCCACACATGGCAGGTATCCTCTCCTTTTCTGATCATGCTCAGATCCCTGCAAACATTACTGGTATCCATTCATTCAACTCTATAGCTAAAATGCACTCATTCATTGCTTCAAATATTTCAAAATCATCTTTCATATGTATTGTTGACAGTGGAGCCACATACACATTTACATTTCTTTTAGTATCATGCATAACATCACAAAACTTCATACACCCATCACTGTTTCTTTACCTAATGGAGACACAACACTAGTTCACTTCACTGGTTCAGTGCACTTAACACCAACCTTAACCATCCATGATGTATTCTACATTCCCACTTTCACCTATAACTTAATCTCAATTAGTAAGCTGCTACATAAGACTCTACTCTCAGTCACTTTCACTCATGACAAATTTGTGTTTCAGGGCCATGATGGGACAAACACATATGGCACCCTTCATGGAGGATTGTATCTTCTTACCTCAAACAAGTCATTTACTTCACCTTCCTCATCAGTTCTATCAAGTGTTAGCAATTCACACCTATGGCACTCAAGAATGGGACACACACCAATGCGAACTCTCAGAAAAATAAAAAAATATGTCTTTTCCATTTAGTAGTTTAGAAAGCAAATGTACTATCTGTCCTCTTGCTAAACACCATGTATTACCTTTCCCTGTAAGTACATCTCAAGCAAAGTCAAGATTTGAGTTAGTCTACCTTGATGTATGGGGACCTTACAAATGTTCAACTATCAATAAATGTACTTACTTTCTCACTATTGTTGATGATTACTCAAGGGCAACATGGACATATCTTTTACCTAGTAAACGTCATGTATTCACCACCTTCCAAATATTTCACAAATCTGTTGAGAACCAATATCAAACAACTATAAAAACAATCAGGACAAATAATGGAACAAAATTCATTAACAAATCTTTTGCAACCTACCTTCAAAACCATGGAATAAAACATCAAACCTCATGTCCCTATACACCCCAACAGAATGCAAGAGTTGAAAGGAATCATAGGCACTTATTAGAGATGGCAAGGTCCATACATTTTCAAGCTCATTTTCCAAAACATTTCTCGGGATATAGTCTCTTAGCATCTACATACCTCATCAACAGAATACCATCTAAAACCCTCCAAGACAGAAGTCCTTATGAGCTACTTCACAACACACCTCCACCTCTTGATCATCTGAGGATCATAGGATGTTTAGCATATGCATATCATCACACCACTGATAAGTTTGATCCAAGAGCAACTCCAACCATACTCATAGGATACCCACACAACCAAAAAGGATATCTTTTATATAACCCCAAGACACACAAAACAATAACAAGCAGAAATGTACTTTTTGATGAGGACAAATTTCCTTTTTTCTACTCTCAGCTCAAACACCACATCTGCATCAACAACATAACCTGTTTCACACTCAACTTATCCAGATTTTTCTATTCCTACACCTCTCCAACCTTACCACCATCCAATCAACTCATCTAAACCTACCACTCCACCATCACTTAATTCTTCTACACCAACCTCACCTGAACCAAACACTCACAACCCTACAAAACAACTCACTCCTACACCAAGTGTCACTGAACCAGTCTCCACACCTTCATCTTCTATCTCACCATCATCTTCACCTACTTCCTCTTCACAATCTCCACCCTCTCCTCATATTCCATCTCCACCACCACCACTCAGAACATCCGCCAAAACTAGACAACTTCCTTCTAAACTCAAAGATTATCACTGTCAACTTCCACAATCCAAAATCAACACTGTTAACAAACACAAACATCACCACTCACATTACATTTCATATTCTAACTTATGCACTACATCTTTACATCTCATTTATTCCATTGATAACATAACTGAACCAACAACTTTCAAACAAGCATCCAAAAATCCAAAATGGCTTGAAGCAATGAATAAGGAAATTTATGCTTTAGAGAAGAATAAAACTTGGATCCTTACCCTCTTACCACCTAGCAAAATACCAATAGGATGCAAATGGGTCTACAAGATAAAGTTTCATGCTGATGGCACAATAGAAAGGTACAAGGCCAGGCTTGTAGCTAAGGGTTTCAACCAAAGAGAAGGAGTAGATTACAAAGAGACCTTTGCACCAGTGGCCAAGATCACTACTGTGAGAACTCTACTAGCTGTTGCAGTACATTATGGTTGGATCATTGAACAATTAGATGTGAACAATGCATTTCTTCATGGTGATTTTCATGAAGATGTGTACATGGAAGTTCCTCAAGGCTATTCTCAAACACTACCTCCCAACACAGTTTGCAAGTTCACAAAATCCCTTTATGGTCTCAAACAAGCAAACAGGCAATGGTTTGAAAAACTCACTTTCTTCCTTCTGTCTCTAGGCTTCATACAGAGTTATGTGGACACTTCTCTTTTCACTTTTCAAACAGGGGACAAGTTCATCAGTCTATTGGTGTATGTAGATGATATAATCATTGCTGGTAATGACAAATCTCTCATCCAAAAGAATAAACAAAACCTTGATGTTCAGTTTAGCATAAAAGATCTTGGTCCACTCCACTATTATCTAGGTATTGAGTTCCTGAGGAATAAGGATGGGCTGACTATGACTCAGAGGAAATATGCTATTGACTTGGTTACTCATGCAGGTCTCTTAGATACCAAACCTTCAGCCACACCACTTAATCCACTTGTGAAACTCACAATGGATGATGGAGATTTGTTGCCAGATCCTTCTTATTACAGGACTTTAGTTGGAAAGCTCTTATATTTGACTATTACAAGACCTGATCTAGCTTTTGCAGCCCAAGCTTTGAGTCAATTCTTACAACAACCAAGAACATCACACATGAAAGCTCTTACAAAGGTTATTAGATATGTTAAACTCACCACTGGTCAAGGGTTAATGTTTCCTACCAACAACAACCTTCATCTAAAAGCATTTTGTGATAGTGATTGGGCCAGTTGTCCTTATTCCAGAAGATCTGAAGATCTGTAACATGCTATGGTGTTTTCCTTGGTTCAAGTTTGATTTCATGGCAATCTAAAAAGCAATCAGTGGTTTCAAGGTCCTCAACTGAGGCTGAATACAGGGCCCTTGCAGATACTACTTGTGAGGTTGCATGGTTACAATGTCTCCTCAAAGAATTCAAGATTCAATCCCCTACTCCTATCCTAATGATGTGTGACAATGCTTCCTGTATTGCAATAGCCTCAAATCCTGTTCATCATGCCAGAACAAAACATATAGAGTTTGATTGCCACTTTGTAAGATACAAGGTAAAAGCTAGTCAGATTCTTCCAACCTACATACCTACTAATCATCAATTGACAGATATTATCACCAAGGGTTTGAGTAAACCTATTCATTACAGTTGCTTGTCCAAGTTAGCTATGTGTAATCCTTACACACTGCCAACTTGCGAGGGGGATAATGGAGCACAAGGTAAATGCAAATCCAAACACTCAGTTAACTCAGCTCAAGTGGATGAAGAGCATATAAGCAGAGTGAACAAAGAAAATCCACTCAAGATGAAGATAATTATGCAGAAGAGCTTATGGAAATGTCAGCAGATGTAACTTTAGCTTAGTTTTTCTTGTTTCTAGAAGTTTAAGTAGTTAGTTACATTTCCCACTTCTTTGTTGTATATAAACTCATATTGTACCTCATTTCACTTTAACAATTTCATTAATATAATTCACTTTTCCTTTACTCTCTGTTTCTCAAGAAAGAAGTTCACGTGTCATAGAATGGTTGTCGTCTTTGTATTCTAACTGTGGGATCGATAACAAATTATTACTCAAGTGTTAAGTATATTGAAGTTTATGATTAATGAACCAATTAAGTGACTAATTACTTGTGTCCTAATTGTAAAACAAACCCATATAGACTTACTTGTGTCTTATAGTGATTTGTCTATCAACACTTTCATAGTTGTGTTGTTGGTAAGTCTTGTTGTATATTTAGAACTAACACCAGCAACCTGCAATAGAGCACTAAAACACAATACCAAAACAGCCCGGAAATGACCCGTAAAGAGCTTATAAGAACAGTAAACAAAACCCAAAAAGGACAGCAAACAAAAACTGCACAAGAAGAACTTCTTTGTCCTTTTAAGGTTTCTACAGAGCCCGTTTGATCGCTTCGAGCTTACGTATCGTACACCCCAGGATTGATGCAGTCTCGTAACGGTTTATTGTAAGCGAAACAATATCCCGTAATTCACAATCGGTTTGTAGAGGAAGAAAATATTCTGGAAAGTATGTGAAGTAACTAAGATATAAGAGATGATAATTTTTGGTGTATGCATGATAGAGTGCATTGGCTCCATTTATAGATGTAGACACATTGATTTGAATCCATCATCAAGTCAGTTTTTCGCATGATCTCACATCCCTTATTATTTGAGATACACCAACTGTTTACAAGCATGCTACAACCCACGTCTTTTGAACTAGTCAATCCAAGTAAGAAAGACTTATACTTAAGCGTTAGAGAATGCATGTAAACATGTATTACCCGCACCATACTCTTTACTCTAAAGTAATTCAAATTAATTAAATTTGTTTAGTCAAACTTATAAACAAACTTATAATTAATTTGTCTATCAACATATTTTCTTTATAATGTTGAACCTGTTATAGGAAATTTACACCACTATATATTAATTTCCAACAAGTCTTTCAGTAAACCTTTATTTGATTCTCAAAACACATCACGAATAACAAATAGAGAAACTTAATATTTCACACAAACTTATATGATGTGAAGATATACTAGCTTCCACTTAAGTGAAAAGAACAATCTTCTGTAACAATAAATTAAATGGCATAGTTACTTCTTATTGTGATTTGTCGCATGCAAGTCGTTGGCCTAGTATTGTAACTCCCATGTACCTGCATCAAATTTCCGTCGTTATTTACATGTTGGCTAGAAAACTTCAAAAATATAACAAAAGTGATCAAAATGATTTCGACTTTTAAACTAAAATACCTTCCAAGCATCAAAACGCTAGCTTGAGGATTGGTTCCAGGAGAGTTAAGTATAGTTGATCCATCAATGACTCGAAGACCATCAACACCAACAACCTTGTATTCATGATCAACTACTTTACCAATATGACATCCACCATGATAATGCCACATAGTCCTTACAGTGTCCTTGCAATATTGTTCCAAGGACGAAGAGGTGTTACTACGTACAAGATCATTTCCTGGTAGTCTCATATTTATATCAAGTATCTCTTGAACCGTCATATTAGCAAGCTTGTAATTTGAGAATGCTTTTGATTCAATAGCCTTTAGAATGGTTGCAACCCCTTTAACACATTTCCTCAAATCTTCGGGTTCCTTGAAGTAATTGAAAGTTACTGATGGGGTGTCAGCTGGATTACGGTTGTCAATCTTAAGCTCTCCCTTAGATAAAGGGCCATTAATTTTCTCGAATATAAAGCCTCCCATCTACAAAATTCAGAACATAATAATTAATCAAATTTTATTGAGTCATCTTGTTATTATTTCTCGTTAGCCATGCCAATAAATAAAGCCAGCATATTCCGTATTCAACTAATAAGTTTAATACATAGATCTAGTTACCTGAGGGGAAAATCCTTGATAGTTTGGAGACGGGGTAAAGATAAAGCTAAATCCACCAGCTGCCTCAATGTAGCTACCAAACCGTGTGATACCAACAATTTGGACTCCGGACGGATTGACTGCAATGAGAGAAGGAATAAAGACCGCATTCAGCGGGTTATCAGCCATACCTTGACCAATGAAAGGTTGCTCAAGTACAACTTTGATCTTAAGAGCATCAAGTTGCTTTATTGGACCTATGCCACTCAACATCAAAAGTTGTGGGCTTCCAAGTGCACCTGCAGAGAGTATGATTTCATCCTTTTTCCCACCTTTTAGATATGCTCGATGCTTATTCCCTAATGAATCTTCAAACACCACTCCATAAGCCAATGGCCTTGATTTTCCTGTATGTGCAAAAATCACAATTGACCAATCTAAAAGTGAAAAATGCTCCGGTATATATACTATATGTAATGAAAGTTGCTACTTACCCATGGTCTTAAATAAAATTTTGTGGACAGTTGCATGTAAAAGAACAGATAACCCTTTGGGGTTGGCATACTGTAGCAAATCTGCGGCAGTGTGTCGTGTCCCATTTTGATCAAAAATTGTACCGGATACTTTAGTCCCAATGATATGATCATAATTAAAGCCGTTATCCGGTGTTACACCAGCTTCAAGTAGCGCAGCTCGTACCGCAGACGGCCACTCTTGCACGACAGGTTCAAAAACCATTACTCTTTCTGTCCACTTGTAAGACTCTTGAACCAAATTCTCATCCATTAATCTAGCTTCCTTATTGAACTGAGCTTCACCACGAGAATAGAATCCTGCATTAATAGAGGTACCTCCACCCAAGACTCGTGCACGTGTGTTTATCACACCTTCTGAAGAAAATATTTGAGACGGTGAATCTGGTGATGTATCCGCAAAGTTGTTACCGAAATTTGATAGATTGGTGATGTTAGCATTCCCATAAGGTGATCCACCACGTTCAAGTAGTAGAACTGAGTACTTTGCTGATAAAGTGGTGGCTAGTGGGATTCCAGCAGCGCCTCCCCCGACGACTATGTAATCAAAGAATGATATCTTAGGAGCTTTCGTTGCTTCATGCATGAACGTATAGTTAGGAGCTGCAGTTAAAGACACGAAAAATCGTAGAATTTAGCTTATTGATACTAATTACATTACATGCATGCAAAAAAATGATATGCTAATTATCAAGTACATAACCGTAAAAAAGAGATTTACTAAGTCGATTAAGTACATACGTTTTTCAGCGAAATATAACCCCTGGGTAAAAATAATGTATAAGAAAAGTGATACGACAATTCTTCCGGACACACAAGCCATCGAACAGTGTATATATTGATATGTTGTGATTTTCGTATTTATCGATCTATAAGAACTCAAGACTGTATAGCTCAGTTGGCTAGACAATATATACAGAGCAATACGTTTTGTGTTTACTTGATGAGTTATTCCAAAATGGGCATGCAATATATATAGCATTGGAAGCAAGAAACAGTCTATGATGTTTGCGTTTGAAAATGATAAAGTGTTAATTTGCGTGGTAATTCAACATATATCATGACAACCAAATTTTTTTGACACTTTCAATTCTTGTTGACTGACTTTATTCCTTTATACCATATTATTTGATAAATAACAGAAACAATGGATCGTTTACCATATATGTACATTCAATTCAATTCCCCAATAATATATAATTTTATACTCACAGCGCACCCTACACGCTGAGCACCTATATTCTTTTGTTCTTGACTATTTCTTTTTGGGATTTTAGATAGTAGATTATCTTCAAAGAGTATGATTAGGTTGTGTATTGTATTAGCTTTTACTTTTTCTTTAGGGTAAATTGCAAATTACTTCCCTTATTTTCAAAGAGTATGATTAGGTTGTGTACTGTATTGTATTAGTTTTTACTTTTTCTTTAACTATATGGGTTGTAGTCTAAGATTCAAAATGATCGAATTTGATTATGTAATATAAATAGAACATGGCATATATATCATGCATGATGGTGACTCGTGTTTATTGCATTCATTGGCAGAGTGATCATCAGTATATATAGTTTTCATACCAACACATTAATTAACGGATTAACTGCATACTTGAAGTTAATTAATGCTATGATGCTCGAAAAGTAATTAGATTTGTAGGTGATATATGGGCGAAAATACTTGAGGCACACGTTATACACGTCGCATATCATTTGAACGTTGCCGGCATAGTAATGTATTTAACATGTTTGTTTTTTCTAAAAAATTGGATTTCAATATGAAGTGCATACTTAGGTGATAAAAATGTTTGTACGCACGTTTATTATATTCTTATATTAAACTAGACTACTTTCATGTTAATATGATTAAAACACATGACCTCTTGTTGTACAATGTTATATATATATATATATATATATATATATATATATATATATATATATATATATATATATATATATATATATATATATATATATATATAGTGTGAGGTTATTTTCAGAACCAAATAAATTGCGAGAACTGCGAGAACCAATCTAAACCATTAAATTTTTTGATCAATGGATATAAATGACTGATGGCATAAATGTAATAAAAGAAAAGACAAGGTGTTATTTTATAAGAGAAGAAGGGTATTACTGGAATCTCATATTGACATATTTCAAAATCGTCCATCCCTAAAATACGTGATTTAGAAAACTGATTTTCAGTTTTTAACTTTTATCTCTTTCTCTCACTCACAAAACCCTAGCCGCTCCCTTTCAATATGTTACAACATATGGAGATCGAGCATACAAACAAGATACGAGAATCAGATGTGGTGAGTGGGTTAAATTCACTATAAAAATATCTCTTAAATCAACAACAAATTGATAAGGATCGAATGTGGGGTACACGAAAACCAGTCAACCACCATGCCGAATTCATCATGTGTATTTAATTTTCATTTTAATTTGTTTTGTTTATATTTTGATTGATTGCTAGCATATGCTATTTTTAATTCTTTTACTGTTGTAGCATAGAAATTTTAAAAAATTACTAGTACTATGTTTTAATTTTCATATCATAGTCATCTAATCTGAATGTGAAGAACATAAGGTTTTTTAGTGTCTTACACAATTAATGGATCGTGCATATCGAAATTGATAAAAGTAACTTTACTAGTTACTTTTAGGGTGGTAACAAATCAGAAATTGGAGTAGCTTTTCTCGTAGATGTTTATTTTTTGATTTCGTTTTTTATCAAGAACGGAGTACTTATTTTACTTTTATATACGTTTATTCATGTTATGCTTATCCTTTTTATTTGCTCTTTTTATTAGATAACGACGATGAAGGGGAATGATTCATGTGTATATACAATGCACATGTATTTACGTCATGAACATGAAAGTTTGGAACGAATGCACATGTATTTACGTAATGAAAACAAGATTTGACAAAGAATGCACATGTGTTTATGTCATGAACATGCATGTTTGAAATGAATGCACATGTATTTACTTTGTGAAAAATTAGAATTTGAACGAATGCACATGTGTTTATATCATGAACATGCGTGTTTGAAATGAATGCACATGTATTTACTTTGTGAAAAATTAGAATTTGAACGAACGCGCATGTGTTTATGTCATGAACATGCGTGTTTGAAATGAATGCATATGTATTTACTTTGTGAAAATGAGAATTTGATAACGAATGCACATGTTTTTATGTTATGAACACGACGAAGATGAGCTTGATGATGAAACAGATGTACATAAGCATATCAACGAATAGGAATGTATGGGCAAGCTACAAAATCACGAAAACACGTTCCAAGTTCAAGAAAATGATATACACATTTGGATGTATGAAAGATTTTTAGATTTTTTTGTTTCTTGCTTCCAGACACATGTACATGTATTAATATCAAATCTTGTGTATATACAATTATCAAGAAATCTTAAGTGTTAACAAGAATATATGACACATCTTTAGTGCACATGTATTTCGTAAGTATTTACACATGTATTTTATTATTAAAGACTTTAGTGCACATGTATTTTCTAGTGTTTACACATGTAATTTGTAAGTGCTTACACATGTATTTATTATTAGAAAGATTGACTTTCACGAAAGTACAAAACAACAAATTAGAATAAAAGTGTATTTTTAAATTAAAAAAATTTTCCTGGTTAAAAAAAAGGATATTTTTTAAAACGAAATGTAATTTCTTGAAACTGCCATAAATAAAATCGGGTATAATTAAAAGGAAGTTGAAAATGGAAATGCGCATTTTACTAGTATGCCCTTTTTATTTAAAGAAAATGTTTTATTATTTGAGAAAAAATGATTGGTCTACAATGGTTCTCGCAGTTCTCGCAATTTATTTGGTTCTGAAAATAACCCCACCCTATATATATATATATAAAAGGCCCTCGGTTTTATTAAAATTGTACCCCTTTGTTTGTCTATTATCTTTTCAAATTGGTGAATCTGCAATTGGCATCACCTGTGTTTATATTTACAAATGAGTGAGTTTCAATCCAGTTAATGACGTGCATGTGAAGAAATCACAAGCAATGGGAATTGACTTCAACATTAGTTAGACTTTAGTTACAAAAAATTGGTCGAAAAATATTGATCAATTCAAATAAGACGTGTTTGGGAAATCAAATAATGAATATTGTAAGACAGACAAATAAACCAATTAACATTACGCAAGTTCATTTGATCAGGGTCCTTTGTTATTTAATCTCTTGTTCCTCATATTGCTCATTACTTTGTTTGTTTTGAAGTTCGATATCAGTTTGCTGGCCCGTTGAAAACTTTTTATGAGCATGAATCCATACTCATTATATCAAAATTATTGTAAGTTTTTTTTTTTTTTTTTTTTTTTTTTTTTTTTTTTTTTTTTTTTTTCGTACGTATCGAGTCCTTTGAATACGGGAAAGCCGAAGTATGTACGTACCATTTTAATGTGTTGCGGTCAACCCTAAAATTTGGAAAAAGTAATTGTGCGTGATTGATAAGGTCAAAGTAAAAGCATGACCTAATGGATGGAGTTGACATTTTAACTTACAGTATATAGTTGCCTTCTCATTGCCTTTGAAATCAAGATCTTCATGACTTGTTCTATAGAGTTGACGCCTTAATACAAAATGCTTTCATCGAAAGTAAATAAGACAAATCTGTAAAGACAAAAATACAGAGTTGTGCTTGTACCAAAAAAGTAAATAAGGGGGTGTTTGTTTTCACTTGTATAGTACGCTTATGACATATGTGTTGGAATTATAATATCATGACAATTATATAAAATAAATCAAACACATCAAGTGAGCATAGTGGAAGCAATTATAACAAATTCATATAACATATAATTAATTAATCAATAATAAATAGTAAACGTACCTTTGTGATTCTAGCCCGAACAAGAATCAATATGCAATCTTCAACTTATGAACCCTAATTAGGATTTATGTGGATTATAGGAATTACCTCTTACCTTTTTGTAATTCAATCCAAGAATCAAACAATAGTGTGTTTGAATCGCGTTCTTGTACACACGTACTAAAACAAGTTAAAGTAATGCTAGTTTTTAGAACACAAAATTAAACCAAAACCTTTTGTTTAATGAAGGAAATTGATCAAACCTTTGAGGGTGTATGTTTGATCGATTACAAGAAAACAAGGAAAGGAAAACAAGTTTAGGGTTTGTGTGTGTACACAAGAGATACAAACAATGATTCCCTAACCTGGCTTATATAGTATAGTTTACTTGGAGCTCAAGTTAGATGAGGAATGGGTTTCCCCATCCCCCACCGATCGGCCATAAGCCCAAATAGGGCTTCCGGATCTTTCTTGACTTGCTAATAAATCATACACATGACTTTCCTTTTATTCGTCTAATGATCATTAGTCATTTATCTTAGATACTAAATAATCATTATATATTTGTGTAATAAATAATTAAATATAAACTTTTACATTTAATTATTAAACTTTAACTCTCATATTTAAAGTGTGCAATCCCGTGATCTCGAGTTCGATCCTAATATACGACTACTAAAATAATGTCCATAATCTAACAGCTCCCACTTGGACATATTTTAATAGTGTAATCACATCGGTTAGCGTCTAGCAACACTTCGATGCCTCTAGTACGATCTCGAGTAAGGCTCCTGGAAAAACCTTTTAATGATTTCTCATTATTATTATCCTTTTGTTTCTAATATCATGTTAATAAGAATATGGATTAAAGTCATTCCTTAATTAACCATTCTGTTTCTCGTTGTTTGTGATTGATCAAGATTATCAAATCTTCTGAACATATTCAGGGGAGATCTTGGGTGTGGCCGCACATGCATCTTACCAACCCTACGAGGGGCCCAGCAGTATTAAACTCCAAAAATAAATTTGAAGGAACAAATTATATCTTGACTACAAGCAAAACCCACAAACTTTGTAACACTTCCGAAAACAACCCTTATGACTACCAGTTACGTATAGCGTTAAGTTGTTCCACAAAAATGTACTACATTCATGACACTTATCTTGCATCTCAAGTCTGAGGATAACTTCTCGTGATTTACTTAATAACAAAATCCATAAAGTAACATCATGTAGTTGGGATAAGTCATATATTCGGTATCATTGAATATCATCTGAAATGACATGACTACGCATCAATATACTTTAAGTATATTATACCAACCTTCAGATTTGTCTTGATTTAATAATATTCCCATATTATTAACTGACAACGGACAATTTAGAATAACATTTATTCTTGGATTAAACATGCAAAAACAGGATACAATATATTATAAATTAAACATACCATGTATTTAAATTTATTATAATAATTGTTGAACATCCCTTATCCAAATACTAAATAGATCAATGCATGATAACTCTTATTGATGAATTATATCTCAAGTAATGACATTCATACTTGTTGAAAAGGTATAAATCATCCAACTTTGATCTATCGGAATTTTAAGAATGCTTATTTCAAGAATTCAACTATTGAAGTTCTTGTATGTGCATACTCAACTATTTTGATAATGCCATATTTCATAAAATGTGTGACATCCTTAACCACCAATTTATGATAATCAAACTTCCAAATATTTTAAAGTTTGAAGTATTCTTATTCTCTTAATATATAATGCAACTATGCTCTTATTAAGCACAACTAGTACATATAGCCAAGGATGAAATCCTTACCATAACTAGTATTGAGTGTCATCTCAATTTCATAAGCATCATTGTATACTACAACAATATGCTATTAAAACTTTCCGTAAACCTTAATATCTATTATGTAATGTTTGATGCCTTTCAAACTTTTCAAGTTTGTTGGCTATGACAATTTTCACAACAATTGAAAAATTATTCATCTATAGAATTTGGAAGCTGTTCCAGACTTAGGATGTGATTCTATAATCAAACATATTCTTTTTAGAATATTACACAACTTATCTAATAACTTTTAATTAGATATTAATATTGCCAAATCATCTTGTAATCAAGCATGATACAACAAAACATGATGTTCATGAAAAATCTTTGAGTCATACTTTGATTTTATTCATGTCATACATATCTATTTAGACTTTCTAAATAATATATCATGTTATATTAGATTCATTTACCGCACAAGTTTCAACAATAAACATTCATTCAAAGGTTATATGTCTTATTTTTCTAAATCTTTCAAGTAAAGTTTCATTCCAAACTAAGACTTAACTTTTAAATTATATGGAATATTACTTTTTATATGTTTTACAACATATATGATTTAGGAAATTAAACATAATACTCCCACTAGCTTTTAGGAATACTTAGAAATTATCTTATTTTAATTATAAATCAAAACATGAATTTAATAATTAAACATAAGGATAATCTTCTAGATGCATGCATTTATCCATCCATGGATTATTGCACTTTGTACACTTCCAAAGATTTATCTGAATTCATAAACTCCCTTTGATTACTTATCGTCCTCGCTCAAGTAATCATTCAAGAACGAGTTTTGATATTCCGTTGTCAATTTCATAAATGTGACAATCATAATCTTTATATATTTTTGGGGCAATTTCATTTATATCTTTGCAAAATTCAAAAATTTCATAAATATCCTTTTGATGCATTAAATGCATTGTACTTTATGCATCAAAAACTAGTAAAAAGGATATACATGAAATTTTTGAAAATTTTTAAGGATATACATGAAATTTTCCCTATATTTAATGTATATAGAAAAGAATATTCAATCACAATTGATTGCTTAAGTGTGATTAATAATCTTTTTCATAAGATATGCATTAAATACGTGCACAATATTGTTCATATGATTTCTATACAAAGATTTAAACCACAAGGGTTACCTTATCTTTGAAAAAACTCATCTTCATTCTCTTGTCTAACTATTAAGATAAACCAAGTTTCTAAAATTGATTATCTTTATGGACAACATCTTAATCATTCATATCATGTGTACTTTACCCAATTTCATATTTGGTAATGTATCATGATGATTATCAGGTTTACAATAATCCTGTAAATCATAACCCTCAGTATATTAATCAAATATCTAAGATATATTGCTATTCTATGAATGATAATTCTATCATCTTGAGATTTAACATTTAAATGTCAAACTTCGTTATGATATTTACTAGTGTATTTTAGAAGATTATGTATCTTTTAATTTTATCTTTTAAAGATGAAAACTCCCACTTGCTTTTAGTAATTTAAAGACTATCTTTAAATACTTAGCAAATAAAGCAACAATACATGTTCTCTTTTGGGATATTACAAATACATATTGACAGTTCTTGACTTTACTTTGTTAATAACTTCTTCATAAGCAGTTAAACAAATTTGGAAATTCAATTTAAGAATTAATGTGATTCATCACATTCATCACATTCCATCATATGATAATGTCTTATTAATCTTCTATGTTGGAGTTTTATTAAATATGTCAAAGTCATACTCAATATTCTAACCTTGATAACTTTAGGAAGAAAAGAAGTCATAGTTATCTTTAATCAAACAATATAACAAGAGTTTGATTTTCCTAACTGAACATACCATAAACATTTGGTATTTCATTAGTATTAATATTGTAAGACAATCTAACAATATTTAAGATAACCATATTCGTTTTGACTTGTCTATTTACCAACTAATTCATTTTAATGGTATAATAGTATTTTCAAGCCAATTACATGCTTTATAACACAAGTACTTTTACAAAGTCACTTCATGTCCATGTCTCTTCTAGAAAACATAAACTGTTATAATCCCAATATACGTTATAAGTCATTTATCAATTTAATGACTTCATGTATATGTCATAATTAAAAAACATAACAAGATAACGTCTTACTTTATTATAAGTCTTGTAACAATTAAAAGACTTTATGTTTATATCTTTTCAATGAAACATAAACATGTTTAACTAAAGTAATTATGAACACCATCTTTTGGTTTCAATATGTGACAACCGGCAGTTTAGGGAGTTATTTTAAAAACCCGCATTACGATTAAAGTTCGTTTATAATTTTTATTTGAAATTTTATTTCACAACGAACTTGTAAGACCTATTTTATGGATGTTTATAATTAATGTTGTTATGGAATTCGTGAATTATTCTCGTAATTCATTCTGGATATAATGCTCGGTGATGTATTCTTAAATTCTCACTTGGTACTACGTTGACTCTGGCACTAGGTTTACCTATCGAAAAATTTTATGATTCGTCTTACGAGTCCGACTATATTTTAATTATTTACGAGATATTTTCGGGAGATATTGAAGTTTTGAAATGAGTTCGGGTTCGGGCCACATGTTTTTACATTTACCCACGTTACCCGCTCCACACCGTAGTAATATTATTATTATTATTATTATTATTATTATTATTATTATTAACATTTACAAAATATATATATATATATATATATATATATATATATATATATATATATATATATATATATATATATATATATATATATATATATATATAAAAGAGTAACTACAAATTGGGTCCTTTGGTTTTCGGTTCACACACAACACACAACACACCTCACCCTCATCTCTCACCTCTCTTTTCTCTCTTCCCCCTCAACCCTAGCCGCCGAACCACTGTTCCGGCCACCACCGCCACTACGCCGACCACACCACAAAATAAACACCACCATATTACTCCTTGTTTCATCCTCGTTCTTTTGGTATACCATACGCACCCTAAAACCACCATTAACATCACGAAATCTTTAAAGATCCGTTCGAGTTTTTGTTATTTTTACAAGATCTATTCGTTTGGAGGTTCTTGTAGGTGAGTGTAATCGGTTTTGGTTCTTGGGAGCCACGATTTGGTATTAAATCCGTGGCTACACGGATGATTTTTGATGGGAATCGAATATTATGATGGGAAATAATGATTTTGCTATTAAAAATGAGTTTGGTATCCGGGTTTGGTGTTAATCCGAGCCATGGTGCTCGAGTACTTGTTCTTTGGGTCGATTTGGGTTCGATTGGTGGATGGATTCGATTGTTTCATGATTTTGTCGAGGGCTTGATTCTTGATCCGAGCCTAACCGAGACCCATGAGGTCTCGGGGTCACCTTTGGTTGCTCGTATAACCAAGTCGAGACCCATATGGGGCTCTCGTTTGGTTGTGACTCGAGCCTAGGGCTCGTTGTTGCCTTGGTTCGACCCTTGTGGGTCGCGGCTCTTAGCCGCAATATTATTTTGTTGCCGAGACTTTGATGAGTCGAATGGATAATTTGTGGTGCTCATTGGAGCCTTATTTTTGTGACCATGGATTGTGTTTCGCGCCATTGTGGCTCGTAATGTGTACCGAGACTCATTTGAGTCGAGTGAGACTCGGGTTGGCTTGGTAAACCATCCCGAATGTGACCTTGGATTCTATTCCTTTTTCGTTATTATTATTGTTGTTATGTTGGTTTTGGCTTTGGTTGGATATTTTTTTGGCCGAACACTTGTGAGTCGAGACCACTTTTGGTCTCGACAAGGGATAATTGGTATTGTGAAGTTGTTGACGAATCTGGATATTGGGGACCGATTGTGAGACGGTCAATAGAATGACGGAGATAGGATTAGTCGGGTGCCGTAGTCGGACCCTCATGTTGTAGCACGTGTATTGGGATTGTTTGGACGGAGATGTATTGTTTTATGACTTTTACTTATTATATTGGACTTGGACAATGAGCCGAGAGTCATGACTCGGACATGTGACCATTTCGTATGACTCGATAACTATTACAATTAAAATGTAAATAATAAAACTCGTAATAACAATTATTGATAATATAAACGTTTATATGAATATATAGACGTGAATAACGTATATATAATTATATAGACGCGTATATTAATAATAATAATAATCACGAGTCATATTATAAATAATACAATTAGATATATATTAGGCTACGAAAGTCGTGTAATATTATTGAACGTATTATTATTATAAAAATGTGTATAAAACGAGAAACTCTCGACAATTATTAAACGTTTAATAAAATGTCATTTTGTATATATAACGGGTAAACTTATCGAGTTATGCGGAGTCGTTGTCACTCGAGTCCAGGTAAGTTATTATTTGTGATTTTCGTGTTGTCACGGATATATGACGATTAATATAAACGTTTTCTATAACTAAATAACTACTTAACCGTAAGGTTGAACCGGGTTATTTGGTTATATGGAATGAATATATTAATGGGCATCGTATCCTATGACGCCCATAGGTTGTAGTATATGTAAAGTGTAATAAATTGCGAGTGTATATATCGGGAAATCTGGCCAATTTGACGATATATATGAGGAATTTATTAAACTATGATATGTACTATATAGTATTTATGTGCTATGTGCTTTAGGTTTGGGTGTAATCTTGGAACGGTATGTTACGTAAATAAATATGAGGATTATCAAATCGACGTATTTGATAAACTTCGGCGATTTATTTAAATGATATATTGGGCTAATATTAGATCCATAGTTTATTTTATTATTCTTTATGTGATCTTTTTTGTTTGTTTTGAGTCGACCCACCACCCGTATGGATACCAAACGCAAATACACCAAACTAATACGAAACGGATTTTCGGAAATAAAACGGATTCTCGTCCGGGTTTGGGAATATTTTAAATTTGAGGAAATGATTTCTGAACGAGTTAATAATGTTAGGTCGTGCCAAGTCCGTAGTTGCTGTTTTGTGAGTTATCATACATCTTATTTCTACCGACTTCTTCTTGCTATTTTCTGGACTTGAGGTGAGTCATAGCCCCACTTTTTCTTGAACTATGTTTTCAATACTTGGGGTGAGAAACGTGCAAATTATTTTACGTGGACAATTATCGCTTTTATATTCTTTCTAAACTTGCTATGCGTATGGACTAGGATCTATTGTCAGCTTTAGTCACACCTTTTGTGTGTACTATTCAAGGTTGGCTTATTTGGTTATTGGTGGATTGTCAGCTTTAGTCACATATATGTTGTGTGTACTATTCAAGGTTGGCTTATTTGGTTATTTGGAATTGTCAGCTTTAGTCACATATATGTTGTGTGTACTATTCAAGGTTGGCTTATTTAGATACTATAGTGTGCACCTATAGGTTATTAATACTTCGGAGGTTATCTGAGTATTTATTGGTATTGCGGGGGTTACCCGAATATCTATGTTAGAACGGAGGGTATCCGTGTGTTATGTTGGAGCGGAGGGTATCCGCAGGCATTTAGCGAATCCTTAGTCTAGCTAGCAAGCGTTTTGCGTATATGTCCACTATATTGTTAGATGAATTTAAACCTATGATCTCACCAGCGAAAGCTGACTTTTAGCACGTTTTCTCAGGTAATTAAGTGACGAGATGCATGCTTGGAATGGAAGGCTCGGCCAAGGCTCACGGTTTATGGATCTATTTTTCTAAACTCTGATAACTAAATTTGGACCTATTGTTAATTTATTTTGGGCCTGACTCTGAATGATGTTGGGATAAATGTAAACCTTAAAACCCCGTTTTGGTTGTGTTTTTATTATGTTTACTTTATCTCGTTCTATATTGTCTTGTGTTGGATACCAATCCCCGTAGCACCCCGAAAACTTGTTGAGTCTTCCGCTGTATCAAATTTTGGGGGTGTTACACAATAGAAATTTCAAGTTAATTTATT
Organism: Artemisia argyi; assembly: GCA_030686995.1. NCBI lineage: Eukaryota > Viridiplantae > Streptophyta > Magnoliopsida > Asterales > Asteraceae > Artemisia > Artemisia argyi. The sequence continues at coordinate 171,761,282 of CM060705.1, read as the reverse complement.
ACTTCATAATAATGTAAATAACATTATTTCTTCATTTATTTATGTCATTCAAAGAACACATAAATATTCAGATTGAAGTAGCATTAGATTACTGATGAGGCAAAAAATGAACCGTTTTTATGGGGTCATTTAAGTCCGGAATTGAATTTATTTGATCAAATATTGCCCTAAATCATTCCTTTTGTGATTTTAGGTACTTTGGGAGTGAATTCTGGAATAGGAACCATTTTGGACATTTTTGAAGCACAAAAGTGAAGAAAACGGCAAAGACTTAATTTTCCATGCTGAGAACAGCACCTGACGGCGTCAAGAAGGAAATTGTGACGGCGTCAGGGGTAAAATCCATGACGACCCAGAGAAAACCTGAAGGCGTCAAGAGAAGGGCGTCAAGAGTTAATATGATGACGGCCTGCAAAAGGAGTACACGTGACGGCGTCAAACCCAGATCTTGGCAGTCCGAGAATTTATTTGGCGACGAGATGACGGCGTCAGACATTTGCTCTTGACGCCGTCACCTTACAAAATCTATATATACTTTTCTATTTTTCATTCATAAAGAGGGGAACTTGTGTGGAGAATACTAGGGTCGAACCTAATAAACCCTAGGTCGTTTGTAACAGTATTTTCAAGGGTTTTCACCCCTTGAAACCTTTCATGTTCAATTGAGATAAGTCCTCTTTCAATTCATTCAATATGTCTATGTGTTGTTTGAATATATCTTATGCTTGTCTTGATTTTTACATGCTAGGCTAGATCTTTCATGTGTTTGCTTAGATGTAATGAAACCTAGATGTTAATTATAGGTTGATTGCTTGTTTATAGTTATATTGGATGAATGATTTCAATGTTACGCTTAAGAAAACTGGCAGATCTCCATTGTGTAACATGCTTGAACGTCTTAAGAAACATGAACCGATGTGTACTAGGTTTTTATGGTTATATTTAATGCATGAGCAAATTCTAGTGATCCCATGTTAGGAGCTTCTTAGCCGGCTTGACATAGGAGTGAAGTAGGTGCTTATAGGATTCGGGAAGTAAGTACGCCACCCCATGAATGTTATTAAGGAATACAATCCGTCATCCACGCAACTGTAACAAGTAATTAACCTGTAAAAGATATCTAGGGAGTAGTGAAACCTAAGTAAACACAATTCTCGCATATATTGCTCACACCTCTAGTATAATTTAGTTTATTTTCATTTTTAGTATTTTATTTTGATTGCATCTTAGTAATTGGGTTAGTTGACTAGCAACTAATTCCGCCCAACTCCTTCAAAACCGAGATTTTACTTGCTTTTTATAAAAACCTAAAAATACAAAAAGAATCATCCCTCATCTCTAGACCTAGTCTTTAGGTTTTCTAATCCTAGCGACACTATTCCTAGCTGAATGATCAATCCCCCGGTACTTGTCACTATACTATACTACAACGATCAGGTACACTGCCTGGTGGGGGTTGTAAGCTTCTCGAGATCCCTCGAAAGGTAAAGCCTGGTGCAATCCCTACGCATCAAGTTTTTGGCGCCGCAGCCCGGGGAATAGTTATTGTCTAGGTTAGGATCTCTTTTTATTAGGTCTACTTGCTAGATTCCTTTCTAGTAGAATTTTATTTTTATTTTTAGGTTCTTTTTAGTCTATCTTTTTCTTCGTGCCTTTGTTAGTAAATTAAATTCATTGACTATTCCGTTGACCATTATGGAAAACGCGAATCCACCCCTTTCCCCTAGAGAAGTGGCTTTGTTACGTGAACAAATTGAGAGTGAGATTAGGGAACTTAGGGAGCTTAATAGGTTGATTAAAGTTGAGCTCGACCATGCATTTAGTGACCTAGCGACCGCCTTGTATTCAAATAAGGAACTAGGACCTAATGATTTTGAGAATGTTGTTGAGGAACTTGAGGAAGGGAGATTGATCCAAAGCTAGATGATTATTTTAATCTATACCCCCACTAAGGAGGAGATTGCGTACTATAATAATCTTATTGATAAACCTCGATCTCCTTTTACTAGAATTAAACCTAAGATAAAGAGAGGCGATCCTAAGAATGCTAAGATACCATGTATGATTGGGTATAGACACGTTGACAATGCTTACATTGACTTTAAATCCCCAATCAACATTATGTCTTCAAGTGTTTATAATGATATAGTGAAAACAAGACTTGGACCTAGAAGAGATCCCAAATACCCTGGTGGAGTTTGTAGCTTTGTCGGGAGAATTAAACGTCTACATGTCTTTGTTGGGAATTTCACTTATATCACTGACTTTATGATTGTTGAAGATCTTGCTAATGTTGATTATCCAATGTTGTGTTTGGTAAACCGTTTGTTGAAGAGTCCAAGTTAGAATATGATGAGATAGAAGGGACAATCCGATTTGCGAGTAACACCGATAGGATCACTTATAGGATGCCTGATAGAATGAAAGAATTTCGTTTTGTGCCCCGATTTGACATGGATAACATTGGTGCTTTTGAGGACATCAATGAAGAGGATAAGAAAAAGGGCATGGATTATGTATGGGAAAAGAAGAGTCTTTTCTACAAAGATTGCTTAACTTTAGGACCGAAGTATAAAGTCGATAAGGAATTTGCCCATAGGATTATAGGAGCGATTGAGAAAAAGGCGATATGTTTCTACAAAGACCATTTACAATCAGAGAGTGAAACCAGTGATGAGGTCACGTATTAACCCATGACCTTGAGTCTAGCTACAAGACTCGTAAATAAAGAAAAGCGCTTCTTGGGAGGCAACCCATGTTTTGTGTGATTTTTATTTTGCTTGATTGTTATTTGTTTCCGTATGCATGCTTTATTTTTATTGTTGGTAGATCATGTTTCAAAACAAAAATGATGAAAATACTTTATTTTGTTGTTTGGCTTAGTCTTAACTTCATCCAAAGGTATTTCGCAAAAGATAAGTGTAAGGGGAAACCCCAAATATGTTTTTAAGAAACAAAATCGATCATGATTCTCCACAATATTAAGTGAACATGTATATTCGTATTTGTTAGAGTCAAATACTTGTATCGAGTCATAATGATGTTTTGCAGGATTTTCCAGGAAGTAGGACGAAGTTTTTCCAGAAATTTTCCGGAAACTTAACACAAGAATTTCTGTAGGTCACTTCTGACGGCGTCACGAGTTTACTCTTGACGGCGTCACGTGTAAAATTCTGGAAATTTTACCAGTTTTGTTTTTCTAACGGAGTCTTAAATTTTTTGTTGAATCATGAGTTTTATAATCTCCAGGAAATCTGCAAACATCATCCCACAAGCATTATATCTTATTTTGTTTTCTAGGATTTGTTAGCATATATAGATTGCTGCCGATTTTACGCGAGGTTGCCTTGTCTGTTTTCTCAGGTTTTACAGGTTATGTATGACAAGAAGATGATTTATATTCTGAAAGGGAAGCTTTGATTGTTCATTTTCTTGGAGGAAGATCTAACCTGGCCACCTTATTATCCATACCGAGCGAATTAGGGAGTATTTGATTTCATTTGTTTTACTTATTTCACTTTTACATTCTTTACTTGAACATTGGGGACAATGTTCATCCTAAGTGTAAGGGGAGGGTAAAATGATGATACCTTACAGATACACTTTCGCTCGAGTTTGTTCGTTTGATGGTAGATGTGTAATAAAACTATGAGAAATACTTGTTAGTGCAATTTTAGCGCCAAATTTAAAATTTTTTACAACATTTAGGAGTGAAACTTTAGCCATAGCAAGCGTCTCATGGATAGGAGATTGTATGACTAGCACAAAACCGTACTATTCAGAAAAATTTTCCACCCAAATATGTGAGGTTCGCCTTTAGATTTGATAGAAAAAGCATTTACTATTAGTGCTTATGAGTGTACCGGTAGCATTTAGATTCTACAACTTGCGTTAGTGATGCATCCCGAGACCGCTAGTGAGACTACATTCGTGTAGTAGGATTTACTACATGATAAGAGGCATTAGGATCACCCTTGTGTTAAACCCGTATCATAATTACTTGACCATTTAAGTCATATTATTTGGGTAGTTAAGTCAACTAATTTTTCTCACACCCTTAGCGTTGTACTCATTTTTAGTACACGAAACCCCTAATACACCCCTCCGAGCCTATCTTTTCGTTTCTAACTTTAAGCATCTTACTTAAAGGAAGAATTTGTTACACCCCATTTAAATGTACACCCAAATCGCCTTAGCCTTCCGTGTATGCACTCATCTTTAGTGTATTATTGTTATTTGTTTAAACCCTGAGTTAATTATCTAATTGATTACATGGTTGCTAAGTCGAGTCATATCCTTGTACATATTGTTTTGGGACGATTGGGACTCATGGGTAAAGTACTAATGTTTTGGAGTAATGGGGAAGAACATCATTTATTGCCCCCGTATGTGCGTTAATCTTAAAAGTACTCCAAGTGTTTTGATTATCTTAATTCGAGTTATTAGATTAGTTTATTGTAAAGTATGTAAAAATTCAAGTGTAAGGGGAATTTTCATTCTCTATGATGTATTATTTTGGATGGTAGGGTAAGAGTGTATGCAAGAAAAAAAAAAAATCGAAAAATCAAGAAAAAGAAAAAAGAGAATAGGAAAAGGAAAAGAGAAAAAACATACGGACTACCATCCCGTTTCATTCTATGTTTATTTTATGTTTTTGTTATTTTTCATTTATTAGCTTAAGTCGAGTCTAGTCTTGGCTTAGCAACGCCATATTGTACATGTAATTAACCAAGATTGTTAATTCGCCACCAGTAAAGACTGCCTATATCCAACAAAACCGTGTATTCCATATCCCTACACCTAACGTTACAACCCTTTAAAAGACATCTTTGATAGTTTATCCTAGGTGCTTACGCCATGTAGTGGAGGTTTGATCCTTTCCCAAGCCTATGGTAATCTATTTTGCTATGACAGGTAGTGAGCGATGTTTTCCATTTCCATATTGTGATATATACTTTATTACACCCGAGAGATGTGAGTATCTAAACACTATTTGTGAGGTGCTAGTGTATGACCTCCTTGCTTGTCTTTGATCTTTAGTGGAACGATTATTTGTTGTAATTACTTTTATATTAGTGTTAAATGACCCCTAACTTGTATTTTGATTAGAATAAAAGCACATTTGCTTGAGGAAAAGCAAATCTCAAGTGTAAGGGTATATGATGAGGCGAAAAATGAACCATTTTTAAGGGGTCATTTAAGGCCGAAATTGAATTTATTTGATCAAATATTGCCCTAAATCGTTCCTTTTGTGATTTTAGGTACTTTGGGAGTGAATTCTGGAAAAGGAAGCATTTTGGACATTTTTTGAGCATAAAAGTGAAGAAAACGGCAAAGACTTAATTTTCCATGCTGAGAACAGTACCAGACGGCGTCAAGAAAGAAATTGTGACGGCGTCAGGGGTAAAATCCATTACGACCCAGAGAAAACCTGAAGGCGTCAAGAGAAGGGCGTCAAGAGTTAATATGATGACGGCCTGCAAAAGGAGGACACGTGACGGCGTCAAACCCAGATCTAGGCAGTCCGAGAATTTATTTGGCGGCGAGATGACGGCGTCAGACATTTGCTCTTGACGCCGTCACCTCACAAAATCTATATATACTTTTCTATTTTTCATTCATAAAGAGGGGAACTTGTGTGGAGAATACTAGGGTCGAACCTAATAAACCCTAGGTCGTTTGTAACAGTATTTTCAAGGGTTTTCACCCCTTAAAACCTTTCATGTTCAATTGAGATAAGTCCTTTTTCAATTCATTCAATATGTCTATGTGTTGTTTGAATATATCTTATGCTTGTCTTGATTTTAACATGCTAGGCTAGATCTTTCATATGTTTGCTTATATGTAATGAAACTTAGATGTTAATTATAGGTTGATTGCTTGTTTATAGTTGTATTGGATGAATGATTTCAATGTTAGGCTTAAGAAAACTGGCAGATCTCCATTGTGTAACATGCTTGAACGTCTTAAGAAACATGAACCGATGTGTACTAGGTTTTTATGGTTGTATTTAATGCATGGTCAAATTCTAGTGATCCCATGTTAGGAGCTTCTTAGCCGGCTCGACATAGGAGTGAAGTAAGCACTTATAGGATTGGGGAAGTAAGTACGCCACCCCATGAATGTTATTAAGGAATACAATCCGTCATCCACGCAACTGTAACAAGTAATTAACCTGTAAAAGATATCTAGGGAGTAGTGAAACCTAAGTAAACACAATTCTCCCATATATTGCTCACACCTCTAGTATAATTTAGTTTATTTTCATTTTTAGTATTTTATTTTGATTGCATCTTAGTAATTGGGTTAGTTGACTAGCAACTAATTCCGCCCAACTCCTTCAAAACCGAGATTTTACTTGCTTTTTATAAAACCTAAAAATACAAAAAGAATCATCCCTCATCTCTAGACCTAGTCTTTAGGTTTTCTAATCCTAGCGACACTATTCCTAGCTGAACGATCAATCCCCCGGTACTTGTAACTATACTATACTACAACGATCAGGCACACTGCCTGGTGGGGGTTGTAAGCTTTTCGAGATCCCTAGAGAGGTAAAGTCCGGTACCATCCCTACGCATCAATTACTCAATTAATTTATGACATTCCTTGAATTCATAAATATACTAATTAAAGTAGTCTTGATATCATATTGACACATGTTCTAATAGGTATCTAATTTAGAAACTGCAAATTCTCATAGTTCAATTACATCAGTTGATCTGCTAGTAACGAAATATGAAATTTACCTTGTTGTTGCAATCTAGCTAAGCTCTCACATAACATAAATTGTAACACTAAGTGTTTCTAGAATTAGATTAGTATAACTCATATTAGAACGTTATTCTCTTACCTTGCAGTCAAGAGAATCCATTAAATCATATCTTTATGAGTTGTTTTTTGCACACATTAAAGATAACATTTCTCCCACTTTTGCATGGAACAACCTCATATAGTTGATAAACAACACGCCATGCATTTGCTTATGTGATCAATATGATTGTGTCATATATTTTAGTATAACAAGTAGTTATAGAACACCAATGTCTAGTAAGGAAACATACAAGACTATCCTTAAAAGTGTGAGTGTCTACACTTGGAAAGTAATATCTTTAGCTACCAAGATGTCAAAGCTTGTAACTCCCACTGAGTTAACGATAATTACAATAATTCCTTATTCAGTAATAAGTACACAATACTCCCACTGAATTTGACAACATTGTAAGTGTTTCATATCTAGCGAAATAAAATAGTGTGCTTTTAACTTTCCTACACCTTTGAATATCCATACGTAACAATTACTTATGCACTAAAGAGTGTATCCTACTATGTAAATGATGGACTATCCATCAAATGCGTTTAACTTGAAAAATTGTAAGTGTTTCATAATACTCCCACTGAATTTGACAACATTGTAAGTGTTTCATATCTAGCGAAATAAAATAGTGTGCTTTTAACTTTCCTACACCTTTGAATATCCATACGTAACAATTACTTATGCACTAAAGAGTGTATCCTACTATGTAAATGATGGACTATCCATCAAATGCGTTTAACTTGAAAAATTGGGCATGCAATTTCTTCCTTAACAGGTCTACCATCTCACAATGTATGTAGCACCCTTTAAATAGTCAAAACAACTAGATCAATAAACTAGTTTGTCTTTTACCATTTTGCAGTAATTAATCTAGCTTCTAATTTTAATAACTCATAAAATGTCATACTTAATTTTCTGTTAACCAAATATCATATTTGTTATTAAGAATTTAACCACCGAATGAGGATGATGAAATCCCTATGGAAAATATGCGCAATTTTCTTAACTATTAAAAGTTTGCTATGAGTTATATTAGAATTTAGACATATCTAATATTCCTATTATCCTTTTTCATTCATGAAAAGAAATAGGATTGTATCTCACTCTTCTTTCATAGAAAGGAGACTTCTTTTGTCTTTTAAGTAAATTATTCTTAATCAAACATTTGTTTGAAAACAGAACGGAATCAATTTACCAAAGCCCAAAGTGCGTTTACGGTTTGAATGTTGCATTAATACATTAAAACGAATCAGTATTTTCTTAAAGCTAGGATCCTAATTGACATAGTACCATTACATCAGTTGATCTGCTAGTAATGATAGTATTGAACAAGGTAATTGTCGAACAATAATTGCTAATATCATATTGCAATTCCTAGATTTATGGGATTTACAATCACAAAAATTTTGTAATGTAAGCATGTTTGATCCCCATCTTAATGCCTTGAGTCCAAGCTCTCACTTCCAACTCAATTTAAGTCGTCTAACTTAAAAACTGCAAACTCATAAATCCATTACATCAGTTGATCTGCTAGTAATGAAATTATGAAATTTACCTCTCCATTGCAATCTAGTCAAGCTCTCACATGATGTAAACTATAACTTCAAGTGTTCTTAATTAGATGGCATTCGACTTAATTTTATATGGGTATTAATTTTGACGTGTAATCAAAATAATGTATGAAGAAGCATGCATACAACTTTATAACATTGGTTTTATAAAATAATTTTATTACCAATTCACTAAGAGTAAAATAGCAAAGTTTTGATTGAGGTATCGGGTTCACCAATTAAAGAATTACCAACAATTCGTCCACTTATATCGTACTTTTGCATAAGCCCTAAGGCTTAGTGTTTCGGATAATCATTGTGGAATTGTGGTAAATTCACCCTTAAGATGACAGTGTACATGTAATGGTTGTTCGGTAAGTCTAATTTACACACAAACGAGCGTTAAGACAGAATGTTGTCTATCTAAGGCCACAATTTAATGCGAAGCCAACCTTATACCCATCTTATAGTGTGTAAACTTCGATCGAGCCTATTTAACCATTACGTACAAAAACATCAATCAACTAATCCTTTGAAATTTAAGCTCTTAAAACCAAAACAATTTCGCCATTTATTTAGTCCATATTATTTTTCTATTCAAAATTATCCTTTTCCGTTTATAAACATGTCTCACATAATAATAAACAAAAAAACAAGTAATATATAATAAAAAATAACACAACAAAATAAACATATACATAACATAACAATTAAATATGTATAAAATATGTAGCCACATGCAAATTTTATTCAATAGTCCTATTAATAATCAAGTCTAGGTGTATAATGCATTTATTCAATTAAGGCTTTCTTCTTCAATGAAAAAAGAGCCACATACATTGATTAAATCGATTGCGTAAGCCAAAACTAAACAAACACCACATAGCACGTAATTGATTACTTAATATTGGAGTCTTCCCCAATTCGACATCTATTAATAAATTTACAAGAACTTAACAATTAATTCATATATTCAATTTAAACCATTTAAATTGTCATACAATAAAATCCATGCAAACATGCACTTTTCATGGATTATGCTTAACAATTAACATATTGCACCAAGATCGTTTACTAAAATGCATAACCAATTACATGACATCTTAGGGTTTCTAATCATATTAAAAATTCAAAAATAAACCCCTAAAACCCTAATAGGTCAATCGACCCAATTGAAAAAAAATTAGGGTTAGGAATCGAAAACCCTAAAAAAAAACATGTAATTAAACGAATCAAGATTTAATTTTTATGCGTTTCGAAAATTAATTACACATTATAATGGCTCTAGATGCCACTGTTGGAATTATTATATCATGACATGCATATAAATAAACCAATAATATCAAGTAAGCATATGCGGAAACGTTGTAACAAGATCATATAACATTTAATTAATTAATTAATAATAAATAGTAAACGTACCTTTGTGATTCTAGCCCGAACAAGAATCAATATGCAATCTTCAACTTATGAACCCTAATTAGGGTTTATGTGGATTATAGGAATTACTCCTTACCTTTTTGTAATTCAATCCAAGAATCAAACAATAGTGTGTTTGAATCGCGTTCTTGTATACACGTACTAAAACAAGTTAAAGTAATGCTATTTTTTAGAACACAAAATTAAACCAAAACCTTTTGTTTAATGAAGGAAATCGATCAAACCTTTGAGGGTGTATGTTTGATCGATTACAAGAAAACAAGGAAAGGAAAACAAGTTTAGGGTTTGTGTGTGTGCGCAAGAGATACAAACAATGAATCTCTAACCTTGTTTATATAGTATAGTTTACTTGGAGCTCAAGTTAGATGAGGAATGGGTTTCCCCATCCCCCACCGATCTGCCATAAGCCCAAATAGGGCTTCCGGATCTTTCTTGACTTGCCAATAAATCATACACATTACTTTCCTTTTATTCATCTAATGATCATTAGTCATTTATCTTAAATACTAAATAATCATTATATATTTGTGTAATAAATAATTAAATATAAACTTTTACATTTAATTATTAAACTTTAACTCTCATACGTAAAGTGTGTAATCCCGTGATCTCGAGTTCGATCCTAACATACGACTACTAAAATAATGTACATAATCTAACATTATGTGCTTTTTGGCTTATGTTTCATGAGTTAACTTTTGTGGCTTATTTTAAAAACTTTTCTGCTTATATAAGTTTATATTATGATATAATAAGAATACATAAGGAGGAAAAAAAAAGTGAGCTTACGAAACATAAGCTGAAAAGCACCAAATTAACATAAAGTTGTAATAATCACTACTACACAGCTGGTCTTTAGCGACGGCCGGTTCTGTCGGAAATCCGTCAGTATAGGTGGTTTCCGACGGATTTGTAACGGAAATTGTTTGTCGCAGAATCTATGGCAGCTAATTAGTATCTGCCAGAAATCTGTCGGAAATAGCGACAGATAGTATATGTCGGAATACTGTTGGTAATATTTCTGTCGGAAATCTCAGTGTATTTTCTGTCGGAAATTCGTCAGTAATAAATCCATCAGAAATCCGTTGGTAACTGTAGACGGTAAAGGGTCACATTTCTGTCGGAGATGGTATTCAGAACATCATGGGAAGAAAGGTAAATAGCTGGACAGATTAAAGCTCACATTTAAGCAATCCTTTATATAAAATAGCTTAAATGAAACCCGTAAATACAAAGGATCAATGAAATTAAACATATCTTTTACGAAATGTCATCATTCATATTAAACATACAAGATGAAATCTAATCCAAATATTAATAATGATATGACAAATACTCAACTACTGAGGGGGACACGGATTGTAACACTTCTTTAACATCGAGTTAATGTCGTTCATTAGCCATTGCCACTCCCTGTCTTGAGCTTGCAGCAACAATGCCCATTGCAATTCCTGTGTGGGTTCATCATTCACCCCATCGCCAATCATTGCAACCACTTCACCTACATCCTTTAGCACACCTATCTCACAGAAACTTGCTTATGCTATATTCTTGTTATCTCGTGTTATAACCAGTACTTAGTACTTGAATTCTAGCAGCTCTGCAGTAGTATTTTAAGATCATGTTATAACTATTACTGTATACTACCATATAGATGTAGGTCACTGAGGTATATATGGAAACTTGAGATGTATTATTACCTTTACAAGTAGCAACCTTTTTCCAAAATTTGAGAACATGATACCCCCATGGATTTCCTATCGCCCTCAAATTCAAGAGTGGTAATCCTGTGCCCAGTTTTAACCAGTTTTGAGAACAGCAATTATGTCACAGCATTATGAGGGAACAAGTTTGCACATATGTAAAACCAAGTAAAAATGATGCAGAAGAGCGTCTTGCTGGCATACCCATAAGGTCACTGGAACCTCTAGATGAACTAGAATCCAAACAGGAAGGAAGTCCTATTTTCTCAGCAAGAGCCTGCACAGAAACAACCCATTGAGTTTGTTATTCATTACAAGTTAAATTCTTGCCACACATATGCAGAGGCTAGGTGCCCTGAGTCACAAAAGTTTCTAATGTATACTTGCATATTACAAAATTGTGTAGGTCCAATAATTAAGACTATTGTGTATAAGTACTAGCTATAGGTGGCAAGATGGGCGGGTGGGTAGCTGGTCAAAACATTGACTAGCATTGGGTTGAAACTATCAATTTTAGCATGGGTGAAAATAGACTAGCCATTTTGACACAAAGATTTTTTGCCCATAACTTGTAAAGAGTCATATACGCATTTAGATATACCCTTAGAGCCAAAGTAGCATTTGTGTCATCTTGTTCTTGAGCTTTAGTTCTTACCCTCCCATTAAATATAAAATAGAGTTAATTCTCAAATGAGGACTTTTTGTGGATTGGAATTCCCACCAATGACTTTTTTAGCTAGTGTTCCCAATTTAGTCAAGTGCTAATGTGCGATCGTGCGATCCCACCAGTTTCTTGCCACGTGTCCACTTTTTTATTAATAAAAGTACAATTGATTTGATACTTTGTCTGAACTTTGACTTTGAATTTTTGTTTAAATGACAAAAATACCCCTAATAAATACAAATAAATACCTCTTTATCTCTTTCATTTTTTCATCTCCTTCTCTCATTTACCACCACTCACCACCGCCTCCAAATCCATCATCACCACCACCTGATACTTCCACCACCACCACTAAACCACCTGCGTCTACCAACACAAGCACCAGATCCAACTCGCCAGCGACCACCTTCCACCACCACCAACGGATCCGTCAACCACCACCACTACAAGATATGTCGACCAACACCACTACCAGATCCGTAGACCATCACCACTTCCAGATTCGTCGACCACATCATTACCAGATCTGTAGATCTATAGATTTAACAAAAGGCTGTAAAGGTTGGTTATGTTGTGAGAAAGTTTCAAGAACATAAGAATGGCAATCCGTTTAGTTGTGATGATGACGATGAAGATCTTGAACCGTTAAGATCGCTCCAAATGCTGGAATTTGAAAAAGCTTGTGTCCCTTTTGTGGTTTCTTGAATATAGGATGACAGATCTGGAAATGGTTTAATGGTTTAATGTATTGGGTCTCACAGATCTGGAAATAAAACGAATTCGCACATTCGCACATTTAAATCGCACATTTGAATCTGGAAATAAAACGAATTCGCACATTCGCACATTTAATAGGTACAAAATCGCACATTTATTTGACTTATAGAACTAAGGGTAAATAAGTAATTTTTGTCTGGACACATGGGGGACAAGAGATAGTGGGTGGGGTAAAGGACAAGTGATAGTGGGGGACAAGTCCTATTTGTCTGGGACACTTGGCAAGAAACTGGTGGGATCGCACGATCGCACATTAGCACTTGACTAAATCGGGAACACTAGCTAAAAAAGTCATTGGTGGGAATTCCAATCCACAAAAAGTCCTCATTTGAGAATTAACGCTATAAAATAAAGGTCATTTAAAAATGCTAGTGCTGTAACAAGTTCGAGATGTGCTTTTGTAACTACAATATGGACCTTCATGTTACTTGAATTCAAAATATGAACGTCTCCTTGAATGTACCACTGCCATTCTCAACAAGGAAAATTAATCAAGGAAATGGCCATAAAAAGGATAATGAAGTATCAAGCTCAAGCTACATTGATCACTCAATATAAATACATTCGATGTACAAAATGAGTGATCATACCAACATTATTGAGAAAAGAAGTAAAATCTTACATGGAAAGGAACTTTCCGTCATTTGATACACTAAAGGCAGACATTAGGTCGCGCACAACATATTCTGAGCTAATACGCTTCCAAGTTGTGGTGTTCCACTTGATATATCCTCCTCGATCTAGACAACTCAAACAAACATGCATCAATGATTAGTCAAGTTGCATTAATTTATTTGGTGACTTGGTCATCAAAAGTTGCATTAATTGTGGGCTGAGTGCTTATACAAAATTAGTCAAGTTTAGCTAGCTAACAACAACGCTAACAATTAAACGATAGAATCAAGAGATGGAGAAGAAAAACTGTAGAAGGATGTCAGATAGTATATGCACCTCGCATTGCAGTTACATAGAGAAATTGGTCATTCTCGCTATTGTGTAAGAACCTGCAAAATCCAAATATTTCATTGAAAGCATTACAAGAGAGAAAGATTCCTCCACAACTCGAATCATTGATAGCAGAAGATCAATTAGATACCGTTTATATCTCGACTCACTAAATTTATTTTTGCCTCTGTTTATCAGTTAAGATATGTGGAGTTGATTGAGGCACCTGTGTTATTCTCTTGCTTTTGAGAACTCAAGCTTGGAATAGGGGAGTTTGTTCAAGGCATGCACTGCAAGGAAATGATAACTATTGTAACCATGTTTGTGTGTTACATATATCAACTAATACTCATGACTAAGAAAGAGATAAAAGATACAGGGAGTACTCAAAGACAGATGGTGCTCATTCAAACACGCAAATTGACTTAATACCTTCTATACACGTTGCTCCAACATCATCCAAATCCCTTCTTGCATCGAATTTCAAGTCTGACCCAACAGAAATCCACCTGGTATCATCATGTTTATAAGCATTAGCAGCAAGAAAATTAAATTTTTATTAGTCAAATGATTAACTTAAGTTGCTAATTAAATTTCTGAAAGGCCCAGAAATACAAGGTTCTTTACGGCTGCTACCTGCAATGCAAAAAGTTAGTGAAAAAGGATATATAAATGAAGTGAACTATTGGTTCATGTTCACAAACTTCATAAGTACTTTATTATGATGGTCACTAAATAGTTCTGGGCAGTGCTTTATTAGCAAAGTATCAACTCCTCGATGAAAAAAAAAAAGTCTATGGCGCACTAGTACAACTGAAGAACTGCTAAAGCACTTGAAGGGATAATTGGCTAAAATTTAAATACATCACATATCACATAGATACCAGTAACCTTAGCTCTGAACATTCACATATCAGTCCATTGTAGAACTTGACTATTTATAATGGGGGCCAAAATCATTGTTAGTTTAAGGGGTGTTTGGGAGCATATTTTTTCTGGTTTGGTCTTACTGTTTACATGTATTATACCCTGATGAACCTCAAATAACATATGCATTTATTTATTTATACCCTGATGAACCCGTTGGATCACAAGTCATTCTTAACTTCATTTGATACAGAAAAATGAATTCTGCATTTAGAACAGACATTTGATACGGAAAAATACATCACTTCCCAAAGTTCTAATTTCAACAACTCTTTCGATAGAAAACGCAAAGTTCAAAAGTTCCAATCACTTTCGATTGGTAATCAAAACAAAGAAGACTTACTATTTTTTTTTTCTTTTGTACATCCATCCTATGTCCCTACTTTCCGACATAATCGAACTCAAGTTTATTATTCGAGCTCACATCAACTAGTAACAATCAACATATCATTAAGGAACTCACATGAACAAAATAGATCATTACGACTAAAAAATAGACGATTTCAGTAGGTACGCTTGGTTTCAATAAGCAATCCCAAACGCCCCCTACAATTGATTGCGTTTGCTTTTCACTTTTACGACTAATATAGCTTAAATCAAATATGTCCTCTTCTGTATCAATAAAAAATAAAAATCTGAATTTACAATCGAGTAGGTACTCCGCGAACACACTTAGGATGCAAATATCGCAGCAATAACTAATCGATGACGTCATAATTCAATACAATTGACATTAGTAAATTAGGGCAAAATACAACATTCAAAATTGGGGCAAAATAAACCGACATCAATTCATCTCAATTAGCTCTAGCAAAATCACAAACACAATTGAAACGATAGTAAATTGATAGGGGAAAAGAAGAATTAAACCTTGACGGAACTGTTCGATGGCGGACGCACGGTGGCGACGTGATCGACGGTGGTAAGGGTTTATGATCGACGGTGCAGTGGAGGGCAAGGTGGCGACGTGATCGAACGATTTATGATCGACAGTGCGGTGGAGGAGAACGGTGGCGACGTGATTGACAGTGGTAACGGTTTATGATCGACGGTGCGGTGGAGGAGCACGGTGGCGACGCGAAAAGTTTTGTGCGGTGGAGGGAAATGTGAAAGTGTTTTTTGATATTTAGAGGGAAAGTGAAAATTTGGGAAGGAATTAAAGTAAATGTAAGGGGACGTTTGGTTCGTTGTAATTTGGCGTAATTCGATGTAATTGTAATTTGATTACATTACGTAAGCTGTTTGATTCGCAGAAAGGAGGAAATTGTAATTCAGATTACATTACGTAGGCTGTTTGGTTTGCGTTGTAATTGTAATTCAGTCATTACAATTACATTAAAGGAGGGAATTCAGATTACATAGGAAGTTGGATGGAAAGTTTTAAATTACGTTGTAATTCAGAACTTAATAATAATAATAATAATAATTATTTATTTATTTATGTATAATAATAATAATAATAATAATAATAATAATAATAAATAATAATAAACAAATAAATAATAATATTTATATACTTATTATTTATTTATTTATTTATTTATAATAATAATAATAAGAAATAAATAATAATAATAATAATAATAATAAATATTTATTATTTATTTATATATTTATTTATTATTATTATATAAATATTAAATAATAATAATATTATTATTAGAATAATAATAATAATAATAAATATTATTTATTATTAATATTATTATTTAAATATTAAATAATAATATTATTATTAAAATAATAATAATAATAATAATAATTTTTTAATAATATTATTATTATTATTATTATTATTATATAAATATTAAAATAATAGTAATAAAAGTAAATATTATTCTTATTATTTATTATTATTATTTTTTAATTTATTATTATTATTATTTATATAATAATAATAAACAATAATAATATTTATTATTTTTATTATTTATTATTTATTATATTATTATTATTATTTTATTATTATTATTATCGTTATTATTATTTAATATTTTATTATTATTATTATTAAAAAAAATTTGAATTATATTACATTGAGATCCAACCAAACACAATGACAGAATATGTCAATTACAATTCCAACATTACAACACATTCCAACTCTTTGAATTACAATTCATTCAAATTACAATTCCTTTGACAGATTACAATTCCTCTCAAAACATACTGCGAACCAAACGGGCCGAGATTAATTATATTTGTAAAAGAATGCTTCGTTTGAACCACTTCTTGTACCATGAATACAACAACAACAACAACAACAACAACAACAACAACAACAACAACAACAACAATAACAAAACTCAATCCTGCTATGGGGGTCCAGAATAAACCCGAGAATAGAGAGACTGCTTCCAATGAGACCTCCGTTAAGTACAGGTGTGCGGATGAAAGGAAAGGCAAAAAGAGCAGATTTATTACCATGAATAATATAGTGAAATTTCACACATAAGTAGATTTAGTTGAGTTGCTTATATGAAATGATTTTAGAGCATGTACAAAAACCATAGTTGAGTACGCGGCGACAATGAAGTAATCAAATTTAGAGATAATAACAACTTAAATTAGTCGAAGTTTAATTGATTTACAATCTTTTAAAAACTGAATCATTTTTATTAAGGTTCATTTGCCTTTTTGTTAACTCAACTGTAGTATAAATTGTATTAGTGAACAATAATGATTTTGATAATTTTATAAAGCACATTGAACAATAATAATTGTGTAGTTAACTCATTCCTATCCATTTCAACATATAACTAATCAACTTTCAGTATGACAAATTGACTTTTAATATCACCAATAAATACGTGTATATAACCAGTCGATCACTTGCTAATGATTTTTGAGGCGTTTTAAATTTCTATAGGAAATTTGTCAGAAATGGCATTTATTTCCGAGACATTACCGACGGAAAATTTAAAAATATAAAAAATAATAATAAGTTCTAAAGTTTCCGACAGCTTAATGACGGATATTCTTGGTTGTCGGTAAGGCGTCGGAAATTCGACGATATGTTATGTAAATTACTGACAGATTTCCGACGAAGATACTATCCCATGGAAACCCGTCGGAAAATAGTCGGAAAATGGTGAGTCAAATTTAACAGCAATATCCGTCGCAAATCTGACAAAAAATCATCGGTAATTACCGACGGATATATATCTGTCGGTGAAAGTCACATTTCTAGTAAATAATGATCCATTACAATGATAACAAAACTTTCAAAACATGACAACAACGACAGTGCCGGAACATAAAGTGAAACTACAACTTGACAAATGCTCAACAAAAACCATAAACAATGATGTTTCCATTCAAAAACTCGCATAATGGCTGCACCATCAGCCACATCACATATTTGCGTTTAAACTTGAACTTTGTCCATTGATATGATCAAGCCCGCAGATTGAGCTTCTGCAAAAAGTCCACAAGTCACGTCATGAGTAAATATCATATAATATGTAAAATCAAGTTACATTGCGTAACAAACAGTTAGCGCCTTAGTGGTGTAATAGAAGGTCGATAAAAATAAAAAACCTGCATAGTCCTTCTCAAGAAACTATCTGAAATGACTTTCTGACGATGAAGCGCGATGAGAAAGATGAACTCTCCCATAGGCCCACCCTCAGAACGATCAAAAGTGTCTTCAACTTTTTTAAGAAGTAAACGCTTGAAAGTGATGTTGTTAGCACCAGGCTCAGTAGACGGAAATGAGGGGAGTTCCGTTATAAACTCATAACATAGACGAGCATGCACATTACAATTGTGGCTATCAAGAACTGCTTTGTCGAAAATCAAAGACACAACACCCTGATTCACATATATAGAAAAACTCTACATATTAGCATTTGCAAGATAATTTATGTAACCATATTATTTTTTTCAATGAAACAACAAACAAGTACGTGTAACAAGTTTTGAATGTGATATAAAAAGACAAACCTTTAGAGTATCAACTGTAGTGATCCCAATGTTAACAATTAGTCTCTTGACGATATCGTAAGTTTCACTACTTAACCTGTTCAGGATACTGAAAATATAAACAGTTATGGTACATTATAAGTTTCATGTTGATATAATCGTATGTTATATAGTATATATTTGTTATAGCAAAACCACTTACCGAGAAATTTGATTTAACTTTGTGTTCAACTCCATTTCCATGAGTATTCCAATAACAAGCTTTTGTGTATGTTGTTTTCAGAGACGTGAAGAACTGAAGGTGTTTGCTGAGCCTTTTGTAGGGAGAAGAAAGAGGTAGAGGAGTAGTCGGGAAGATAAAAGTTTTGGAAATTGGTTCTTAGAAAATTGCAATTGATTTTCTTTTTCAAAGTTAACCTAAGTTTGAATCTTGTACTCGTACATATACAGATCGATATACACATACACCCACACTAGAACTTTTTTGTTAAACATATTGGGGACATCAATGTAAATATGCATAAACACGTACAAGAAAGTTAATACTCCGTAGCTCATAAGAAAGTTGTTATGGGACGATAAACATTAGTGTCTAATATCTTTTCATAAAATGGTCTTTTCAGGTTGTCCTCGAGCTTTTTTAAGACCCTGGATGAAAGTACAATTTGAGGCCCAAAAAGCTTTTACAATCAAAGTGTTAATACAAATATCGGGGGTAAAGCTAAAGATATGCAACATATTTCTACAAATAAACATAAGTACGTAACATACTTAGTAAACTGTCAAACGTACGCAATATATTTTCAAAAAATCGTCGATCTACGCTATATTACCTACTG
The DNA here is from genome assembly GCA_030686995.1 of Artemisia argyi. Lineage (NCBI taxonomy): Eukaryota > Viridiplantae > Streptophyta > Magnoliopsida > Asterales > Asteraceae > Artemisia > Artemisia argyi. The sequence goes on along the minus strand of CM060705.1, from coordinate 171,741,699 downwards.
GCAGCAGGTTACCAGGTTACCTAGTATTAAAAGTTACACCTTTGGTCCCTAAACTGTCGCATATCTCGCGTACATGACCCTATTTTGGTAACGGCCGTTAAAAAAGTTTTAAAAAAAACTTTTTAACATTTTTTTTAAATCGAGATAAAATCTTTTTTTTTAACTAAAATTTAGAAAACAAAAGTTAAAATTAAAAAAAAAAAAAGGAAAAAAATTTTTAAAATTAATTTTTTTAAAAAGTTAATATTTTTAAAAAAAATCAAAATTTTTTAAAAAATTAAAATTTGAGGAAAAAAAAATATTTTTAAAATATTTAAAATTAAATTTTTTTTTTTTATTTTTCGCAAAAAAATCAAAATTTTTTAACAAATTAAAAAATATATATTTTTAAAATTTAAAAAAAAAAAAATTTTTTTCGCAAATATTAATTTTTTAAATTTTTTTTAAAATTTTTTTCCGCAAATATTAATTATTAAAAAAATTTGCGAAAAAAAAATTATTTTTTAAATTTTTTAATTTTTTTTTAAATTTTGATTTTTCTTAAATAATTTATTTTTTAATTTTGATTTAATTTTTTTTTAAATTGATATTTGCGAAAAAATATTTATTTTTTTCGCAAATATTAATTTTTTTTAAAAAATTTTGGTTTTTTTTTTAAATATTAACTTTAAAAAAAATTAATTTTTAAATTTTTTTTCCTTTTTTTTTTAATTTTAAATTTTTTTAACTTTTTTTTTCCTAAATTTTAGTTAAAAAAAAAGATTTTATCTCGATTTTAAAAAAAATGTTAAAAAGTTTTTTTTTAAAACTTTTTTAACGACCGTTACCAAAATAGGATCATGTACGCGAGATATGAGACAGTTTAGGGACCAAAGGTGTAACTTTTAATACTAGGTAACGTGGTAACCTGCTGCCAGCAGGTAATATTGCGTAGATTGACGATTTTTTGAAAATATGTTGCGTACGTTTGACAGTTTACTAAGTATGTTGCGTACTTGTGTTTATTTGTAAAAATATGTTGTGTATCTTTAGCTTTACCCCCAAATATCGTCTAAAAACGTTATTTATATTTTACGAACTTTGCTAAGTTTTATTAATGACAAAGTATGAACTTTTGTTTATTATAAAAACATCACTTTAGTTTTAAGTCTTGTATAACTAGATTTTACATTTCTCTAACATTGTTTTTATTTCTTAAATAAGTAATGGTGTGTTTCTTTTTTCCCTTAGCTAAGAGAAAGGGACCACATGGCTTCACACAAGCATTTAATAATGTTTATTTTTTATGTGGAGCCCACAAATATACAATAATTCATCTATATCCACAATCCATATAATATGTCTCTCTCCCCATATAGAGGCATTAACATGCATGGGCCCACGTAGGACCTACATGGTCTCTTAGCTAAGGAAAAAAAAAAACACCCCCTAAGTGTCAAATCACATCAACATGCATTTATGGTAAGTTTGTGTGTTTGACTTACCATAAGCTCTTACACATCTTTGGAAGCATTCTACTTTGATTCAATGTGTGTTTGCCTAAAATTAAGTTGATGTGACTTTGGTTGGTTTGGAAAAATTTATTGCAAAACCTACTGTGTGCCTGGCGGAACCCTGGAGGTACACGGGCGGAACCCATCTGAGGGTTCCGCCGTATCCGCCAGACCTGCTGAAGGATTTGCTATAAATACCAAGCCACTTGCTAGTTTTTACCCATCACTTTAGGACATATATTGCACATATTCTCTCATCTAACTCAGTACATTTGACTTGTGTGATTCTCTTATGTAGCAAAGGAGTTCACAAGTTCTTCCAAGAAGTTACAAGTTTCAACTCAAAAGTTGCAAGACTTGTTAGCTTTGTTATGTATGAACTTTGGTAGTTTATACTTCATTTGTATCTTGTGTAGACTGTAGAAGTGATCGGTTAGTATTTTAGGCCTCAAAATACATAGTGTGTCGGGAGTTGTTGTACCCTTGTAAAAGAACTATCGGGAGTGGTTGTACCCTTGTAAAAGAATTCGACATCTAGCTTAGTGTCGGAAATAGTGGATAGGCAACGTTAGGTTGGTTCTACCTTGAACTAGGACCCGGTATCTAGCTTTGTACCGGATAAAGTGTAAGCGACGATTTTAAAGGTTTCTCCACCCGTGAAAGGAGCTTGTTGACTAGTGCTTGAAACTCTCGAGTTGAAAACTCGGGGCGTGGATGTAGGTAAGGAAAAAGAGTCCTTGTAGCCGAACCACGATAAACAATCGTGTTGTAGTTTGATCGTTTCTTTCTTTATCTTTGCATATTACATATTGTCTTTATTTATAATCGTTAATTACACGTAAAGCTTTTCAAAGATTAACAAGTAATTTGAGTTTATATCTTTGATTAAACGTAAAGTTTTTTAAAGGATAATTAAGATAAAAAAGTGGTAAACTATTCAACCCCCCCCCACCCCCCCCCCCCCCCCCCTTTCTAGTTTTCCACACAAAGTATCTCACTTTTTTGGTCATAAGAAGTAGCCTTTTTTTAGCCAATTTACGTATTTTTTTAAATATTTAACAATCATCCGTTAAGTTTTACATTTCAATTCCGTCACCGCCACTACCACCAATCACTGTCGCTACCACCGTCGCCACCACAAACCCTACCCACCACCACCACTACCAAGCATCATCTCTACCACCAACCACTTTTACACCACCACCAACCACCGACGGCGATGGTGTGGGTATGATGGTGATGGCGCAGTGGTTAGGTTAGTAATGAGGACGGTGTTGGTTAAGGGATGACATTAGTGGTGACGACAATGTTGGGAGGCGATTGGCGTTTGGGTAAAATAATGATGGTTGTGGTTGGTGGTGGTGGCGGCGGCGATGGGTGGTGGTGGTATTAGTGGGTAGGTGGGGTTGGTGGCGACGGTGGTGGGTGGGGTTGGTGGTTCGCGGCAGTGGTGGGTGTGGTTCGTGGTAGAAGTTGTGTTTGGTAGTGGTGGTGGTGGACAGGGTTGATGGTGGCGATGGTGATTGGAGGTGGTGGTTGTTGCGATGGACTTTGGTGCGGCGGTTGCAACACCGAAGTTTTAAAACCCCTAGGCAGTATACCTAACTGTTGTAGTGTAGTCTAGGCAAGACCGTCGGAAAATCGTTATCTAGGAGAATAATGAGGTAGGTTCAAGATGTATAACAATTTGATCCAAAGGCAGGAGATGATTATTTTTGGTATTTTTATATTCTATAAAAGCAAGTAAATATCGGGTTTGAGAAAGATTTTGTTTTAGCTAATCAACCTGAATTCAAGAAAATCAAATAACAAGATAAAAAGTAACTTTAGTGCGAACAATGGGAAGGGAAGACGTACTTGTCTAGGGTGCACTACTCCTTGCTAGCTATCCGATTGTACCTATCTTAATGCCTGAAATTCCTAATTACAAATTGTTGTGAAACTCAACCACAAACCTATGTCATTAATAGACTAATGTGCCCCTGGTACGGATGGATTCGACGCACCAATAACTATCTATCATGCATGAAATAACTAGTTCTAACTGAAGGGGACGTGTAACTAGAAGGACGAGTAGTTAACCAGGTATCGTAGCTAGTCACTTTAACCAAACACACACAATCAATCAAAGAATCAATATGAAACAAGAATTGAAAATTAAACAAGCTTCATGCAACCCAAAATAAATACCAAGTGGTTTAGCCTAGTATAGCAATCAAGAAAGAAACAAAGATATAATTAACACAAACGCTAAACAGGATTGAATTGAATAAACCAAACTTATCCTGATGTTATATGATGTTTACAAGGCTGGAAAAGGGTAAAAACATCACCAATCGGTATGGGTTATCTTCCAATTATTGCACACGAGTTATAAAAAACAATGCAAATATATATATATATATATATATATATATATATATATATATATATATATATATATATATATATATATATATATATAGTTTTGAGGGTGTGACTGCGTCAAGTTGTAATTGTGACACCATCAGCTCGCCGTCTCATTTAGGGTATTTTTCTACCGACTTGATGTGACGCCGTCAAGTTATAAGTGGTGACAGTGTCATCTTGAAGTTTTGACGCCATCACGTTGGCCGTGTCAACACACTGAGTCGTCACAGATTGATTTACTTCTTAAGTTTCTGGGCGCTTTTGGTGACCGCATCAGAGATTCCGGTCACAATCTTGAAACTTGTCTTTTTCTTCTGTTCTTCGTTCCTTCTTCTAAATCAAATGACAAAATTATAATTTATTTTAAAATGTTTTGTAAATAGAAACTTGCTTATTCTAGGCTAAAAATGAACTTTTATTTAAAATTAAGCTGAAGCTTTTAACAGTTGTTAAAGAAAATGCGTACATGACCAACATTTTGGTCTAAGTTCTAGTAAAATTCATGAAATGAACAAATCGTACTTGAAACCAAAGGATCTCATACCAAGTCAAAAGTCTATGCTAACAACGACATGTTCATTCGCACATCAAACACAATGATATATTCAGTCCAAGAAATGAAAGTAAATGGTTGCTGTTTGATCAAAGTTTTTTTTTTTTTTTTTTTTTTTTTTTTTTTTTTTTTTTTAATTTTAGTGGCGTTACTATTATTAATAATTAACTTTTAGATTACGTATAGGTGGAAGGCAAAGGGTCAGGGGCGGAGCAACATTAAAAGTTATGGGGGGACGTGCCCCCAACCAAGTTCTTGCAGATACGCAAAACATATAGGAAAAAAAAATCAAATTGATGGGATAAATGTCCAGTGCCCTCACCAAAAGTTCTGAGTGCCCTCGTCGTTTTTATCCTGTCAACAATTTAAGTGCTCTCTAGTTTCATCATATAAGTATTATCCGGTGGTTTTGACCTTTAGTGTTCCCCAAGTAATGAAGAAAAGAGAGAAAGGGAAGTGACGGAAGAGAAGAAGTGGATGACTGAATGATAAAATTATTATACTTAATATTATGTGTACTAGAGTTTGTCTGTTTGTGTATACTTGATAGTGCACCTTGGTACTATAACTGGATACCACTTTAGCATAGCTATTTTAATGAGCTAATTCTTCAATCACCCCAAAAGTACACCCATGTGTACCCCATTCACCCCACTAAATTTTTTTTTCTTCAAATACCCCAGGGGCGACTATATCCCAAAAATCTTTGGGCAACTATCACATATGGTTGACATGTGTCCCATAGGGTTGTCCCCACAATGTACCCTTATGTACTTGCATCCTACCCACCTAGCCTATTATTTTCTTGGGCGACTTGGGCCCACATTCTTGGGCGACTATCCTTATTTTGTCTTTTTCCCCAAAAGTATAGTCTTTTTTTATTATTTTCTAGTACAGATTTTTTGGGCGACTTGGTCCCACCCATGTGCATTCTTGGGCGACTGATTAGGTAGGATAAATATTTTATAATATAAGTACATTGTACTATAATTTTATACACCTTTTATACACTTTTTTATACTTCTTTAAATTTATAAAAATTACTTTTAAAAACAAACAAATACTAACTATTAAATTTATACAAATATACTTATTATTATTTAAAAACAAATACTAATACTATCTTCTCCACACACCAACACACCAAACACTACTATCTTCTCCAAACACACAAGCTGCTACTCTCCTTCTCCACACACCAACACACCAAGACTGTTCATGCACCCATTTTTCACGCAACCCAAACACCAAACATAATCTTATACTATCTTCTCTAAACACCAAACATAATCTTATACCATTTTTCACGCACCCAAACACCAAACAACCCAAACACCAAAATTGTACACGCATCCAAATTAATTGTTCAACCGCAAAACCCTAATTGTAGACGCACCCAAATTATTGAAAACGCACCCAATTTAACCCAATTGCAAGCGTTCTACCCTAATATTGAAAACCCACATCGTAAGCGTTCGACCCCACTTACAAGTATGTTTGACGCGAAGATTTCGGTAAGATCTAGGGTAGAACATCTTACTAGTATTAAAGCATTGTTGAATGTAGGAAGAACCAATTTGTTTAGAACTACTGTATTTGGGGCATGGTTAGATTTCCCCTCTCATAACCCTGATAACTATCTGTATAATTTTTTTTACCAAAATGCGGTTATGGTTCCCAAAGTTAGTGATTTTTGCCCTCCACTTAATTTTCAAATAGGTGATAATTTACTTGAATTTGGGCGTGAACAATTTAGTCTTGTTACTGGTTTTCGATTAGGCCATGTTGATAAAGATGAAGGGCGTATTGTGCGTGGTATACCATATAGTCCTTTTTTAGACCGGTTATTTCCGGAAATTAAAGTAACTAAGAAGAAAAGAATCAAGGGTCAACAGATTTTGGGGTTGTTGAAGCCTGGGCAAGTGTGGGATTCATTGTCGGATGAGGATGCTGTTCGGTGTTGTTTATTGGTGATTGCCACTTGTGTGTTTATGGGTAGAGAAGGGAGGTTCTACATACCTGATCATTTGTTGATGATGGTTGAGGATTTCTCTTTGTGGAATGAGTATCCATGGGGAGAGTACTTGTGGTGTCAATTGTATAAAAGAACTGTGAATGTAGTTCCAAAGCATGAGAATACGGTGAAAGAATCTAAGAAGCCGGTAAAAAAGTCTCCAAAAAAAGAAGAAACATTCAATCTGTATGCTTTTATATGGGCATTAAAGGTTAGCTTTTATTCGTAACAAGCATTATTTCAGATTGTTTATATATTATCCTATCTGATATAGTAAGTATTTTGTCTAGTATCCAATTAGATACCTTCTTATCGTGAGCGTAATTATTTATGTTTTCCTGTTTTTTTTAGATTTGGATATTGGAAACCTTCCCTAACAGCTCCCATTTTTGGTGCAAAGACCCTGCGAAGATCCCTCGTGCTTTAGCATGGTCAAGCATCAACAAATTTGAGAAAAAGCATCACTCTATTCTATTTGATCAGGTAATTCAACAACTAAGGAAAAATGTCACTTGCTTTTTAATTAGTTAATATTAGGTTTGTATTGCTTATATCTTATCCTTACTGATATAGGCTGAACTTTGTAGGTTAGTATTTCTTTTAATTGTTCAAAAATTTGTAAAATTTCTTTTTTAGCCATAAACTATCAGCAGCCATAGCTAATAGCCTTTAAAGTTGTCGTTTATTTACATCATATCAGTTAACAATTATTTCTATTCTAGGCTGTTCAACCTTTAATGAAGCTGGTACCAACCCGTTCCGAGTTGCTTTGTCCGTGGTACATACGTAGCATGGAATATATAAGGGGACTTCAGATGCAAATTGTTGAAGCAAAAGACGACTTGGAGCAGCCAGTAATTGAAAATCCAATACCGGTTAGTCAAATGGCTGCTGAAGATACGGATGATGCAGTAAATGAAAATGATATTCCGGTTCCTGTGGCTAAAATGACTGATGAAGGTATGGATTATGAAGATACGGCTGACGAACATACGGCTGGTTATGTTTGTGATGAAATTCATAAAGAGGAAGAAAAGGGGGTTGGTGAAACTTGTGACGTTGTTCCTGAGACTTCCCAAAACCCAATATTGGATAAAGATCATATTCAATCTGAGGTTGATTCGATTAAGTCAAAGGTTGGTGACATAGAAAAAGGTGTGGGAGATGTTCATGTGTCACACCTTTTATGTGAGCTAGAAATTGTAAAAAAAAGGATTCGGGTCGTTGAGAATGTGTTAGGAATAAAGTTTCAAGAGACGTTGGTAGTTAACGATAACATGTCAGTACATGATGATCTTCAGAATGAGGTAACAAGATGTAATTTAATCTTTTTCATTTGATCACAAAAAATAGTGTTTTTACCAATATGAAATGCTTTTTTCAGTTGCATACTCCTGCTCCACCGATGAAGACTAATGATACTGATGAAGCAAACATGACAGTCGGTGATACTCACATTAAGGTAATAACTATTAATTTAATCTTTTTAAATTGATTATAAAAAATATTGTTTTAAAAATTCTGAATGTTTTGAAATGAATATTCCTGATTCAAAGACTTCGATGAAGGCTACTATTCCAAACGATGAAAGGTTGTTTTCAGACGGTGATGGTCAGAATAAGGTAACAAACTGTAACTTAATCTTTTTTTATTGATTATAAAAAAATTTGTTTTTACAATTATAGGCTTTAATATACTAATTGTAGTGGTTACCAAAGTTGTAAGGGGTGTTTGGTTTAGGGTGGTTAAGTGAGTTCTAGCTGTCTATCTGTTGTTCTCTCTGCATAATTAGATTACCTTAGGCATAGGCAACTTAGTCATAGCAATATATTAGTTGATGTAGAATCTAAAGTTAGAAATAAGCATCATTCTAATTACTGTCTACTTAATGTGCAATCTGATGATACATCCTTGTGCATCTGTTATATTTTTGTGTTTGAGATCATGTTTTTATGGTTTAAACATGCTTATTATACATCTAGTTAGAGATATAGGCCATCTAAATTCATGTTAGTCAATATTATAGTGTATATCAAAACTCCGACATTGCATCAAAAACTTGCATATCTGTTTTTCTACACCTGTTCTTAGGCACATATAAAGTAGCAGTTGATAGTTTCTCATAGGATTTTTAGTGTTTCTAGAATCTCAGTAGTTCCATTAAGCTTTTGCCCCCATAGTATTCTACTATAGTGCTTATTTGGACAGCTTAATCAGCAAGATAGTGGGTTAAGACCTGTTAGCTGATTGATAATAGGGCCTGCAGTTGTGCCATTTGGGTTGTAACCTGAGCATTTTTTAGTATGTAGAGTATATTTGTACTTGTTTAATTTCTTTGCATGGTACCTAATCCTCTGGCTTTATTCGGTTCAAATCTGCTTATTGTTTAGCTTATTCATTACTGCTTATTGCTACTTTTAAAGGGTATCTGTGAATCTTTTGGACTGATTTCTGTTATTTGAGCTTATTTGAGCTATTGAGTTTGTAATATAAGTTTTACAAAGTTTGGTCACAAGTGCTTATAAATAAGCACTTGTGATAAGCTGTTTTTCAGCCCAATAAGCACTTCTGCAACTTATTTTCATTTCAAAATTTTTACTCAAGTTCATATTAATTTAATCTTTTTAAATTGATTATAAAAAAATATTGTTTTAAAAATTCTGAATGTTTTGAAATGAATATTCCTGATTCAAAGACTTCGATGAAGGCTACTGTTCCAAACGATGAAAGGTTGTTTTCAGACGGTGATGGTCAGAATAAGGTAACAAACTGTAACTTAATCTTTTTTTATTGATTATAAAAAAATTTGTTTTTACAATTCTGAAATGTTGTTTTCAGACGATGAAGGCTACTGATCTAGACGACGAAAATTTGACATTCGGTGATAGTCACAATGAGGTAACAAAGTGTAATTTAATGTTTTTATATTGACTAAAAAAAATATTGGGTGTAGTGAAGTAGCTTAAATTCTTAAAATCTCAGACTTAGTGTAACTTGGCTTATAAGGGGTGTTTGGTTGAACCTGCGGATGTGGCTCAGGTTGTTCTTTATTGTTGTTTTTGCTTGTATGTAGTTTCCTTAGGCTCTGTAAGACAGTATAAACCAGTGGGTATAGGTATAAAGTCAAAATCCAATGTGACCATTCACTGTTGGATTTCTAAAGTTGCTCAATCAAACATACAGGTTTATCATTGGTTAGTTTAGCTTAGTTAAGTATCCATCCTCTCAGCTAAAATGATATTCCCACTTATGCAGCAAATCCAATTCTTGTTAGAATTTTCATGAATTTTGTGGGAAGAATTAGGATTTAAAATTTCAAGGGGATGAAATAGGTAAGTTAACCATTGGCCATCTCCTCCCTGCACAACCTCAGTGGGCCCCACTAGGTGTTCTTAGGTTCCTTGAGTAGCTATAGTTGGATACTTTCTATTAATTAGGATGCAAGTTAGTGCAGTAGACTGCGCACGTCAAGTTTCAGCCTTTGCCGATGACAGTTGACCAAAGTCAACTGTCTAAATCTTTTCACTTCAATTTGCTTAATTTTAAGATCTAGTTAAAAAGTTTGGTAAAAGAAAAATATCAATAAATCAAATTTTAAATTCAAGTGATAGCTTATATTTAATAGGATTTATCTTTTTAATATTTCTTTTCATCTTATTAATAAGCATTTTTACATTTTTATATTTTTCTTAAATGTTGTTTTAAGATGCATACTCATGATGCCAAGAAACCCATGAAGACGAATGATTCAGACGCTGAGAAACATAACTTGTATTATACGGACCCTCACGCATTTACGGGCACTATGACACAAGTAATGAAAGCCGTTTTCCTGTCTCCTGATCCAGATCAAACAACTAATGTTATTCAAGTTGCCGATGAGCCCATTTTTGATTGTACCCCCTTACCAAATCTGAATGAAACGTTCTCAGATATTGGTTATGATGGGTTTGATCAAACTCCTCAAAAGGTATTCTTTACTTTTTATTCTTTCATTTGTATTTTGTTTATTGTATGTTCACTACATTCAGCGCTTTTTTTTTAGGAATCGATGGTTGTGGATACAGAAGTAAAAGAAAACGATGAAACACATGAAGAATCGGATGCCGTTATGGCTGATTTAGCAGGCGATGATGTTTGTGATACATCTGAAAATGTATATGAACAGTCAGGTGAGTTGGCGGATATTGAAAAACCAACATTTGAAGATGGGAATGAAACTGCTGTAAAAATGGATACGGTTGTCGCTGAAACAGCGGGACAAGCTGCTATGGAGGGTGCTGAAGAGATAAATGAACCTGCAGGGGAGGGGACTTGCTCAGAAAAGAACGATGGAATAGAATATATATGTGTTAGTGATGACAACGATGACGAAGTTGTTAAGGTAAAGTTATTTAGCTTATTAATACAATAGTAAGTTTATCCCATTTTATATTAATAACATATTTAAATTGAACAAATGACAAAAAAAAATAAAAAATAAAAAAATAATAAATAAAAAATAAAAAAAAAATTCCCAGTCTTTTTAAAATAATAAGTTTATCCAGGATTTGTGAGATATAAATCATTTTTGACCATTGCTTACAATATAAACGTAAATTTACTAGTTTTTAACTAAAAGATATTAGTATGTGTTTGTAATGATATCGTTTTTTCTGTTTAGACTGAAAATGTCAGAGCTATTTTCAAAGAAGTTAAAAGGAAGAGGAAATTAGGGAGATATTACCAGTCACCCTATACAAATCCACCAGACACTACGCCAATAACATTAAGAAAGCGTTCATCTAGGATCAATCATGCTAACATATCCCCTATTGAAGCTCCTGATTTTGATGATAAATTGGAAGTATTCCAATTTGAACCCTTTGTAGAGGTATGTCACACTGACTAAATATTTCTCGTTATAGTGCAATTTAAATTCATCTAATCCGTTTTTTTCTATTTCAGAGCCTCACAAGACGTCCCAAGGCGAAGAAAACAAAGGTCGCTGAGCCTGTTTACATAAAAAAGTTTTTAAAGGAAAAAGATGATACTATGTTTTATTTTCCATGGGGAGAAACGGTTGTTGATCTTCGTTTCTGGCAGTGTTTATTGGGACATGGTGATTTTAGCTCAGGATGGCTTAGGGATGAGGTACGTATAACTGTTAATATATTTGAATTTCTTGCCTTTTTAGTACCATATTGGATAATTATAATATTAGTAGCTTAGATTTATTTGGTTATTGCTTAAATTTTGTTTTTAAGTAGTTATTGTTTCATTATAGTTGCTTATATTATCATACATGGATTTAGTTTAAGTCATTGTTTCATTACTGATTATCTTAGTATCTGTTGGTTTTGTATTTCTGAGTTGATTTAATACCCTTCACTATCATTTTACCATTCGATTTATCTTAAAAACAAGAACCGTGAAAGTTAGATCAACCCGTGAGTTACCTTCACATCTTAAAAAATGTTAGGATATAGTTGTATCTGAATTTGGTGTTTGGAATTGGATTGTGGATGTTTTGTTGCACTTTAGTGAGCTAGTCAACTTATAGGGGTGTTTGGTTTTAAGTAGTTTGCTCGTTTCATTATCAATTTAGTTGGGAGTATTATAAAATTGGCTTGTTTTTTTTAGGAGTATTATAGCTTAAGAAACAAAACCTTTCAAAAATTTGAGATTTGGAATTAATTTACTTATTAAAAAAGCCATTAGGAAGTGGCTGTTTGAACCTGAATCACCACTATCAGCTTATTTGGATAAGCTTATTTGCTTGGTTATCAGCTTAGGAATTGGTGTGATTGAACCTAGGGTCTGTTTTATGTTTTATGGCTGCTACTTCGCTTGGTTAATCATATTCTAAGGATTTTAGGGCTGCTACTTCGCTTGGTTAATCATATTCTAAGGATTGTTGCTTATATAAATGTGTATTTATGTTTCAACTTAACTGTCCGTATTAACATGTAAATACTAAAAACAGCACCTAGATGTATGGGTAGATTTAATGTGGGCGCTCCGACCATCAGATGCTGATTGGGCTATGGCCGGTGCATTTTTTAGTGCGTGTGTCATGTCCGGTAACCTCCGAAGCTACTGGGCAAACGGCCGAAAGTATGGAGTGTCATGGTGTGATGTCGAAAAGGTATGTATATGTTATCTTATCATGTTAGATGTTGTATATTCTCTACAATTTTTATTTTTGATGTTTTAAATTGCATTTTTTTTTTGTATAATGTAGGTATTATTTCCAATAAACCAACCTAAAAAGCATTGGGCTTTAGGGTCGCTTCATATACGTACCGGTGTTGTCACAATATATGATTCCTTACCTGAATTTTCAAGAGGTAAACATTGGTGGGAAGAGACAATGCCTGAAACTTTTGGATATTGGCTGCCAAGGTATCTTGACCAGGAGGGAGTGTTGAAGGCTAAAGGAATTGACGCCAATGGTTATGCGATAACATGGAGATACCAAGATGATGCCCCCAGACAATGCAGTGTATATGGTGACTGCGGAGTATGGGTTTGCATAAATCTTTACCGTTTGGGTCTTAATATATCATTAGAGGCGGCCGATCCTAGAGAAACAGCTATTGCTTATCGTGAACGAATGGTAGATTACTTCTGGAAAAACAAGATTGTATATGATGGTCATTAGCATGTGTGTTTATTAGTTATTAGTGATTAGTAGGTTTGGTGTATGATGGTCATTTGCATGTATGTATGCCACTTGGTATATTTTTAAAACTGTATGTGATTTTGTCTAAGTAATTAGCAGGTAAATATTTATATTAAACTAACCTGAATGTTGAGAATAATTCATCATTAAAAAAAGCATAAAGCACAATTGCATAACAGTCACAAATACAAGTACACCATCAACCATAACTAACTTCGTAGAAGCATTCAAGCTAATTTAAGAAGCATAATGCATAATGAAATTTATGACAAATAACAAAGTAAATAAAAGCATAAGAAAAGGGATGGTTGATTCACATTGAATTTAATTAACTACTACTATAGTTTAGTAACTACTACTAGGGATGGTTCAATACATGGCATTAAGCATATAGTTCATTAATAAAACAGGTTAAACTACTAATACTAAAAAGTAAAACATTACAAATTTTAAAAATTAAAACATTAAAAATCCTAGATACTAGGTGAAACAAGGGTCTCCGTAAATAATGCACCATCACAACACGTCCAAGAAGTAGCTGGATAAAAACGGTCAAACCACATCATACCAGTATCAATTTCAAAAATCTTCTGAAATTTTGCCATCACAAACCACGTATTTCCGTTTGTCACATAATGTGTTATTGAGCACCACAAATCGAGTGATATTACAGGAAATGAATGGATACGATACCATGTATCTTTTTGAAGGAGCCACATCTCAATTTTCATCTCACGATAGCCAGTGGCAGCAAACATTACTAGCTTATCTTGTGCATTCACTAAACGAAATTGAGCGATTCTGTGGTTAGGAATCGGTGGAAAGCTTATCATACTAAATTGCTCCGAATTTACATCAAAAGAAATCATGAAATGGCTACCTCCAACCATTGAGTCGGTAACCGTGAAATAAAGAATACCACCACACAAAGTACCAGATGACCAATAGTAACGGGTGGTTAGATACTCTGATGGTAATGTAAGAGGTATTTTTCTCCATGATTCGTCACTCCTAGAATACAAATTGACAGCAATCTTATCATCCCTACGCCTTATGTAAAGGACTTTGAAATCATCGTACGTGTCGGTGTACAAACCAACTGCATCAAGAATATCATTATAGAAATTGTTGGAATATGGGTGTGGCAATCGTTTGAAAGCGGTAGTGACTGGGTTCCAAAGGAACAACTCGGAAGTGAACTTATCACAAACACACAGTAATCCGTTCAAATGTGATAGTATAGAGAATGCATTCAATAGAGGATCATATGAGTGATGATTGAAAGGGATGGTGATGCTTGTGTATGTCTCGTAATGATGGGTTTCGAATTTGATTGAATGAATTGAGAAGGTTTGGTTTTCAATTAGGAGAACTTTTTGATTAGATGGAATTGCCGAGCGAGAACAATGATCCTTTACAAAGGCATTTCCTGAAAGTGAAGCATTCCATGCCTTACAAACAGTCTTGAAGCGACCAACAGCCTTTGCTGGCACCCTTGTTAGTATCCCGAACAATATAATTTCATCAGAGAGTTGAGCCATAGTGTGTTTGTTTTGTGCTTAAAGAGATGATGCAATGTATGTGTTTATATAATGTTGCAATAAATAACCATTCATAGCTTAGTACTTCAAATAAATAACATATAAGATGGTACAATTCAATTGCAGACAAGGTTAAACTAATGGGGCCTCTAAACTAATTGAAGCATTACTACAAATAATATATTACAGACAAGGTTTAACTAATTGAATTGCAGGAAACATATAAATTAGTTTTTCGACAATGAAATTTAAATATGTTACACCATTTCCTCGAACTCCCGGTCCTCCCTGATTCTCTCCTCCATTTCTCTTTCAGCCCTATCTTCTTCGGCTAAGGCTTCACGTAATGCTTCTTCGTCTTGGATATCTTTTTTTTTCCTGTTTCTTAGATTTGTAAATTTGAGTTGTTTCCTTTCCTGCTTCTTGACTCCATTTCTCCTCACATTTTTTTTTGACTTCTACATCACATGTTTTCTCTACATCCAAGTCAAAATTTTTCTTGACAACCTCGTCAGATGTTTCATCTACATCCTTGACCACCTCAATTTTTTCCTTGCCATCAAACCGTAAACGCCTCTTAACAGGTTCTGTTTATAAAACATAAAAAATATGTATATATTAATAAAACATAAAAGAAATAAATATAAGAATTAAAACGAATATATATATATATATATATATATATATATATATATATATATATATATATATATATATATACAAGTACACAAGTGTAACCAAAATGATTAATACCAATAAACATTTCTAGTGTAGCTAATTCACATAATGCTACATTCACAATGTCTATATAGTGTTTATATTGGGCGACTAGCTAATTCACATAATAAATTTTTCACATTACACACTTAAATGGGAACTAACACAAGTTGAATAAAATTAATTAACAGGTACATTAGTAAATTATTTGGGCGACTAGGTAGTTCAATTTATTGGGCGACCTATTAAATTTTTCACATTACACACTTAAATGGGAACTAACACAAGTTCAATAAAATTAATTAACTAGTACATTGATTTGATATAACTAGTACAAGGGTTGCTAGATGGTTAGTAAATTATTTGGGCGACTAGGTAGTTCGATTTATTGGGCGACCTATTAAATTTTTCACATTACACACTTAAATGGGAACTAACACAAGTTCAATAAAATTAATTAACTAGTACATTGATTTGATATAACTAGTACAAGGGTTGCTAGATGGTTAGTAAATTATTTGGGCGACTAGGTAGTTCGATTTCTTGGGCGACCTAATAAATTTTTCACATAACACACTTAATTGGGAACTAACACAAGTTCAATAAAATTAATTAACTAGTACATTGATTTGATATAACTAGTACAAGGGTTGCTAGATGGTTAGTAAATTATTTGGGCGACTAGGTAGTTCGATTTATTGGGCGACCTATTAAATTTTTCACATTACACACTTAAATGGGAACTAACACAAGTTCAATAAAATTAATTAACTAGTACATTGATTTGATATAACTAGTACAAGGGTTGCTAGATGGTTAGTAAATTATTTGGGCGACTAGGTAGTTCGATTTCTTGGGCGACCTAATAAATTTTTCACATAACACACTTAATTGGGAACTAACACAAGTTCAATAAAATTAATTAACTAGTACATTGATTTGATATAACTAGTACAAGGGTTGCTAGATGGTTAGTAAATTATTTGGGCGACTAGGTAGTTCAATTTCTTGGGCGACCTAACAAATTTTTCACATAACACACTTAAATGGGAACTAACACAAATTCAATAAAATTAAATAACAATTACATTGATTTGATATAACTAGTACAAGGGTTGCTAGATGGTTAGTAAATCATTTGGGCGACTAGGTAGTTCAATTTCTTGGGCGACCTAATAAATTTTTCACATAACACACTTAAATGGGAACTAACAAAAGTTCAATAAAATTAATTAACAAGTACATTGATTTGATATAACTAGTACAAGGGTTGCTAGATGGTTTGTAAATTATTTGGGCGACTAGGTAGTTCAATTTCTTGGGCGACCTAATAAATTTTTAACATAACACACTTAAATGGGAACTAACAAAAGTTCAATAAAATTAAATAATTAGTACATTGATTTGATATAACTAGTACAAGGGTTGCTAGATGGTTAGTAAATTATTTGGGCGACTAGGGAATTACCTCTAATTAAATAGGGAATTACCTCTAATTAAATTCCTATGCAATTAGAACATGCACATGGATGAGGAGGTCAGCACATGGATGTCAGGTCACTCAAAATTAAGTGGTTGACTTTTTCAAAACCATTGTTTATAGTTTTCTTACTTTCTGTTGCAAAGCACAAATAATCACAACAAAAATGTATAGAAACAGTATAATTTGTAAAGTAGAATACTTGTAAAAGATTTTAGTTATTCAGATGCAAAGAAACATCGTTGTAGACATGGTAGTACATGTACACTCATACTATGCTTTTAGTTGCAAACAAATCATCATTCTTGTAAAAATGTTAAGAAAATCATAGCAGTATTCAAGATAAAGTTGCAAACACTCGAAAAATAATTACTACGTACAAAATATGGAGTAGTAAAAAAAATATTGTATATGATACTTTTTAGTAGTATTGCTCCTTGGTACAGAGTGTATGCCTTTTAGTATTTTTCACAAGCAGGGTTGTTTGTTTATCAAAAATATCAAGTACTGTCACAGTCATTATGGAGAATTACTCCATAATGTTTCATCAAGCGAGTTATAAATTTCAACTATGAGTTTAGACAATTGATGGGGAGTAATATGGCAAAGGAAATTAAAGAGCTATTTGGAACGAACCTCTAGAGTGTCTTGGCCTTTTTCCAGAGTGAACATGATAGTGCTGACATCAACACCCATAAACTTGACATCTATGGCTCCTGTTCTTGCAATTTTGCTCCATTGCTTTGAAATAGCTGTTATCATATCCTGCAAATTTAAGAAATATGATCCATGTTCAAGTTCACCAAAAACGGAATACTTTGTTGAAGTCATGTCACCAAGAATCCTATATTACCACTTTGACACAAAATTAAGATTCAAGCAAGGCATGTAAGAATAATCCCACCAACTAACAGTATCCGTTGAGCAACGGCTTACAAAAACTAATCAGAAAAACTAGCATTTTAATGGTATAACATAGTGAAATGCAATCATGCAACATATATTGATCTTCTACAACTTTACAGTCCCTCATCTCAAATCCTACCCTCACCCAAGCATACTGACTCTAGTGTTCTAATCTCCTACAATTTTTCCAGTATGATCACACCCCATTTAGCAGGGCTATCAAGTTACTATAATGGTGCTACTAAGATACAAAGTGGATCCAGAATCAAATTGCTTATTGCGACTTGAATTATCAGAATCAGATAATCACTTGATTACGTTACAAACAACCCTTTCCTTACTTCTTCAACTACAAATATTTGAAGTCGACTAATTGAAAGACACTCACATTAAAAAATGATACTTGCTATTCAGTATCCCTTTGAAGCATCCATAGCTAAACTTATCCCCCAGTGTCCAGTGGTCAATTTACGGATAAAAGTTCTATTGTAAAATCCTACATCCTAGACCTGAAAACAACAAGTAAGCAATGCATTATGCCAACAATTGTATATTAATTTGGACGACAATAGAGCATTATTGAGTAACTTCAGATTTGTAGATCCAAAACCTAGTCACTGATAGATGATCACATGTGCAGCTGCATTTTGACTTTCTTAAGTCAACTGTGATCAATGATAGTATTGTACTCGTAACAAAGTCAATTAGACATGGCTTTGTCGACATTTTACAATCATGGTCATTTAGTTCAAAGCAAATGTTTAATATATGTTAGATCTATATAGTATGTTGAATTTTAGATATATAAATCAAAAGGTTAAAATGATCCGTTGAAAATAGCCAACCAGGACCCAAAATCATGTTTTAGTGATTCAGAATTACACATATAATAAACCGAACAAATGGACAAGTGTGTTGCCATACACACATAATCATTTGGGCGACCTAATAAACTAGTACAAGGGTTGCTAGATGGTTAGTAAATTATTTGGGCGACTAGGTAGTTCAATTTCTTGGGCGACCTAATAAAATTTTCACATAACACACTTAAATGGGAACTAACACAAATTCAATAAAATTAAATAACTAGTACATTGATTTGATATAATTAGTACAATGGTTGCTAGATGGTTAGTAAATCATTTGGGCGACTAGGTAGTTCAATTTCTTGGGCGACCTAATAAATTTTTCACATAACACACTTAAATGGGAACTAACACAAATTTCTTGGGCGACTAGGTAGTTCAATTTCTTGGGCGACCTAATAAATTTTTCACATAACACACTTAAATGGGAACTAACACAAATTCAATAAAATTAAATAACTAGTACATTGATTTGATATAATTAGTACAATGGTTGCTAGATGGTTAGTAAATCATTGGGCGACTAGGTAGTTCAATTTCTTGGGCGACCTAATAAATTTTTCACATAACACACTTAAATGGGAACTAACACAAATTTCTTGGGCGACTAGGTAGTTCAATTTCTTGGGCGACCTAATAAATTTTTCACATAACACATATAAATGGAACTAAAAAAAACATTAAAAAACAATACTACAAAAAAACAAAGGGAATAAACACCATGAATTATGATGATAGTTGTAAGTTTAAGGTTATCTTGGTGCATCCATCCTCAAAGCATGCTGTTAAACTACCTAAAAATATCAGTTTCAAGAACCTAGTGGAGTACGTGAAGAGAAAGGTGGACGCTTTGAAAGACATCGAAAGTTCTTTTGTCAGATTATTTTACAAAGATGGTTCTATGTCATTGGACGTTGTCGATGACGATGACGTCCAATACTTCATTCATGAAATTTGTGGTAAGAACGATCTTGTTCAGAAACTTTTCATTTCAGTGGTTGAACAACCTTTGGAGGTAAAATCTTCTTCGGCTTCAAATAATTTTTTATTTGATCTTAATGTTCCACTTGTTCCCCAAGAATGTAATTATCCCAACCCAAAAGTTGAACAACACTCTTGTGACCAACAAGATGATTTACTTCCTCAGTGGCAAAAAAATAGTTTCACAAATATGCCTTTGCCACCAACTGCCCCAAATCCAGTTTTTAAACCAACCCAGCCACATATGAACAATAATGTTTTTTTCATAAACAAGGAGTTTTATAATAAGCAAGAATGCATGTTTGCTATTGGAAAGAAATCATTAATTGAGCGTTTTGAATACAAAATTATTAAATCTGAAAGCACGAGATATAGCGTCAAATGTACCCGCGAAGGCTGCTTATGGAATATATACACTCGTAAGGCTAAAGTGGGTAGTACATTCTACGTCTCTAACATGAACGACATACACACATGTTCAAGAGATCAGATTTGTCCTAATCATCGCAATGCCACTATGAAATTGTTGAGTCATTTACTATACGAAAAATTGAAAGACACTAGCAGGGTGTATAAGGTTGCTGACATACAAAAAGATTTTCGTATTGATTGGAAAATAGATGTTTCTTACAAAAGAGCTTGGGGGGGGGGGTAGGAATTTGGCATTCGAATCTTTGAACGGTAGTCCAGAAGATTCGTTCGAGCAATTACCTTATTATTGCCATAACTTAAAACTAAAAAACAAAGGGACGGTAACGCACATTGAAACAGACGATGAAGGAAGATTTAAGATGGTATTTATAGCGTTTGGTGTTGCG
Organism: Artemisia argyi; assembly: GCA_030686995.1. Lineage (NCBI taxonomy): Eukaryota > Viridiplantae > Streptophyta > Magnoliopsida > Asterales > Asteraceae > Artemisia > Artemisia argyi. Next base: position 171,721,257 of record CM060705.1, on the reverse strand, counting down.
GTAAGATTCAATTTAGATTCACTATTTTTATTAATAATTTTTATATTTATTTTATTCTTTTAAACATGTTATGTAACTGTAAACTAATACTAATTTACTGTTAATGATACTAGATACGGAGTTTTATAGCCTTTATGCGCCCATTGCTGATAATTGATGCCGCGCATCTGAAAGGGAAGTATCAAGGAACCAATCTGCTTGCTGTTGGCATGGATGGTAACAACCAGATTATTCCAATCGCTACTGGGGTCTCACAGGGTGAGACCGGTGAAGCTTGGACAAAGTTTATGATGTGGTTGAAAGAATGCATTGGTGAAGTGCCTAATTTGGCCATTATTTCAGACCGGCATGCATCAATAACCAAAGCTTGTGATACAGTTTTTCCAAACTGTTTTCACGGTTACTGTTGCCGTCATTTGATGATGAATTGCAATTTGAAATTGAAAAAACCAAAAGCTTTATTCTGGAAGGCGTGCAAAGCTTATACTACTGAAGATTTTGACAAAGCAATTGCGGAGCTTAGAGCAAGTAGACCTGAAGCCGTAGAGAAACTTGAAAAAGCAGGGATTGATAAGTGGTCAAGGGCGTATAGTACAGGAAAAAGATACAATTACTTGACCTCAAACAGTGCAGAATCAATTAACTCACTAACTAGGCATGTGAGAAGGGTTCCAATAACGATGCTCATGGAGTACTACAGAAGGCTTTTACAAGATTGGTATTTCCTACGTCGAGAAAAATACCGTGGTAAACTATATATAAGCTTTAGTAATGATTTAATTTTTTTTTTACATATAATATCTGGTATACGTTTGTAAATTTCTGGTATACGTCGAAAAAGTCATTTTTTCTGTTCTTTTTTTTTTGGTTTGCATAAAATGGCAGTGGCAAGAAAATATGAACTTACACAGTGGGCAGAAAGGAAGGTCCAGCAGAGGATGTACAAGAGTGCTAACTGGGAAGTTAGAGGCATAGCCATGTGTGCCGTGTACCAAGTAATAGACCATCATCACATTCATATTGTTGATTTTACAAAAAATGAATGCACTTGCAGGTATTTATTATAAACAGGTTGTTTATTAAGGTACTTGTTGTTTAACCATGTATGCCATTTGATTAGCTTCAACGTGTAGGAAATGGCAAGATTCGGGTATACCGTGTGGTCATGTGTGTGCCGTGTGTAGATCCGAAGATTTGACCCACTGTAACAAATGGGCGGAAGATTGGTTTATGAAAACAGCACTAAAAGGAACATATCAGGAATTGGTCTTTCCTTTGGAAGAAGAATCAAAGTGGGTTAATCCAGGAAACTTGCAAAAAGTTAAACCACCATTGATGGTTAAGCGCCAAGCAGGAAGACCAAAAAACAAAGATCGTTTTCTATCGAAAAATGAGGAGCCAAAAGTTAAAAAATGTGGACGGTGTGGCACCGAAGGACACACCCGTGAAGCATGTATGGCACCGCTGCCCAGAACAGAGGTAATTTGAAAGTTCGTACCTTTGTTATTTATATATTTTTTATTTATTTATTTACTTATTTATTTATTTATTTTGTTTTTTTGTTTTTTTTTTTTTTTTTGGAATTCTAACAAGATATATTACATATTTTCCTGCTAAAATGCAAGACAAGCAATAGTAGATCAGACAAGGGTAAAGAAGTGATGCAAGAGATGGTATCTGAAAGGGGAAGTCGTAAACGTAAAGTCGAAGTGGACGAAGAGCTTTTTCAAAACGGGAGAATTTACCAAGATTGGGAAGACCTGCACTGGACGGGTGAATCATCTAATAGCCTGTGGGAGGGGAATATGGTATGGGGTGATGAACGAGGTTACTCTGCCATTAACCTAAATTCAGTCCCGGAAGTTAATCCTTATCATTTGGATGATTTCTAAGTCAATGTTTTGGTGATGGTCAAGAACCAGGTCGTTGTTAAATTTTCAAGACGTTTAATCGTCATCTATCTGTAGTGTTTGAACCTTTGATGTTAGTTATTGTTTGTCACAAAATGTACCGTTATGCTTATTAACATTGTAGTACGTTATGTTTATTAATAGTTTAGTTACGGAAAAAATAATTGTTGTACTATGTTATGCTTATTAATATTTCATTGTTTAAAGGTAACAAAACTGGAATAAAAAAATAAAAAAATAAACCAAGGTAATAAATAAAAGATAGAGAAATTACCTTGCAAATGGGAAGCAGTCAAGAAAATCTGCTAAATTTAGCATGTACAGTTCACCTTGCACACATTCTAAACATCTCATTGGTCTGCAAGTAAATATTTTATTTGTCAGTAGTAACCTTAATCGAAATAAATATGGGAAAAGGTTTACTGTATACGGAAAAAAAACAATCACTCTTACTTCATACATTGTCGAATCAGGTGCATAACCATTTTTCAATGCGACCTTGTACATGTCAACAATTTACAAAACAAAATCCATAACAAACAGGGAGCATATTACATAGAGAAGTTCATACATCATTTTATATAGTTATCTAATACAAACTTGACCCCATAATACAAAATTGCTCCCGTCATACAACCTATTTGAATTACATCATCCATATTAAACATCTCTACCAACTAGAAACTCTGTGTTTCAAGAAAAACTCTGCCAAATGCTCACGATAGGCAAGTGCAGCCTGTACCGGATTATCCACATCCAAAGACTTCCCGTGTGCCAACCTGTATAAGAATATGCATACCCAAATACCGCAATCTCCAAAAAGCCCCCCCTGCGTTGGAATGTTAACCGCATTCTCGAAGGTGATGGCGTACGTTGTACGATCTATACCTTTCTTATCGAATACATTGGCTTGCTCAAGAACGATAGGAAGTCCAGCCTGTTAACACAAATAAAAGTATTACATTAAGAAAAAATTACACAATCAATATATCATTTACTTTTCTTTTTTAACATATAATATCTGGTATACGTTTTTTGTTTGTAAATATCTGGTAAACTATATATAAGCTTTAGTAATCAATTACTTTTCTTTTTTAACATATAATATATGGTATACGTTCAAACTAGATTACGTTATGAATAAAACAATTAATATATCTGTAACTATACTTTTTTTAACCACACCAAGACTAAAAAAATAAATAAAAAAGAAAACATAATATTTTGTAACAGAAACTAAAAATAATTGCATAGATGGAAATTAACTGATTACATTCGACGTTCACATATATCCTAAACGGATTACAAGCAACAAACACTGATAACATACAAAGGACATTCCTAATTAAACTAAAGACTGATAACACATACTGAATACATAAGACATACTACTTAAAAACCATAAAAGACAACAATTTAATAGATCATGGCATCCTCATGGTCCACCATAAGAAGTGAATGACAGTAGGGCATGAGGAAAAAAGATCCAACATCTCCATTGATTCCAAGATTCTGGAAGTTCCCGGTAGCAAGTCTGTATCGTACAACAACCGCAGGAAATCCTTCTTGGTGTTGAACTTCAATAATCGGGTTGTTGTTAACCTCAAAACCAAGTAATTTGAGTTTACATGGTGTGGGAACTTTGAGAAGACGGGTAAACGAATCAACGGTTCCACCAACAAGTGTCAACACCCAGATACAAAAATCATAATGGCTATCCTTATCAATGTTTCCAGAAATCACGAGGTTGTTTCCTAGAGAAGACACTAAGAATGGTAAAGGAATCTGGCGAAGCAACTCATCAGGTATGTCCAAGAGTTGGAAACGGTGGGTCACCAAGTCGAAAGAGACAATGTAATAAACCTTGCATGAGACACCGTTATTAGCATACACCCTTTCATACCCACACCAGAATATCAGATCACCAATATTAGCTTGACTTGTTTTCTTTATTTTGATTGTTGGAGGTGGCAACAAATGAGGTTCCAAAATTCTCCATTCTCTTGAAGAGAATGTGTGAATTAAAACAGTAACTGGTTTTTGTGGATTGTTAGGGTAAGCAATCTTGATAATGGTTGGATCAAGAGTGTCCTGACGAACCCCAAAACCCAATAGGCGTTTTTCAAATTCCATTGCCACAGTCAAGTACGGGACAAAGGTTCCCGCTGACCGTTTGATGGAAGGGTTAAACACTATTGCCATAAAATCAGCGACAATAGGACCATACGTAAAACCACACACACCGTTGGACCAACCAATTGGTGTGAGATCAGAATAATTTAGGTTTGACGTAATAGTTGTCAAAGCGAAATTTTCATCAGCTAAAGTATGGTAACCTTTAAACCTCTGCTTGTAGCATAAAACGAAAGGAAAAGTAGCAGCAGGCTTAACACCGTAAAAAACAATGAAATGATTGGTGTCAATGCAAGACTTCCAGGTCTTGCAGACACTTCGGCATCGAAGAACCTGCTTGACAGGAAGGCGTTGAAGTATGTCCATTTGAACTTCTAGGGGAATGTTATCAGACATTTTCTAGTATTTGGCTGTTAAAGATATAAGGTTTTGAAGGAAGGTTAGTGTGGGTGATGAATTTTTTGGCTGAAAACTACTTAGGGATGGAAACTTATAAAGAACTTGAAAATTTATGGCTAATAACAACCCATTAGATTTTCTTGTACTTTTCTAGTACTTAAAATCTTTACTTTTAGACTTAACTTAAGTTTTTTGGGTTTAGGGTTATACTTCATTTAATAAGTTAGTTGGACCATTTTTAAGAATGACTAGACTATTCAGTTTGTTTCTAAATATTACTCCAAAGACATGTAACTCAATTGTAACTTAGACTTAAGTTTTTGAAATGTATTTTGCTAAATGAACTATATTCAAAACATGTATGACTAAATATATAAAGCAAATGTTTTTAAGCCTTATATTATTTGTTGTTGATGAATGTGTATACCTGTAAACATGCCCGAAGTTGCAAATACCAGGGACGCCACTCAGGTGATGGTGTCTCATCCTTAGGAGCACTGTCATAAAACATTATGACACCGGTCCTGATATGAAAGTGTGCGACAAACCAATGTTTTTGCGTTACATTGATAGGCATATAAACCTGAAAGGAAAAAAATAAGGCTTGTTATCAAAACACCTAAAAAATATACCTATAAAAAAAAATAATACGAGACTTACATGCTCAACATCACCCCATTGAATTTTGTACTTTTGCCCATTCGCATACCATACGGGTATGGAGTCCTGTAAGAGGAGCTGAACAAAGTATGGAGTAACCATTGTCCAGTCAGCGTCTTCAGGTCTGAAATGCAACATGTATTCCACCCACAACTCCATGTGCTGTTAAAAAAAATAATTATAATTAAAGAATAATAATAATTAAATAAACTGATTACATATGTATGAGTCTTACCTCATCCATAAGCCAACCTTGTTTAGTAGGGTCTAAACACACTAAGGATTCCCAAAACCTCCGATCAACATGAACTTCATTGGACCAAGGAAACATACAGCGAAGGGGCCCAGGCCTTCCAAGGAATTCGTCGTATTCATTAGTAATGTTAACCTTGCTGATGCATGTGTTCCAGCGAGAAAAACTCTACACAAAGATTGATACTATATAAGTAAACTAACATTAGTATTAGAAGAAACAATCTAAAAAGCTGTTTTTTCGTACCTCAACCCAAGGTTTAACATGTTTTAGCTGCTCCGTCATATTTGGATCTCTACAGCCAAAAGGAGGTGTTCGATTTTTTTCACGATCAACAAATGTTTTGGACCAATAATACGAAGACTCAGATCCATCTTGGTGGCTACGCTTCTCAGGTTTTATGTCTTCCTGGGCTCTCTTCCAATGTTCTGAATTATATAAATCAACATACGCTTTTTTCTTCTCCATTTCAATCTTCTTCATATTTTCATTTTCCACCCTCCGATTTGTCTCCTCTATCAAAGCATTAACAAACTCTTTTTCCAGCATCTTTTGTTCTTCCATCCGCCACCTTTCTTCCTGTTCATTACGCAATCTTAGTTCCTCTTCCAATAGATATTCCTGTAAAAATGTACTGTTTTTATATACATGGTATAATATACTAATAAATATCTTGATAGTTTGGTAAGAACTTTACCATAACAACATCATCATCGTCGACATCTTTAGGCGGTGAACGAATGCTACAAATAAGCGAGTCAACCAAATCAAAGAATTCACGGTTTAGTTGTTCACGAAATTCGCAGCTCATATGGGAAAACGACGAAGTAAAGTCCAATTTTTCCTGACAATGTGAAAAAATATGTCAATTAAATAAATAAGTAGGCTTGTAGAAATGGAATTTGTCAATTAACTGAAACCGTATAAAACAATCAAATCGAGAAGAAATAAGCATATCTTAAACTGAGCTATCCCATCTAGACCCATTCCGAATAAGTTCAAAACAACTTATCTAAGTACAAAATAAGCCAAATCGAGAAGAAATGCACACTGGGTAAGCTAAGAAATCACAATAAGCACTTTGGAATTACCACAGACCAAACAGGTACTTTGGGGTAACTTGCAGGCCTAATTGGGCTTATCAAATAAGCTGAAAAGCCTAGAAAAGGGTCAGACCGTACAAGCTAAGCTGGTGAACTTTTCAGAAAGTCCAAGGCCGAGGAATAAACTCAAGGTTACCTTATTGTGGGGGCCTTGTGAAGATTGGGTCAAATACTGATTGATCAGTATTGGACCTGGGGTCAAATACTGATTGATCAGTATTGGACAAGGGGCAAATGAGGTAAGGTATGAAATAAGCTCAAATATCAAAAGCTTAAATGATAAGCTAGCCAAATACACAAAACTGGAAAGGGTGGGGTCTTTTACCTAGTTAAGTCACAAGAAGCTTACGAACTTAGTTCATTGCACACTGACGAATCAGTATGGAGGTGTTAGTAAGACAACTATATAACTCAAATTAAGCCCACCAATAAGATGAAAAGCCTAGAAATGTGTCTGACCGTACAAGCTAAGCTGGTGAACTTTTCAGAAAGTCCAAGGCCAAGAAATAAGCTCAAGGTATGAGCTTCTGGGTACCTTGGGAAGAGTTGAACAAATACTGATTGCTCAGTATTTGCCCTGGGGTCAGGTCACAAAAGTGGACAAACAAGCAAGGGGCAAATAAGATACGGTATGTAATAAGCTCAAATATCAAAAGCTTAACTTAGGCCATTGCACACTGATGAATCAGTGTGGTGGTGTAACATGCAAGCAACATCCTCAATGACTTTCTAAAACATCACCAATCCAGAAACAAGATCCATTTTTCCTCCAAACATTTGGACTAATCTCCTAAAAATGATGGTCATGGAGCAGGGCATGTCATTGCCCTGCAGGTCAAAACAACTGCTTGCACAAGCTTGAACTAATCTCCTAAAAATGAAATAACTACAGGTTTTGATAGACTAGGTGTTAGATTTTGATGTCTGAAAATTTCAAGGCCTAAATCCACCCACAAAAATCATGAAAAATCCGTCAAAAATTGAAATTCTGCACTAACAAGGAATTTTGACTTTTTTAATTATTGAAGAACTTTTGACTAAAATGAACTTGTATTCTGTTTTATTGGCTGGTTAAGTTATGTTAAGCTAATATGAGACTTACATAAGCTAAGTGATCCTAGGACATTATGAATGAACAAAAAAAACTTGACCAATTCCACCTCAAGCACAGTGAATGAGGCTGATCCAAACACCCCTTTAAAAACAGTTATGAGAGATTTAAACAAGGAAAGACATATTTAAGAGGCAAATCACCAAACCAATTACTTAACAATTAATCTTAACTATATTAAAATCAAAATGAACAATAAATTTCATCAAATAACAACTACTGCTCAAATGTGCAGATTTAACTAAGCACCCATAGTCCACTACAAATTGTAAGTAAAACTTATCAAATCTACTTGGTGTATTAGCTGAACATGCATGGTGACTTACACCACTACATAATATTAACCTAATAAGGCATAGATACCGAATGTTGACTAACAACTATAGGGATGAATGTATTACCCGAAATCCGCAAGTTCTCTCTGAAGCAATAACCTATAAAATATTAAAAGAATAATTGTCATTTAGAATATTTTAAATGGAAAAAAAAGTTAACTTAATTATATTAATCTGACTAGTAAATAACCTGAATAATAGACTCAAGTTTAAAAACACGAGAATTGAGCTCTTGAATCACATGATCCTTCAGGTCGATCTCTTTTAGAAGACTAGTGGTTTGATACCTTTGATACAGAGGTAAATATCTCTTTTCTGTCCTCCCACGTTTACGTGAAGCAGCAAGCTTCTGTAGATATTCATCGTAAGCATGTGGTACTCTTGTTCGAACACTCTGTGGTACGTACTCTACGTAATATTCTGTAAACTGCATATACCAATCCGACTGCTGCTCTGCTATCGTTGGTTTCAGATCAAATGTTATCTTCGAATCCTAAATAAAAAAGAAACAAGGTAGAAACACTTAATAAAGGAAGTTAATAAAATAAAAAAAATACTTAGGTTATAAAAATTTTCAAGGTTTAACCTTGCCAAATAGCAACCCATAATCATTTTTTGTGAACTTTTGTTTCCTTGACCACGATACTGCCCTCGGTATAATGTCCGGGACTTTATTCCACCAATGACTGCTTTTTTCAAACGACTCAAGAATCCATATCTACAAATATAAAAATTGGTTTAATCTCTAAAACAAACTTTAAATTATCAAAAATTAAGGGAACTTCTGATAGACGTAGGACTAACCTTGAAAGCCCAAACAAAACCTTTTATAGTGTATGTTGGAACGTACTTCCGATCATTTTTCAGTCCCTTCAGGTGTTCCCATCGGTGGTTTGATACGACATTCAATAACTGTCTATACAAGTGCTGCCAAATATGTTCCCCCCATGGAAAGGAATTCCATCCGTCAAGGTCATCAACCAAACGAACAAGTACATCAGATATATCTTCAACCAACAACCTACCCAAAAAAATTACCTCGTACACAAACAATAGACACACACGGATTGCGTCCACAAATTTTACCAAACAACTCCTCATCTTCAATGACACCAAGAAGATCTAAATTGGTAAGTTTTACCTCTATCTTTTTTGGAAATAACCTAGACTTAAGTTTTACTTCCCCTGATCTATATAAGTCAAAGTTAACATTCCCAAACCGAAACCCTGTGATAAGAGCAAACTCGGGACGACCAAAATGTAAACTACGACCATCAACGTTATATATAAGGGGCATGTCATACTGAGCTTTATCCACATAACCCTGTGTTTTAAGTATGTAATCTAACATATGAGGTTCAGGTTCAAAAAAGAAGATATCCAACCATCCTCCGAAACAGGTACTCCTAAACAATTTTCTTCTATTATCATTGAGCTTTTCTTTGATTAATGAAAAGTATTTCAATTTGCTTGTAACAATGACTTTTGCTTCGTATTCCTTAAAAGGAAAAACAAATTAAAACATTAGTTTAGGTAAATTAAAACAATTTATATGTAAGTATCACTATTTTTACTATGTTTGTAAAGCAATTACAACAATTGGAAAATGAAATGTCACAAAATTTTCAAAAGAATTTAGAAGCTTGTGTTTACCGCCGACGTACTAAGTCTTCGCGACAACAATCTGAAGCTGTCAAAACAGTTGCCCGTGTAGTTTGAACCTGATCGGGAGTACAGACTATTTCCCGCCGTGTATAAGCAGGATGTATATAGTCTGAGGCCCGATATCTGAGGCCAACTCTACAGGGTTAAGTAACCGACCATCTATGGTTCAAGCTCGCCCGGAATCACCCCTTGATCCGTTTGGCCAAGTTGGTTCCCATAGAATAGCCGGTTACCACCGATCCGATACAACACTTATGTAGATCATTATCGCAAAGACTAAAACAAAGGTTTCAAAGCCTCAAACTTGTAAATTGTTTTGTAAAATTTTGTAAAATTTGATTTTCCAGTATCGATTTCAAAGGTTTTACCAAAACAGCAAATACACAAACAAAGGCAATATTTTTATGTCTAAATTAGGCAGATTATACACATCCATAACCAGTGTATAGACACACTTGAGATGGGTGAATTCTACAACATCAACATAATTCAGATCCCCTAACATTAAAACTTGAGATGTTTGTAAAGCAATTACCACAATTGGAAAATTAAATGTCACAAAATTTTCAAAAGAATTTACAAGCTTGTGTTTAACGCCGACGTACTAAGTCTTCGCGACAACAATCTGAAGCTGTCAAAACAGTTGCCCGTGTAGTTTGAACCTGATCGGGAGTACAGACTATTTCCCGCCGTGTATAAGCAGGATGTATATAGTCTGAGGCCCGATATCTGAGCCCAACTCTACAGGGTTAAGTAACCGACCATCTATGGTTCAAGCTCGCCCGGAATCACCCCTTGATCCGTTTGGCCTAGTTGGTTCCCATAGAATAGCCGATTACCACCGATCCGATACAACACTTATGTAGATCATTATCGCAAAGACTAAAACAAAGGTTTCAAAGCCTCAAACTTGTAAATTGTTTTGTAAAATTTTGTATACTTTGATTTTCCAGTATCAATTTCAAAGGTTTTACCAAAACAGCAAATACACAAACAAAGGCAATATTTTTATGTCTAATTGAGATCCCCTAACATTAACACTTGAGATGGGTGAATTCTGAATCACAAACAAAGGTAATATGATGTAGTTCACTCTACAGCTAGTCTTTTTCCCATTTTGAACCACAACTGTTTCAACAGTTAAATCTGACCCAAGTGCCCCATTTGAACTAGGTTTTGAAATCTGTTGCACAAGTAGTTAGGAGTACATACTTTTCCCTTTTTTGAAATCTGTTGGGCTGCAAATCAGCTTCCCTTTTCCCTTTTTTTTTTCTTTCTAAATCAGTTTTTGATTATGAGTTTTAGGTTAGTTGTAGTTAGCATTAGTTATGCAAATTAGTTGCACAAGTAGCTTATAGGTTTATCTCAGCTTATCTCGGCTCGGCTTTTATAGCTTAATTGTTGGATTTTATTTGGTCTCCTGACACACTTGAGCACGTACTTTTTAGACGCTATAAACCTTTGAACTTACAAATACTAACAATTAAAACGCAAAGATCAGAACATCAATAAGCACTTATATATAAGCAGTTTACACCAAAAGTCTCAATAAGCTCAAGAACAGTGGCACACACTTATGTAACACAAAACAACTTAAAATTATCAACTTCACAAATTCAAGAAGTTAGCATTTTTTATAAACAAATTTCAAAATTGATTAGAATAGCAAATTACCCCACTAACAGTTAAAGAAAGTCACCCATATCAAAACCATCTAATTAATGTTTTTCATATATCATTTCTAGGTTTAACTAGTGTTGTAAAATATTCATTAACCCTAACAATTACACAAACAATTACACATATATAGTTTTTAATTAACCCTAACAATTACACAAACAACAACAGTAACCCTAACAATTAAATATTCATCGATGGATTAGACAAAAATAAAACTCGTATATTCCAATTTACCGTACACCCAAATCTATAAAAAAAAGTACATACCCTAAGGAACCACCAGTTGGTCATTTTATAAAACCCTAGATCCGTGTGTGTCTAATTGATAGATGGCTTGAGCGGTGTTGCCGGTGTCGATGGTGGAGTGTTTGATCCTTTGTCTAATTGGGAGTGCGTGTGGAATGGTGTTGTGGAATGGTGTAGGTAGCAGGGGTGTTTGAGAGTAGGAGGTATTTGTTTAAATGTAATGGTGGAGTATTTGTTTAAATGTAATTACTTAGTATTTGTTTAAATTGTAAAGTATAAAAGTATAAAGGTATAAGGGTTTTTAATTAGTTAGTATTTGTTTATAGAGTATAAAAGTTGTATATTATTTGTATAATATTATGTACTTTGTACTTATATAATAAAATACTATATCCTACCTAACCAGTCGCCCGAAAATGCACATGGGTGGGACCAAGTCGCCCAAGAAATGTGTACTGCTAAATAATAAAAAAAGACTATATTTTTTGGGTAGAAGACAAAATAAGGACAGTCGCCCAAGAATGTGGGGCCAAGTCGCCCAAGAAAATAATAATCTAGGTAGGACTATTAAAGTACATGAAGGTACAAAGTGGGGCCACCTCATAGGGACACATGTCAAAACTATGTGAGAGTCGCCCAAGAATTTTGGGGAGAGGGTCGCCCCTGGGGTATTTGGAGAAAACAGAAATTTCTGGGGTGGATAGGGTGAGTGGGGTTGTACTTGTGGGGTATTTAGAGAATTACCTCCTATTTTAATAGCATTGTAGTTTTTTATTTCTTTCATGTGTGTACATTCTTTATATAATGTCCGTAGTATAATACTCACTGTTTTTTAGTTAAATTATTAGAGTATAAACCTACAAGCATTTTAGTATTTTTACGATACTTGATAATTGACATGTTAAATTATTTCGTCAACTATAATATTTGATCAATGAATGTTTATAGCACTTTTGTTGCCTTTTTTGTTAAACCCGACCCGACTTATCAAGTTATGCGGAAAAAAAAAAAAAAATCGACATTTTTTTTTTTTTTTTTTTGCTGCAAAAGGTGAGAATTAAATTAACATCCAAACTTATTTACAACACTTACAAATAAAGCAAAGATTTGGACACCCCAAATCTGATACAACACAACTGGAAATGACAAATACAACTTCCTACTTATACCAGATATCAGACATCACCATCTGATATCCTAACAAACACTTAATACAGCAGTTATAAAACAAACACTGCTTGTGATTATCCACTTCAAAACACCATTCACCTTTAAATGCACCATAAACCATCTAGCTACATTTCCATCTTACCCATTTGCTATGATCACTCAACCCACATCCACAGTAACACATAGCAAAATGGGTTAATGGCTTCACTAGGAACCCTTACCCTTCTAGTCAATGGCTATGCCAAACAACCTATATTTCCATCTCATGAATGGCTTCAACTGTTTGGGAACGCACTCCTTGAGGGAAGACCATCCATTACCTCCTTGACAATGTATTGGGAAGACCAAGAAGGCCCATCTTTCATGCCTCTCTATTCAACCCATCATACATTGTTCACCAAGCCATATACCCTTCACACAGAAAGCCCTACTTTATGGTACATCTTATCTGAATTAGACCTCCTCTCTTTCCAATATAGATGTTAAATTCCTCCCAATGTCAATTCAACAGAGCTATAAGAATCAAAAGGTACAGTCACACCAGAATAGACTCCAAGATACAAGGTACTTATCTCTATTATGGCCTGTATATAATTGATAGAAATACTGACCATTCCATGAACCAGAGAACCTTACTTTGAAACATTCCTATCATAATCTTTTTGAAACACATACTCCTTCCTAGATATCACTTATCCTCTTCTAGTAAAGATAATATTCCACTCTTTTTCAGCTCTGAGAACATTAACTGTTGTCTTCACATTGACAGACATTAGTTTTGCTCTAACATCATCACAAATGGAATTGACAACAGCCTCTTCACTTCTTTTACTGTCATTAAAGATCCTGCTATTTCTTTCTTGCCAAATATGATAAACTGCAGCAGCAAAACTTAGCTTTTTAATGATCTCCCAAACACCCTTTCCACAAGTTTCAGAACTCAACTTACTTACAGTATTGTCCCACATGCTATCATAATTTTGAATCATAGCTTTCATTCTGATTCTTTTCCATACTTCAGCAGCAAACTCACATTTGAAAAATAAGTGGTCATGTGAGTCTATACTTTTACCACACAGGCTACACTCATAGGTCTTATTGGGGTACCATTTTTGTAACTTGTCTTGAGTACACAGCTTATTTCTTGTAGCCAACCAAAGAATAAATGCATGTTTTGGTATGCAATGGGGGTGCCAAACAAGATTCTTCCAGTTAACTTGGCCAACATTCTCTCTCACATCTTTCCAAACAATACTAATTGCAAACTTCTTAACATCTCCCTTATTATCCACCCAAATAGCTTTATCTGGATTATCATTTAGCTCAGGAACATAAATATTGTTGAGTTGGGGATACTTCTCAAACCATTGCTCAGGCCATCTCCATCTATTTTCATCAATGACATCAACTAACTTGGCATTGTCTTGAAATCCAGCATAAAAGATTTCCTTTTTACTGATGAATGTAGACATTGAAGTTTCACTGTTCCATCTATCATACCACACACTAATAGTTTTACCATCACCAACTTGATATCTCATATGCTTACCCACCCAATCTCTCATTCCCATAATACATTTCCAAAACCAACTGTCTTTCATATCCACAGATACATCCCAAACACTTCTATTCTTTAGTTTAACCACATTAACCCATTTTACCCACAGAGACCCTTTCCTAGATGCAACATTCCATAAATGCTTACATAGCAAAGTTCTATTCGATAGCTCAAGAGACTTAAAACCTAAACCACCTTGATCTTTAGGCTTACACACATCAATCCAAGCTACTCTTGCTTTTCCTTTGCAACTTTCACCACTATTCCATAGAAATCTTTTGAACAAACTTTCAATGTCATTAATAAGACTTAGGAAGAAGAAACACTGACCCCCAATATACTTGCATTGAAGCTAAAACAGAAGCAATCAATTGAGTACTTCCTGCATATGATAGACTTTTATTCTTCCAATCATTCAGTTTATTTTTAACCTTGTCCACCAATTGCTTACAATCTGCAACACCAATCTTTTTTGTCACCAATGGTACACCAAGATACCTCACTGGGAGCTTACCTTCCTTGAATGGCATAATGTTGCTTATGTTACTCTTAGTAATCTCATCCAAGCTTCCACAAAACATAGTGCACTTTCCAAGGTTTGGATGAAGACCAGATACACCACTAAACTTATTGAGAGCTCTCTTGATAGTATTGACAGAATCCACACTACCATGACATAACATGATCAAATCATCTGCAAAGCACAGATGTGTAATCTCAAGCTTCTTACATCCAAAATGATACTTGAATTTACTGTCATTTTTGATCTCATCTTTCATAATTAAGTTCAGCATCTCCATAATAAGAGTAAAAATGTATGGAGATATAGGGTCACCTTGTCTCAATCCTCTTCCCCCATTAAAATAGCCATATCTTTCACCATTGACACAGATTGTAAATTTAGTGGTTGTGATACATGTCATTATCCATTCCACCATTTGCTTAGGAAACCCAAATTGCAGCATAATCACTTCTAAGAATTGCCAGTCAACTGTATCATATGCCTTTTGTATGTCTATCTTAAAAGCCACCCTTTTAGGCCCATTAGCACAATTATACTTCTTCAATTGCTCTTGAGTTAGAAGAATGTTATCAATTATAGCCCTTCTAGGAATGAATGCACTCTGATTAGCATCTACAACTTGACTTAGAGCTGTCTTTATTCTATTTGTGAGAATCTTGCTAATACACTTATAAATGACATTGCAGCATGCTATAGGCCTAAAATCAGATACTTTATGAGGAGTATTTGACTTTGGTACAAGAGCAATTAGAGTAGCATTGACTTCCCCTAGCAATTTACCAGTGACAAAAAAATCCTTAATTGCAGCACAAAAATCTTCTTTAATAACAAGCCATGCTTTCTTGAAAACTTGGATGTGAACCCATCTGGACCAGGGCTTTATCATCATCAATATCAAACAATGCCACTTTAATTTCTTCCTCAGAGACTCCTCTAATCATGTTAGCAGCTTCCTCATCAGAAACCTTGTTGATGAAAATCTTGTTGTCTTCTTCACTAAGTTTATTTACATTAGGTTTCACTCCCAAAATACTTTCAAAATGCTTAAGAAACTGATCAGCAACATCTTTATATTCATAGCTAACACCATCTTCGCCACATATATTCATGATTTTGCTTCTATTACTTCTGCTTTTTAATATCTTGTGAAAATAAGCTGAATTCTTATCCCCCACATTCAGCCACTCAACTTTGGTTTTCTGTCTTAAAAGCTTTTCTTCATCTGACACAGTCTCTTTATACTCATTCAATATTTCAACTTCTTCATCTCTAAACCACCTATTCACAGGGTCCTTATCAATCTTCATTTGCACATCACACAACTTTTTCTTCAACTCGACAACTTTGACAAATAAATTCCCATTTTTCCAATTCAACTTGTTAAGATGAGGTTTGAGAGACTTCAACTTCTTGACTAGTCTGTACATAGCATGTCCTTGAATCTCACAATTCCACTTATCAACAACTAACCCATGAAATTCAGTCTTGTCAGCCACATAGTTAGCAAATCTGAAAGATTTGTTTTTTCTAACCATAGATTGAGGAATTGTTAGAATTGCAGGGCTATGGTCA
Organism: Artemisia argyi; assembly: GCA_030686995.1. Lineage (NCBI taxonomy): Eukaryota > Viridiplantae > Streptophyta > Magnoliopsida > Asterales > Asteraceae > Artemisia > Artemisia argyi. The sequence continues at coordinate 171,704,939 of CM060705.1, read as the reverse complement.
GAAATCCCATAGGGTAAAAAAAACAGCACTTGCATTGTTATACTGGGAGAATAGATTCTGATTACCCATGATTCTATCAATTTTCTTCAGGACTGTGGCATTAGGATTAAGTAAACTTTTTTTCCAAGTAAAATGCATACATGTACTATTAATATCTTCCATTTCTAACTCATTAATGCATTCTTGAAAATCAATCATATCTTGAGTATAATGAGAAATACCTTCAGAATGATCATCAAGGTTAAGACATACATTAGCATCACCCATAATGGCCCATGGAATCTGTCCCACAATCCTGTTGAATAGCACCAAATCTTTCCAAAGCTCCTTCCTATCCTTTCCTTTGTTAGCAGCATAAATGAAAGTACAGAAAAGAACTTGTTGAGTGCTAAGAACCTCAATATGATACAGCATAGCTTGTGAAGTAGCATGAACCAATGAACATCTAACATTACTTTCATCCCATCCCACTGCAATTCTGCAACCTTTCATACTCATGTGAACATTATTCTGCCAATTCCATCTACCAAATACACTAGCACACACCTTATCAATTCTATTCTTTTTCATGTGAGTTTCTAAAACAGCACAAATACTAATTTTTTCATTTCAAATCAAATTCCTAACCTCTGTTTGTTTAGAGGTTGTTCCCAGACCTCTGATGCTCCATGCAGCAATTTTCAGATCATTCATTGGGCTTTTGTAAACAAATTCATCCCCACCCTAGATACTTCATTTCTAGACATAAACTTTGCCAAATTAGACTTGTCTGTATATACTTCTTGCTCATTCTCAATCTCTTTTCCATTATTCCTGTCCTTATTATACCTTGCTTCCCAGCTGTCTTTAAAATAGTTTCTCATCATGGGATTCCACTTGATTGTAATTTCAAAACTAGGCTGACATTCTTTTATAACAAATTCATCAACAATTTCTTTCTCCTTGGAATTCATATTCTGAACATTCTCTTCACCATTCATCTCATCCTGTTCCTCCAAAGTAGCATATCTATTAGCAGTAGTTCTAACAGCTTGCACCATATCCTTGTTTACATTCTATGTTTTCCTCTGATTAGGTTGTGTTGTTCTGTTTTGATCATTAACATTCATGGTTTTAGTTGCATTCTCTTTTTGCTTTAGTTTTAAACTTGTTTTTCAACAGGTTTAGCTACAGGTTTATACATCTTTTGTGGGTTTGCAGCCTTCTCTTTTGGTTTTTGTAGTGGTGCATTTCTTTGCTCCTTGTTGTGGTTATTTTTCCTAGTATTAGCTTGTACAAAACCTTCCTCATCCTTCTGATTCTCATTCACATGTTCCCCTGTTATGTCCCTTTTCAAACATTTCTCAAAAGTATGCCCAAAAACTTTACAATGAGAGCACAAAGGTGGTTTCCAGTCATACTCCACATTCACTTTCTTAACAAATTGTCTCCCATCAACTCTGCTTTTATACAATACATCAATAGAATCCTCAAGTCCTTTACTATCATTAACCTCAACAAGCACTCTTGCAAAACCAAGTCTACCCACCCCTTGATTGCACATTCTAGAAGTCATAGCATCCATTATCAATGGTTTACCTATCTTACTAGCTAAAGCACTCAAGCCTTTGGTGCTCCAAGCTTCTAGAGGAAGATTAAGCATTTTGACCCAAATTGGAAGTGTTTCAGGTTCAGTCTTATCAAGGTTAATGTCAGTACTCCACTTTTGAACAACCATTGGTTTATTATTCACAATCCATGGTCCACTTTCAATCACTGTTTGCAGACCTTGATCATTGTTGAATTTAAACACAAAAGTACCATTACCATTATTGAGTATGTTAATTAACCCATATTGTTGTTCGATGCCCCCGTGATAATATTTCCTGGCTCCGCCATTGCAAAGGGTTACCAGTGAACTACAAAGATACCATAACAGCAATAGTTAAAATTTAGCGGTTTCATAGACAAAGCCGCAAGCTACAAGTCCAATAGTAACAGCATTAGTGCCAAATTAAACCATATGATCTCCATAGTGCTAATAGTAAGTTTGTGAGTAGAATATTGTTGACCTCACGACATGATATGATAGTGCTCATAAATAACAAAATAAAGACCTACATCGAGCCCATTTTCAATAGCGTTCAGAAGTTCTGCAATTTGCTCCAATCTCAAATCAGTCTGCAATTACACGGCATCAAACCGACCATGAAACGCGCAATTGAAAATTACCATCATATATTTCTGTCCAATCGCCATATAGACAATATTATATGGACTAATAAACTCTAAATTCTAGCTTGGATAAAGGATTAAGTATATTTGTATTTATGGGGCAAACACTATGGCAAACGTGGCTGGAATTTCTGAGCAATATACTTGGATCCAAGAGTGTAAAGGAGTAGAGCTACTCATGAGCTAATCGAGATCGACTCGACAAAAGATTCAAAAGAGTATAGTCTAGTTTGTGGCTCACTGAGCTCGATCATCATACCCAATGATTAATTAAGCTGGCGAAGCTAAACGAAGATTAGAAATACATACATATATGCCGGGATACGTAACATGTATAATCATAAACTAGCAGGGTACCCGCGCGATGTGGCGGCGGGTACCCTGTGAATAAATTTTCCGGCGAACAAATGTTATTTTGTTTTGGGCTGCTAGGGAAGCTTCAATATGACTTTTGATGGTGAGTCTTTTTGGATTTGAATGCTATTTTTTTTTTCAATAGAACTCTTTATATGAGAAGCGTCTAACATGACATTGTGATTGGTAGTAATGATTTATAAGACAACATCAATCTGGAATTTTGTGGATACGTATTTGTATATTGTGCTTTACATTTTGTATTAACTGGTTATGAGGTGTATTAATTGTATATAATGTAAGAAATAGTATTTGCTTAAAATCAATTATGCTTTACATAATTGTAAATTATGTTTTATAAGTAGTATTTACCTAAATTCTAATTTAGAAAATCTTAAGCTCATAAATAAGAGAGATGGTCATCCCTCTATTATAAGTAGTATAGATGTTAAGCAAGTCCGAGCCAAACTTGAAACTTCATATCCAAAGATTACTTACCTTTAAACACATTTTCTATACAGACTTTTTATATGTGAAACTGATTAAGGCTCAAAACTTTAAAGTAAGGTGAAAAAAAGAGAAGATTACAGTAAGGTGAAAAAAAGAGAAGATTACAAATTAAGGTCAAGCGTAGCGTATGCTTAACCTCAATTTGTCTTTCCCTTAAACAAATTAACCCTTGTCTTGCTTATAAGATACTCTATAGTTTCTTTCACCATCAATGTGGGACAAATAAAAACCATATCTATTTTTCAAACTTCTTGTTGTCTCCAAATATAAGAGCATATCCATTCTCTCGGTGAACAAGCAGTTACCGTCAGTCCATTCTTCTAAATCAAATGACACGATTATAATTTATTTAAAATGTTTGACCACTGGATTTGGCTTTTGTAAATAGAAACTTGCTTATTCTAGGCTAAAAATGAAATTTCATTGCTTTTAACCGTTGTTGAAGAAATGGCGTACAAGACAACATTCTGGTCTAAATTCTAGTAAAATTCATGAAATGAACAAAACATACCTGAGTCTAAAGGATCGCATAGCATGTCAAACTTCAAGGCTAACAACGACACGTTCATTCACACATCAATCACCAATGAAAGTAAATGGTTGTTGTTTTGTCAAAGTTAAAGATGCCAAAGGGTGTGTCATAACAGTTGATTAATTCTTCCCTCAAAATTGGGTGTGATGATCCAGCTCACTGAGCCCCAAACTAGACTATACTCTTTTGAATCTTTTGTCAAGTCGATCTCGTTTAGCAAAAAATGGAGTAATTAAGACCAACAAATTAAAGACCAAATATATTGTAATAAAGCATGATATTAAATGGAGGGAAGGGATACGGTGAAAAAAAAAAAAACTAATTAAAATGAGAATAATGAGAAGGACTTTTACTCACACATTTCAAATAAAAGGGAAAATTTAAAGGTTAGATGCAGGTTACTCTCTCCCCTTCTCAAAATAAATGTTCCCTTTGTAAGCACACAAAATTTTAGAAAATATATCTACACCTATCAAGCTCTCATTTGATTCATTGAATTGCAAAGTGGACATTTATTCTGACACAAATGAAGTACGTTTAAAAAATTAAAAGACGCAGAAGTAGTTGTACTTAAAAAAAAAAATGTTTAACATTTATATTTATAGCTCAAGAGACTATGTTTAGCTTATTTGAGATTTCTTATCTTAGTTTCTTTTTTTGTTATACTAAACGAGTACCCGTACATAGCAACAAGATTTTATAGCGGCAGATAGTTTTATTGATAAAAAAAAAGTTTATTAGTTATAGACGAAAAATAATAAACGTTTGAGGGTTTGGGGATTAAACTTAATATTTCGGTTCAACCCGGGTGGTTCAACCGGTTGAACCGTTCCGATCGAAAAACGGGTCAATTTAAACCGGGTCAACCCGACGGGTTGGGTCGAAAAACAGGTCTACCCACCGTGTTTTTGAAGCGTCCCGAGTCAACCCGGTTTTCGATGTGTATTAATAGTTTCCTTTTGAAACAAATGTTTTCAACATTTCCTTTTTTAGTTTCAACATTTCCTTTTTAGTTTTCAACATTTCACTTTCTTTACTTTTCAATTTTTACTTTGACCATTTTTGCTTTATAGATAGTATAGATAGATATATCGTATTCATTATATTCTCTGCAAGGTGATTAACTGATTTTGTTCAAAGTGAGACTAGAACACATAACAAACGAGTAACGAGTAATTCCATGCAACTAAGAATGATTTATTAGATGAATAGGTTGAGCATTCATTCTCCACCGGTTGAAATTTGGTATTGTGTGATTGAGAATGAGTTATGATGAATAGGCTGAGAAAGGGTTTTTTTTCATAGTAATGAATAAGTTGAAAATTAATAGGTTAAAATTTTTAATGTATTGGAAATGCTGTTATATTTCGAGACAACAATTTAATTATGTCCCACATTGTTAGTTAAGCAAACTATAGAGTAGGGATGGGAAAAAAAACCCGAACCTTACGGAGAAATCCGAAACCCGGACTAATTTGGGCGAGGCAGGGGCATGCTAATTGGGTTGCAGGGCGGGTTTAGGGCTTAAAGGATTTTAATTGGGTTTGGGGCGGAAAGCAGGGAATCCTCGCCCCGCCCCGCCCAAATAATATATACACATATACAAATATATTTATACCTATACCTATATAGTATTTTGTTAGTATTTACAAAATTAAAAAAAAAAAAGTTACTATAATATTGTTAGTTTTTTTTTTAACATTGTAAGATTGCAAAATTTTGATTATAGAAACTCTTTTAGTGTCATATAATCATATGTTTAAGTTTTAATTATTGGCAGTGTAATTTATCATAATTTATGCATATATTACTAACGTTGAAAACTTAATAAGGTTTGTTGTAATCGATTATTAATAGGTCTCCAATTTCTTTAAATTATTGCTAACAGTCTAAAAATAATAATAAATGTGAAATTGTTCGGCTTTGATCAAAAATTGCACACAAAGGGATACCCCGATTAATACGGGGCGGGTTTGGGAGAGCATCGCGCCCCATCGGGGTGCTCCGATTAGATTCCCGATGGGGATCAGGGCACGTTTGAGGAGAACTTTGGTAATCGGTTTTGAGGATGAGGATGACCTCCCCACCCCATACTCACCCGTTGCCATCCCTATAGCGTACGTTATCAGTTAGACAATAGACAAGTGTTAGTTGTGAAAAGATTGCAAGCATAAGCTTAAGCTTTTCACATATTTTGTGTCTTGAACGTTTTGAGCCTTAATCGGTTTTATACATATGTTTTCTATTACTTAATAGCTTCATCAGCTTCATCAATCATTGAGTATGATCTAGCTCGTTTGTTAAATGAGCCCCAAACTAGGCTCGACTCTTTCAAGCTTTTCTCAAGTCAATCTTGATTAGCTCATGAGTAGCTTAGTTCCTTTACATCGTTGGATCTAATCATATTGCTCTGAAATTCTAGCCTCGTGTGCAATTCTGTTTTCCCCATTCTTTTTTGGTACTAGAGGAGCCGTTTTCCGCTTCATTCCATGACTCCATTCATTCCGGGCAGTGCATACATTTTCGATCCACTTATCTATTTCCCTTTATCGTTTTATGGAATTTTTACTTGGTATGAGATCCTTGGAGTGACAAAACAACGACCAAAATAACTTAAGATGAAGCACAACACTTAATAATTTTGTCCCTACCAGAATTAAATGTATGTAGTTCGTTTATCATCGCATGTGTATAACTAGCGCAATTGTGCCCGCATGTTGTTGCAATGTATCTTTGACTCATCCTAATTGATAGAATGCAGTATTGTTCTACGGTGCCCGAAGGTCGAAGGCCTAAAACAACTTCTACAGTTGAGGATCAACTTCTAGTACTTATATCTTTTCATTTTGTTAATTATGAACACTGTCATATCATCTCATGAGGCCAACAATAATCTACTCACAAACTTACTATAATTAGCATTATGGTGAAATTTGGCACTATTGTTCTTACTATTGGACTTGTAGCTTAAGGCTTTGTCTTAGAATTTTGCGGTAAGAATAAATCAACTGCCATGACGCACCCTTTGGCATCTTTGTAATTCACGTGTAACGTACGTTATATATACCACTTGTGCATCCCCCTTTAGACGTTTAACTTTGGCAAAACAACAACCATTACTTTCGTTTCTTGGACTTAACGTATCACTGAGTTTGATGTGTGATTGAATGTGTCGTTGTTAGCCTAGAAGTTTGACATGGTATGAAATCCTTTCGTTTCAAGTACGATTTGAAGCATAAAAACTTGAAATGACAAAGGTAGTCCCACATCGCTTTGTGAAGTGAATTTTGATGTGTTTATATACATATCTTTGTATCGCTCGTTCAATTTATCAATTATGGATTTTACTCCCATAAATGCATGACAAAATATTGTTGGAGTAAAATCAATCTAGATAAATTTTTTAGTGATAATTGTAAAAAAGGCTCATTAAAATGTTTGTATTTTGTTTCATTCAACACCTGTGCGACATAAAAAAAAGTTGTTGGAGTAAAACCAATCTAAAACATTAATTTTCTTGACAATACATACATCTTTTATATAATAAGCAATGGCAATACATACATGTTTTATATAATAAGAAAACCTCAAAAAGGGACTTCTGTATTTCAGAAAATTAAATGTTTTCTTATTAGGTAATAATTGATTAATTTCGGTTGAAACCAGTTGAACCAAGAATGACATATTAGACGTAATCGGGACATTATGTTTTCTTTTGCTCGTAATCAGTTTCTTCGAGAGATGACTGATGACGTCGGAATCATGCAATAAATTATCACCACCACCAGTGACAAAATCGTCAATAAGGAGGACATAGGATATGAGGACGTCAATTTAGATTAGAACCATGGCTGATTTTATTTCTTATTATAATTAGTTTCATTAATTTGATATCAAGTTTATATTTGACAAGACGATGTGTGATTGCTGCAAATACCGTACCATCATTGTTCAATGTTGATTCGATTCAATGCCTCTCATATATTCATAGCATTTTCGACGCATTTGATTGAGCGGATCAATCGAATGTAGTATACTTTTGCATGAACATTTAGATAACTATGGTTTTCATATTATTCATTAGTTGCTATGATATTAGGTTTCGCCTTGGTCGAGTCAACGGGAATGTAATGTACTTTGTTTTGTTGACATCGGACTCATCAAAAGAATATAAAATTCCTTTAAGTGATGACATGGGAATCATCTCTTACATCATCACCCCGATGAATGAGTGAAAAAGATAGAAGAAGTTGATAGGACGATGGTTGCTTTAAACATTTTATCTTTTATAAATAGAAAAAGAAATCAATTAAACACTTTGTTAATTATTTCTATGGATACATATTTAATTTGTTAATTATTTTTCAGATCTACTATGGTCACCTAAAAAACTCTTAATTATGGTATAACTAATCATTTTTGTTAACCACAACTTTTAAGGCTCGCATAAAAAAAATGTAACAATGGTTCCATTACAATGATAACAAAACTTGCAAAGCATGAAAACAGAAAAGCCGGAAAATAACTACAACTTGACAAATGTTCAAGGAAAACTTCAAAATCATAAACGAGGACACTTTCATTCAAAAGCTCTCATAACTGATTGGCCTCTATCCAAGTCACGTATTCGCGGGGATTGCACTTGAACTCTGTCCAAGGATACATTTTAGTCCACATATCGAGCTTCTGCCGAAAGTCCACAAGTTACTCCATGGGTAAATCTCATATCATATGTAAAAACAAGTTACACTGTGTAACAAACGATTAGTTGTGTAATAACAATTAGATTATAAAGTTAAAAAAACCTGAAAATTTCTACTCAGGAAACTATATGGAACGATTTCCTGATGATGAAGCGCATGGAGAAAGCAAAAGTTTCCCATAACTCCAAACTCAGTTGTTCTAGCCGTACATTGGTCACTGCCACTTCTGGGTGGTCAAAACATTCAAAAGCGTCGAGAATTTTTAACATAAGCAAACGCTTAAATTTAATACCGTTGACACCAGGCTGATTAGATGGTGGCGAAGGTAGTTCCGCTATAAGATAAGAACATAGACTAGCATACGCATAACAACGCAAAGTATCATGAACAACTTTGTCAAAAATCATAGACACAACACCCTGATTCACATAGAAATATAAATAACCCATGTTAGTGATATTACAAATACAAAAACAAATAAAACATATAGTAAATCAAGTGACAACTGGAAAGCAACGATGGTGCGATTCAACATTGAATCAAACTTGTTCCAGGAAATAGATTGACGAATACTTTTGCAAAAACCCTTCAATGTGCTCACAAACTAACTTTCGAGCACAATGATTGTGTATACTCTTTCAAACAAAAGTATTTTTGATGGAAATGTGATTCAAAGTATAAAACTCTCGTCGTGTCTCAAAATATTTATTATATGACACACGAGTGATTTCTATCAATTAGTTTCTCATCAATCAGTGAATATCAATTCACCGATTCACTCTATCGTGCTGTCTGCTTTGAGACGTTCCGGTATGAGAACATGCTTAGTATGAAGATTTCGAAATGGATTCTTTAGATGATTCATTACTACAAGCTGGAAATTCCTGTCAAGGAGAGACTTCTTTAACAGAGACTCTATCTGATCACAGGTCGGTTCTCACAGAACCGAAGGGTAGTCTGTCCTAGCAGAACGAATGACAAAGCCATATCCGTTCTCTATCTTTATTGCTAACTGTTTTATTTCAGGAACATATAAAGATGGCGATGGTGATACCCAACTCCAGCTGAATCGTGTCATTCCATACCTCATGCTCACACTGCATACTCATTCTAAATGAAGATCATATCTGTTTAGAGACTTGCAACAATGAATGTTAAAGAGACTAACAACAACACCTCCGCAACTCTGATGAAAAGTCTCCTAATCTAGAAGAGTGTGAGCATGACGGTCCAAAAGTCACTACATCATATGAAGGCAATACGATTAAGGATGAGCTTGGAGATTTACAGTGGCTCATGATCTCAAAGAAAGCTCAAAGATCAAACTTATCACAAAGGAACCAGAAATCACAAGATACTTGCTTGATGTATAAAGTGAGATCAAAAGTGAAGAATCAGACCCTACGAGCTACAAGATCTAAAGAATGCTTGAAGAAAAAGATCTTAAGTTTCAAAGGTGACCTCGCTTAGGGGGAGATTGTTAGGAATACAATTATTCCTATAAAAGACTCGGTCAGCTAAATGTTGTAATAGCATTAAGTTAGCTCGTAGTTAGTTTATTTATTAGTTAGTATTAGTTTAAGTAACATTGTGGAAGAAGGACGAGTCTTTACCCACTGTATGCCTTATCCACAGCCCGGTAGAGGGCGTTTTATTTGTAAGTATAAATACCCCTCTCCCACCAAGGGAGAGGGTTGGACCTTTCATTTGATATAATCTAATCTTTCTTATTTTCTTTCATTCTCTCTAAAGGTTCCCACTTTATTCTTCCTCTTCTAACATAAACGCCACATATCCACCATGTGCATCATGTTTGTGACTTAGTGTTTATCCTACACAATATTCTATGGACTAATAAACTCTAAATTCTAGCTTGGATAAAGGATTAAGTATATTTGTATTTATGGGGCAAACACTATGGCAAACGAGGCTGGAATTTCTGAGCAATATACTTGGATCCAAGAGTGTAAAGGAGTCGAGCTACTCATGAGCTAATTGAGATCGACTCGACAAAAGATTCAAAAGTGTATAGTCTAGTTTGGGGCTCACTGAGCTCGATCATCACACCCAATGATTAATTAAGCTGGCGAAGCTAAATGAAGATTAGAAATACATACATATATGCCGGGATACCTAACATGTATAATCATAAACTAGCAGGGTACCCGCGCGATGTGACGACGGGTACCCTGGGAATAAATTTTCCGGTGAATAAATGTTATTTTGTTTTGGGCTGCTAGATTTTAGATTTATGTTTTGGAAGCTTCAATATGACTTTTGATAGTGAGTCTTTTTGGATTTGGATGCTAATTATTTTTTCAATAGAACTCTTTATATGAGAAGCGTCTAACATGACAATGTGATTGGTAGTAATAGATTTATAAGACAACATCAATCTGGAATTTGTGGATACGTATTTATACATTGTGCTTTACATTTTGTATTAATTGGTTAATTATGAGGTGTATTAATTGTATATATGTAAGAAATAGTATTTGCTTAAAATCAATTATGCTTTACATAGTTGTACATTATGTTTTATAAGTACTATTTACTTAAATTCTAATTTAGGAAATTTTAAACTCATAAATAGGAGAGATGGTCATCCCTCCATTATAAGTAGTATAGATGTTAAGGAAGTCCGAGCCAAACTTGAAACTTCATATCCAAAGATTACTTACCTTTAACCAGTGTTCTAAAAGGCGCGCCAAGGCGCCGCCAAGGCGCGAGGCGTGGCCTCGGCGCCACAAAATGGACCAAGGCGTGAAGTCTAGGCGTCTTTTGAAAAGGCGTGGAATAAGGCGCGAAAAGGCGTGCCAAGGCGCGCCTTATCGTATGGCGTGGCGCCATTTTTAGAAAGGGATGATGTGGGCTTAAATTTTGGGCCTAGTAATTTCTAAACATAGTTCAAATTTTCACTTTATTTCTTATGCATATCACTTTTTGTAAGCTCACCTTTTGTAAACTCACCTTTTGTAAACTCGATATGTATATAAAATATGATATTATAACATAAATGATAAATATATAAATATTTTTTCGCCGCCTTAGTCACGCCGCAAAAAACGCCATGGCTTCGCCATGGCGCGTAAGGCTTGAGGCATGGCCTTGCCGCCACGCCACGCCTCACGCCATTTATAACATTGCCTTTAACACATTTTCTGTACATTTTGTCTTTTTATATGTGTGAAACTGATTAAGGCTCAAAACTATTATAACTAGTATAGATGTTAAGCAAGTCCAAGTCAAACTTGAAACTTCATATTCAAAGATTACTTACCTTTAACACATTTTCTATACATTTTGACTTTTATATGTGTGAAACTGATTAAGGCTCAAAACTTTAAAGTAAGGTGAAACAAAAAGAGAAGATTACAAATTAAGGTCAAGCGTAGCGTATGCTTAACCTTAATTTGTGTTTCCCTTAAACAAATTAACTCTTGTCTTGCTTATAAGATAGGGAAAATTGTCTAAAAATACTATCAACTTGCCACTTATTGCTTTTGTATGCTATGAACTTTTTTTTTTCCTATTGTATGCACAAACTTTCTTAATCACCCTATTGTATCAATAAAAGGCTTTTTTGATGACGTGGCAATACTTAATCACACTAATTACGGTGTAATTAATAGAATAAAAACCTGTAATATTGATACAATAGGGTGATTAAGAGAGTTTGTGCATACAATAGGAAAAAAAAAAGTTCATAGCATACAAAAGCAATAAGTGGCAAGTTGATAGTAGTATTTTTAGACAATTTTCCCTATAAGATACTCTATAGTTTCTTTCACCATCAATGTGGGACAAAATAAAAACCATATCTATTTTTCAAACTTCTTGTCTCCAAATATAAGAGCATCTCAATTCTCGGTGAACGAGCAGTTACCGTCAGTCCCTTCTTCTAAATCAAATGACACGATTATAATTTATTTAAAATGTTAGACCACTGGATTTGGCTTTTGTAAATAGAAACTAGCTTATTCTAGGCTAAAAATGAAATTTCATTGAAAATTAAGCTGAAGCTTTTAACAGTTGTTGAAGAAAATGCGTACAAGACAACATTCTGGTCTAAATTCTAGTAAAATTCATGAAATGAACAAAACATACCTGAGTCTAAAGGATCGCATACCATGTCAAAATTCTAGGCTAACAACAACACGTTCATTCACACATCAAACACCAATGATATTTTCAGTCCAAGAAATGAAAGTAAATGGTTGTTGTTTTGTCAAAGTTAAAAGTCCAAAGTGGATACACAAGTGGTATAACGTTACCAGTGAATTACAAAGATGCCAAAGGGTGGGTCATAACAGTTGATTAATTCTTCCCTCAAAATTAGGTGTGATGATCCAGCTCACTGAGCCCCCAAACTAGACTATACTCTTTTAAATCTTTTGTCGAGTCGATCTCGTTTTGCAAAAAATGGAGTAATTAAGACCAACAGATTAAAGACCAAATAAATTGTAATAAAGCACGATATTAAATAGAGGGAAGAGATCCAATAAGAAGAAAACTAAAATGAGAAGAATAAGAAAAACTTTCATTTCAAATAAAATAAACAATTATAATTTATTTTAAAATGTTTTCTAAATAGAAACTTGCTTATTCTAGGCTAAAAATGAACTTTTATTTAAAATTAAGCTGAAACTTTTAACAGTTGTTAAAGAAAATGCGTACATGACCAACATTTTGGTCTAAGTTCTAGTAAAATTCATGAAATGAACAAATAGTACTTGAAACCAAAGGATCTCATACCAAGTCAAAAGTCTATGCTAACAACGACATGTTCATTCGCACATCAAACACAATGATATATTCAGTCCAAGAAATGAAAGTAAATGATGGTCGCTGTTTGATCAAAGGTTTCTTTTTTTATTTTTATTTTTTTATTATTTTTTTTTTAAATGGCGTTACTATTATTAATAATTAACTTTTAGATTACGTAGAGGTGGAAGGCAAAGGGTCAGGGGTGAAGCAACATTAAAAGTTATGGGGGACATGCCCCCAACCAAGTTCTTGCAGATACGCAAAACATATAGGAAAAAAAATCAAATTGATGGGATAAATGTCCAATGCCCTCACCCAAAAGTTCTGAGTGCCCTTGTCGTTTTTATCTTGTCAACAATTTAAGTGCTCTCTAGTTTCATATAAGTATTATCCGGTGGTTTTGACCTTTAGTTTCGCCGAAGTAATGAAGAAAAGAGAGAAAGGGAAGTGATTGAGTAGAAGAAGTGGATGACTGAATGATAAAATTATTATACTAAATATTATGTGTACTAGAGTTTGTCTGTTTGTGTATACTTGATAATGCACCTTGGTACTATAACTGGATACCACTTTAGCATAGCTATTTTAATAGCATTGTAGTTTTTTATTTCTTTCATGTATGTACATTCTTTATATAATGCTCGTAGTATAATACTCACTGTTTTTTAGTTAAATTATTAGAGTATAAACCTACAAGCATTTTAGTATTTTTAAGATACTTGATAATTGACATGTTAAATTATTTCGTCAACTATAATATTTGATCAATGAATGTTTATAGCACTTTTGTTGCCTTTTTTGTTAAACCCGACCCGACTTTTAAAGTTATGCGAAAAAAAATAAAAAATAAAAATAAATAAATAAAATTCGACATTTTTTTTTTTTTTTTTTTTTTTTTTTTTTGCAAAAGGTGAGAATTAAATTAACATCCAAACTTATTTACAACACTTACAAATAAAGCAAAGATTTGGACACCCCAAATCTGATACAACACAACTGGAAATGACATATACAACTTCCTACTTATACCAGATATCAGACATCACCATCTGATATCCTAACAAACACTTAATACAACAGTTATAAAACAAACACTGTTTGTGATTATCCACTTCAAAACACCATTCACCTTTAAATGCACCATAAACCATCTAGCTACATTTTCATCTTACCCATTTGCTATGATCACTCAACCCACATCCACAGTAACACATAGCAAAATGGGTTAATGGCTTCACTAGGAACCCTTACCCTTCCAGTCAAGGGCTATGCCAAACAGCCTACATTTCCATCTCATGAATGGCTTCAACTGTTTGGGAACGCACTCCTTGAGGGAAGACCATCCATTACCTCCTTGACAATGTATTGGGAAGACCAAGAAGGCCCATCTTTCATGCCTCTCTATTCAACCCATCATACATTGTACACCAAGCCATATACCCTTCACACAGAAAGCCCTACTTTATGCTACATCTTATCTGAATTAGACCTCCTTTCTTTCCAATATAGATGTTAAATTCCTCCCAAGGCCAATTCAACAGAGCTATAAGAATCAAAAGGTTCAGTCACACCAGAATAGACTCCAAGATACAAGGTACTTATCTGTATTATGGCCTGTATATAATTGACAGAAATACTGACCATTCCATGAACCAGAGAACCTTACTTTGAAACATTCCTATCATACTCTTTTTGAAACACATACTCCTTCCTAGATATCACTTATCCTCTTCTAGTAAAGATAATATTCCACTCTTTTTCAGCTCTGAGAACATTAACGGTTGTCTTCACATTGACAGACATTAGTTTTGCTCTAACATCATCACAAATGGAATTGACAACAGCCTCTTCATTTCTTTTACTGTCATTAAAGATCCTGCTATTTCTTTCTTGCCAAATATGATAAACTGCAGCAGCAAAACTTAGCTTTTTAATGATCTCCCAAACACCCTTTCCACAAGTTTCAGAACTCAACTTACTTACAGTATTGTCCCACATGTTATCATAATTTTAAATCATAGCTTTCATTCTGATTCTTTTCCATACTTCAGCAGCAAACTCACATTTGAAAAATAAGTGGTCATGTGAGTCTATACTTTTACGACACAGGCTACACTCATAGGTCTTATTTGGGTACCATTTTTGTAACTTGTCTTGAGTACACAACTTATTTCTTGCAGCCAACCAAAGAATAAATGCATGTTTTGGTATGCAATGGGGGTGCCAAACAAGATTCTTCCAGTTAACTTGGCCAACATTCTCTCTCACATCTTTCCAAACAGTACTAATTGCAAACTTCTTAACATCTCCCTTATTATCCACCCAAATAGCTTTATCTGGATTATCATTTAGCTCAGGAACAAAAATATTGTTGAGTTGAGGATACTTCTCAAACCATTGCTCAGGCCATCTCCATCTATTTTCATCAATGACATCAACTAACTTGGCATTGTCTTGAAATCCAGCATAAAAGATTTCCTTTTTACTGATGAATGTAGACATTGAAGTTTCAGTGTTCCATCTATCATACCACACACTAATAGTTTTACCATCACTAACTTGATATCTCATATGCTAACCCACCCAATCTCTCATTCCCAGAATACATTTCCAAAACCAACTGTCTTTCATATCCACAGATACATCCCAAACACTTCTATTCTTTAGTTTAACCACACTAACCCATTTTACCCACAGAGATCCTTTCCTAGATGCAACATTCCATAAATGCTTACATAGCAAAGTTCTATTCGATAGCTCAAGAGACTTAAAACCTAAACCACCTTGATCTTTAGGCTTACACACATCAATCCAAGCTACTCTTGCTTTTCCTTTGCAACTTTCACCACTATTCCATAGAAATCTTTTGAACAAACTTTCAATGTCATTAATAATAGACTTAGGAAGAAGAAACACTGACCCCCGATATACTTGCATTGAAGCTAAAACAGAAGCAATCAATTGAGCTCTTCCTGCATATGATAGACTTTTATTCTTCCAATCATTCAGTTTATTTTTAACCTTGTCCACCAATTGCTTACAATCTGCAACACCAATCTTTTTTGTCACCAATGGTACACCAAGATGCCTCACTGGGAGCTTACCTTCCTTGAATGGCATAATGTTGCTTATGTTACTCTTAGTAATCTCATCCAAGCTTCCACAAAACATAGTGCACTTTCCAAGGTTTGGATGAAGACCAGATACACCACTAAACTTATTGAGAGCTCTCTTGATAGTATTGACAGAATCCACACTACCATGACATAACATGATCAAATCATCTGCAAAGCACAGATGTGTAATCTCAAGCTTCTTACATCCAAAATGATACTTGAATTTACTGTCATTTTTGATCTCATCTTTCAGAATTAAGTTCAGCATCTCCATAACAAGAGTAAAAATGTATGGAGATATAGGGCCACCTTGTCTCAATCCTCTTCCCCCATTAAAATAGCCATATCTTTCTGTTGGTCCCTTTTACTTGGTTATCAGTAACTAGAAAGCTAAAGTAACCAAGTTATATGACTTGAACACAAATGTATGAAAATGATTAACAATAAAGTAACGTAAAGATAAGAGAATATTTTCCAACATTTAATTCTTTATTAGAAGTTAATCACAAAGAATCGTACCCAAGTGTTTGCGGAATAACACTTGGGGTTGAATTGACAAGTATTGTATGGACTCCTCACTAAACTCAACTAAGTTGAGTGACAACTTAAATTACCCACTGAGCTATCTCAGGGGCTTGTGTTGTTCTTTGGAGGAGTAAAGTTGTTTGTGAATGCTTTGCATTAATTGCACAAACTTGTCAACATTTACTCCTCACATTTGCTTCCTATTTATACACAAGTATAGAACAACTAAATATACATTGGACCTAAAGCTTCCTTAACAATATCTTGAAAGATATTATTCTTCTGGCAAGGAACCTTCTTTGAGTTAGATCCAAAAGGCACTTTCTGATGACAGACTGGTTTTAACCATTTGGGGAAAGTTTGACATTAAAGTGATAAAGCACTTTAATAAAGCAGCTCAGACTTTCCCGCCCAGTCCCGCCAAAACTTCAGTCTTCATGTCATCAGTCTTCAGTACGATTAAGTTGTTGAGGAGTCATTGGGGTTCAGTGAGTTATTGTCATCCTCACTGAACCCATCATCTTCTTCTTGGCTTAGATCACACTTCACTGAGTTCCGCCTCACTGAATGGAGAACCTTTCTTCTTAGGCTCGGTCTTAGCATCCTGAAGGTGACTCACTGAGTTACTGTTCACTCAGTGACTTGTTTGCACTTAGGTTATTTTACGTTCAAATCCTTGTTAGAAGATGTGGGGAATTTAGTGACCCAACAATCTCCCCCTATTTGAACATACAAATAGCCTAAGTGTTACTTGATTCAGCATGAGTTGTCAGGGTACATCTTCTCATACTGAATGTTTGTTGTAATTGAAAGTAGGACATAACTATTTAAACAAAACATCATTTTATTTATAGCTATTACATTTTTCCTACAAATTACAAAAATAAAGATAGTTGTTGCAGATCAGATGTTCAGATGATAGCCAAGTCCCTCAATCTTAGCTTTCTTTGATCTCAGCAGGTGTTTCTCAGGATGCTTCTCAATCTTGGTCCTAAGGTCCTTACAGAACCTTTGGTTTGCACCACTTTGTATAGGAGAAGCTAACATCAGGTACGTTACCATTGCCGTGACCCCTGCCTTGTCTATATCAGACCACCTTTGGAAGGCAAGGTCTCCATATTCATCCGTAAAGCATAGACCTCGTTCAGGGTGTTCAAGCACGGTATTGTTCACGAAGGTGATTCCTTCAGGAACGGACCTATCACAATCCAATCCTGGGACCTTGATCTCAGGCTCGGAATCAATGTGCTTCCTTTTTCTCCTGATGGTAGTTGATGAAGCAGTTCCTGTTGTTGGAGCAGGAAGAAGGGAGGGAATGTTGAGGGCTTCAGGCATTGCTCTCAGTCTGTCATACCTTTCACTCAGTGACTTGAGAAGTTGATCAACAACGGCACCATTTTTCTTGGCAATGATGGGACGGAGTTCATCAAGTTCAGTGATCCCAAAGTCAGCGAATTTGAATGGGTTATGAGTGTCCATGATTCTTTTATCAGCCCCCCTGAAGACAGTGACCATTGCGGGTTTGGTATTCCTATGGATTTTGATGTCAGTGATGGTTTCAGGCTTCAATCTTTCCTTCATCACCCAATGATATCTTTCAACCCTGGTCTTCCTGATTTGAGCTTGCCTTTTCAGCTTCTCTTCCCTTTCCTTTTTCAGAGCAATCATCTGTTCTTCCTGAGCCTTTTTAAAGGCTGCACCAGCTTGCTCAGTAGCTAGTGCCTCAGTATCCAGACCAATCTTTTCAGCCTCCTCATGAACAACCTGTATCAGTTCAGGCTTGCTCAATCTCTCTTCTTCAGCTGCCTTTGCCACTTTCTCAGTTCTCTCCATGTAGTCTTGTATTTGTTCATTGGTGAGTTGATAGATTTTTCCATTGATTGCAAATGGGACCCTGATAGGTTCATCAGGGTCGGTTCTCACCATTGTGGAGGCAGGCTGGAGTCTTACTTCAGGTTCTGAGGTGGTGGCTATGCTTTTTCCTCTGTCCTGAAAGAGAGTGGAGGAGACTGGTTCCTCTTGTGGTGGAACTTGTGTGATTGGTGTGGCTTCAGTGACATGCTCCCCCTCAGTGTGAGAGGGCTGTCTAGCTTCTTGTTCATCAGTAACAGGGGTTTCAGGAACATTCTCCCCCTCAACAATTGCCGGAGCTGCAGTGATGGCAAGTGTTGGAGTTACTGAAGATGAAGTAGAAGTACCCTTGAAGGCTTGAAACATTTCCGTCATCATGGACATGATCTCCGCAGTATCCTGATGAATGAGAGATACCTTGGAGTCAAGTGAAGCCTGAGAGTTTTCAAGAGCAGTCATCCTGGATC
The DNA here is from genome assembly GCA_030686995.1 of Artemisia argyi. NCBI lineage: Eukaryota > Viridiplantae > Streptophyta > Magnoliopsida > Asterales > Asteraceae > Artemisia > Artemisia argyi. The sequence goes on along the minus strand of CM060705.1, from coordinate 171,685,900 downwards.
CCATTGTCCATGCCAGAGATGTGGACTTCAGGGATTGAGCTGTCACTGATGCTTCCAACTGAGTGAAGGAAGACTTGAGGGACTCCACCATGGAGCTGAGATTCTGAACATTTGAATCCCTTATCAAACCAAGTAACTCAGTAAGAGCCGCCGAGTTGACCTGATATGTCTCAGATGCCTGAAGAATTTTCTTGTTGAGCTCAGGATCATCCTTGACTGATTCTTGAACTGACTTAACCCCTGTAGCCAGCTCCTTAAGGGATTCCAAAAACTGATTGATGTGCGAAGCCATCTGTGTCAGGGAGTGAGAGACAGTGGAATTTTGCTCCCTGACATCATCATTGTAGTCTTCAACAGCATCCTTGAGGAGGTGATAGTGGACAGCTTGCTCAGTATGCATGTCAAACACCTCTTCAGTGACCCCCCTGTACAGAACATTGGTCATTTTCTTGATGAACTTTTGGAAGGCTCTTTCAGTGAGAGGAGTGGAGGCGTCTTCTGAGGTTTCCGGCTCGGAATGTTGTTCATCTTCATTATGTTTAGAGGTTTGAGGAGACTGAGTAACAGGTTCAGGGACTGTCTCCTCATCCTCCATATCATCTCCGGCCGTGAAGACTTCCTCGTCACTGTTAAATTCATCATCAGAAAATAAGAATGCCTGAGCATCCGCCAGGGAGGTAATCTGCAACAAATGGAGGTTATCCGGCTCCTCTTCATAAGAAGATTTGCCTTCGTTTTGGCCAGGTCCTGACCCCTCAAATCCGGTAGGTTGGGTTTTACCTACCTGGTCTTTAAGGTCAGTTCCCAAGTAATGCGCACCTCCGGGAGTGGTTTTGGGTTCCATATCAGCGGGTGGTTTATATCCCTCTGAATCTTTGTCCCCCGTGACCCCTTCAGACACTGATGGGTGTTTCTCAGTGCCATCATTAGGAGCCATGAATGTTGTGTCCCTATCAGCGGGTTGTATATTTCCCACTGAGTCTTGGGGATGAGTAGGGGTGCCCTCAGACAAAAGCTTTGATTTGCGAATGTCCTCATCAGGCAAATGAGTGGTTGAGTCCCCCTTTCCAACAGGCTTGTTCTGGCCTGTCGAAGGTTTAGGAACATGAACTCCCTAATGCTTGGGTTGTGATTTACCCGAGCCTTTAGCAGGATGTGATTGTTTGTGGACCCCATTCTCAGTGGAGTAGTGCTGCCCCACCGAGGATTTAGGATCCCTTACTCCCTGAGACTCTGGTTGTGATTTGCCAGAGCCTTTAGCAGGATGTGAAGGTTTGGTTTGTTTCGGCTCAACTGTCTTGTTTATGACAGTAGAGTCTTTGGAAACGGGTATGCCCGAGGACACTGAGTGTGATGTCTCAGTGCCCTCCGTTGGCTTTTGTTGCAGGCCTAGTGACTGGGTTATAATTCTCATGGTGTCAGCAGTCAAGGGCTGTTGTGGTTGCCTCATTGTAGGCTTGGGATCAAAGGTCACAGTGTCGAGTGACTTGGGTTGAGCCACCTTCCTGGACCCCTGTCCCTTCTTCCTCTTCACCTTTTTGGTGGGAGAGGGGACTGGTGAAACTTTATTGTCACCCTGGATAGCAGTACACATGTATAATGTCAGGGTGACAGGTGTAACCTCAAGAGGGTCACGTGAGTAATTTGCCTTGTGTAGGACGTCAGGCTCAAAACCTATTGCGTCAGGCCTATCATACTCAGACCCAAGCAAGTCTTGTAGGGCACAAGAAACAAATCTAGGATATGACATATGTTTTTGCCTAGACTTCCCCCCTAACTTTGCAATGAGGTCCCTGAAGATGATTTCTCCAAGGTCTATCATTTTACCCTCAATGAGACAGAACACTATCATTGCCTGAGTAGTGTTTAATTGCTCAGTCGAGGATTTATTTCCCCAGAGAACCTGAATGACAAAAGTCATTAGAATCCTCCAGGGAGCTGGGAACCAGGTCTTAATTATTGGGGCTTTGGATAATAGGGACCCTGGTGTCACCTCAGGGTGATTTTTGTCATAGGGTCCCAATTCCAGTAAGACCTCCTTTACCTCTTTCTCAGAGGGTTGGGCAGTGAAGGTCGTGATGTAGTCAAGCCCAGTGGCTTTGACAAAAGTTTTATAGTCAAGAGTTAGGGACTTAGTTCCATTCTTGACTGTAAACTTTATTTTGGCCTCTTTTGGCGCATCAGGGTTTTCAACCACCGCTGTGCACCAAAATTCCCTCAAGTAGTCATGATAGATGACTGAGGGGGTTTTTGTGAATGAGGTGGTCAGGAAGCAGTTCTGAAGGAACTTCACCACATCCCTGTATTCAGGGTACCCAGCAGGGTAGGCAAAGTTCCCCACCACATTGTTCTTGGTAAGGTCTACGCTTTCCATTTGGAAATCCACATTGGGTGCGTATTTTACGACCTTAGAAGAAGCCATTTGGTAATAAAAAGGCCTAGTTTTGAAAAAAATGGTATTGGTGAGGGAAACACACGCAGTTTTGAAAATAATTTGCAAGAGTTTAGTTATGATTTTAAAAGCATGTGTGTTTTTCCATTTTTGTGGGGGTATTTATAGTGGGAATTAAGGTAGTGATGTTGCGGATATCAAAAACTTATAATATTCAACCGAAACGGCATAATAATATAGGTTTGAGATCCGCATTAAATATCACGATTCCCACTACCCCCCTTTTCTCTCACCCTTTGGGGTGCCTCTGCAAATAATGCACTTTTGCAGAGGAAAAATCATCACACTTTTTGTGTGTGAGAGAGCATTTAATGCTCAGTGGTGTTAGGTGAAAGAGATGTGGGGGCCCACGATGTGGATGCTAGTTATGTAAGTGACATATATTCCTATATTTAATAGGAATCAGTTACCTACCTGGGACATTTACTAACTAAGTATTCGGAACATTTAGTTAGGGTATTGAATGCCATTTTTCATCCACAGCCCCCTGAATGAATTATCATTAAAAAAAACTTTCAGGAAGGGATGTGATCAGGGACCTAGAGAATATACATCATGTTGGAACACTTTTGATCAGTTCCCTTATTCTATGTCCAACATGCCCAGTTCAGCTTTCAATCTTGTGAAAGTGGGTTCATCCAAAGGTTTAGTGAAGATATCAGCTAGCGGATACTCAGTGGGGATGAAATGTAGTTCAATTTCTCCATTAGAGATATGGTCCCTGATGAAGTGGTATCTGATGTCAATGTGTTTGGTTCTTTGATGAAGTACTGGATTGTTTGAGATGGCTATGGCACTTGTATTATCACAAAAGATAGGTACCATTTTATACTGAATGCCATAGTCACTCAGTTGGCTCTTCATCCATAGTACATTTGCACAACATCCTGCAGCAGCCATATATTCAGCTTCAGCTGAGGACATGGCCACTGACTGTTGTTTCTTTGTACTCCAACACACAAGTTTACCACCAAGAAATTGGCAGGATCCTGAAGTACTTTTCCTATCCATGTTACATCCTGCATAATCAGAGTCAGTGTACCCTTTGAGATCAAATCCTGAACATTTTGGGTAATACAAACCAAGGTTTGGAGTACCCTTCAGGTACCTGATGATTCTTTTGACAGCAGTGAGATGTGATTCTTTAGGGTCAGCCTGGTATCTGGCACACAGGCAGACTGAGAATTGGATATCAGGCCTTGAGGCAAGTAAGTACATCAGGGAGCCAATCATTCCTCTGTATAGGGTTTGATTCACTGTTTTTCCAGTGAGATCAGGGCCAAGGTTGTTTGGAGGAACCATAGGGGTTTTCACTGAAGAGCAGTCAGTGAGCTCATACTTCTTCAGTAGGTTCCTGAGGTATTTTTCTTGGCAAATGGATATTCCTTTATCAGTTTGCTTGATTTGGAGTCCAAGAAAGTATGTGAGTTCACCCATCATGCTCATTTCAAACTTTGTGGTCATAAGTTTTTCAAATTGTTTGCAAAGTTTGTAACTTGTTGAGCCAAAGATGATGTCATCAACATATACTTGGACAAGAATGACATCATCCTTTGTTCTGTAGATGAACAGTGTGTTGTCAATTCTTCCTCTGACAAACTTGTTTTGGATCAAGAATGCTGAAAGAGTTTCATACCATGCCCTGGGTGCTTGTTTCAGTCCATAAAGGGCTTTGTTAAGCTTGTAGACATGGTTGGGGTATTCACTACTTTCGAAACCAGGAGGCTGTTGCACATAAACATCTTCTTTGATGTTACCATTCAGGAATGCACTTTTAACATCCATTTGGTAAACTTTAAAGTTCATGTAAGTTGCATAGGCAAGGAAGATCCTGATGGCTTCCATTCTTGCAACAGGTGCAAAGGTTTCCTCATAGTCTATACCTTCTTGTTGATTATATCCTTTGGCAACCAGTCTTGCTTTGTTTTTGATGACTGTGCCATTCTCATCAGTCTTGTTCTTAAAGACCCATTTCATACCAATGATTAAAACACCCTGGGGGCATTCAACAAGGGTCATGACATCATTTTTGTCAAATTGTTCCAATTCATCTCTCATGGCCTGAACCCAACTTTCATAAGTCAGGGCTTCTTTGACATTTTTAGGCTCAATTTCTGAGAGATAGTCAGCATAAAGACATATATTGGCAGTGGCAGCCTTAAGTTTGGCAGCCTTGCTTCTTGTGAGCATGCCTTCAGTGGGTTCACCAATGATGTTCACAAGCTCAATGATTTTGGATCTAGTCCAGCTATCCTGGGGTTTGGGATAGGAATTTGAGCTTGTAGGAGCCTGATTAGATTCAGACTCAGGAACATGAGGTAACTCATCAATATGTACTTCAGTGACAACTGTAGGAACAATTTGTTCTGTGGGTTCCTGAACATTTTGTTCAGTGGTGTCAGTCTCATTTGAGACAGGCTGAGTTTCTATGAACTCACCGATAGGTGGTTGGGGTAGGTTGTGAGGGATGATGTAATAGGAGACATCAGCATCAGCTTGGTATTGAGTTGAGGGATTGTTCTCAGGATGATACTCATCAGGAGGATATCTTGATGAGTCATCAATACCAATTTCTTCTACTGAGGAATTTGAGAACCTGATGGATTCAGTGCTCTCATCAACAGTAATGTGATAAGTTTCCTCAGTTTGCTGTCTCCTTGTGTTGAACACCCTGAAGGCTTTAGAGACCAAGGAATATCCCAGGAAGTATCCATCATCAGCTTTGGCATCAAATTTACCTAAGTGGTCCTTGTGATTATGTATAAACACAGGACACCCAAATACATGAAAATAGCTGATGTCAGGAATCCTTCCTTTGAATATCTCATAAGGTGTCTTATTATGCCTTTTCACAATGATTGACCTGTTTTGAGTGTAGCAGGCTGTTTTAACTGCCTCAGTCCAAAAATGTTTTGAGAGGACTGAGCCATTCAGCATTGTTCTTGCTGCCTCAATGAGTGTTCTATTTCTCCTTTCAGCTACTCCATTTTGTTCAGGAGTATAGGGAGAGGTGAAATTTTGAGAAATTCCTTTCTCATCACAAAAACACTCAAGGTCTTGGTTTTTGAATTCAGTGCCACTGTCAGTCCTGATCTGTTTAACTTTGACATCATTTTGATTTTCAATGTTCCTGACAAATGACATGATGGTTTCAGCTGCCTGACTCTTTTTGGTCAGGAAGTAAACCCAAGTATATCTTGAGTATTCATCCACTATGACCAGAGTGTACTTCTCATGGTGTATGGACATTGGACTGATAGGTCCAAAAAGGTCCATATGAAGAAGATGCAGGCAGCTTTTGATGGAAAAGGTTTGTTTGGTTTTGAATGATGCCCTGTGGTGTTTTCCTTTTTCACAAGCAGAACAAGGCTTGTCTTTGGTATACACCAGGGATGGAAGGCCCAGAACTTTGTTCTGTTTGGCCAGGTTGTTGATGTTTTTGAAGTTGAGATGAGAGAGTCTCCTATGCCATAGCCAGTTGATTGTCTCACTTGCCTTTGAGAAAAGGCAAGTCCCATTTTGAGTCAGGGATGACATGTCAAGGACATATACATCATCCCTCCTGGGGGCAATCAACACAACTTCCTTATTGGCATTAAAGATGGTCCCTCTCTTGTCATCAAACTGAACTATGTATTTGGCATCACATAGTTGGGAAACACTTATCAGGTTGTACTTCAGACCATTAACATAAGCTATTCTTGTAAAAACTATACCATTGCAGTTTACTGAACCATAACCTTCAGTGGGAGCTGATGAGTTATCACTAAATACTACTTTGGGTCCTGGTTCTTCCACATATTTGTGCAGAAAACTTTTCACACCAGTCATACTTCTGGAGCATCCACTGTCTAGATGCCAGGTAGGATCCTTGATGTGTTTCTGCACAAACAGTAAACTGGGTTAGTTTTGCTTGTTGACCCACCTTCTAGTGGGCTTAGTCCTCAGGGACTTTTTGAACTCAGTTAGTGAATCATGGTCTGAAGTTGTGTGACCTGAGCTTCCACATGTTTTACATTTTGTGGATGTTGATGCATCAGGTGACTGAGAAGTGTTGGTTTGGTTTTTCCTTCTGGACTGAATCACTTTGTCATGCCCCCTGGTTTCATGGGAGGGATCTCCACAGATGTCACAACATTCTTTCATCATACAATCATCAGGAAGATGATCATTGAAACCACAGTGAGGACATGGTGAGAAAGGCTTAGCCTTCAGTCTTTGTTTGGAAGGTGTGGCATACTGATAGCCTTGGGTTTTGTATTGACCCCTTGCCTTTAAAGAGGCAGTGTGGGGGATGTGATCACAAGTTCTGTGGTCCTCTTGTTTGCATATCATACAAAACAGGACTCTGTAGCATTTATCAGTGCTGTGATTTGGATAATTGCACAGTTCACATCTCCCTGAGGGTCTGGGTGTGGTTTTTGGTTTGGAAGAACCTGAGGATACTGAGGGCTTTGTAGATTTAGAGTCAGAGTTTTTCTCAGTAGACTCAATTTTCTCACTCAGCATCCTGACAAGTTCAGCAAGCTGATCAACCTTTGAATCAGTGCTTTCAGGCTTCACTTCAGTAGTTACTGAAGGTTTTTGGTGTTCTGTGGGTGTAGGAGTAGGTCTTTTCAGTATAGTCCTTCCTAACCCTGATTTCTCTTTAGGAGAATGTGGTTGAAAGACTAATGGTGCAAGGTCAGAATTGGATTCTGCTCCCTGAAGTTGTTTCAGTGGAGGGAGTGGTGAATCAGACTTAGACTCTGTGATGGACTCAGTAGGACTAAGTTCATCAGTGACTCCTAGCAGCTCCTTGATGGCCTGACTTTCAGGCTCCAGGATTCTTCCAGTGTTAAAATTTGGTAATTTACTATCAGGATTGTTTCTTTCAATCCAATCACTGGGTTTGGGAGCTAGTTCTTTGCTAGAGAGTATTTTGGTTAATAGAAAAGTTGTGGAATGGCTACTCTCCCCTGAAACTTCAGTGAGTTGATCATCACCCAGACCAGCCTTATTGGGGCTGGGTGAGAGACTCAGTGTTTCATAAAGTTTGGGGTTTTTCTGAGTCCACTTCCAAATAATTTCCTTTTCTTTCTTAAGTTCTTCCTGAAGAGCTTGATTTTGTTTTACAAGTTCAGAGTTTTGAATTTGAAGTGTGACACTTTCAAGTTTGGCTTGTTTTAAGGCAAGTAATTCATCTCTACAATGATTTAATTCAAAACTAAGTTTGTTAAATTTTGAAAACAAATTAAGTCTTTGCTCTTCAACATACTTAAGATCAACATAAATATAGTTTAAGTAAGATTTCCAATCATCATTATCATCCATAGAAAGTAAAAGATTTACCTTCCTCATTGTGATGTTGACCCATTCACCATTTCTTGCATGACTCTTTCCCACAGCAAGTTTGTTGTCTTCTGACAGAGCCATCAGGGCACTGATGTGAACTTCATCATCATCAGAGGACACTTCAACCTCATCCCAGTCATATGTTTCAGCAACAAGCCCTTTGTTCTTGGCTTGAGTAGGCTTTGGAGCCTGAGGAGGCTGAGAGACTGTTGAGGATGATTCAAGAAGGGCAAGCTTAGCTTTTGCCTTTCTGTACTTTGCTTCAAAGTCAATTTGAGGGACTTTTTCAAATCTTTGACTAGACTGAAGCATTTTTGGTTGAAATTTGCTGGGGCCTGAAAAAGAGTTATTTCCTGAAAATTTGAAAGATGGTTCTGAGGTTGTTTTTGAAAAACAATCTTTAGCAAAATGCCCCATTTTGCCACATTTAAAGCATTCAGTATTGTCATTAGCTTTAGAAGGAAATTTGTTTTTCTTAAAAAACCTTTTTGAATTAGCAAGGAGTGCTCTTTCATGAAATTCAATTTGAAGATCATTAAGATACTCCTCACTGGTTCTTTGGTCAACCTCATCATCAGATCCATCCTGAAAATCCTGCACAACACCTTTTGAATAGAAAGCAGTTGATATGGGTGTAATTGTCAAGGCCTTTTTGGTCTCATGAGCTTTACCAGGGTATCTCCCGGTGATAAGATTGTCTTCATAGACAAACTCCCCATAAATGGCAGGGAGCTCAAGGTTCTGAATGTGGTTTGCATTTCTCAATCCCTGAGAGAAGTTTAACCACTTCTCAGGGAGACTGTTGACAAAACCAACATTGATTTCATGTTTTGACAGTATAACACCATCATTGGTCAGCTCATTCAGGAGGGTCTTATACTGAGTATAAGTCTCAGAGAGACTTTCAGAATCCTTGGCCCTGAAGGTATTGAATTCAAGCTTCAGGTCCATGATTCTATTCTCTTTGGTATCAGAAGGGCCTTCATAGCTATGAACCAGGTCAGTCCATGTCTGCTGGGCAGTGGGACAGTTGATCACTGATTCCATTATATCATCAGGAAGGCATGATATAATGATGCTTTTCAGGCGCTGGTCTTGATTGACCACCCTCCTTTCATCTGGGGTCCACTGAGCTTCAGGTTTGATTAAACCTTGGGCAGTTGTTGGGACATATGGACCCTCATTAATCAATTTGATGTAATAAGGTTCCATCCCAGTTAAGTAGCAAAGCATTCGCTTTTTCCACTTATTAAATTTGCCAGCTTCAAGTCGAGGGGCAGTTGCTGAATAACTTCCACCCTTTTTATCAACAAGCTGGGGAACATCTATGTCAGTCATAGTGGGATCTTGATTTTAAAAACTTGAGCACTCTTAGGTTTTGAAAACAGGTATAAGTTTTACAAATCAAAAGCTCTGATACCACTTGTTGGTCCCTTTTACTTGGTTATCAGTAACTAGAAAGCTAAAGTAACCAAGTTATATGACTTGAACACAAATGTATGAAAATGATTAACAATAAAGTAACGTAAAGATAAGAGAATATTTTCCAACGTTTAATTCTTTATTAGAAGTTAATCACAAAGAATCGTACCCAAGTGTTTGCGGAATAACACTTGGGGTTGAATTGACAAGTATTGTATGGACTCCTCACTAAACTCAACTAAGTTGAGTGACAACTTAAATTACCCACTGAGCTATCTCAGGGGCTTGTGTTGTTCTTTGGAGGAGTAAAGTTGTTTGTGAATGCTTTGCATTAATTGCACAAACTTGTCAACATTTACTCCTCACATTTGCTTCCTATTTATACACAAGTATAGAACAACTAAATATACATTGGACCTAAAGCTTCCTTAACAATATCTTGAAAGATATTATTCTTCTGGCAAGGAACCTTCTTTGAGTTAGATCCAAAAGGCACTTTCTGATGACAGACTGGTTTTAACCATTTGGGGAAAGTTTGACATTAAAGTGATAAAGCACTTTAATAAAGCAACTCAGACTTTCCCGCCCAGTCCCGCCAAAACTTCAGTCTTCATGTCATCAATCTTCAGTACGATTAAGTTGTTGAGGAGTCATTGGGGTTCAGTGAGTTATTGTCATCCTCACTGAACCCATCATCTTCTTCTTGGCTTAGATCACACTTCACTGAGTTCCGCCTCACTGAATGGAGAACCTTTCTTCTTAGGCTCGGTCTTAGCATCCTGAAGGTGACTCACTGAGTTACTGTTCACTCAGTGACTTGTTTGCACTTAGGTTATTTTACGTTCAAATCCTTGTTAGAAGATGTGGGGAATTCAGTGACCCAACACTTTCACCATTGACACAGATTGTAAATTTAGTGATTGTGATACATGTCATTATCCATTCCACCATTTGCTTAGGAAACCCAAATTGCAGCATAATCACTTCTAAGAATTGCTAGTCAACTATATCATATGCCTTTTGTATGTCTATCTTAAAAGCCACCCTTTTAGGCCCATTAGCACAATTATACTTCTTCAATAACTCTTGAGTTAGAAGAATGTTATCAGTTATAGCCCTTCCAGGAATGAATGCACTCTGATTAGCATCTACAACTTGACTTAGAGTTGTCTTTATTCTATTTGTGAGAATCTTGCTAATACACTTATAAATGACATTGCAGCATGCTATAGGCCTAAAATCAGATACTTTCTGAGGAGTATTTGACTTTGGTACAAGAGCAATTAGAGTAGCATTGACTTCCCCTAGCAATTTACTAGTGACAAAAAAATCCTTAATTGCAGCACAAAAATATTCTTTAATAACAAGCCATGCTTTCTTGAAAAACTTGGATGTGAACCCATCTGGACCTGGGCTTTATCATCATCAATATCAAACAATGCCACTTTAATTTCTTCCTCAGAGACTCCTCTAATCATGTTAGCAGCTTCCTCATCAGAAACCTTGTTGATGAAAATCTTGTTGTCTTCTTCACTAAGTTTATTTACATTAGGTTTCACTCCCAAAAAACTTTCAAAATGCTTAAGAAACTGATCAGCAACATCTTTATATTCATAGCTAACACCATCTTCCCCACATATATTCATGATTTTGCTTATATTACTTCTGCTTTTTAATATCTTGTGAAAATAAGCTGAATTCTTATCCCCCACATTCAGCCACTCAACTTTGGTTTTCTGTCTTAAAAGCTTTTCTTCATCTGACACAGCCTCTTTATACTCTTTCAATATTTCAACTTCTTCATCTCTAAACCACCTATTCACAGGGTCCTTATCAATCTTCATTTGCACATCACACAACTTTTTCTTCAACTCGACAACTTTGACAAATAAATTCCCATTTTTCCAATTCAACTTGTTAAGATGAGGTTTGAGAGACTTCAACTTCTTGACTAGTCTGTACATAGCATGTCCTTGAATCTCACAATTCCACTTATCAACAACTAACCCATGAAATTCTGTCTTGTCAGCCACATAGTTAGCAAATCTGAAAGATTTGTTTTTTCTAACCATAGATTGAGGAACTGTTAGAATTGCAGGGCTATGGTCAGAAATCCCATAGGGTAAAAAAAACAGCACTTGCATTGTTATACTGGGAGAATAGATTCTGATTACCCATGATTCTATCAATTTTCTTCAGGACTGTGGCATTAGGATTAAGTAAACTTTTTGTCCAAGTAAAATGCATACATGTACTATTAATATCTTCCATTTCTAACTCATTAATGCATTCTTGAAAATCAATCATATCTTGAGTATAATGAGAAATACCTTCAGAATGATCATCAAGGTTAAGACATACATTAACATCACCCATAATGGCCCATGGAATCTGTCCTACAATCCTGTTGAATAGCACCAAATCTTTCCAAAGCTCCTTTCTATCCTTTTCTTTGTTAGCAGCATAAATGAAAGTACAGAAAAGAACTTGTTGAGTGCTAAGAACCTCAATATGATACAGCATAGCTTGTGAAGTAGCATGAACCAATGAACATCTAACATTACTTTCATCCCATCCCACTGCAATTCTGCAACCTTTCATACTCATGTGAACATTATTCTGCCAATTCCATCTACCAAATACACTAGCACACACCTTATCAATTCTATTCTTTTTCATGTGAGTTTCTAAAACAGCACAAATACTAATTTTTTCATTCCAAATCAAATTCCTAACCTCTGTTTGTTTAGAGGTTGTTCCCAGACCTCTGATGCTCCATGCAGTAATTTTCAGATCATTCATTGGGCTTTTGTAAACAAATTCATCCCCACCCTAGATACTTCATTTCCAGACATAAACTTTGCCAAATTAGACTTGTCTGTATATACTTCTTGCTCATTCTCAATCTCTTTTCCATTATTCTTGTCCTTATTATACCTTGCTTCCCAGCTGTCTTTAAAGTAGTTTCTCATCATGGGATTCCACTTGCTTGTAATTTCAAAACTAGGCTGACATTCTTTTATAACAAATTCATCAACAATTTCTTTCTCCTTGGAACTCATATTCTGAACATTCTCTTCACCATTCATCTCATCCTGTTCCTCCAAAGCAGCATATCTATTAGCAGTAGTTCTTACAGCTTGCACCACATCCTTGTTCACATTCCATGTTTTCCTCTGATTAGGTTGTGTTGTTCTGTTTTGATCATTAACATTCATGGTTTTAGTTGCATTCTCTTTTTGCTTTAATTTTCAACTTGCTTTTCAACAGGTTTAGCTACAGGTTTATACATCTTTTGTCGGTTTGCAGCCTTCTCTTTTGGTTTTTGTAGTGTTGCATTTATTTGATCCTTGTTGTGGTTATTTTTCCTAGTATTAGCTTGTACAAAACCTTCCTCATCCTTCTGATTCTCATTCACATGTTCCCCTGTTATGTCCCTTTTCAAACATTTCTCAAAAGTATGCCCAAAAACTTTACAATGAGAGCACAAAGGTAGTTTCCAGTCATACTCCACATTCACTTTCTTAACAAATTGTCTCCCATCAACTCTGCTTTTATACAATACATCAATAGAATCCTCAAGTCCTTTACTAGCATTAACCTCAACAAGCACTCTTGCAAAACCAAGTCTACCCACCCCTTGATTGCACATTCTAGAAGTCATAGCATCCATTATCAATGGTTTACCTATCTTACTAGCTAAAGCACTCAAGCCTTTGGTGCTCCAAGCTTCTAGAGGAAGATTAAGCGTTTTGACCCAAATTGGAAGTGTTTCAGGTTCAGACTTATCAAGGTTAATGTCAGTACTCCACTTTTTAACAACCATTAGTTTATTATTCACAATCCATGGTCCACTTTCAATCACTGTTTGCAGACCTTGATCATTGTTGAATTTAAACACAAAAGTACCATTACCATTATTGAGTATCCGTTTCGACATGTTAATTAACCCATATTGTTGTTCGATGCCCCCGTGATAATATTTCCTGGCTCCGCCATTGCAAAGGGTTACCAGTGAACTACAAAGATACCATAACAGCAATAGTTAAAATTTAGCGGTTTCATAGACAAAGCCGCAAGCTACAAGTCCAATAGTAACAGCATTAGTGCCAAATTAAACCATATGATCTCCATAGTGCTAACAGTAAGTTTGTGAGTAGAATATTGTTGACCTCACGACATGATATGATAGTGCTCATAAATAACAAAATAAAGACCTACATCGAGCCCATTTTCAATAGCGTTCAGAAGTTCTGCAATTTGCTCCAATCTCAAATCAGTCTGCAATTACACGGCATCAAACCGACCATGAAACGCGCAATTGAAAATTACCATCATATATTTCTGTCCAATCGCCATATAGACAATATTATATGGACTAATAAACTCTAAATTCTAGCTTGGATAAAGGATTAAGTATATTTGTATTTATGGGGCAAACACTATGGCAAACGTGGCTTGTATTTCTAAGCAATATACTTGGATCGAAGAGTGTAAAGGAGTCGAGCTACTCATGAGCTAATCGAGATTGACTCGACAAAAGATTCAAAAGAGTATAGTCTAGTTTGTGGCTCACTGAACTCGATCATCACACCCAATGATTAATTAAGCTGGCGAAGCTAAATGAAGATTAGAAATACATACATATATGCCGGGATACATAACATGTATAATCATAAACTAGCAGGGTACCCGCGCGATGTGGTGGCGGGTACCCTGTGAATAAATTTGCCGGCGAACAAATGTTATTTTGTTTTGAGCTGCTAGGGAAGCTTCAATATGACTTTTGATGGTGAGTCTTTTTGGATTTGGATGCCATTTTTTTTTTCAATAGAACTCTTTATATGAGAAGCGTCTAACATGACATTGTGATTGGTAGTAATGATTTATAAGACAACATCAATCTGGATTTTTGTGGATACGTATTTGTATATTGTGCTTTACATTTTGTATTAACTGGTTATGAGGTGTATTAATTGTATATAATGTAAGAAATATTATTTGCTTAAAATCAATTATGCTTTATATAGTTGTAGATTATGTTTTATAAGTAGTATTTACTTAAATTCTAATTTAGAAAATCTTAAACTCATAAATAGAAGAGATGGTCATCCCTCTATTATAAGTAATATAGATGTTAAGCAAGTCCGAGCCAAACTTGAAACTTCATATCCAAAGATTACTTACCTTTAAACACATTTTCTATACAGACTTTTTATATGTGAAACTGTTTAAGGCTCAAAACTTTAAAGTAAGGTGAAAAAAAGAGAAGATTACAGTAATGTGAAAAAAAGAGAAGATTACAAATTAAGGTCAAGCGTAGCGTATGCTTAACCTCAATTTGCCTTTCCCTTAAACAAATTAACCGTTGTCTTGCTTATAAGATACTCTATAGTTTCTTTCACCATCAATGTGGGACAAAATAAAAACCATATCTATTTTTCAAACTTCTTGTTGTCTCCAAATATAAGAGCATCTCCATTATCGGTGAATGAGCAGTTACCGTCAGTCCCTTCTTCTAAATCAAATGACACGATTATAATTTATTTAAAATGTTAGACCGTGGGATTTGGCTTTTGTAAATAGAAACTTGCTTATTCTAGGCTAAAAATGAAATTTCATTGATAATTAAGCTGAAGCTTTTAACCGTTGTTGAAGAAATGGCGTACAAGACAACATTCTTGTCTAAATTCTAGTAAAATTCATGAAATGAACAAAACATACCTGAATCTAAAGGATCGCATACCATGTCAATCTTCAAGGCTAACAACGACACGTTCATTCACACATCAATCACCAATGATATGTTCAGTCCAAGAAATGAAAGTAAATGGTTGTTGTTTTGTCAAAGTTAAAAGTCCAAAGGGGATGCACAAGTGGTATAACGTTACCAGTGAATTACAAAGATGCCAAAGGTTGCGTCATAAGTCATAACAGTTGATTAATTCTTCCCTCAAAATTGGGTGTGATGATCCAGCTCACTGAGCCCCAAACTAGACTATACTCTTTTGAATCTTTTGTCGAGTCGATCGCGATTAGCATAAAATGGAGTAATTAAGACCAATAAATTAAAGACCAAATAAATTGTAATAAAGCACGATATTAAATAGAGGTAAGGGATCCGGTGAGAAAAAAAAACTAAAATGGGAATAATGAAAAATACTTTTAGCCACACATTTTAAATTAATGTTAGATGGAGGTTACTCTCTCTATCTCAAAATAAATGTTCGCTTTGTAAACACACAAAGTTTTAGAAAATATATCTACACCCACCAAGCTCTCATTTGATTCGTTGAATTGCAAAGTGGACATTTATTCTGACACAAATGAAGTATGTTTAAGAAATTAAAAGACGCAAAAGTAGTTGTACTTTAAAAAACGTTTAACATGTATATTAGTTTCTTCTTTCGTTATATATATTGTATTCGTTATATTCTCTGCAAGGTGATTTTGTTCAAAGTGAGACTAGAACACATAACAAACGAGTAACGAGAAATTCCATGCAATTAAGAATGATTTATTAGATGAATAGGTTGAGCATTCATTCTCCACCGGTTGAAATTTGGTATTGTGTGATTGAGAATGAGTTATGATGAATAGGATGAGAAAGGGTTTTTTTCATAGTAGTGAAAAGTTGAAAATTAATAGGTTAAAATTTTCAATGGGTTGATGTATTGGAAATGCTGTTATATTTCCGGACAATTTAATTATGTCCCTTTGTTCAAAAAAAAAAAAAAAAAAATTATGTCCCACATTGTTGGTTAAGCAAACTATAGAGTAGGGATGGAAAAAAAACTCGAACACGACGGAGAAATCCGAAACCCGGACTAATTGGGGCTGAGCGGGGCATGCTAATTGGGTTACGGGGCGGGTTTAGGACTTAAACTGGGATTTTAATCGGGTTTGGGGCGGGGAGCAGGGAATCCTCGCCCTGCCCCGCCCAAATAATATATACACATATACAAATATATCTATACCTACACCTATATAGTATTTTGTTAGTATTTATGTAATTAAAAAAATTTACTCTAATATTGTTAGTTTTTTATCATTGTAAGATTGCAAAATTGTGATTATAAAAACTCTTTTAGTGTCATATATTTAAGTTTTAATTATTTGCAGTGTAATTTATCATTATTTATGTATAATACTAACGCTGAAAACTTAATAAGGTTTGTTTGTAATCGATTTATTAATAGGTCCCTAATCTCATTAAATTATTGCTAACGGTCTTAAAATAATAATGAATGTGAAATTGTGCGGCTTTAGTCAAGAATTGCACACAAAGGGACACCTCAATTAATACGGGGCGGGTTTGGGGGAGTATCGCGCCCCAACGGGACACCCCGATTAGATCCCCGATGGAAAACGGGACGGGTTCAGGGTGAACTTTGGTAATCGGGTTTGGGGATGAGGATGACCTCCCCACCCCAAACTCACCCCGATGCCATGTTATCAGTAAGACAAAAGACAAGTATTGTGAAAAGATTGCAAGCATAAGCTTAAGCTTTTCACATATTTTGTGCCTTGAACGTTTTGAGCCTTAATCGGTTTTATACATATGTTTTCTAATGCTCATTTAGCTTCGTCAGCTTCATCAATCATTGAGTGCGATGATTGAGCTCGTTTGTTAAATGAGCCCCAAACTAGGCTCGACTCTTTCAAGCTTTTCTCAAGTCAATCTCGATTAGCTCATGAGTAGCTCAGTTCCTTTACATCGTTGGATCCAAGCATATTGCTCCAAAATTCTAGCCTCGTGTGCAATACTGTTTGCCCCATTCTTTTTTGGTACTAGAGGAGCCGTTTTCCGCTTCATTCCATGACTCTATTCATTCCGGGCAGTACATACATTTTCGATCCACTTATCTATTTCCCTTTATCGTTTTATGGAATTTTGACTTGGTGTGAGATCCTTGGAGTGACAAAACAACTACCAAAATAACTTAAGATTAAGCACAACACTTAATAATTTTGTCCCTACCAGAATTAATTGTATGTAGTGCGTTTATCATCAAATGTGTATAACTAGCGCAATTGTGTCCGCATGTTGTTGCAGTGTATCTTTGACTCATCCTAATTGATAGAATGCAGTATTGTTCTACGGTGCCCGAAAGGTCGAAGGCATAAAACAACTTCTACAGTTGAGGATCAACTTCTAGTACTAATAGCTTTTCATTTTGTTAATTATGAACACTATCATATCATCTCATGAGGTCAACAATAATCTACTCACAAACTTACTATAATTAGCATTATGGTGAAATTTGGCACTATTGTTATTACTATTGGACTTGTAGCTTACGGCTTTGTCTTAGAATTTTGCGGTAAGAATAAATCAACTGCCATGACGCACCCTTTGGCATCTTTGTAATTCACGTGTAACGTTATATATACCACTTGTGCATCCCCCTTTAGACGTTTAGCTTTGGCAAAACAACAACCATTACTTTTGTTTCTTGGACTGAACGTATCACTGAGTTTGATGTGTGATTGAATGTGTCGTTGTTAGCCTAGAAGTTTGACATGGTATGAGATCCTTTCGTTTCAAGTACGATTTGAAGCATAAAAATTTGAAATGACAAAGGTTGTCCCACATCGCTTTGTGAAGTGAATTTTGATGTGTTTATATACAAATCTTTGTATCCTTTGTTCAATTTATTAGATTTGGTTTTTATTCCCATAAATGCATGACAAAAAATTGTTTGGAGTAGATAAATTTTTACATTAATTTTCTTGGCAATACATACATCTTTTATATAATAGGAAAACCTCAATAAGGGACTTTTGTATTTGTATTTTAGAAAATTAAATGTTTTCTTATTAGGTAATAATTGATTAATTTCGGTTGAAACCAGTTGAACCAAGAATGACATATTATACGTAATCGGGACATTATGTTTTCTTTTGCTCGTAATCAGTTTCTTCGAGAGATGATTGATGACGTCGGAATCATGCAATAAATTATCACCTAGGGCTGAGCAAAACCGACTGATTCCGAATTGGCCCGACAAACCGACCAAACCGAATGCCTCCCGAAACCGAACCGACATAAATCGGGTCGGGAGTCGGTTTTGAAAATCATATAGTGTCGGTATCGGGTCGGGTCGGGATAAAAACCGACTCCAACCCGAGTTAGCCCGCCAAGCCCGAAAATATTAGGTTTAGGCAAAAAAAAAAAGCGCCCCTTTCTTATCTTTTGTATTCTTGATATCTTCTTTTGTTCACTAGCAAACAGAAAGTCAGAAACCCATTCAGTAACACAAGTCAGAAATACCAAAGGGTGATTAAAAACAAGAGTGGTGAATCAATTGAATGGATCAATGTCATCTCAGGGGTGAATCAATCTCATCTTATGTACCAACATATGAATCTTTCTCATCTCAACAAAACAATAATCATTGATTCGAATAGTGTGTTCGTTTACTGGTGTCATGCTACTGTAGGTCGGTAAGTGTAAGATACTAAGATTTGTGTTTGTAAGTGAAATTGTATTTCAGTCATTTGGATTTGCATTTGCTACTGGATTTGCACAAGGTTTTATTAGGCTACTGGATTGCATGATGGGCCCAAAATCTGGTTTGCTTGGCTGTTTTGCATGAAGGGCCCAAAATCGGGACAAATTGTAAACACCTACATTACCGCCCGTGAATACCGATTGAAACCGAAACCGACCGACTAGTAATCGGTTCAGGATCGGGATGGGTTTTTTACTTGTTTCGGTTTCGAGCTTTGTCGGGTCGGGTTGGGACGGGTCGGGATCCGGCCCGATGCTCAGCCCTATTATCACCGTCACCAGTGACAAAATCGTCAATAAGGAAGACATAGGATATAAGGACGTCAATTTAGATTAGAACCATGGCTGATTTTATTTCTTATTACAATTAGTTTCATTAATTTGATATCAAGTTTATATTTGACAAGACGATGTGTGATTGCTGCAAATACCGTACCATCATTGTTCAATGTTGATTCGATTCAATGCCTCTTATATATTCATAGCATTTCCTACACATTTGATTGAGCGGATCGATCGAATGTAGAATACTTTTGCATGAACATTTAGATAATTATGGTTTTCATATTATTCATTAGTTATGATATTAGGATGATAACAAAACTTGCAAAGCATGAAAACAAAAACTTCGAAACCATGCATAAACGAGGACACTTCCATTCAAAAGCTCTCATAACTGGTTGGCCTCTATCCAAGTCACGTATTCGCGGGGATTGCACTTGAACTCTGTCCAAGAATACATTTTAGTCCACATATCGAGCTTCTGCCAAAAGTCCACAAGTTACTCCATGGGTAAATATCATATCATATGTAAAAACAAGTTACGCTGTGTAACAAACGAGTAGTTGTGTAATAACAATTAGATTATAAAGTTAAAAAACCTGAAAATTTCTACTCGGGAAACTATATGGAACGATTTCCTGATGATGAAGCGCATGGAGAAAGCAAAAGTTTCCCATAACTCCAAACTCAGTTGTTCTAGCCGTACATTGGTCTTCACTGCCACTTCTGGGCTGGTCAAAACATTCAAAAGCGTCGAGAATTTTTAACATAAGCAAACGCTTAAATTTGATACCGTTGACACCAGGCCGATTAGATGGTGGCGAAGGTAGTTCCGCTATAAGATAAGAACATAGACGAGCATACGCATAACAACGCAGAGTATCATGAACAGCTTTGTCAAAAATCATAGACACAACACCCTGATTCACATAGAAATATAAATAACCCATGTTAGTGATATTACGAATACAAAAATCAAATAAAACATGTAGTAAATTTTTTTCTTTTCTTAATACATATGTTACGTGACAAGGATCTCAATATATATTTTACGTGACAAGAAGTTTGCTATAGATTTTGTCGTATCATTTTTTAAGAACAGGTAGAATACTTTCAAATGTGATCACAAGAGATGACAAACCTTTAAAGTATCAAAAGTAGTGATGAGAGTAATAATTCGTCTCTTGAGGATATCAAAATTTGCCCTATTCAAAATGTCCAAGACTAATGCTAATGGTGACCATAACTTCACCCAAGCAACCCCGCCACCTCAGCGCCACATCAGCTTTCTCTCTCCACAACTCCACCCCAACCATAACTAGCTAGTGGTGACCACAAAAGCAACCTCATAATTTTTTCTTTTTTTTTTTTTCTTTTTTTAATTAAAATTTCATGCAATAATAAGATAGATTGAATTATTGAATTCATCCTCTTTTTAGCACAAGTATTTAGAAAGGAAAAAACACACACCACCACATATTTAGCTAGTGGTGCCATCTGTATAAATATTATATTAGTTCACCTGTATTCTCATTTATCTTCTTCCTCCCAATAAAAAACACACACCACCACAAAGCAAAACACACACACGTAAAAATGGATGCCCTTTTTCTTCCACCAGATCACAGTTTAAGGTAAAAAAAAATGGGGTTGCTTGTTTAATTCTTTCGGTTGCTTAACCAACCGAAACATTTGTTTGGTTGCCAAGTGATGCGTCGGTTGGACATTTGCTAACAAGGGCAACGCGTCACTTTTGGGGTCACTTGGTGAAATCCAACTCCCATTAGCACTAGTCTAACTGAAAATATAAACAGTTATTGTACCAAGATTTCATACTGATATAATATGATATACTACGTATTTGTTAACAGCTTACTTGGAAATATGATATAACTTAACATTCCACTCCACCTCCATTTGCATTCAAATATCAAAGCTTTTTGTGTGAATTCTTTTTAGAGGCGTGAAGAAATAAAGGGATTTGCTAAGCCTTTTGTAAGGAGAACAAAGAGGTAGAGGAATAGTCGGGAAGATAAAAAAAAATAATAAATAAATAAATAAAATAAAATAAAAATTAAAAAAAAAAATAAAAAAAAATTGGGAATTGATCTTTTGAAATTCGTAGAAAATAAATGGTATTTACTTTTTGAAATATTGTTGCACACTTGCACAACCTTTGAAGAAATGAATTCATTTCTTCAACGTTTATCAGTAGATGTATCATCTAACTTCGAGAATGCTAGCAAAATAAAACTCATTGGGACAATGGGACATGCGGTTGAGAGTCATAAAAAGGAAATGAATATACTGGACTAGTATTGAATTATTTAATTATCATGGTATAATATATAAGCTGAGCCCAGCTCATGTGTTAAGTGGTTATTTTATATTGGCCCAAATGAACCCAACTCATGTTTTAAAGCTCGTCTACAGAGAAGTTAATGGTGCGTTTAGTTGGAAAAAAAAATTCTTTTATTTTCTATCTTTAGTTTCGTAAAAAAATTAGAAAAGAAATTAATTTCCACAAAACACTTGAAAATATAGAAAACGTGTTTAATTGATGTTTGTATTTTTCATTTTGAAGAATGGGAGAGAGGGTTGTGGGTTACAAAGAAAAACAAGTAAAACAACTAAAATTTGTTTTGTAATTTTCCTTGTTAAGTTTAAAAATAGGGGATTTTGTGTTTTGTAAAACATTTTATTTGAAAACGCTAATTTGAACGCGATCTCTATTTTCCTTGTTTTCCACAAAACATTTTGTGGAAAACAAGGGTATTTTCCCCAACTAAACGCACCATAAGTAACCCAAGCCAAGCAGCTGATGTTACTAAGAATGAGAGCTTATTCAACATGTTAACACATAAAAAAAATGTGAAGAGTTCTTCACTATGAAACTTTCGTTGGTGTACACACTCAACGTGTGATACCCACATTTCCATGTTAATTGGAGAAAGCAGTGAACAAAAGTGACTTTACCATGCGTGAGTGACATCACACTCGAGAGTCCAATACTCCAACGGAATATCTCATCATAAAACCATTGTGGTTTGTAAATAAATGGCTGATTTATGTAAAGCTAAGGAAGAGTTGTAAGTGTGTATATGATCAAAAACATATAAAGGGGAGAGCCAAAGTTCAATTAATATGTATATAGTATAAATTTGGAGTTATTACGAAATAAGTTGCAACAGGGTAATATGTGAATGTTAAAACAAAGGATTATGCTAGTAATCGACGGTTTTGACCAAAACGACCCTGAAAGCCTAACGTGATCTGACTTTGTTTATTCAAACAACCGTTAATATATGACCCTACAAATTATAAAAGAAAAAATGTCATTCGCCATCAAAACCAACACAATATCTAGTCACTCAGAGCTTCAGGTATGACGTCGCCATTGGCTAGCCACCATACCGGCCCTCATGCCAAATGGTTATAGTGCTTGAATTCACCATTGAAACGAGAAGGAAAAATAAATAAATAAATAAATAAGGACCAAAGTAAAAATGAAAAAAAAAAATGCGGCTCAAACGGCATGTGATTAGGGATGCTACGAGGATGGTGTTTTTGATGGTGTGAGTAAAAGAGTTGGTGTTATGACATAAAAGCTGACGAAAGGTGTTCTTGATGATGGTGAGTGAAAGAGTTTAACTTTATTATGATACAAAGCTTATATGACATTAAAAAGTGAGTCATTGCATGCTTTTCGGCCAGCCATAACACTTGATGCTCTTAAGAAAATCAAATAACACGTCAACCGAAATAATCATGTAAACCCGCCCGAATGACCACACCATCATATAAAACACAACAAAACTCTAAACAAACTAAAAACAAAAGTAGACATATTATTTGTGATTTTTTTTATTTCAAAAAGTGCACTAGCACATATATGTGTAAACAAGCCTCGAAAATAAGCTTCAAATGTTTAACGAGTCGAGCCGGAACTTATATATGATCGACTCATGTTATTATCAAGCTTTCCGAGCTTTTATGTAGTATATGTGTTTTTTATACACATTATGTAGTTTATATGTAAATTTATGAATGAATCTAGTTTTTCGAGTCGAGCTTACATCTTATCTTATATTTCAGTTTTAGTTGGTTTAAAAAACATATCATTGCAACTAATTCAAGCTTTTCGAACCAAGCTTGAACCAAACGATATACGTAGTATTATCGAGTCGAGTCGAGCTTCGACAAATCTCAACTCGATTCAACTCGTTTACACTCCTGCTTAGGGCTGCTCATCGGATGAAAATCGGACCGAACCGAGAAAAACCGGACTGGGCCGAAACCGAATCCAACAAAAAACTCAGACCGAGACCGGACCGAATATGATCGGTCCGGTCTCGGTCCAGTTCAGTCTCGGTCCAAATATGAAAAACCGGACCAAGACCGAAATTATAAAAAAACTCTAGACCGAGACCTGACCGAATATAGTCGATCCGGTCCGGTCAATTTTATCGGTCGGTCCGGTCCATCCGATCCGTTTGCTCACCCCTATTCCTCCTAGCACATCACACCACACACGCATCACACCACACACACATTCTAAACGTGTGAGTAGAGCTAGTGTTTGTGTAGACCCCCATCCCTTTACTTTCTTGATTTCTAAACCCAAAAGCTCCCCCTACCAAACTGATCTTATTTTGCCCCAAATCAAATCATTTCCTTTCTTATTTGATTTGCAACAGCTGAAACTGGATTTAAAACCCATTCATAGTGGCAGAAGCTTAATTACAACAACAAGAATAGGTAAAACAAGAAGATTTGTTTAATGTTAAATTGTTGGTTATGTTTTGGGTTACCCTTTATTGTTTCAAATATGGATTCTTGAAAATGATGCCAAGTTTCAATCTTTTGTGTTGCTAATTGTATTTTGATGCAGATAAGCAGTTACCCGATTGCTTATTTTAACCATAGATAAGCAATAAGCAGAAAAATTAAGCAATTCCAAACACCTACTTAGTTTAGGTTCGAATTATTTTGCTTATTTAGTTAGTTTCTTGATTTGGCACTTGGGCGTAGGACTGTAGGAGTTAGATGCTGCTTATGTACATTAGCTTTTGGTTCGGTTTAACCAGATTACGTCAAATAACTTAATTCATGACTAAGTAGCTGCATTGGTGAACTTGAGGAATTTAGATGTTTTGCGTCAATATTGACTCCGTGTTTTAGTTGTTTTTTTTTTCCTTTTAGTTTGCCTCCCATAGTCCCATGTTTTATCTTTATTAAGTCGAAA
Source organism: Artemisia argyi (assembly GCA_030686995.1). NCBI lineage: Eukaryota > Viridiplantae > Streptophyta > Magnoliopsida > Asterales > Asteraceae > Artemisia > Artemisia argyi. Next base: position 171,661,651 of record CM060705.1, on the reverse strand, counting down.
GGCTGTGAAAGTCTGTTTCTTGGTTGCGTCATGTTCTTAGAGTTTAGACGACACGCACGTGAGGACAACATCTATATTTTGTGTATGTTTGCCAATTTATTTTCTCTTTTATAGCATCATATTTATCATGGTAGATAAATATCACATCAAATAGATGTAAAATAACAATCTTTCACATGTATTTTATTAGTTGTTGATTCGTTATCGATTAGTTTTTGTGAGTCCATCTTTTCCATGTGCTAGACTTACTGTCTTTCTCGCTACCTAGTTTAGCAGTTCTGACTTTATCTTCTTTGTAGCGTGTATACTTGTTTAATTTGTTCAAGCATTTAAATCGTTCTTGGTCCACTAAGTTGTTTTCTACTAGACTATTTTAGCACTAGGTGGTTAAATAGGCTCATTTAGTTCTTTCATATTGTCCACTTTTTATGTACTGAATCTGTTGTCTCTTGATATATTCTGTGTTTAGAAAACGCTTGGCATAAAAAGAGGTACACACCACACACACGAGGCACATAATAATATGACGACTACGCCTGCTTGGTTAGTGGGCTCATCGTTGATTTTGCCTCAAAGTAGAACAAATGTATCATCATCTTCTTCTTATCACCATCTTACCGCAACTGCAAGTGAGGGGTATTATTGTAAATCTGGCAAAAAGCTTCATAATTCTCCTTCAATCCAGACAAGGGGAAGAGTATATTGTAGTAGTATGGCTTCTTCTCAGAATATAAAGCCTAAGCTTGCTGATGACTTACAATTTCACCCTACCATATTCAACGTAATTCCTTATCTTTCATATACTCTATTATAATTCTGTTTATTTAATCTTAGTTTTATGATTCATTAATCTAGTCTTGTTAGTCATATTTACTATATGATATAATTTGCTATTATATCTTAGATAGGCAGACAGGCAGGACGAGACAGACGTTCTTATTGAGTGTAAAAATGTTTACAAGTCTTTTGGGTCTAAACACATTTTAAGAGGCGTCAATTTAAAGGTAATCTCAAAACCACGGTTTTACTATTATTTGCCTTTTTGTTCACTTTATCTCTCATTAAATATTTGCTTAATTGCTCACAGATTAAGCATGGAGAAGCAGTAGGAATCATTGGTCCTTCTGGAACCGGAAAATCTACCATTTTGAAGATCATTTCTGGCCTCCTTGCTCCAGATAAGGTCTCATGCTTATCGGATATTCTAAATCCAATGCCCTTCATTTATTCTTTTAAAGTATTAAAAGACGGTTTGCAATTCATCAGGGTGAAGTTTACATTAGAGGAAGAAGAAGACATGGGTTGATAAGTGATGATGATATGTCTGGACTTAGAATTGGCCTGGTGAACCTTATTTACGCTTTTAAAACATTTCGACTTTTCTTCTTTTTGCTCATAACATTATATATCAAACTTTGTGAAATGCAGGTATTTCAAAGTGCAGCACTTTTTGATTCTTTAACAGTTCGGGAAAATGTTGGTTTCCTATTGTAAGTTTCCTCCAACTCTCCTCTCTAAATGTTCATTGCTTATTCTAATCTCTTTTTTTGGATTTTAAAGGTACGAACGTTCAAGAATGCCGGATGATCAAATTCAACAACTGGTTACAGAAACATTGGCTGCAGTTGGATTAAAGGTGAGTTCAAATATCATGTTTTTAAAATAATTTTATATAGCAGTTATCGATCTTGTTTACAAAAATGTTAACGTTATTGATCTAGTGGAATAATAGTGATAAAGTTGTAAAGGACAACTAATGGAACAGATCCCGCTTAAAAGAATTCTATTTCAGCTTATACAATCACTAGAACACTTTATTTCTGTGTATTGTACTTGTACATAATATTCTATACAAAGAAATTGTAATGTGACTATCAGCTCGTCTTTGGTGTTTGTCTAAATTTATTTTGTGGGCTTAAGCTTAATTTTAATGCACACTTATGGTGTATAATGAATAAGCTAATAAGCTTTTGTTGAGTGTTTGATTTTGCTTATGCTATTAAGGTGAAAAAAGAGTGTATTTAGCCTGTTTAAGCTCAACAGCTACAGGCAAGGAGCTTATCAACACCCCCCCTCCCCCTCCCCTCCCTAAATAAGCTCATAGGCTTATAAGCTTATACAAACACTACAATTTGCTCTCTTTTCTTTTCAGTAAGATAAAACAAACACCCCCTGAGTTTCTTCTTAACTTGGTTGAGTTATTTGGCAGGATGTTGAGGATCGGATGCCTTCTGAGTTGTCTGGAGGGATGAAAAAAAGAGTTGCTTTAGCACGATCGATAATATATGATACAACAAATAATGCAATAGAACCCGAGGTATATACAATACTGCTTGAGTATGACCTATTCTACCCCATCCTTTTTGTTTCTTTGTGTTCTTTATATGTCGCTTGTAGCAACTGGTAAGGTTGACTAAAAGGTCATGGGTCAAGAAAAATAGGTGCGTTTTTAAGGAACAAAAATGTTGGCAGGTGCTTTTATATGACGAACCAACAGCAGGACTTGATCCAATTGCATCTACTGTAGTTGAAGATCTGATACGGTCCGTCCATGTCAAAGGTCAAGATGCAGTCGGGAAGCCTGGAAAGATTGCATCTTATGTGGTTGTAACTCATCAACATAGTACTATTAAAAGAGCTGTTGACAGGTTGCCACTTGTACTTCCATCATTCATTTCCATTTCCAGTTATAATGCTTGTTGCTAGCTTTCTCAAAATGGTACCGTGTTTTCAGGTTGGTGTTTCTTCATGAGGGAAAGGTTGTATGGGAAGGAATGACAGATGAATTTACTTCATCTACAAATCCAATTGTTCAGCAGGCAAGTATTTTTTCATCTGCTAAGTGGGAGTTCAAGTGCAGTTTTTTGTTTTGTCAGATACTTTTTACATTTTTCTAAGGGATCAATAGCAATGAACTTTCTTCATTGTCTCGTTTTGGTACGTGAACTAATTAAAAGATGTGCAATAGCAACGAACTTTCATAAGTGTTCCAATCTGCACATTTTGATGATGTGTCATGTTATAAATGGTGGACATGTGTCAGACTTCAGGTATGACACGTGACATGTCATCAAAATGTGCATATTGGAACACTTATGAAAGTTCGTTGCTATTGCACATCTTTTAATTAGTTCACGTACCAAAACGAGACAATGAAGAAAGTTCGTTGCTATTCTATGACTTAATCCCTTTTTTTAAAGATCGGGAGATGTATGACTATACCATGTGCAAAGTGTGGATTTCATTAAATTTATATTTGAAATCTTTGAACATCGATTCTGATGCTGAATTTGTTGTGTGGTTGTCAGTTTGCGTCTGGGAACTTGGATGGGCCTATCCAGTACTAAAGCCAGAATGCAAAGTATGGTAGTTATGTCCGTCTATTTACTATTGGTATTTTATAAGAGAAACTTAACGGATCCCAGCGTAGGTCAGAAAGTGGAACCGAGTAGATATCTATTTATGCCAAAATCGAGCTTATGCTCGCATATTTGAGGGTCAGTTAAGACATTCTTTTTATGCAGACTTTTTCCCAATTGGTTTAGATATAGTGGTATTTGAAGAGGAATTAGTAATGGAAGCTAGTCCCATGTAAAACATACTTTTATGAGCTTCATATTTATAAGGCATTGCCCGTATTAATTGCAACTTGTTTATACTGTATACTGTTGATTATGTTTTACTGGAAAGTCACTAGTGCATGGTTAAACATATTGTTATGACTCATGAGCTCATAACATGTTCAATGCGGATCCATATTAGCACATTGAAACATATTAGCAGGGTTGCTTTTCGGAAGGAAAAAAAAAACTTATTAGTTAGGTTTCTGTTACCATGCTATTTTGACGACATGACTATTAACCATGGTGTTAGCTTGATGCTTTGACCCAGAACTCTCTCATAACTGAGTGACGCAATATAATGTTGCACCTTTAGATGACAAACTAAATAGCCTGAAAAATTGCTTGATCTCAACTGGTTCTCCTTGTAGGATTTCATTTTCTGTATTTATTTGTAGATTTTGCTGACTTTTCCAATGCAAGATTTAAGATACCCTCAACATAGAAGAGAAATAGCGCATGGTTAACCAATTTTGGAATATCGAGTAGAAAATAGTAATAAGACACTTGTTTCATCATATGAATATATGTTACATTTCCGTATAAAAAACAAGGGTATCCAAAATTAACAAAGTTTCTAGTGAAAAATCAAGTCTAGGTGTTCTTGCTGAAAGTTTTACTAAACCACGAGTTCTTCAAACATCAACCCCTAGTGCTTAAACTCCCTTGTGATCCGCCAACCATTGCTTCTACACTCACAGCCCAGTCTAAGCTGCATGTTGCCTGTTCCAAACTTTCAATATGGGTTTCTATAATGCTCTTGGCTTTGGCCAGTATATATCAGTACAAACAAAACAGACTAAAAGGTGATGTATTGAAAATAAAATGGCTACCTTTTTCTGCTTTGGAATCCAATTATTTGATCTAAGATCAATAACATCAAGAACCATAGATCGCAAAGGTGAGGCTAGATGTTGGTCAGCCGATAACTACTTTTTTAGTACATCAAAATAAGCATCAGTGAAACACCTAAATTCAGAATTTGTATCATCGAGTTGTTTGCCTACAACGTATATAAGCTGCATGCAGCCTCCATCTTTTCACCTCTAGACATAGGAGAAAAGTGCAACATAGATCACAAATTCTCTAAAGATCCAGTTAACAAATCATGCTCATTCATTTTTTCATCAAACTTAAAAAAACAACAAACAAACAAACAAACAAACAAACAAACACCAATTTCATCATTTTTAAAAAAGAATAGATATCTCACAAACCGTTAATCATTACGCCAAAACAAATCATACCATCACGAGTTCACGACGATGAATTATTTTGTTACACCAGAATTAGATGTGAATTATTAAAATTTAACCATTTTGGCGTTTTGTTACCTACTGGATAACTGGAGTAAAACAAGTATCTACAACCATAGTGACCAAGCTAACGACACACAAAGTGATTAGGATGACAATAAATCCAATGACAGCATACATGAATGCGGATCACGTATTTAACCATAATTTTAGTTTGCATTAAGCATGTGGCAATACATTTCCATTGTGCGCATGAATCCATACAGCACATTATGGGAAACAAGAAAAATTTTGATACGACAGGAAACAAGAATAAATAAGTAATTTAATATTTAAATGGAGCTTATAGTTTTAAAAGCCACTATAAGCCTGCTAAACAAGACTTATTATATAAGCAGGCTTATTTTAAAAGCTTAAGCCTCCGTAAGCCCTCTCCCAAACACAACCAAAGTATCTTCTTAGGGATGTGTATAGCCTACCACAGAAGAATGAACCAGTTTAATGCCTGTGAACTTATCAAACATCAGCAACAAAACTACGTCAATTTTGCAAACACAAATGAGTAGATATTCTGCAAGAGAAACTTGGTTAAAGAAGATAAACTGAACTAAATGCAGCAAGAGGATGGCTCAAGAATCAAGATAAAACAAAAAAAGCTGGCCAGTGGTGTAATGAACATGGTCACGAAGCTTAAATCGAGAGTCATTGCTCTAGTAAAGAAGAAGAGATTAACAAAACAAACGCAAAGTTAAAAACAAAATTATCAAGAAAAGGTATTCAAAGATCAACATCTGTCCAATAAAACAGCACGAACTATTTTAAAATAAAATGCTAACTTACTAAATTACCCGACACGTAAAAAAATATCCATGATCACCATAAAGAATACTAACTAATTAAACAGAAGGAACATGTGAACTACTAATAGACAAACACTCAAATAATGGTCAAGTCACAAATATAATCAAACTCTAGAAGAACACGCGCCCTAGTAAATCCAAGACACCTCCAAAACGAGAAAGAATACTAACTCTTATAATAGCATCACATATAGAACATATATTCATTCACACAAAACTAGCATGCCACATTATGTCCATATATACCTGTCTTGTATGATTACCGATCACCACTAGAAACTAAACAAAAATTATTTCAAATTAACTCAGCTAATCTTTCCAAAAAAAAAAAAAAAAAAAAAAAAAAAAAAAAAAAAACTGCCCAAAACAGCAATCCAATACATAATGAAAAAAATGTAAGCTTTTACAGAAAATCATCATACCGAGTACCATAACATAACTTGTAAGGGGGTGTTTGTTTAAGCTTATATGTGGGCTTACGAGCTTATTTGTTTTCCGCTTATATCTCATAAGCCTCAATTTTCCGGCTTATTTTAAGATTTGTGGGCTTATATTATATATGTTTATTATATCATAATAAACGTGTATAAGCCCACAAGTCTTAAAATAAGCCGGAAATTGGGGCTAATGAAGTCTAAGCCGAAATCAAATAAGCTCATAAGCCCACATATAAGCTTTAACAAACACCCCCTAACTCTAAACTACAATACAACTATTGAATCATCGAAAATCAAAATCATACAACCCAATAAAAGATAACAAAACAAAAAAAAAAAAAAAAAAAAAAAAAAAAAAAAAAAAAAAAAAAAAAAAAAACTGCTAGAAATCAATATCAAATAAACAACTTGCAAAATCCTTAAAAAACACAAATCAATGTAAGACTAGACATTTAGTTACCTATTGTGACATGACTCTGAGAAAACCTTAAAACTGCGGGTTCATTTGTTTCAACAGATCCCGATCTGAATTATTTGATTACAAAGTAGTAGTTCAAACAATAATAAGATTGATGATTGGGATCTATTGAAACAAATGGACCAGCAGTCATATAAGTAGAAACTATTGAATCAGTATCCATCATCAATACCAAGTGTGAGTGAAATTAAGCAAGTTAGTAGGCAATTTCTGCATGTATCATTAAAAAAAAAAAAAAAAAAAAAAAAAAAAAAGGAGTTTGCTGTAGGGATAAGAAATGATACAAATTATGGAGTGGCAGATGGGGAAGAATATATAGAAAGGGTTGTACTATACACGCACCCCGAATCTCATCTATACACACCCTTTTATGCATAAGGGTTGTATTGTGTGCTTAGCAATTTGTACGGTGTTTTATAAGGTGTTGCTATAGCAACTAAAAAAGTAAAGTAAAATAACTACAAATATCTAAGGTAGAGAGGCTGCTTCCAATTCTATGAAAGGAATAAAAGGACCTTCGGCCTTGCAAGGAGTGAGGATCGAACCCTTGACCTCTGTTTCCAGAGGCAAGGTGTTAACCACTTCATCCAAACCTCATATAGCAACTCTCGTATAGAAATGAATAAATTATATAGTTCGTCCCTTTAGTTTGAGGTAAATCCCTAATTGAGTATTATCTTTCTTTTTTTTGTTGAATGATTGATCCATATGTTGAAACTATTGCACATCGTTCCTCCTTATCACTAATTGCCGTTATTTTTTTCGTTAACTCTCAGTCGTCATGGCAACGTTAGTCCATTAACCAAACGATCGTTTGCAACGTTAGTCCTTTACACTAACAATCGTTTCTAATTAAATAAAAATTAGATTTTTTATGTAACTCGTCCGTTTTCTTACGTTTCTATCCGTTTTTGTATATTTTCGCCCGTTTTATACATTTTCGTCCGTTTTTTACATTTTTACATCTTTTCATCCGCTTTTACACGTTTTTCCGGTTTTATACATGTTCGTCCGTTTTTCTTACGTTTTCGTCTGTTTTTATACGTTTTCGCCCGTTTAGGTATGTTTTCATACGTTTATCTTACGTTTTTATTCGTTTTCGTCCGTTTTTATACATTCACGTCCGTTTTACACATTTTCATCTTACGTGTTACCTACTGGATAACTCGAGTAAAACAAGTATCTACAACTATAGTGACCAAGCAAATGAACAAAGCAATTATGATGACAATAATTCCTATTACAACATACATGAATGACGGATCATCAATCATGTATAACATAATTTTAATTTGCATAAGCGTGTGGCGAAACATTTTCATTGCGCGCATGAATCCATACAGCACATTATGGGAAATGAGAATAATTTTGATACGACATTAAACCAGATGCTCGTGGTAGTATTACTGACAGTTCCTTCGCCAAAAAATGCAGATTCCACTTGTTTCACTTTAAGTATTTCCTCAGGGATGTGTATAACCTACCAAGGAAGAATGAATCAGTTTAATGCTTGTAAGCTTATCAAACATCAGAACTAGGTCAATTTTGCAAACACAAATGAGTAGATTGATTCTGCAAGAGAACCTTGGTTAAAGAAGATAAACTGAACTAAATGCAGCAAGAGGATGGCTCAAGAATCAAGATAAAACAAAAACATGCTAAAAAGGACTGCTTGGTATAAAAAAATAAGGGGCATATTAGTTGAATATACTAACAACCAAGTTGGACCATCATTTAGAGTACAAATAACGATCAAATGCCTTATTTAAAGCATTACCTCTGTAATTTGTAACAGCTGGTCAGTGGTGTAACCAGGGCGGCGCCAGAAAGTTAAGGTCGAGGGGGAAAACTTGGATCTTTTAGAAACTACCCTACAAATCGGTTTGTTAGGGGGCAAATTACAAAAATAGCCAGATATTTTAAAATTTTACACTACAATTTTACTCGCTAGGGGGGAACGTGCCCACCCTCTCCCTCCTGTCTCCGCCACTGGGTGTAACGAACACGTTCACGAAGCTCAAATTGGGAGCCATTGCTCTAGTAAAGAAAAGGAAATGAACAAAACAAATGCGAAGTTAAAAACAAAATTATCAAGAAGTATTCAAAGACCAATATCTGTTTAATAAAACAGTACAGATTTTTTTTAAATAAATTGTTAACTTGCTAAATTACCCGACGTATAACTAATATGTAAAACAATATCAGTAATCACCATAAAGAATACTAACTAATTAAACGAAAGGAACATGTGAACTATATACTAATAGACAAACGCTCAAATAATCGTCAAGTTACAAATGTTATCAAACTACAGAAGAACACAACCTAGTAAAACCAAGATACCTCCAAAATGAGAAAGATTGAATACTAACCATCTTATAACAGCATCACATATAGAACATATATTAATTCACACAAAACTAGCATGCCCCATTATGTCCATATATACATGTCCTCTATGATTACTGACCACCACTAGAAAGTAAACAAAGATAATTTCAAATTAACTCTACTCTTTCCCAAATAAAAAAATAGCCCAAGACAGCAATCCGATCCATAATGAAAAAAATGTAAGCTTTTACAGAAAATCGTCACACTTAGTACTATAACATTTGTAAGGGGGTGTTTGTTTAAGCTTATATGTGGGCTTTATGAGCTTATTTGATTTTGGCTTGCATTTCATAAGTCTCAATTTTCCAACTTATTTTGAAGTTTATCGGCTAATATAAGTTTAAGTTTATTATATTATAATAACCTTGTATAAGCCCACAAGTAAATGAAAATTGGGGCTTATGAAATATAAGCCGAAATCAAATAAGCTCATAAGCAACACATAAGCTTAAAACAAACACCCCCTAACTCTAAACTACAATACATCTATTCAATCATTGAAAATCATAATCATATATACAACCCAATAAAAGATAAGCACAAAAAACATACTACTAGAAATTAATATGAAATAATTAACTTGCAACATCCTTAAAAAAAACAAATCAATGTAAGACTAGAGATTTACAAACTCAACCCGACATCTGAGAAAACCATAAAACTGCGGGTTCATTTGTTTCCACAGATCTCAATCTCTCAATTATTTGATTACAAAGTAGTAAGTAGTTCAAACAATAATTGGGATCTATGGAAACAAATGGACCAGCAGTCATACAAGTACAAATTATTCATAACTGAATCAATATCCATCAACAATAAGGAGTTTGTGGTAGGGATAAGGGATAAGTGTAGTGGCAGATATAAAGCAGGGGAAGAAGATATAGAGGTGTAACCCTAAAAGTAAAAGCCCATTGGGCTTTGCCCTATTGAATTTCATCTAGGGTTCGTTATCAAATAGCTATAAGTTACAGTATTTTAGATTAAGAACCAGAAGGACACGCGCGTTGTGGGGCGGGTATAGGTGTCAATTCAAGTCGGGTTTGGGTTAACAGGTTGGCGGGGTAGAAACCCTAACCGAACCGAATACATTTAAATCATATGTCAACCATAATCAGAACTTCACTCATTTAACCAGTATATATATACTTGGGTTGACGGGTTAAATTAGTTACACGGGTTGAATAGGTTAAATGAGTTTTGAGTTGACTCATTTAACTCATTTTATATAAAAAAAATTGGCACATTACACGAGTTAAACATGTTAAACGTGTTGGTGGTCGACCCGTTTAATCCACTTAACCTATATAATAAAATATAAGTAATTTTTAATTTACAAAAAACATTTTTAGACGGATTGGTGGGTTGACCCGTTTAATTTATTCCCAACCCGAACCTGACCTGTTTAATAAAATTCTTAAACGGGTTGACGGGTCGACCTGTTTAACCCACTTAACCCGTATAATAAAATATAAAGGCACCCGAGGTTATGGTGTTTCTGCCAATTCACGCCTTTTTGTAGATAGCCGGGTATGATTATGATAGAAGAACCCGAGTATGAGCAGGTTCACGAACCGGATGATAGCCGGATATGATTATGATAGCTAGGTATGACTGTATGAGTAGGTTCACGAACAACAAGGACAATTTTTGCAATTTACTCTTAATCTTAAAAAATAGTATTACGATTTAAAAAGGAGAAAATGAACACACTTAATGCATAACATATACATAATGAAGTTGCTAAAGAGTTTTCAGTCATTAGTTATTGGTGGACAACATGGCCATTAGATTAGAAAATAGCATCCAACTACTTTGGTAAAATGATAGGCCAGTGGTTTACAAAGACGTGAACGATCAACATGATTATCTGCCTGCTATCACATGAAACTACATGTCGAATAAGATGAAAAAAAATATGGTTTTTGATTCTGTCACTTGGATCTTGTGTTTCTATGAATCATGAATCTATTTGTTTCAAATGTATAGCTGAAAGCATTATGAACGAGCCATTAATCTCAACTTGCAGCACCGGATCACTTCTAATGACAAAAGAAAAGTATAGTCAGATCATAAAGACTACTGTTCGAGTAAGAACACAAACAACGATTTCATGTATATCTTTAGTATGTTCAATTCGCAAAACATTCGTCAGAACACACATACAGGTTGACTTTCAGTTAGAGATGCAGATAAAAAAGCCTTGATAAACTAGAAACCAAACTGGTAAAGACAGGTTTCATTAATATATATCACTGTTAGATAACGTTCATTCACATACACTGTTTCTATGGTTATGGCTCAACAAAGTAGGTACATGTTTAAGCATGATCAAGTGACAATTACCTTGACATGAAAACAAGTATAGTGAAAGAGGAAACTAGATATGTTGCTTACATAGCAGAGGTTCAGCAAAATAAGTTTTGAAGAACATTCGGGTTGAGCTTCTGGAGAGATGCAGCCTGACCCACTAGCTTCGCAATCAACCCAATTACACGATCCATGTATATACTGTAAAGCACGCACCTATTTTCTAACAGTTGAAGTCCTTTTTGAGCGTGAAGGATTGAAGTCACCCACTCTTCAAACAACTCTGCAGCAACCATCGATTTTATCATTTTAGTAAGCAGCTATTTCTTAAAGTCAAATATGTACTTCAACGAGTAGCTTATGCAACTCGAGATCTTACAGAAGAGCACAGAAACTTGTCTGATTCTACCTTTAAAAGCTCATCGTGCACTTCTAAGATAAAATTTTAGCTAGTAAAGTCGACTTCTAATTATGGAGATTAGTTACCCTTATTTTTACCAGAGAATTGACCTGCTTAGAGAAAATGGACGCTTACCTGTCACAAATTCATCTGTCTTTGACCAACTTATTAGGTAATCTGATACCAAAAACTCGATAAGCTGGATCCTGTCAATCAAGTAGTAAGTAGACATGACAAATTAATTATAATCCAAAGCTTATGTTTCTAGCGATATAATGTGACATACTGACATTGTACAAGATAATCAATTCTCAACCTTCTACATGATTATCAAGAAATTGTCTCTAGCCATATCTAAGTGCATGTTACCATATACATCTATAAAGGTTACAGATACAAGCAGCAATGAAATTACAGTATGCCACAGTTTTCATGTTGGGATATGGGAGTGGAGATGATACAAATTTCCATACATAAGATGAAATTTTGAGGTTCAAACTTGAATATGCAGTTGGGTTGGCTTTCATATCTATGACAGGTTGGAGCATAATAATAATGCAGAGTACTAAATAATATCAAGCTGTCGTTCAATGAGTGATTTAGTTTACATTTGTAACTAATTATACACAACAAATAATGCAGCATATGTAAAAGAAATGGATTATTAGGAAAGTAGCGAGATGATGATAGTGAATAACTTACAAAATGTAGAGACTGCTATGTATTTCAGGGAAAGTTGAGTCAAATGGATCAAGAAATAGCAAATTTTCAGCAAGTAAAGAGATTCTTTGAGAAACTGCAAGAATCACTCGCTGTCCAATACATGGCTCACTTCCAAGCTTACGAAGCAAGTGCTGAACATGGAACTGAGCATCTGTGTGAATCTGTTGGGCTTCTGCAATAAAATTCTTAATTATATACAGTAATCAGTTGCAATTTGATCGTATTACTAAAAAAGAGAATAACACATGATTACCATCTCCATGTGATGTACTGCACATTTTTCTAACTAGACGCAGTGACAAGCTGCCAATGATCCCTTCGACTTGTTCAGTAATGTTTCCCTTGGAGAAGATGCTCTTGGTTGAATCTTCAGAATAGGACAAACAGCAAAACCGTAAGAATATATCATATACTCTAAAGTCTAAATGGAACAAGGCAGTGGTTAGAAACAGCGACCTATTTCAAAAATCATGTGATAAAAAGGCATACTTCATTTTGTTGATTTGCCCATAACCATATGCCACAATTTACATATATAAGTTTAATTTAACTGATGCTTTAGATATACTTTTAGTATTCGTGATGTTTATGATACGCCTATATAATTACACTAGCATTACAAGTTCAATCAAAATATTGATACAGGATTGCAGGTTGATCAAGTACAACACTACAATCGATCCTCCTATCAACTATATCATGTCTAAACAACCATACAATACAAACACACACAGACATACATCAAATGGAATATATACCTAAAATGAAGTCTACAGCTTGGTGTGACCAGTTTGCAAAATTAGCATCATCTGGCTGCAACAATAAAACAAACATACTTTTATCGTTAAAACGTAAGACTAGGCTCACACAATCAGTAGATTAGTAGACTGAAGGACAGCGTGAACGAAAGTTATTAAATGTCAAACAAACTCTTACATTAGATATAGTATCACATAAGTCCACGAGATAATCAACCGATGCCCTGAGCTGCTCAGTCACCTCATCGTTATTCTCTACCAATACAACCAGCACACACAAATAAATGAACACTACTTATAACATAACTGTGAGTTCATTAGCATACAGAAACATTTGCGTTTATAACAATCATGCTAATCCATACCAGACAAATACAACCGTCGCGTTGAACCTTCACTTCTCCTTTTTCTTCTTTCCTTCAGTCTCACTGCAGAACTAAAATATCTTATTCAAAAATTCGAGTATAATACAGACACACAATCGAGTAACATTTTAGAAATTTACAAAACCTTGTCTGAGGAATCTACGGCGTAACACATCTGTGAATCTACCACCATCTCCTTCTGACATTTCATCATTAGGTCTCAATTCCCCTAAATTATCGAAAAAATAGCATCTACATGAAGCACCTCCAGTTAACATCTCATTATGCATTCCATCTGCATAACAAATTACACAATCACATCAAATTAGCTACAACCAGTTGTTATAAAACTCATATTACAAAGCCAGTAGCTACAATGTCAGTAACCGAAGCAAGCTGAGCCAAATCAGCCAAAAGAATCGGTTCGGTCAAAGTTGGTCAGCTGAGTCAAAAGTCGGTTTGAAGTATTTGAATAATTGCGTTAATCTGTCGAAATATATTTCTAACGCCCTATTAACAACTCTATGGTAATATACTAATATGAACATGTCTTACACATAATTTCAAATTTATAAATAAAAGTTCAAATCCGACCGAGTCCGATTACTCGCTACAAGGTAGTAGACCGCTCGAGTACATCATATATAGAGTATGTTTGGCAAAACTAGCAGCGTCATTTAGGCTACTTATTTTAATAAATTTTTTGGTAACGTATTTGTATCTCTTGTAACATAAAATGTAGCGTTCATAAAATCTGCGAATGCAAAACGCTTGTTGCCAAACAAGCTTTTTTTCATAAACACTAAATGCTCCAAACGGCTCTACGCCAAACACACCTTATATGTAGATCTATATAACAAACACACAAATACATTCATAGGTAGGTAGATATCTATATCACTTTTCAAAACATTCAGTGTTAAATCGAGTGACACCTAAACATATACGAACAATTTTTACAAAGTTAAGCAATCTAAAGGATGTGCTTAATAAGGTATATATACTTTTTTTTTTTTTTTTTTTAAATTCCATGTGATCTAAATGCCGTGTCTTATAAGTTCAGTGACCTAAGTGAACAAAAACGCAAAATTCAGTAACCTCTATTTTAATCCTTCTAAGGTCCTATTAACAATTCTATAGTCAAATGAACATGTGAATCATATAATTTCGAAATTCATATATAAAAACTCAAATCCGTGGCCAATTACTCGCTACAACGTAACTGAGGCGAGTTGAGCCGAATCTGCCAAAACTTGTCATACATATAATTTCGAAACTTATAGTTAAAAAATTCGAATCCAATTACTCGGCGAATAGCCGATTACGACATATAGATCTATATATACCTTCAAATTGAATGAGATCGTGTTGAAGTCGAATAATCTCCAGTTTACGCTCTTTCGCCTGTTTATTTATATCACAAATCACAAATTATTTTAATAATAAACTCATTTTATACAATTTTTTTTATATAAATTTAATTGGTGAATACCTTTCGTTTCCATTTGATAGCATCTGAATTGGAGGTTGAAGCAGGTGACTCATCGGAAGGTTTGTTGTTGATGAGTTTGGACCGAAGAAGAGCCATTGCTACCGCCAGCTTTAGCTGTTCGTCGGAGCCGGCGGCGGTGGTGGTGGTTGTTGCGGTGGTTTGTGACGGTGGTTGAGGTTGTGGTGACGTCATTTGCCCCAATTTTTGAAGCGCGGGAACTCTGGAATTTGGGTGAATTTTCCTTTCTTTTATAACAAATCATTTTATACCAAGGGTGTTTTTGACGCTATCATAAAAAGGATTAATTGGATTCATGAGTTCTTTTTTTTAGCATTTGTGTCACTTTTCAAATATAAAAATGCTCTTTTTATAAGTCCGGTGAATTTCTTTTTGTGGGTCTCTGACTACTTATCATGTGCCTTTGGGCTGGATACACTCGTGACCTCCTACAACTATCATTTTTCTTTTCACATCAGCTTTCTATCAATACTACGAAAAACATAACATACAAAAATACATTTTAATTAATTAAAACACACACAACACACGCAAAACAAACACCCGACCTTGGTCGAGTTCTCGACTCAAAAGCCAAACAACCATCACCGACCCTCATTGCCACATCAAGGGCGACCTTCATCGACCAAGGTCGACCGAAGGCTCGACCCCCTTACTGCGCCCAGCCTTAGTGCATTTTAGGGGTGATTCTTTTACAGTACTATTTTGATGACATGCCTATTTGTCAATGTTGTAGGTTTTAAGATGCTTTGAACCATAAATATTGCACAACTGAGTGGAGCAATATAATGTTGCACCGTAAGACAGCAAAGTGATTAGTGTGAAAAAAAAAAAAAAAAAAAAAATCACTATGATCTCAAGTAGTTCTCACCGAAGGATTTCTCATTTTCTTTGTCCATTCTGCGACTTTTTCATTGCAGAGTATAAGATACCCTCGATACAGAAGATGAATTGTTTATTGCACTAGAATTAGATGTGATTTGTCTAAAACTTGATTATTCTGGCATTTTGCTACCTATTGGATAACTCGAGTAGAAAAGTAGTAATAAGATATAGTCGCCTCATCGCATGAATGCTACATTTTCATTTAAAAAAAAAAAAAAACAAGCATACCCAAAATTAACATATTTCTAGAGAAATATCAACTCCGCTTTTGTTTATGACAAATTTTAACAAACCATACGTCACTCAAAAATACACTTCATTATTTTTGCTTGTTAACCTTTGGCTTCCATATCGAGCGTCCACCCTTATGGCGGAAGCTCCCTTGTGCTACACCCGCCATTGCCCCTTTAGTTGCCGCAGTTGAACCCAGTCTCAGCTGCATGTTATCTACATCAATATGGATCTCTATAATGCTCTTGGCTTTGACCTGTATATTGGTACAAAAATAACGTTGGGCGATTGTTAGATAAAGAATTGAACATACATAGTTTATTTACTGAACACATTGGCAACAGACTAAAAGGTGATGGTGAAAAAAAAAAAAAAAAAAAAATCCGCTACCTTTTCCTGCTTTGGAACCCAATTATTTGATCTAAGATCAATAACGTCAAGAACCATAGACCGCACATGTGGGGATAGATGTTGGTCTAATGATAACTTCTTTTCCAGTATACCTAAATAAGCATCCATGTAAGACCTACGACCAGAATGTGTGATACTATCAATCTGTTTGCCTACAACGTTTAAAAGCTGGCATACAGCCTCCACATTCACCTCTAGAGATTCTTTACTGTCAGGCGATAGAAGTGCCTGTCAAAAGTAAACATATATATAGAAGCCAAATGTATGACTAGATATAAGCATATAACTATCGCAACAAACTCAATATATTCAAATCATTAGTTTAAGAAACAAGAAGATGCGGATGATACCTTAATGACTCTATGAACGATACTTTCTGTAAGTAGTTTCTGCATATAAAGCTCACCAATAAAGCAAATGTTTCCAATGATTTGATGTTTAGTCAATTTTTCCAAATATGGATCTGCCAACAACTTGTCACTGTTTTCAAAAGCTTCTTGACATTTATTTATGATTAATCGCTTGAATGTGATATATTTATCATCAGATGGAAACGATGGGAGCTTCTTAATGAGATCGGAACATAGTTGAGCATACATACTGCAGAGACTAGGCTCAGCAATAGCATTGGCATGTATCAACGTAGCAACCCTCTGATTTGCATATAGAATATATATAACAATATACAAATGTTAGCATTTTTGTTTCACCTTTATTTTTGCATAATGTAGTAAAACAAACAAGATTTATCTTGCATAATATATCAGCATACTCTTTCATTTGTCCGGTTTTTGCTATTATAAGTTGGGTTTGTGTCCCGTTTAGTCATCTGATAACTTCAAAATTAGTATTTTCAAAAGTCATCTGATAACTTCAAAATTAGTATTTTCAAAAGTCATCTTTTATGGGTTTTTGCTTACAAAAAGACTCGAAATGAGACAAATGAGAAAGTATATGTTTATCTTATGCAAAAGAGTAACAAATATTAATGACCTGTAGAGTGTCAACTGTAGTGATCTTTGAGTTGATAAGTAGGTCCTTGAGGAGATCAAACTTCAACTTGTTCACAACACTGAATGTCAAGAAAGACGCATTTATTTGATACAATTTATACAGTACATTCTTTAGATGTTAGAATAGAAACTGAAAATCACTTACCGATCAACTTCATCTAATTTTCTCTCCAACTCCATATCTCCAACCAAATCTGAAGTTTTTTTTTCTATGTGTAAAACTTGAGAAAATAAATACTGTATTTCTGTATGAAAAGGAGGGAGGAAGAGGACTAATCTGTTCTCAAGAATTTTTTTGAGATAAAAGGGAGATAAATCAAAATTATGTGGGATTAGATGTAAGTTGAGGTGCTTAATTATTGGTTGATGTTTGGTTCGTACCCTTTTCTTCTTACTGAAGAACATGAGAAAAAAAATATATGCTAGGTAGTACTGCAGTAGGCACCCACCTTCTCCTACATCTTTTTTTACTTTTCCTTTACTCTTCTTTCTTTTCTTTATTTTCCCTTCCAAATAAAAAAGTTGAGAACATGATTGGTTTTCTTTTCTCTTCTTTTTTGAACATTAATAAACTAATTTAGTACATGTATAACGATTTAAAAAAGAGAAATTAATAAACTAATTACATATAAATGAAAGAAGTTGCTCAAAGTATTTTTTGAATGATATCTTTAAGGGGCTCATTAACAGTTTAATACTCGACCATCTTCCTTGACGTTGAACAAAAGGATTGTATGTAAGGGGGGGCGGGGGGGGGGGGGGGGGGGGGGGGATGGTTGTTCTAGGGGTGCACGGGAACCCCATAGATTTTTCTAAAATGAACCCGATCCTTAATTTTTCTTGCACTGACTGTATGGTCAAATTATAATGAACAATGTTAGACTAAGAACGCATAATATGGTTTCATGTATGTCTTTTGTACGTAAATTCCAGAAAACATTTATCAAAATATACGCAAGCATAAAATTAATGTATGATCAAATCATAACGAACTATGAAAAACTTGGAACCAAACTGGTATTGTTAGATTATGTTCATTCAGCATAAACTATTTCTATGCAGTGGCGAAGCTTGGAATTTTTAAGTGGGGGGTCGGGATCTAATTTTTTTTTTCCTAAGGCTATATTTCAGGTATACCGAAATTTTCGGGGGGTCGAAACCGAATATACCGAAATTTTTCTACACGAAAACTATATACCCCCTACATCGCAAAAAAATTTTCGGGGGGTCGGGCGCCCCCGGCCCCTTAAAAGCTGCGCCACTGTTTCTATGGCTATAGCTCAACAAAAGAAAAACATGTTTTAGCATATGAACAAGTGACAATTACATCAACATGAAAACATATTTAGTGAAAGAAGATACTAAATATGTTGCTTACATAGCAGAGGTTCAGCAAAATAAGTTTTGAAGAACATTCGGGTTGAGCTTCTGGAGAGATGCAGCCTGACCCACTAGCTTGGCAATCAACCCAATTACACGATTTATGTATATACTGTAAAGCCCGCACCTATTTTCTAACAGTTGAAGTCCTTGTCGAGCGTGAAGGATTGAAGTCACCCACTCTTCAAACAACTCTGCACCAACCAGCGATTTTATCATTTTAGTAAGAAGCTATTTTGTAAAGTCTAATATGTACTTTGACGAGAAGCTTATGCAACTTGAGATTTTACAGAAGTTCACACAAACTTGTCTGATTCTACCGAACGGTTCTTGAAATGTTCACTGAACGTTCAGTTCGTTTACAGCCCTAATAAAAAGAATTAATTGTGTCTTTTTCGTGGATTCACGAGTTTTTTTTTTTTGTGCGTTCTTGTCACTTTTTAAATACAAAAATGTTAACAACCCTCATTTTTCCGCTTACATCAGCATTCTCTCACCGGCGATATAGAGATGACTTTTTATCACAATAAGGCGACCTACACTACGAAAAAAATACCCTACAAAAATACATTTTAATTAATTAAAACACACACAACACACGCAAAACAAACACCCGACCTTGGTCGAGTTCTCGACTCAAAAGCCAAACAACCATCACCGACCCTCATTGCCACATCAAGGGTGACCTTCATCGACCAAGGTCGACCGAAGGCTCGACCCCCTTACTGCGCCCAGCCTTAGTGCATTTTAGGGGTGATTCTTTTACCGTACTATTTTGATGACATGCCTACTTGTCAATGTTATAGATTTTAAGATGCTTTGAACCATAACTATCGCACAACTGAGTGGAGCAATATAATGTTGCACCGTAAGATGGCAAAGTGATTAGTTAAAAAAAAAAAAAAAAAAAAAAAAAAAAAAAAAAAAAAAAAAAAAAACCTATGATCTCAAGTAGTTCTCACCAAAGGATTTCTCATTTTCTTTGTCGATTTTGCGACTTTTTCATTGCAGAGTATAAGATACCCTCAACACAGAAGATGAATTGTTTATTGCACCATAATTAGATGTGATTTGTCTAAAACTTGATTATTCTGGCATAACTCGAGTAGAAAATTAGTAATAAGATATAGTCAGGGGCGGAGCCATGCCCACAGTAGTGGGGGGACATCCCCCAACAAATCTCGTGATGACACACTAAATATGTTGAAAAAAAAATCATTTTTTTTTTTGAAAAAAAGTGAAGTGCCCTCAACATAATACTCGAAGTGCCCTCTTCAAATTTCGATTAAAAATATTTAGAGTCAAATTGTTCACCTGGAAACATTTTCCAAAAGTTGTTGATCGGAAAAAATGGAGAACCAAGCTTGACTAAAACCTCTGGTCGGATGAATGGAGGACCGACCGACCCGGGTTTTCACGTGGGGCATGGGGAAGTGGATACTAAAAGTAAAATAATTTATTAATTGCTTATAGTAATAGTGTATATAATAATAATAATAATAATAATAATAATAATAATAATCCTTTGTTTAAATTTTGTACATAACGAGTGGCGAGGGTATTTACAAAAGTTTTTATTGTAATGCGTTAGGTTTAAAGCAAGCCGTTATACTGATTCAGCTTAACGATACAAAATTAGGTAGGGCTTCTTGTTGTAAGATCGTGGTATGTTTTTGGCCGACACGTGTTGTATTTGTTTGAACAAATGTTATGTGAAGCTATATTTGTAGTTGTCATACGGCGTCTTTATATATATATATATATATATATATATATATATATATATATATATATATATATATATATATATATATATATATATATATATATATATAAAACTTCAACATTTTTTATAAAACCGTACGTGCTTTAAAAGCATATCAATATTGGGCTTATTTTGTTCGTTATTGAGAGGCCTTTTTGCCAGTATTTTTTTTATTCAAAATTTCGGTAGATATCTGTTAGATATTTGGTAAATAAAGTTTGTTATATAAAAAAGTCGTAAATATTAAAAAGTTCAGGGTGTGTTTTGTAATGATTACATTATTGGGTAAATTTAGTAATATTTTAATGTCGTATGAATATTTTACTCTGTTCATGTTATGTATATAAAATTAAAAATATTAGTTTATTGATGCTTCGGATTTCGGTCTATTGTGTAATGTTATATACAAGTGGGAAGGTGCCCACTGCGTTGCGGGATTTTAAAAATTTTGCGGTAATTATTTACGAATAATGTTTAGGCGGGGCTTCTCATTTCATGTTATGTTTTTTGCCGACACGTGTTGTATTTGTTTGGAACAAATGTTGTGTAAAGATATATTTGTAGTTGTCGTACGATGCCCTTTTTGGAATGAATATTGTATCGGCACTAGTGTGTTGGCAGGGCTAATTTTAACTCTTTTAGTTAAAAAAAAAATATTTGATAGGTTAAGGGCGCATTTTGAAAGTTCTTTTATTTAGAAACTATATCTATATCAAACTTCAATATTTTTTATAAAACCGTAGGGCATGTCAAAATTATATAAATATTGGGCTTGTTTTGTTCGTTATCGAAAAATCTTTTTGCCAGTATTTTTTTATTCAAAAAACTGATAGGTATCTGTTAGATATTTGATAAATAAAATTTGTTATATAAAAAAATCGTAAATATTAAAAAGTTCAAGTTGTGTTTTGTAAGTTTTCTTATTTCTTTACTAATATTTGAAAAAACAAATATTTCCACACCCCGTACAACAATAGTATTTTACGAGTATCATATATGTATCCCATTATTTTATTGTCGTTGGAGTTTGATCCATTGCAAATTGTAATATACAGAGAATGCCAGGACAATATTTATACCGTTTGTTACGTAACTTTTAGACACAACGAATTGGGAAACCCGCACGTTGCTGCGGGGTGTTTTCCTAGAGAGGTATCCTGTGATAATTTTAGAGCAACGGAGGACAACCATTGTGTGAATGGTTAAGTTGCTAATAAAGAAATAAACACACCTTATTGCTAAGTCAGATTGTGAGTATATGTGGAGATACATATTGAGACACTCATGAATACATAGATATAAGCTGCATTGGCTGGTCAAATGTTTTACAAAAGGGGATTTGCACAGCTAAATGTTATCTGCTACATAAAGCAGTGTTGTGGAAGTTACACAAAAGCATAGATACATGTTTAGTTGTGGAGGTTATACAAAAGGATGCATAGGTGTTTTGAAACATATTTTTGCAGCTGCAGCACAAATATTGTACAAAACAAACTATTTTTTAGGAACGGTTGTAAATCGTTCAAATATTTACATTGCCAACTTCAGCTTTAGGCTGTTTTGCTCTTGTCGGTTGACCTGGTTCTTGGCTTTTCTGCTGTTGAAGGATCTGTTGCGACTGTAACAGAGATGAAAAAAAGAAAATTGTAATTAGTATTTATTTAAAACAAATGATGAAGCATTGGAATGGCATATGTAACAATTCGCAATTTCAGGTTAATTACTATTCCCGGAAAATTTACTATTCATTTTTACTATTCATTTGTTTCTGAAATTTTCCCGAAAGTTGATTTTTATTTCATATTCTCAAGTGATAAATCATTTCCATGGCAAATTAAATGTTTGACATTCGTCAGATCATTTTCGTGAAAGTTATTAAGGAATTACACGGAATTACACGTTTTAGGGTAAAACGTCAATCAGAAATTCTACGCACAACGAAATTCAACCCCGTCAGGTGACCCCACATCAGAAAAATATTTAACACACTCATGATTTATTTGAGAATAAATCATGACTGAGAAAAATATGACCAGAATAAACCTCGGCCGTGAAAAACTGGAATTTTCAGTTTTACGCGTTTTTACTCAGCCGTAACCCTAGCCTTTACCTGCACCGCGTTTCTAAGACGATTTGAGTTTTCAACTTATTAGAATAAGTAAACATATTTTTCCCTCCTCCATTGACCAAAAATCATCCCTTGATGTTATAAGTCATTTCGTGATTTTTAGGCTTACGGTTTGATGTCTAAAAGACATTTAATACCAACCGACACTAGACTGAGCCCAGTCTAGACATTATAAATCATTTTAAATCATTTTTAACCTATTAGAAAAGTAACATTTTACTTTTCTCAATTTTACGCAATATTCGTACATTTTACGTATTACGCGTTTTAGACCCGTGTTTCCAGTTTTTAGCAGGGCTTACCACCCAAATGGAACCTACCACTCATTTTATATTTTATTATGAGACATATGGACATTTCTAACAATACTTTAAAGTTTCATAATTTTACGACACCCGGTTTTACGTTTTGAGGCCTAATCATTTACGGTTGTCATTTCCCGGAGTCAAAACTCATCCTAATACTTAGGATATTATCAAGCCAAGCCACCTCACCCCCTTATCCCTTGTGAACCGCCATAAGGGGGGGGGGGGGAGTCACACCCTTGTGTGGCTTGATCTTGTATCACTTGGTCTAGGATGTATACATGTGTAGTTTTGCCAAGAAAATATCCTAAGTAACTAACCTCCTCTTGAGACTATAAATACTCCCTCTCCCCCCTTCCTTTGGCCGTCCATCACCAACACCACAACACTCTCTCCATAGCTTAATTTCCTTCAAAGTTATAGCAAGGATCAAGTGCAAGTTCAAGTAGAAACCCTAGTTTGATCATAAGTTACCAAAACTCTTCCAAACCCTAATATACTTGGTGATTTCTTTTGAGTTTAAATCCACTCAATTCACCTCAACCTTCATCATCCATCTTTCAAGAATACCAAGGGTAGAAAGGTTGCATGAAGTGAAAAGGGTTGAAGCAAGTCTATCAAAGTCCATTTCCTTACTTGTTACTCCTTTCTTTAATTAGAAAGCCAAAAGTTGTAAGCCTAAACCTAACATGCTTCTTGTTAATTTATCATGTTCATATCATTTACATGTTATTCTTGCTATATTATGTCTTGTATGAATGTCCATGGTGTATAAAAATGACTAAAACATGTTATACTTGATTGTTAAGATAAGTTACTAAAACAAGCAAACTAGTGACTTTCTTGGTAAGACCTGATCAAAATGGTAAAAATTTGATATTGGATTATTACATATTACAGTAGAGGACTTAACAAGGAAACCATAGCAATTTGAACCAACTAAAAAGAGTATACGAGTCAAAAGTTATGGCGATTTGAAGTTACCAAAACTTTCCGGCAAAACTGCCTAAAAAGCTTCTGTGACAGAACCTAAAACACGCAAAAAGAGGCCTTTCTGGTCCGATTCATGAAAAAGTTAAAACACAAAAGTTGTCCGGAATCACGTTTTCATTCAGGATTTAAGAGGCTCGAGCCTTGAAAACGCCTTCTGAGTGAGATATTTCTCGGTTTCTTAACAGCTATTTACATATATATAAGTCACTAGATTATGGTTATACTTTGAACGGAACAAGAGGTCTTATGACCAATAATCAAGACCACCACCATGGCTAGAGCCAAGGTTGTGTCTCATGACCTTGAAACAAGGACTAAAGGTCATGGCTAGGCCATGACGAAATGACCATACCAACTTACATAGGCGTAAACATGAAACAATGAATTAGGCGATAACTTGAACAAGCAATTTGGATCTACTTCACTTAAAAGGAAACCATGAGATTTTACCAAGAGAAAATGGTCATTCAAGACTTATGAAACTACCCCTAATAACAATCTTCATGTACAAATAAACTTTCCTAAGTTTATCCAAATATCGGACATGTAACTTTTCGGATCAAAACTTATATCTATATATTTTATCAACTACTACAATAGTAGGGAGCCTCATGTGAGGAGTTCATTATGTAAGCCGTCGAGATGAGTTGTGGATTTATGAGTTAAAGTGTCCTGGCTCCTCGAACGCTTACTAACATGACTTCTGAATTATGTCGGCCCGAACGGTAGTAAACGATATACCAAAACATACATGTTCATGAATCTTTCTTTCAAGGACTTACAATATACACCATACCACATCATGGACTAAATGCAAGATATATATATTGGCACTCCGTTATATTCTCTATACAAATCCTAAGTCGCAACATTCTATTATAGGTTGCTCGTAGAAACCTACACGATCCAACCACTACCTTCATTATTTGCTATCGTACTTAAGGTGAGTTCATAGCCCCGCTTTACATTACTTCAATGTTTTACAAACCCTTGAGGGGAATACATGCTACTTTTAAACCGAACACAATGCTTTGAAACTGTATGCTGCCTGATTGTTTTATTATTACTAAGTACCTACCTTGCCAATCCTAGGCCCCTATCATGAACCATTTAATCACTAGAATTAGTGAGCGCGAGTATTGTGAATAGGCCTATTGGGATTGACGAATCCCATTTGTTTGAGCAGATTAGTTCAACAAATGCACTATATTTGAAACATTAAGTATGACGGCAAAGTACTTACCGGGGCAACAAAACCGCCGATTGATATTGGTACCCGTTAACGTATTGGTTGCATGAGCTTAGTATATAATAATAACTGTTTTGTTTTCTAACATGAGTATGAGTCTAATTAACTCATTACTACCAACATATTGTGTTCAACCGTTAAACAAACTCTATGAATTTCACTCAACCTTTGTGTTGACCTCTTAAGCATGTATTTCAGGTCCATGATAATCAAGAATGGAGCGGGAAGGGCACGTACCGAAGGAAGAAGGCTATAAACTATTATGTCATTCGATAAAAACATCATAGACTTTATATTGATGTGTTTTGAAACAATGGAACCTTTTGGGACCTTACTATGTAAACTCTGATATATTTGAATAAATATGAATGACAACTCTTTTTAATACAATTCGTTTAGAGATCGTTTTCTATTATTATGACTGTTGTGCCGTCGAGTAACACCCAAGTTGAATTCCGCTTCATCATGAATTGGGGGTGTTACAGATTGGTACCAGAGCCATGGTTATAGAGAAACGGGTCTAAGTGAGACCTAAACTATAACTACAATAACAAGCAAAAACATTTTTATAGCCTTCCGCTCTTCGTGCCTTCCATCCTCCAGAAGATTATGGACTTATTACACATGTTATGCTACATGAACATATTTGTATATTGTCATATGCACATTTCCTTAGTTTGAGCATTTTCCATAAACATTTGATTTATTTTGACATCGAAATACTAATTGTAGACATCATGTCCGCACCTCCATCTCCCGATCATCTTCCTGCTATGCCTGAGTATTTACCAATTCTTCCCGGACCCGATGATCCTTACTTTGAACCAATTGACTACGACGACGAGGAAGAACCTTACGAGGATCTAGATGTAGATTCGGACGAAGATCCTGAAATGGATATGGACATAAACATCGATGATTACGAAGAGGATCATGAAATGGATGTTGACATCGAAGGCATCGATGACATTGAGGAAGCGGAGGAACAAATAATAGTGCCACATCTATCACCATTGACATCTCCACCTCCGGTTTCACCAATTTCATCCGAATCTAACCATACCACTCCAGCTCAAGTTCCGAAATCTACTTACCAAACCGGCGGAACATCTACATCTACACATATGTTCGTGAACTCAGCTCAATACGAAATCTACTCTTTGAAACAAGCCCTCAACCTGACCCAACTCAAAGTTCAAAGTATGGCAAGTCAAATGCACGACTATATATCCAAGGTAAATTCTGTCAGAATGGACGCCATGAATGCCCGAGATGACCTATATTGGTTTAAGCTTGACATGAGCTATGTCAAGAGGGACTTGACTCATCTTGGGAAAATAGTCTTAAATCCTCTAACCGGCCTGGATAACGTCAAAGATAGACTCACTTTGGTTGAGAGGGCCCAAGAACAGGATGCGGTACAAATTCACAAACTACTTAACCGCCTAAATACCGCAGAAATCCGGTTAGATGTTGCAAACTTTGATAGGTATCAACTTAAGAATGATTTGTGTGGAATGCAAACTCAAATGAGTTCCATACAACAAAGGCTATACCAAAAGGATGTCAAAGAATACCGTCCAAATGAAAGTGTAGACGTGTTAGCAACACGCGGAAATAATAATCCGACCGGACTACAACAACCTCCCAACCGACGTTAGACTAGTGTTATAGTACTAGTTATCTTTAGTACAACGTTGTAATTACTAACTGAAAGTATCAGTTAGTAAGTTTTGAATGAACTTGTAATAAGTTCGATTTTGTAATCAACGTTATATGAATAAAACTTTTGTTTTATATACCATCATGTGTTATGTTTTTAAGTTTCAACATTATTACCCCATCATTCTTATAAAAAATTGTGCTCATCTCACAACTCTCTAATTACAACGTATCTTTTGAACAATAGAATCATGGCGCCAAAGAAAAAGACACCACCAACGATGACGCAAGCTGCCATCCGTAAACTGGTAAAGGACAGTGTCAATGCAGCACTTGTCACGGAACGAGCAGCCGTAGCTGCAGCAGCTGCAGCAGCTGCCGAAGCCGACACTGCTGCTGGTGCTGCTGATGATGCAGCAGCCGCTAATGCTGCAGCAGCTGCTGATGCTGCAGCAGCCACGGAAGCCGCCATTGCTGCGGAAGCTGCTATAGCTGCAGAGACTGCCAGAATTGCCAGTCTTAACCTTGGAGGACCAAACTCAACTGCCCCTCCGGTGACAAATGTCGCTACAGTACCAAAGGGTTGCTCGTTCATTTCCTACTTGAAATGTGAACCCATCAAATTCAAGGGTACTGAAGGAGCTGTGGGTCTGACCCGCTGGTTTGAAAAGGCGGAGTCAGTATTCTTGGTTAGTAAATGTACTGAGGGTGACAAAGTTCAGTATGCCACGAGTACTTTGTTGAATGAGGCGTTGTCCTGGTGGAACTCAATTGCTCAACCCATGGGCATTGAGAATGCCTACAAAATTACTTGGTCTAATTTGAAACAAATGATGATCAAGGAATACTGCCCTCGTAGCGAAATGCAAAAGTTGGAAGTTGAATTCTGGGATCATACGGTTAGGGGTAATGATATCATAACCTACAATCGTCGATTCCAGGAATTGAGGATACTTTGTCCAACAATGGTTTCCACAAAGGAAAAATTGTTGGAAAGGTATATCTGGGGACTTCCATCAAGCATACAGGGGAATGTGACTTCGGCAAATCCTAAGGAACTTGATGAAGCTATGCGGATGTCCCGCAGCCTCATGGACCAAGTGGTACGTATGACAGAAACCCGAAAGCAAAACAACCCCAACAACACCAACAATGCCAACAACAGCAATACCAATAATCCCAACAACTCCAACTACCGTAACAACAACAACAACAAGAACAACAACAACAAGCGACCATGGGATGGTAACCGTGGGAGTAACAACAACAACAACAACAACAACAACAACAACAACAACCAAACCCGAAACAACAACCATCACAATCAACAGAACAAGAGACAAGAAGCCGCGACGGCTTATGTTGCTGCACCAGCTGGTGGTAAGTACGTTGGTAATCTACCACAATGTACCAAGTGCAATTACCATCATGAAGGTCCTTGCCCGGCCAAATGCAACAAGTGTCAGAAGCCTGGACATCTTGCCAAAGATTGTAGGGGCAAGGGTATAGCTACTGGGGCTAACACACAGCCCATAGTTACATGTTTCGGGTGTGGTGAAAGGGGACACTTCAAAAACAATTGTCCTCGAAACCAAGGACCCCAAGGCGGAGGTGCTCGTGGTAGAGCCTATGTCATGGGAAATGGAGAACCACACCAAGACCCGAACGTGGTTACCGGTACGTTCTTACTCAATAACATTCCTGTTAAAGTCTTATTCGATTCTGGTGCTGATATGAGCTTTATATCTACTAGAATTGCGCCTTTACTTGATATTCCATCAATTACTTTAACCACTAGTTATAGTATTGAACTTGCTACCGGTGACTTAGTAAATACCAATACCGTAATCCCAAACTGTACCCTTAATCTCTTAGACCACCCCTTTAACATCAATCTTATGCCAATCGAACTCGGAAGCTTTGATGTTGTTATTGGCATGGATTGGTTGTCTAAACATCAAGCTAACATTATTTGTGGTGAAAGAGTTGTGCACATTCCATGTGACAATGAAACTTTGATCATTCGTGGTGATCAAAGTGGAACTCGAATAAACATCATCTCATGTATCAAAACCATGAAGTACATTGAGAAAGGATGTTATGCTTTCTTAGCCCACGTAACAGAAAAGAAAACTGATGAAAAACGTCTCAAAGATGTTCCTATTGCCCGTGAGTTTCCTGAAGTCTTTCTAGAAGATTTACCCGGACTACCACCAAATCGTCAAATAGAGTTCAGAATTGATTTAATACCAGGAGCGGCGCCAGTTGCCCGCGCACCATACCGGCTAGCACCTTCAGAGATGCAAGAGCTATCAAATCAATTACAAGAACTTTCGGACAAGGGATTTATTCGACCCAGTTCCTCACCTTGGGGAGCTCCAGTTTTATTCGTGAAAAAGAAAGACGGGTCATTACGAATGTGTATTGACTATCGTGAACTAAACAAATTAACCATAAAGAACCGATACCCACTACCAAGAATTGATGATTTATTCGATCAATTACAAGGTTCAACCTATTACTCAAAAATTGACCTACGATCAGGTTACCACCAAGTTAGAGTTCGTGATGAAGACATTCCAAAAACAGCCTTTAGGACACGATATGGTCACCATGAATTCCAAGTGATGCCATTTGGGTTAACAAATGCACCGGCAGTATTCATGGATCTCATGAATCGGGTGTGTAAACCATATTTGGACAAATTCGTGATCGTATTCATAGACGACATTCTCATATATTCCAAAAACGAAGAAGAACACAAGGAACACCTGAGAACAATTTTAGGACTACTCAAGGAAGAGAAATTGTATGCAAAGTTTTCCAAATGCGAATTTTGGATTCAATCCGTACAATTCCTTGGGCATGTGATTGACAAGACCGGTTTACATGTCGATCCCGCTAAAATTGAAGCTATCAAAAATTGGCCAACACCTACCACTCCTACAGAAATTCGTCAATTTCTGGGTCTAGCCGGGTATTACCGAAGGTTTATTGAAGGATTTTCCTCAATAGCAAAGTCTTTGACTAAGCTAACTCAGAAAGACAAGAAATACGTGTGGGATGAAAACGAAGAAAAAGCTTTCCAAACCCTCAAACAGAAACTTTGTAGTGCTCCTATCCTAGCATTGCCAGATGGGATAGAAGATTTTGTAGTCTATTGTGATGCATCGCACCAAGGGTTAGGTGCCGTGTTGATGCAACGTGATAAGGTCATGGCTTATGCATCAAGACAACTCAAGGTTCATGAGGAAAATTACACCACTCATGACTTAGAGTTAGGAGCTGTGGTCTTTGCACTAAAAATCTGGAGACACTATCTATACGGTACTAGATGTACTGTGTACACCGATCATAAAAGTCTACAACACATTTTGGACCAAAAAGAACTAAACATGAGACAACGTCGTTGGTTGGAATTACTAAGTGATTATGACCGCGACATTCGTTACCACCCAGGAAAGGCAAACGTAGTAGCCGACGCCCTGAGCCGAAAGGAACGGGTTAAACCACTACGAGTCCGAGCCTTAGTTTTAACCATAAATTCAAACTTTCCTACTCAAATCCTTCACGCTCAAGCTGAGGCGGTGAAACAAGAAGACATCCAAAAGGAAAAGTTGGATGGCATGATACAAAAGAAATTCGAAACCCATTCAGATGGAACTCTATGCTTCCAAGGTCGAAGTTGGTTACCACTTTTTGGTGGCCTACGAGACTTGATCATGCATGAATCACACAAGTCTAAATACTCCATACATCCAGGATCTGATAAAATGTATCACGATCTTAAGTTACTCTATTGGTGGCCGAACATGAAAGCCGACATTGCAACATACGTTAGCAAATGTCTTACCTGCTCCAAAGTAAAAGCCGAACACCAAAAACCATCCGGTCCATTGCAACAACCAGAAATTCCTACTTGGAAATGGGAAAGAATTACTATGGACTTCATTACCAAGCTCCCAAAGACATCAAGCGGTTATGACTCCATCTGGGTCATAGTTGATCGTCTCACAAAATCCGCACACTTTATACCAATCAAAGAGACTTACAAAATGGAACAACTAACCTGACTATACGTCAAAGAAATAGTCTCAAGACATGGTGCACCAATATCCATCATATCCAACAGAGATGGTAGATTTACTTCCAATTTCTGGCAGTCACTCCAAGATGCCTTTGGAACAAATCTAGACATGAGTACAGCGTACCACCCTCAGACCGATGGTCAGAGTGAACGAACTATTCAAACACTTGAAGACATGCTTCGAGCTTGTATAATAGACTTTGGAAAAGGATGGGATACTCATCTACCATTAGTCGAATTTTCCTACAACAACAGCTATCATACAAGTATTCAAGCAGCTCCATTTGAAGCACTTTATGGTCGAAAGTGTCGTTCACCTGCTTGTTGGGCTGAAGTGGGAGAAGTTCAACTCACTGGACCAGAACTCATCCGTGAAACAACGGATAAGATTGTACAAATCAGAAGTCGACTACAAGCCGCAAGAGATCGACAGAAAAGTTATGCCGACACACGACGCAGACCCCTAGAATTCCAAGTCGGAGATAGGGTTATGCTAAAGGTATCGCCTTGGAAAGGCTTGGTACGATTCGGTAAACGAGGAAAACTAAACCCAAGATACATCGGACCATTCAAAATCCTAGCCAGGGTTGGCCCTGTGGCGTATAGACTCGAGCTTCCATCGGAACTCAGTAGTGTACACCCCACTTTCCATGTATCTAACCTAAATAAATGCTTATCAGATGAATCACTCGTGATTCCACTCGATGAAATTCAACTCAATGACGATCTTCAATTTATTGAGGAACCCGTAGAAATCATGGACCGAGAGGTCAAACAACTCAAGCAAAGCCGTATTCCAATTGTCAAAGTTCGTTGGAACTCACGACGTGGTCCTGAATACACATGGGAACGAGAGGACCAGATACGTAAGAAATACCCACATCTTTTTACCAACGAAGCTTCTACTCCCAATGCAAATTGATCTCCGGGACGGAGCTCTCATAT
The DNA here is from genome assembly GCA_030686995.1 of Artemisia argyi. NCBI lineage: Eukaryota > Viridiplantae > Streptophyta > Magnoliopsida > Asterales > Asteraceae > Artemisia > Artemisia argyi. Next base: position 171,629,492 of record CM060705.1, on the reverse strand, counting down.
GGGGTGAAGACTGTTACAATTCGCAATTTCAGGTTAATTACTATTCCCGGAAAATTTACTATTCATTTTTACTATTCATTTCTTTCTGAAATTTTCCCGAAAGTTGATTTTTATTTCATATTCTCAAGTGATAAATCATTTCCATGGCAAATTAAATGTTTGACATTCGTCAGATCATTTTCGTGAAAGTTATTAAGGAATTACACGGAATTACACGTTTTAGGGTAAAACGTCAATCAGAAATTCTACGCACAACGAAATTCAACCCCGTCAGGTGACCCCACATCAGAAAAATGTTTAACACACTCATGACTAAGAAAAATATGACCAGAATAAACCTCGGCCGTGAAAAACTGGAATTTTCAGTTTTACGCGTTTTTACTCAGCCGTAACCCTAGCCTTTACCTGCACCGCGTTTCTAAGACGATTTGAGTTTTCAACTTATTAGAATAAGTCAACATATTTTTCCCTCCTCCATTGACCAAAAATCATCCCTTGATGTTATAAGTCATTTCGTGATTTTTAGGCTTACGGTTTGATGTCTAAAAGACATTTAATACCAACCGACACTAGACTGAGCCCAGTCTAGATATTATAAATCATTTTAAATCATTTTTAACCTATTAGAAAAGTAACATTTTACTTTTCTCAATTTTACGCAATATTCGTACATTTTACGTATTACGCGTTTTAGACCCGTGTTTCCAGTTTTTAGCAGGGTTTACCACCCAAATGGAACCTACCACTCATTTTATATTTTATTATGAGACATATGGACATGTCTAACAATACTTTAAAGTTTCATAATTTTACGACACCCGGTTTTACGTTTTGAGGCCTAATCATTTACGGTTGTCATTTCCCGGAGTCAAAACTCATCCTAATACTTAGGATATTATCAAGCCAAGCCACCTCACCCCCTTATCCCTTGTGAGCCGCCATAAGGGGGGGGGGGAGTCACACCCTTGTGTGGCTTGATCTTGTATCACTTGGTCTAGGATGTATACATGTGTAGTTTTGCCAAGAAAATATCCTAAGTAACTAACCTCCTCTTGAGACTATAAATACTCCCTCTCCCCCCTTCCTTTGGCCGTCCATCACCAACACCACAACACTCTCTCCATAGCTTAATTTCCTTCAAAGTTATAGCAAGGATCAAGTGCAAGTTCAAGTAGAAACCCTAGTTTGATCATAAGTTACCAAAACTCTTCCAAACCCTAATATACTTGGTGATTTCTTTTGAGTTTAAATCCACTCAATTCACCTCAACCTTCATCATCCATCTTTCAAGAATACCAAGGGTAGAAAGGTTGCATGAAGTGAAAAGGGTTGAAGCAAGTCTATCAAAGTCCATTTCCTTACTTGTTACTCCTTTCTTTAATTAGAAAGCCAAAAGTTGTAAGCCTAAACCTAACATGCTTCTTGTTAGTTTATCATGTTCATATCATTTACATGTTATTCTTGCTATATTATGTCTTGTATGAATGTCCATGGTGTATAAAAATGACTAAAACATGTTATACTTGATTGTTAAGATAAGTTACTAAAACAAGCAAACTAGTGACTTTCTTGGTAAGACCTAATCAAAATGGTAAAAATTTGATATTGGATTATTACATATTACAGTAGAGGACTTAACAAGGAAACCATAGTAATTTGAACCAACTAAAAAGAGTATACGAGTCAAAAGTTATGGCGATTTGAAGTTACCAAAACTTTCCGGCAAAACTGCCTAAAAAGCTTCTGTGACAGAACCTAAAACACGCAAAAAGAGGCCTTTCTGGTCCGATTCATGAAAAAGTTAAAACACGAAAGTTGTCCGGAATCACGTTTTCATTCAGGAATCTAGAGGCTTGAGCCTTGAAAACGCCTTCTGAGTGAGATATTTCTCAGTTTCTTAACAGCTATTTACATATATATAAGTCACTAGATTATGGTTATACTTTGAAAGGAACAAGAGGTCTTATGACCAATAATCAAGACCACCACCATGGCTAGAGCCAAGGTTGTGTCTCATGACCTTGAAACAAGGACTAAAGGTCATGGCTAGGCCATGACGAAATGACCATACCAACTTACATAGGCGTAAACATGAAACAATGAATTAGGCAATAACTTGAACAAGCAATTTGGATCTACTTCACTTAAAAGGAAACCATGAGATTTTACCAAGAGAAAATGGTCATTCAAGACTTATGAAACTACCCCTAATAGCAATCTTCATGTACAAATAAACTTTCCTAAGTTTATCCAAATATCGGACATGTAACTTTTCGGATCAAAACTTATATCTATATATTTTATCAACTACTACAATAGTAGGGAGCCTCATGTGAGGAGTTCATTATGTAAGCCGTCGAGATGAGTTGTGGATTTACGAGTTAAAGTGTCCTGGCTCCTCGAACGCTTACTAACATGACTTCTGAATTATGTCGGCCCGAACGGTAGTAAACGATATACCAAAACATACATGTTCATGAATCTTTCTTTCAAGGACTTACAATATACACCATACCACATCATGGACTAAATGCAAGATATATATATTGGCACTCCGTTATATTCTCTATACAAATCCTAAGTCGCAACATTCTATTATAGGTTGCTCGTAGAAACCTACACGATCCAACCACTACCTTCATTATTTGCTATCGTACTTAAGGTGAGTTCATAGCCCCGCTTTACATTACTTCAATGTTTTACAAACCCTTGGGGGGAATACATGCTACTTTTAAACTGAACACAATGCTTTGAAACTGTATGCTGCCTGATTGTTTTATTATTACTAAGTACCTACCTTGCCAATCCTAGGCCCCTATCATGAACCATTTAATCACTAGAATTAGTGAGCGCGAGTATTGTGAATAGGCCTATTGGGATTGATGAATCCCATTTGTTTGAGCAGATTAGTTCAACAAATGCACTATATTTGAAACATTAAGTATGACGGCAAAGTACTTACCGGGGCAACAAAACCGCCGATTGATATTGGTACCCGTTAACGTATTGGTTGCATGAGCTTAGTATATAATAATAACTGTTTTGTTTTCTAACATGAGTATGAGTCTAATTAACTCATTACTACCAACATATTGTGTTCAACCGTTAAACAAACTCTATGAATTTCACTCAACCTTTGTGTTGACCTCTTAAGCATGTATTTCAGGTCCATGATAATCAAGAATGGAGCGGGAAGGGCACGTACCGAAGGAAGAAGGCTATAAACTATTATGTCATTCGATAAAAACATCATAGACTTTATATTGATGTGTTTTGAAACAATGGAACCTTTTGGGACCTTACTATGTAAACTCTGATATATTTGAATAAATATGAATGACAACTCTTTTTAATACGATTCGTTTAGAGATCGTTTTCTATTATTATGACTGTTGTGCCGTCGAGTAACACCCAAGTTGAATTCCGCTGCATCATGAATTGGGGGTGTTACAGCATATTAATATGGAAGTTTGTATTTATGTGACAGATACTATAGAAGTAGTTTTTTAATATTTTTTTTACTGTTTGTGGTTATTGTGGGTATATAAGGACATGCTTGTGGTCTTTTTTTTTTGCCATCTGTATGTCTTTAGTTTTATCAGAAGGATTTGTGAAAGAAAATGTCGGCGACTCCTACATTGGATCAACTGAAATTCGCTTGCAACTCTGATAGAACCGAGCACTGTTTCCGGTTCATGTTTATGCAAGACGCTACTCAAACCGAGTTGTTTGTTGCGCGTTTGGAGGCAGAATGTGAGGCTATGCGTATCAGGATGCTTAAATATCGGCGTTTACTTTAAGAAGGGAGATTGCTTAGCCAGTTTGATACTGCTGCTGATGATGGGTTACGATGCACTTCTGAATGCTTTGAATGTTGTGCTGGAACTAGCACGTGAAGCGAGAGAAGAGAGGCTCGGGCATGTGTCTACAATGGAGCAGCACGGTTAATGTCTTTTGTTGTATGTTTCGAGCTTTGTTTAGTGTAACTTTTGTGTGTGTTATGGTTTGGATATTTCTATTGTCGATTGTAATATATTATGTTTATGAATAAAAGTATCAATAATTGTGTGTTTTTTTTTGTTTTTTTTTATTATTTTTTTTAATCCGGTGGTTTTATGTAAAATGATTTGGAATTAAATAGTTTGTTATTATGGTTGCATTTAAGTTTGATAATTGTAGGAATTATAAGTGTTTAATAACATAGGAACCAATAGTTGATCTCCTTATTTTGAGTGGGTGAATGAGTGAAGACAAATGTCATGCTCACAAATAGTGAATCTTGTGATGTTGTGCAAGTAGGAAAAGCAAAATGAGTGTCAATCTGTGGCTGCAACTGAAAGTAACTGGAAATATAGAACTGGTGCAGCAATCTATCAAACAGTTTTGCAGGTGTGTTTTTTGTTTTGGTGGAAAAAGTTTGGTGAACATTGAATTATGGTTTCTCACATGGCTGTGGTTTGTCTGTTTGTGTTCAAAAGAGAATGCTATGCAGTTTTCTGTGGGTCCGTAAAGAAGTAAAAAAAAAAAGTGTAGGTGTTCTAAATGTGCTGAGTTTAGGTAGTCGGCTAATTGCAAGAATCGTTTTTTAATTAAAAATCTGGGAACCACTTTTAATTCTAGTGTTATTGTTGTTATAGTGTTGGCATGAAGTTTACGCTAGTCCATTGTAATATATGCTGTTGAATAAAACTAATTATATATGTTAAGTAAATGTTTGGGACTAACCTTTTTGCTTCTTCGGGTCTGTTGGTTCAGTCTGAAACAATGCTCGTTTCACCGTTTTGGTCTTGCTTTATGCATCTGTCTTTTTTTTTCTGGATCTTGTTGTTCTGTTATTGTGATATTTGACGGTGGTGTTCTTGTTATTCAGGGAGAAACAGTTAGTATATGTATTTGCATGCTTAATTTGTAATTATGAGTAACCATTTAGTCAGTAGGTGGTACCTGGCGTTTGTTGTTCTGGTGGAGTTGCGTGTTCTTGATCATGAAATGGTGATCTGTTTTGTTCTGTAGCTGGCAGGTCTTTATGTGTGTGTTGGTTTGCGTGTTCTTCATATGCTAGTGCGAGAAAGGGTGCTGATGTTCCTGTTTTTTTAAATAGCACTTAAGATTTGTAATTGCACATGGTATCTTTAATGAAGGAAAATTCTGAAGCAAAAGACTTTTACCTTCAATCATTTCTACTGGTTTGGCTTGTTTCTTGGTTCTTTTTTTTGTCAAAAACCTGATCCAGGATAAAGCTAGTTGTGTCGCCTGTTTGGTTGAAACGGATTTGGAAAACATTTTTTTGTCCTTCAACATCAAAGATCTGTGATGGTATTTCTTGTGGGTCTTCTCCGTTGTGCATTGCAATGAGTTCTGAACATGTATACCCTACGACATCATCTGCTCCAGGAGTAAAGAAAGTGATAGGGACTGTTGCAGATTGATCTGCGATGAAACCGTTGAAACAGTACCTGCATATGATTAACCATGTCACTTTATTTTTGTTTTTGTTTTTCTTTTTTTTCCCTTCTTATCTTATAAAAATTGCAATTTTGAATATGATTTATCTATAGGAGGGTTTTTCTTGTGTCCAATGGTCTAAACAGCAGTATGCTGCATCTTGTTCGAATACCTTTCCCATGCATTTGTTGCAAGACATGTAGAACCAATTTCTTCTGATGTTGATGCCGGCTATTGTTGCTTCAGTAGTGAATTGCACGCCCTATGAAGGTTTGTGCAATTGTTAAGATATTGGCAGAATTTTGGGTCAAAGTTTATTTTGTGTTTGAAGAAAGGTACTTGGTAAGTTTCAGGTTCTACTTTTAGAAGTGTTCTAAGAGGAAACCTGTTGCGGAACTTTTCTTTCTCAATATCTTCATATGGAGTTTTGCAAATGCGCAGTGGCGGAGTTGTTTTGTATCTCTGTGCGTATCTGGTTTATTTTAAAAAGTTAGAACAAAGGTATTTTAGCAAGTTTTGATGTAAACATGAAGCTATTTTGATTTTTAGGTTTGAAAAATCTTACTGCGCTTTTGCTTGATCAATCTCTGATATTTGTGGGTTTAGGTAACACCCTGTTGCTGAAGTTGCTGTCAATTGATAGCTTTCTACAGTGGTATTATTTGAAAATGTGAAAATATTTTGGTGTTTAGATGCAATTTTTTTTCATAGATTTAATCAAATACCTCTAAATCTTGTGACACGGCAAGAGCTCACGGCAATCATAATAGGCTGGTCCATTGTTTCAAGCCTGTGGTTTTCGAAATCTCTGCCATATGATCCCACATTGTGAACTCAACTATTCTACCGCTGTCAACATGAGTAAGGCATTAGAAAACTTGAAAACTGAAGTAACTATTATTTTTAATTTTTTTAACAAAGGTTTAGGGTTAAATGTTGCATACTTTAGACTCTCAATGTCGACCTTTCTGTAGACAGTCTCATCTTGGTTCTCCTTTGGTTTACGTTCCACTTGGCCGACTGATCTCAGGTAACCCATGAAATCTGCAAATAAGTAAGTGTTAGCATCTGCATATTTTGTTTTTTTATAAAAAATTTGATGCTAAGAGGCTGACCTATTAGAACTGGGTACCGAATTCTTCCTGTTTCGTCTTCTTTTGGGATTTTTGATTGAAGCTGGTTGTATGAAACAAATTTAAAGTAGTGGTGGGGGATGTCTGGTGCTTTTATAGGGTTAAACTTGGTGATTTTTCCAAATCTAAGGCTTGTTTTGTTCTCGATTGTTTGTTGGTATGGGTCGGTGGGTTGACACATGAAATCTGAAATCCTGTAGACCGAGCCAAGTTTGATTTTCAGATCAAAGTAATCGATTTCTTTGACATTCATGTTGGCCTGGATTGCATTGCCCTATCAATGTGTGTCTACTGTGAGATAAATTTAAGCATGAAATATTTATATTTGATAGGGGTCGAGTTTTATCATACCTCTTTGTCTATCAAGATACAGCAGAATGCGATTCTTTTTCTTTTTTTTTGGAGAGAACCCGCTTTTATTTTTTTTGCCGTAGGTAACTGAAATCCATTTTCTGTATACTCTGACTTCAATGACTTTGTTATAAGAAGTTGGTCGCAACTCAGCTATTGTTGTAATCTCTGGTGTTTTGCTGGCTTGAATCATCATGTTTTCAGATGGATGGTTGATTTCATCGAGCGCAGTATTGGAAGCTTCCTCCATTTTGCCTTGAGATGTTTCTGAGATCGCAGCTTTTACAGCTTTGTCCATTTTACTGGCAGGACATAATAAACAACAATATTAGAAAGTGTTAAAGTAAAGCCTTGCATACAAAAACCATTTAGCAATGATAGAATAGCAGATGTCAAATACCGTTACTATTTAGAGGATGGAGTTGAATATCTAAAAAAATATTGGTATAGATTGAACATCACAAAAGGAAAGCAAAGTAGGTTAAACATTTAAAAACAAAAAGGTTTATAAAAAAGAAGGAAAAAGGAATCCGGAAAATGGAAAATATTAAAAGGTGCAGTTAGAGTGTTAAAAAAAATTTGCATCATTTATTTTTGTTAAGAAATCTTTGTATACTATTTTTTTTGTCTCATTCGGCTTCCGATTCTGCTGCTGCTTTATGAGAACTTTCAATCCATGAGGCAATGTAGCTCTAGAAAGCGCTACATACAACTGTCCATGACCAAAAACTGGTTCCGGAAGGTAAACACCAATTTTGTTGAGAGACTGTCCTTGGCTTTTGTTTATTGTCATGGCGTAACAAAGTTTGATTGGAAACTGGTGGCGTTTAAAAACGAATGGAAGATTTGGGTCTTTATGGATCAAAGGAATCCTATGTATAAAAACTTTTTTGCCGACTCTTGTTCCTGTGATGATTTGCGCTTCTATAAGTCTTGACATTTGTTGTGTCACAATCATGCGTGTCCCATTGCATAATCCACCTGCCAGAGCAACATTTCTTAGAAGCATTACTGGCGCTCCTACTTTAAGTTCCAGTAGTGTGGTGGGAACCCTGGTAACTTAAAGGTGTTGAGATAGTCATCAGGGTACAACATCTCTGTTTCGGCGCCACTATTAGCCACTGGTATAGCAACATCATGGCTTGCATAAGTTGTAGTTTCTCCTTCAATCATTGAGAGAACGTGCGAATTAATAATGTCTGTAGTTTGGTTTTTTGGACAGACAATTTCAGGTTAATTACTATTCCCGAAAAATTTACTATTCATTTTTACTATTCATTTCTTTCTGAAATTTTCCCGAAAGTTGATTTTTATTTCATATTCTCAAGTGATAAATCATTTCCATGGCAAATTAAATGTTTGACATTCGTCAGATCATTTTCGTGAAAGTTATTAAGGAATTACACGGAATTACACGTTTTAGGGTAAAACGTCAATCAGAAATTCTACGCACAACGAAATTCAACCCCGTCAGGTGACCCCACATCAGAAAAATGTTTAACACACTCATGATTTATTTGAGAATAAATCATGACTGAGAAAAATATGACCAGAATAAACCTCGGCCGTGAAAAACTGGAATTTTCAGTTTTACGCGTTTTTACTCAGCCATAACCCTAGCCTTTACCTGCACCGCGTTTCTAAGACGATTTGAGTTTTCAACTTATTAGAATAAGTCAACATATTTTTCCCTCCTCCATTGACCAAAAATCATCCCTTGATGTTATAAGTCATTTCGTGATTTTTAGGCTTACGGTTTGATGTCTAAAAGACATTTAATACCAACCGACACTAGACTGAGCCCAGTCTAGACATTATAAATCATTTTAAATCATTTTTAACCTATTAGAAAAGTAACATTTTACTTTTCTCAATTTTACGCAATATTCGTACATTTTACATATTACGCGTTTTAGACCCGTGTTTCCAGTTTTTAGCAGGGTTTACCACCCAAATGGAACCTACTACTCATTTTATATTTTATTATGAGACATATGGACATGTCTAACAATACTTTAAAGTTTCATAATTTTACGACACCCGGTTTTACGTTTTGAGGCCTAATCATTTACGGTTGTCATTTCCCGGAGTCAAAACTCATCCTAATACTTAGGATATTATCAAGCCAAGCCACCTCACCCCCTTATCCCTTGTGAACCGCCATAAGGGGGGGGGGGGAGTCACACCCTTGTGTGGCTTGATCTTGTATCACTTGGTCTAGGATGTATACATGTGTAGTTTTGCCAAGAAAATATCCTAAGTAACTAACCTCCTCTTGAGACTATAAATACTCCCTCTCCCCCCTTCCTTTGGCCGTCCATCACCAACACCACAACACTCTCTCCATAGCTTAATTTCCTTCAAATTTATAGCAAGGATCAAGTGCAAGTTCAAGTAGAAACCCTAGTTTGATCATAAGTTACCAAAACTCTTCGAAACCCTAATATACTTGGTGATTTCTTTTGAGTTTAAATCCACTCAATTCACCTCAACCTTCATCATCCATCTTTCAAGAATACCAAGGGTAGAAAGGTTGCATGAAGTGAAAAGGGTTGAAGCAAGTCTATCAAAGTCCATTTCCTTACTTGTTACTCCTTTCTTTAATTAGAAAGCCAAAAGTTGTAAGCTTAAACCTAACATGCTTCTTGTTAATTTATCATGTTCATATCATTTACATGTTATTCTTGCTATATTATGTCTTGTATGAATGTCCATGGTGTATAAAAATGACTAAAACATGTTATACTTGATTGTTAAGATAAGTTACTAAAACAAGCAAACTAGTGACTTTCTTGGTAAGACCTGATCAAAATGGTAAAAATTTGATATTGGATTATTACATATTACAGTAGAGGACTTAACAAGGAAACCATAGTAATTTGAACCAACTAAAAAGAGTATACGAGTCAAAAGTTATGGCGATTTGAAGTTACCAAAACTTTCCGGCAAAACTGCCTAAAAAGCTTCTGTGACAGAACCTAAAACACGCAAAAAGAGGCCTTTCTGGTCCGATTCATGAAAAAGTTAAAACACGAAAGTTGTCCGGAATCACGTTTTCATTCAGGATTAAAGAGGCTCGAGCCTTGAAAACGCCTTCTGAGTGAGATATTTCTCAGTTTCTTTCTGAGTGAGATATTTCTCAGTTTCTTAACAACTATTTACATATATATAAGTCACTAGATTATGGTTATACTTTGAAAGGAACAAGAGGTCTTATGACCAATAATCACGACCACCACCATGGCTAGAGCCAAGGTTGTGTCTCATGACCTTGAAACAAGGACTAAAGGTCATGGCTAGGCCATGACGAAATGATCATACCAACTTACATAGGCGTAAACATGAAACAATGAATTAGGCAATAACTTGAACAAGCAATTTGGATCTACTTCACTTAAAAGGAAACCATGAGATTTTACCAAGAGAAAATGGTCATTCAAGACTTATGAAACTACCCCTAATAACAATCTTCATGTACAAATAAACTTTCCTAAGTTTATCCAAATATCGGACATGTAACTTTTCGGATCAAAACTTATATCTATATATTTTATCAACTACTACAATAGTAGGGAGCCTCATGTGAGGAGTTCATTATGTAAGCCGTCGAGATGAGTTGTGGATTTACGAGTTAAAGTGTCCTGGCTCCTCGAACGCTTACTAACATGACTTCTGAATTATGTCGGCCCGAACGGTAGTAAACGATATACCAAAACATACATGTTCATGAATCTTTCTTTCAAGGACTTACAATATACACCATACCACATCATGGACTAAATGCAAGATATATATATTGGCACTCCGTTATATTCTCTATACAAATCCTAAGTCGCAACATTCTATTATAGGTTGCTCGTAGAAACCTACACGATCCAACCACTACCTTCATTATTTGCTATCGTACTTAAGGTGAGTTCATAGCCCCGCTTTACATTACTTCAATGTTTTACAAACCCTTGGGGGGAATACATGCTACTTTTAAACCGAACACAATGCTTTGAAACTGTATGCTGCCTGATTGTTTTATTATTACTAAGTACCTACCTTGCCAATCCTAGGCCCCTATCATGAACCATTTAATCACTAGAATTAGTGAGCGCGAGTATTGTGAATAGGCCTATTGGGATTGACGAATCCCATTTGTTTGAGCAGATTAGTTCAACAAATGCACTATATTTGAAACATTAAGTATGACGGCAAAGTACTTACCGGGGCAACAAAACCGCCGATTGATATTGGTACCCGTTAACGTATTGGTTGCATGAGCTTAGTATATAATAATAACTGTTTTGTTTTCTAACATGAGTATGAGTCTAATTAACTCATTACTACCAACATATTGTGTTCAACCGTTAAACAAACTCTATGAATTTCACTCAACCTTTGTGTTGACCTCTTAAGCATGTATTTCAGGTCCATGATAATCAAGAATGGAGCGGGAAGGGCACGTACCGAAGGAAGAAGGCTATAAACTATTATGTCATTCGATAAAAACATCATAGACTTTATATTGATGTGTTTTGAAACAATGGAACCTTTTGGGACCTTACTATGTAAACTCTGATATATTTGAATAAATATGAATGACAACTCTTTTTAATACGATTCGTTTAGAGATCGTTTTCTATTATTATGACTGTTGTGCCGTCGAGTAACACCCAAGTTGAATTCCGCTGCATCATGAATTGGGGGTGTTACAGCATATTAATATGGAAGTTTGTATTTATGTGACAGATACTATAGAAGTAGTTTTTTAATATTTTTTTTACTGTTTGTGGTTATTGTGGGTATATAAGGACATGCTTGTGGTCTTTTTTTTTTGCCATCTGTATGTCTTTAGTTTTATCAGAAGGATTTGTGAAAGAAAATGTCGGCGACTCCTACATTGGATCAACTGAAATTCGCTTGCAACTCTGATAGAACCGAGCACTGTTTCCGGTTCTTGTTTATGCAAGACGCTACTCAAACCGAGTTGTTTGTTGCGCGTTTGGAGGCAGAATGTGAGGCTATGCGTATCAGGATGCTTAAATATCGGCGTTTACTTTAAGAAGGGAGATTGCTTAGCCAGATTGATACTGCTGCTGATGATGGGTTATGATGCACTTCTGAATGCTTTGAATGTTGTGCTGGAACTAGCACGTGAAGCGAGAGAAGAGAGGCTCGGGCATGTGTCTACAATGGAGCAGCACGGTTAATGTCTTTTGTTGTATGTTTCGAGCTTTGTTTAGTGTAACTTCTGTGTGTGTTATGGTTTGGATATTTCTATTGTCGATTGTAATATATTATGTTTATGAATAAAAGTATCAGTAATTGTGTGTTTTTTTTTGTTTTTTTTTATTATTTTTTTTAATCCAGTGGTTTTATGTAAAATGATTTGGAATTAAATAGTTTGTTATTATGGTTGCATTTAAGTTTGATAATTGTAGGAATTATAAGTGTTTAATAACATAGGAACCAATAGTTGATCTCCTTATTTTGAGTGGGTGAATGAGTGAAGACAAATGTCATGCTCACAAATAGTGAATCTTGTGATGTTGTGCAAGTAGGAAAAGCAAAATGAGTGTCAATCTGTGGCTGCAACTGAAAGTAACTGGAAATATAGAACTGGTGCAGCAATCTATCAAACAGTTTTGCAGGTGTGTTTTTTGTTTTGGTGGAAAAAGTTTGGTGAACATTGAATTATGGTTTCTCACATGGCTGTGGTTTGTCTGTTTGTGTTCAAAAGAGAATGCTATGCAGTTTTCTGTGGGTCCGTAAAGAAGTAAAAAAAAAAAGTGTAGGTGTTCTAAATGTGCTGAGTTTAGGTAGTCGGCTAATTGCAAGAATCGTTTTTTAATTAAAAATCTGGGAACCACTTTTAATTCTAGTGTTATTGTTGTTATAGTGTTGGCATGAAGTTTACGCTAGTCCATTGTAATATATGCTGATGAATAAAACTAATTATATATGTTAAGTAAATGTTTGGGACTAACCTTTTTGCTTCTTCGGGTCTGTTGGTTCAGTCTGAAACAATGCTCGTTTCACCGTTTTGGTCTTGCTTTATGCATCTGTCTTTTTTTTCTGGATCTTGTTGTTCTGTTATTGTGATATTTGACGGTGGTGTTCTTGTTATTCAGGGAGAAACAGTTAGTATATGTATTTGCATGCTTAATTTGTAATTATGAGTAACCATTTAGTCAGTAGGTGGTACCTGGCGTTTGTTGTTCTGGTGGAGTTGCGTGTTCTTGATCATGAAATGGTAATCTGTTTTGTTCTGTAGCTGGCAGGTCTTTATGTGTGTGTTGGTTTGCGTGTTCTTCATATGCTAGTGCGAGAAAGGGTGCTGATGTTCCTGTTTTTTTAAATAGCACTTAAGATTTGTAATTGCACATGGTATCTTTAATGAAGGAAAATTCTGAAGCAAAAGACTTTTACCTTCAATCATTTCTACTGGTTTGGCTTGTTTCTTGGTTCTTTTTTTTGTCGAAAACCTGATCCAGGATAAAGCTAGTTGTGTCGCCTGTTTGGTTGAAACGGATTTGGAAAACATTTTTTTGTCCTTCAACATCAAAGATCTGTGATGGTATTTCTTGTGGGTCTTCTCCGTTGTGCATTGCAATGAGTTCTGAACATGTATACCCTACGACATCATCTGCTCCAGGAGTAAAGAAAGTGATAGGGACTGTTGCAGATTGATCTGCGATGAAACCGTTGAAACAGTACCTTCATATGATTAACCATGTCACTTTATTTTTGATTTTGTTTTTCTTTTTTTTCCCCTTCTTATCTTATAAAAATTGCAATTTTGAATATGATTTATCTATAGGAGGGTTTTTCTTGTGTCCAATGGTCTAAACAGCAGTATGCTGCATCTTGTTCGAATACCTTTCCCATGCATTTGTTGCAAGACATGTAGAACCAATTTCTTCTGATGTTGATGCCGGCTATTGTTGCTTCAGTAGTGAATTGCACGCCCTATGAAGGTTTGTGCAATCGTTAAGATATTGGCAGAATTTTGGGTCAAAGTTTATTTTGTGTTTGAAGAAAGGTACTTGGTAAGTTTCAGGTTCTACTTTTAGAAGTGTTCTAAGAGGAAACCTGTTGCAGAACTTTTCTTTCTCAATATCTTCATATGGAGTTTTGCAAATGCGCAGTGGCGGAGTTGTTTTGTATCTCTGTGCGTATCTGGTTTATTTTAAAAAGTTAGAACAAAGGTATTTTAGCAAGTTTTGATGTAAACATGAAGCTATTTTGATTTTTAGGTTTGAAAAATCTTACTGCGCTTTTGCTTGATCAATCTCTGATATTTGTGGGTTTAGGTAACACCCTGTTGCTGAAGTTGCTGTCAATTGATAGCTTTCTACAGTGGTATTATTTGAAAATGTGTAAATATTTTGGTGTTTAGATGCAATTTTTTTTCATAGATTTAATCAAATACCTCTAAATCTTGTGACACGGCAAGAGCTCACGGCAATCATAATAGGCTGGTCCATTGTTTCAAGCCTGTGGTTTTCGAAATCTCTGCCATATGATCCCACATTGTGAACTCAACTATTCTACCGCTGTCAACATGAGTAAGGCATTAGAAAACTTGAAAACTGAAGTAACTATTATTTTTAATTTTTTTAACAAAGGTTTAGGGTTAAATGTTGCATACTTTAGACTCTCAATGTCGACCTTTCTGTAGACAGTCTCATCTTGGTTCTCCTTTGGTTTACGTTCCACTTGGCCGACTGATCTCAGGTAACCCATGAAATCTGCAAATAAGTAAGTGTTAGCATCTGCATATTTTGTTTTTTTATAAAAAATTTGATGCTAAGAGGCTGACCTATTAGAACTGGGTACCGAATTCTTCCTGTTTCGTCTTCTTTTGGGATTTTTGATTGAAGCTGGTTGTATGAAACAAATTTAAAGTAGTGGTGGGGGATGTCTGGTGCTTTTATAGGGTTAAACTTGGTGATTTTTCCAAATCTAAGGCTTGTTTTGTTCTCGATTGTTTGTTGGTATGGGTCGGTGGGTTGACACATGAAATCTGAAATCCTGTAGACCGAGCCAAGTTTGATTTTCAGATCAAAGTAATCGATTTCTTTGACATTCATGTTGGCCTGGATTGCATTGCCCTATCAATGTGTGTCTACTGTGAGATAAATTTAAGCATGAAATATTTATATTTGATAGGGGTCGAGTTTTATCATACCTCTTTGTCTATCAAGATACAGCAGAATGCGATTCTTTTTCTTTTTTTTTGGAGAGAACCCGCTTTTATTTTTTTTGCCGTAGGTAACTGAAATCCATTTTCTGTATACTCTGACTTCAATGACTTTGTTATAAGAAGTTGGTCGCAACTCAGCTATTGTTGTAATCTCTGGTGTTTTGCTGGCTTGAATCATCATGTTTTCAGATGGATGGTTGATTTCATCGAGCGCAGTATTGGAAGCTTCCTCCATTTTGCCTTGAGATGTTTCTGAGATCGCAGCTTTTACAGCTTTGTCCATTTTACTGGCAGGACATAATAAACAACAATATTAGAAAGTGTTAAAGTAAAGCCTTGCATACAAAAACCATTTAGCAATGATAGAATAGCAGATGTCAAATACCGTTACTATTTAGAGGATGGAGTTGAATATCTAAAAAAATATTGGTATAGATTGAACATCACAAAAGGAAAGCAAAGTAGGTTAAACATTTAAAAACAAAAAGGTTTATAAAAAAGAAGGAAAAAGGAATCCGGAAAATGGAAAATATTAAAAGGTGCAGTTAGAGTGTTAAAAAAAATTTGCATCATTTATTTTTGTTAAGAAATCTTTGTATACTATTTTTTTTGTCTCATTCGGCTTCCGATTCTGCTGCTGCTTTATGAGAACTTTCAATCCATGAGGCAATGTAGCTCTAGAAAGCGCTACATACAACTGTCCATGACCAAAAACTGGTTCCGGAAGGTAAACACCAATTTTGTTGAGAGACTGTCCTTGGCTTTTGTTTATTGTCATGGCGTAACAAAGTTTGATTGGAAACTGGTGGCGTTTAAAAACGAATGGAAGATTTGGGTCTTTATGGATCAAAGGAATCCTATGTATAAAAACTTTTTTGCCGACTCTTGTTCCTGTGATGATTTGCGCTTCTATAAGTCTTGACATTTGTTGTGTCACAATCATGCGTGTCCCATTGCATAATCCACCTGCCAGAGCAACATTTCTTAGAAGCATTACTGGCGCTCCTACTTTAAGTTCCAGTAGTGTGGTGGGAACCCTGGTAACTTAAAGGTGTTGAGATAGTCATCAGGGTACAACATCTCTGTTTCGGCGCCACTATTAGCCACTGGTATAGCAACATCATGGCTTGCATAAGTTGTAGTTTCTCCTTCAATCATTGAGAGAACGTGCGAATTAATAATGTCTGTAGTTTGGTTTTTTGGACAGACAATTTCAGGTTAATTACTATTCCCGAAAAATTTACTATTCATTTTTACTATTCATTTCTTTCTGAAATTTTCCCGAAAGTTGATTTTTATTTCATATTCTCAAGTGATAAATCATTTCCATGGCAAATTAAATGTTTGACATTCGTCAGATCATTTTCGTGAAAGTTATTAAGGAATTACACGGAATTACACGTTTTAGGGTAAAACGTCAATCAGAAATTCTACGCACAACGAAATTCAACCCCGTTAGGTGACCCCACATCAGAAAAATGTTTAACACACTCATGATTTATTTGAGAATAAATCATGACTGAGAAAAATATGACCAGAATAAACCTCGGCCGTGAAAAACTGGAATTTTCAGTTTTACGCGTTTTTACTCAGCCATAACCCTAGCCTTTACCTGCACCGCGTTTCTAAGACGATTTGAGTTTTCAACTTATTAGAATAAGTCAACATATTTTTCCCTCCTCCATTGACCAAAAATCATCCCTTGATGTTATAAGTCATTTCGTGATTTTTAGGCTTACGGTTTGATGTCTAAAAGACATTTAATACCAACCGACACTAGACTGAGCCCAGTCTAGACATTATAAATCATTTTAAATCATTTTTAACCTATTAGAAAAGTAACATTTTACTTTTCTCAATTTTACGCAATATTCGTACATTTTACATATTACGCGTTTTAGACCCGTGTTTCCAGTTTTTAGCAGGGTTTACCACCCAAATGGAACCTACTACTCATTTTATATTTTATTATGAGACATATGGACATGTCTAACAATACTTTAAAGTTTCATAATTTTACGACACCCGGTTTTACGTTTTGAGGCCTAATCATTTACGGTTGTCATTTCCCGGAGTCAAAACTCATCCTAATACTTAGGATATTATCAAGCCAAGCCACCTCACCCCCTTATCCCTTGTGAACCGCCATAAGGGGGGGGGGGAGTCACACCCTTGTGTGGCTTGATCTTGTATCACTTGGTCTAGGATGTATACATGTGTAGTTTTACCAAGAAAATATCCTAAGTAACTAACCTCCTCTTGAGACTATAAATACTCCCTCTCCCCCCTTCCTTTGGCCGTCCATCACCAACACCACAACACTCTCTCCATAGCTTAATTTCCTTCAAAGTTATAGCAAGGATCAAGTGCAAGTTCAAGTAGAAACCCTAGTTTGATCATAAGTTACCAAAACTCTTCCAAACCCTAATATACTTGGTGATTTCTTTTGAGTTTAAATCCACTCAATTCACCTCAACCTTCATCATCCATCTTTCAAGAATACCAAGGGTAGAAAGGTTGCATGAAGTGAAAAGGGTTGAAGCAAGTCTATCAAAGTCCATTTCCTTACTTGTTACTCCTTTCTTTAATTAGAAAGCCAAAAGTTGTAAGCCTAAACCTAACATGCTTCTTGTTAATTTATCATGTTCATATCATTTACATGTTATTCTTGCTATATTATGTCTTGTATGAATGTCCATGGTGTATAAAAATGACTAAAACATGTTATACTTGATTGTTAAGATAAGTTACTAAAACAAGCAAACTAGTGACTTTTTTGGTAAGACCTGATCAAAATGGTAAAAATTTGATATTGGATTATTACATATTACAGTAGAGGACTTAACAAGGAAACCATAGTAATTTGAACCAACTAAAAAGAGTATACGAGTCAAAAGTTATGGCGATTTGAAGTTACCAAAACTTTCCGGCAAAACTGCCTAAAAAGCTTCTGTGACAGAACCTAAAACACGCAAAAAGAGGCCTTTCTGGTCCGATTCATGAAAAAGTTAAAACACGAAAGTTGTCCGGAATCACGTTTTCATTCAGGATTAAAGAGGCTCGAGCCTTGAAAACGCCTTCTGAGTGAGATATTTCTCAGTTTCTTAACAACTATTTACATATATATAAGTCACTAGATTATGGTTATACTTTGAAAGGAACAAGAGGTCTTATGACCAATAATCACGACCACCACCATGGCTAGAGCCAAGGTTGTGTCTCATGACCTTGAAACAAGGACTAAAGGTCATGGCTAGGCCATGACGAAATGACCATACCAACTTACATAGGCGTAAACATGAAACAATGAATTAGGCAATAACTTGAACAAGCAATTTGGATCTACTTCACTTAAAAGGAAACCATGAGATTTTACCAAGAGAAAATGGTCATTCAAGACTTATGAAACTACCCCTAATAACAATCTTCATGTACAAATAAACTTTCCTAAGTTTATCCAAATATCGGACATGTAACTTTTCGGATCAAAACTTATATCTATATATTTTATCAACTACTACAATAGTAGGGAGCCTCATGTGAGGAGTTCATTATGTAAGCCGTCGAGATGAGTTGTGGATTTACGAGTTAAAGTGTCCTGGCTCCTCGAACGCTTACTAACATGACTTCTGAATTATGTCGGCCCGAACGGTAGTAAACGATATACCAAAACATACATGTTCATGAATCTTTCTTTCAAGGACTTACAATATACACCATACCACATCATGGACTAAATGCAAGATGTATATATATTATGGCACTCCGTTATATTCTCTATACAAATCCTAAGTCGCAACATTCTATTATAGGTTGCTCGTAGAAACCTACACGATCCAACCACTACCTTCATTATTTGCTATCGTACTTAAGGTGAGTTCATAGCCCCGCTTTACATTACTTCAATGTTTTACAAACCCTTGGGGGGAATACATGCTACTTTTAAACCGAACACAATGCTTTGAAACTGTATGCTGCCTGATTGTTTTATTATTACTAAGTACCTACCTTGCCAATCCTAGGCCCCTATCATGAACCATTTAATCACTAGAATTAGTGAGCGCGAGTATTGTGAATAGGCCTATTGGGATTGACGAATCCCATTTGTTTGAGCAGATTAGTTCAACAAATGCACTATATTTGAAACATTAAGTATGACGGCAAAGTACTTACCGGGGCAACAAAACCGCCGATTGATATTGGTACCCGTTAACGTATTGGTTGCATGAGCTTAGTATATAATAATAACTGTTTTGTTTTCTAACATGAGTATGAGTCTAATTAACTCATTACTACCAACATATTGTGTTCAACCGTTAAACAAACTCTATGAATTTCACTCAACCTTTGTGTTGACCTCTTAAGCATGTATTTCAGGTCCATGATAATCAAGAATGGAGCGGGAAGGGCACGTACCGAAGGAAGAAGGCTATAAACTATTATGTCATTCGATAAAAACATCATAGACTTTATATTGATGTGTTTTGAAACAATGGAACCTTTTGGGACCTTACTATGTAAACTCTGATATATTTGAATAAATATGAATGACAACTCTTTTTAATACGATTCGTTTAGAGATCGTTTTCTATTATTATGACTGTTGTGCCGTCGAGTAACACCCAAGTTGAATTCCGCTGCATCATGAATTGGGGGTGTTACAGCATATTAATATGGAAGTTTGTATTTATGTGACAGATACTATAGAAGTAGTTTTTTAATATTTTTTTTACTGTTTGTGGTTATTGTGGGTATATAAGGACATGCTTGTGGTCTTTTTTTTTTGCCATCTGTATGTCTTTAGTTTTATCAGAAGGATTTGTGAAAGAAAATGTCGGCGACTCCTACATTGGATCAACTGAAATTCGCTTGCAACTCTGATAGAACCGAGCACTGTTTCCGGTTCTTGTTTATGCAAGACGCTACTCAAACCGAGTTGTTTGTTGCGCGTTTGGAGGCAGAATGTGAGGCTATGCGTATCAGGATGCTTAAATATCGGCGTTTACTTTAAGAAGGGAGATTGCTTAGCCAGATTGATACTGCTGCTGATGATGGGTTATGATGCACTTCTGAATGCTTTGAATGTTGTGCTGGAACTAGCACGTGAAGCGAGAGAAGAGAGGCTCGGGCATGTGTCTACAATGGAGCAGCACGGTTAATGTCTTTTGTTGTATGTTTCGAGCTTTGTTTAGTGTAACTTCTGTGTGTGTTATGGTTTGGATATTTCTATTGTCGATTGTAATATATTATGTTTATGAATAAAAGTATCAGTAATTGTGTGTTTTTTTTTGTTTTTTTTTATTATTTTTTTTAATCCGGTGGTTTTATGTAAAATGATTTGGAATTAAATAGTTTGTTATTATGGTTGCATTTAAGTTTGATAATTGTAGGAATTATAAGTGTTTAATAACATAGGAACCAATAGTTGATCTCCTTATTTTGAGTGGGTGAATGAGTGAAGACAAATGTCATGCTCACAAATAGTGAATCTTGTGATGTTGTGCAAGTAGGAAAAGCAAAATGAGTGTCAATCTGTGGCTGCAACTGAAAGTAACTGGAAATATAGAACTGGTGCAGCAATCTATCAAACAGTTTTGCAGGTGTGTTTTTTGTTTTGGTGGAAAAAGTTTGGTGAACATTGAATTATGGTTTCTCACATGGCTGTGGTTTGTCTGTTTGTGTTCAAAAGAGAATGCTATGCAGTTTTCTGTGGGTCCGTAAAGAAGTAAAAAAAAAAAGTGTAGGTGTTCTAAATGTGCTGAGTTTAGGTAGTCGGCTAATTGCAAGAATCGTTTTTTAATTAAAAATCTGGGAACCACTTTTAATTCTAGTGTTATTGTTGTTATAGTGTTGGCATGAAGTTTACGCTAGTCCATTGTAATATATGCTGATGAATAAAACTAATTATATATGTTAAGTAAATGTTTGGGACTAACCTTTTTGCTTCTTCGGGTCTGTTGGTTCAGTCTGAAACAATGCTCGTTTCACCGTTTTGGTCTTGCTTTATGCATCTGTCTTTTTTTTCTGGATCTTGTTGTTCTGTTATTGTGATATTTGACGGTGGTGTTCTTGTTATTCAGGGAGAAACAGTTAGTATATGTATTTGCATGCTTAATTTGTAATTATGAGTAACCATTTAGTCAGTAGGTGGTACCTGGCGTTTGTTGTTCTGGTGGAGTTGCGTGTTCTTGATCATGAAATGGTGATCTGTTTTGTTCTGTAGCTGGCAGGTCTTTATGTGTGTGTTGGTTTGCGTGTTCTTCATATGCTAGTGCGAGAAAGGGTGCTGATGTTCCTGTTTTTTTAAATAGCACTTAAGATTTGTAATTGCACATGGTATCTTTAATGAAGGAAAATTCTGAAGCAAAAGACTTTTACCTTCAATCATTTCTACTGGTTTGGCTTGTTTCTTGGTTCTTTTTTTTGTCGAAAACCTGATCCAGGATAAAGCTAGTTGTGTCGCCTGTTTGGTTGAAACGGATTTGGAAAACATTTTTTTGTCCTTCAACATCAAAGATCTGTGATGGTATTTCTTGTGGGTCTTCTCCGTTGTGCATTGCAATGAGTTCTGAACATGTATACCCTACGACATCATCTGCTCCAGGAGTAAAGAAAGTGATAGGGACTGTTGCAGATTGATCTGCGATGAAACCGTTGAAACAGTACCTTCATATGATTAACCATGTCACTTTATTTTTGATTTTGTTTTTCTTTTTTTTTCCCCTTCTTATCTTATAAAAATTGCAATTTTGAATATGATTTATCTATAGGAGGGTTTTTCTTGTGTCCAATGGTCTAAACAGCAGTATGCTGCATCTTGTTCGAATACCTTTCCCATGCATTTGTTGCAAGACATGTAGAACCAATTTCTTCTGATGTTGATGCCGGCTATTGTTGCTTCAGTAGTGAATTGCACGCCCTATGAAGGTTTGTGCAATCGTTAAGATATTGGCAGAATTTTGGGTCAAAGTTTATTTTGTGTTTGAAGAAAGGTACTTGGTAAGTTTCAGGTTCTACATTTAGAAGTGTTCTAAGAGGAAACCTGTTGCGGAACTTTTCTTTCTCAATATCTTCATATGGAGTTTTGCAAATGCGCAGTGGCGGAGTTGTTTTGTATCTCTGTGCGTATCTGGTTTATTTTAAAAAGTTAGAACAAAGGTATTTTAGCAAGTTTTGATGTAAACATGAAGCTATTTTGATTTTTAGGTTTGAAAAATCTTACTGCGCTTTTGCTTGATCAATCTCTGATATTTGTGGGTTTAGGTAACACCCTGTTGCTGAAGTTGCTGTCAATTGATAGCTTTCTACAGTGGTATTATTTGAAAATGTGTAAATATTTTGGTGTTTAGATGCAATTTTTTTTCATAGATTTAATCAAATACCTCTAAATCTTGTGACACGGCAAGAGCTCACGGCAATCATAATAGGCTGGTCCATTGTTTCAAGCCTGTGGTTTTCGAAATCTCTGCCATATGATCCCACATTGTGAACTCAACTATTCTACCGCTGTCAACATGAGTAAGGCATTAGAAAACTTGAAAACTGAAGTAACTATTATTTTTAATTTTTTTAACAAAGGTTTAGGGTTAAATGTTGCATACTTTAGACTCTCAATGTCGACCTTTCTGTAGACAGTCTCATCTTGGTTCTCCTTTGGTTTACGTTCCACTTGGCCGACTGATCTCAGGTAACCCATGAAATCTGCAAATAAGTAAGTGTTAGCATCTGCATATTTTGTTTTTTTATAAAAAATTTGATGCTAAGAGGCTGACCTATTAGAACTGGGTACCGAATTCTTCCTGTTTCGTCTTCTTTTGGGATTTTTGATTGAAGCTGGTTGTATGAAACAAATTTAAAGTAGTGGTGGGGGATGTCTGGTGCTTTTATAGGGTTAAACTTGGTGATTTTTCCAAATCTAAGGCTTGTTTTGTTCTCGATTGTTTGTTGGTATGGGTCGGTGGGTTGACACATGAAATCTGAAATCCTGTAGACCGAGCCAAGTTTGATTTTCAGATCAAAGTAATCGATTTCTTTGACATTCATGTTGGCCTGGATTGCATTGCCCTATCAATGTGTGTCTACTGTGAGATAAATTTAAGCATGAAATATTTATATTTGATAGGGGTCGAGTTTTATCATACCTCTTTGTCTATCAAGATACAGCAGAATGCGATTCTTTTTCTTTTTTTTGGAGAGAACCCGCTTTTATTTTTTTTGCCGTAGGTAACTGAAATCCATTTTCTGTATACTCTGACTTCAATGACTTTGTTATAAGAAGTTGGTCGCAACTCAGCTATTGTTGTAATCTCTGGTGTTTTGCTGGCTTGAATCATCATGTTTTCAGATGGATGGTTGATTTCATCGAGCGCAGTATTGGAAGCTTCCTCCATTTTGCCTTGAGATGTTTCTGAGATCGCAGCTTTTACAGCTTTGTCCATTTTACTGGCAGGACATAATAAACAACAATATTAGAAAGTGTTAAAGTAAAGCCTTGCATACAAAAACCATTTAGCAATGATAGAATAGCAGATGTCAAATACCGTTACTATTTAGAGGATGGAGTTGAATATCTAAAAAAATATTGGTATAGATTGAACATCACAAAAGGAAAGCAAAGTAGGTTAAACATTTAAAAACAAAAAGGTTTATAAAAAAGAAGGAAAAAGGAATCCGGAAAATGGAAAATATTAAAAGGTGCAGTTAGAGTGTTAAAAAAAATTTGCATCATTTATTTTTGTTAAGAAATCTTTGTATACTATTTTTTTGTCTCATTCGGCTTCCGATTCTGCTGCTGCTTTATGAGAACTTTCAATCCATGAGGCAATGTAGCTCTAGAAAGCGCTACATACAACTGTCCATGACCAAAAACTGGTTCCGGAAGGTAAACACCAATTTTGTTGAGAGACTGTCCTTGGCTTTTGTTTATTGTCATGGCGTAACAAAGTTTGATTGGAAACTGGTGGCGTTTAAAAACGAATGGAAGATTTGGGTCTTTATGGATCAAAGGAATCCTATGTATAAAAACTTTTTTGCCGACTCTTGTTCCTGTGATGATTTGCGCTTCTATAAGTCTTGACATTTGTTGTGTCACAATCATGCGTGTCCCATTGCATAATCCACCTGCCAGAGCAACATTTCTTAGAAGCATTACTGGCGCTCCTACTTTAAGTTCCAGTAGTGTGGTGGGAACCCTGGTAACTTAAAGGTGTTGAGATAGTCATCAGGGTACAACATCTCTGTTTCGGCGCCACTATTAGCCACTGGTATAGCAACATCATGGCTTGCATAAGTTGTAGTTTCTCCTTCAATCATTGAGAGAACGTGCGAATTAATAATGTCTGTAGTTTGGTTTTTTGGACAGACAATCGCTTTTTCTTGGAGAGTGATTACCGAAGGTGTTTGCAGAGTGCTCTTGTCATAGATGACATTTATCAGGTTAGAGAGGCCTTCCTCATTATCTTCTATGCAATATCTTTCTGGAATTTCAATCCATGATGTATTTCTACTATCTTCCTCATTAAGTTCACCGATTTTTCCATCGCCTATGTCAAGAAGCCATGAAGCAAATGACTGTGCCGAGCTTTTTTCTTCTAAGGTTAGACCTGGTCGAAATAGTCTCATGTTTTCTTTTAGCGTCATTAGCCTAAAATGTGGCCACAGGTGTGATATTGCAATCGATGACTCTACTATTTCCATTTTTGGTGCACCTTTCTTCACTGGGAGTGTTTGCCTAAAATCTCCTCCTAAAATGATTGTTTTCCCACCAAAGAGAACGTCGGGTGCATCGAGTATGTCTCTAAGAGTCCTATCTAATGCTTCGAAGCATCGACGATCATTCATAGGCACCTCGTCGTAAATAATGAGGTCTATTTCTGCTAGAAGCTTTCCTATAAGAGTATTTTTTTTAATTCTACATAGCGACTCATCTGTGAGTTCAAGAGGTAGTTTGAATCTTGAATGTGCCATACGTCCCGATGGAAGAAGCAAAGAAGTGATGCCAGAAGAAGCGACCGCGAGGACAATCTTACCTTCTGAGCGTAGACCGCTGATAATAGTTTTCCATAGGAAAGTTTTGCCCGTACCTCCATGGCCATATACAAATACTAACTCTTGTCGATCTGATGTGTATGCATTTATGATAAGATCATAAATCCTTCTTTGTGCCGTATTGAGTTTAGGCACTGAATGATCTCTTTCTTGTGCTAACAATGGCCTATTGTTGTTTTTTTCCTCTATGAGCAGGCGATTGTTTAGCTGATCTAGTAGATCTTTCGGAGGTAATTGCAAACCATAATTTTCAACTGACTTGCCACAAATGTTTAGCAATATTTCCTACTCATATAGTATGTACCCTTGTAATTCGGCATCGTTGACATAGTAATTTGGAATCCGCACCTGCTCTGAAACAATAGCCGGAATATCTTGACCCATTTCATTCCAAAACTTATTCCACAATTGTATAGGGTTCCCTACTTCACAATGAGTAAGAAGTTGAGCAAAAAGAAACCTGAGTTCTGGTGAGCAAAAAGAAACCTGAGTAGCGTGTGACAATGCGGTAACCCCCGTTTTTGGAACTCTATAGTGTACAAAACTGAATAGCAAATAACAGTAAAGGTAAAAAAATCCAGGAATAAAATTTTGCACATATACATTATATAATTCAGGTATGGAATCTAGAAATTGTGATAAAAGTTTAAATTTAGAAAGTTTCAAAACATACATACCTCCAGTCACATTTCCAAATGGTTTTCTTTTCTTAAGAAATTTGACAAAAGCTTTAAGCTTTTGTTCAAAAACTCGGCATATGACATCTTCCCCGTCAGCTGCGTTCAATTGAGGAAAGTCAGCCATCTACCGTTGGATTTCAGGCCAGTTCATGTTACATGTGAAAGTTATGAAAAACTGCGGGTTGCCAAGCTCACGGCAGATAGCCAATACATCTAAGTAATGGCTATACATGTATCTTGGCCCATGATGAGTGTCTAAATACTCATTATTTTATACCCATTTGAACTGCAAAAACAGTTAAAAAAACTCAGAAATGCATCAAAATACAAAAAATATCTCAAAATTGTGTTTTATATGTTTCAGATGTAAAATGAGTAAAAACAGATGAAAAACGAACAAAGTTTGCACAATTGGCAGTTTCAGTCCCTGAACTATCAGAAATTGACAGAATCAGTCCCTGGAAGTTTATTTTGGAATAAAAAGTCAAAAATGGTCCTTGGGAATTCACAAGTTATCAAGTTTGACCCTTGGATAAAAAGTTTGAGGAAATTACAGTTTTGGTCCATGAAGTTTCAAAAATGGCAAAAACAGTCCCTGGGCATTTTTAATTGGAAAAACTTACATATATAGCCCTTGTACTATTTATCCTGACAAATCAAGTCCTTTCTGATAACTTTTGGAAAATTACACTTTTAACCCTCAACTTTGTAAATTTGGCATAATTGGTCCTCGGGTGTTTTATTTTGGTAAATATTAATATTGGTCCTTGTATTATTCTTATGTGGCAAGAAAAGTCCCTTGGTTAACTATGGAACAGTACCACACCAACCCCTTCAAAATTCAGAAATTACATATTTGGTCCTTGGGCTTATATTTCATACAAACCAAATGGACCTAACCTTTTATTATCAAAAACCAAATCCAAATAAACAACACAACCCTTACCAGCCTGTTAGGAATACAATTATTCCTATAGAAGACTCGGTCACCTAATTGATGTAATAGCATTTTAGTTAGCTCGTAGTTAGTTAATTGTAGGTATTAGTTAGAAGTAGATTAAGTAACATCGTGGAAGAAGGACGGGTCTTTACCTACTATATGCCTGATCCACAGCCCGGGTGTGGGCGTTTTTTTCTTTCTTTGTAGCTTAGTATAAATACCCCTCTCCACATGTGGAGAGGGTTGGACCTTCTCATTAATCTCAATCTAATATCACATTTTCTCTCTCAAGGTTCCAAGTTCTCTCCTCTTTCTTCTTTTCTCTCATCTTAACGCCACACTAATCACAAGTTCCATCATGTTTGTGACTTGATATTATATCCTACAATTGGTATCAGAGCCAAGGTTTCATCTTAGGGCCTTGGTGATTCTTATTTTGTGTGGTTTTGTGATTTAGTAGTGCTTTCATTGAAAACATCTTGGTGTGAATTTTCTTGTGTTAGTTGACGTGTTAGAAGTGTACTTATGTGACCATTTGTGTTAGGGTTACATTATTTCTCAGTTGGTTTTGCTATTTCACATGTATTTTTGAAGATTGAATTGGGTTTAGGTCGATATTCATAGTTGCGGTTAGCTATACTGTTTCATTGCTTAGTTGCGGTTTGCTCCTGATTTCTGTGGTTAGTTGTCTGCGATTACCATTCTGAGTTAAAGCACAAATCGCAAGGATAGTGACAGATTTGGACTATTGTAGACTGCGATTAGCTTCTGCGGTTAAGTGGTCTGCGTTTCAGTTTCTGCGGTTTACTACTTGCTGTGGTTAGTGACTTGCGTGTAACTCATTTTGTGGTTGGTGTATTCTACGGTTAACTCAACTTGTGATTACCTCTCCCTGTGGTTACCTACCTTACGGTTACCTCTCCCTGCGATTTGGTCACCCTGCTTTTAACTCCTACTGCGATTTGTGCATATTGCTGCGACTTTCTCAAATTATTTGTCAATTTACTAAGTGATGAGTTACATGTGATTGGGTAATCATTTTGTAGTTCGTGAATTGTTGTAACTTTAGTCGTTTCAATTAATCTAGTTGTGATCTGACGTTGTGAGCTAATACTTACAACTTGACTAATCTCAATTGGATATATTGCAATTCGACTTGTCACAACTCAACACTTGATGCAAACTGTGATTCATCTGGTACCTCTCATTTAGTTTAATCCGCTGAATACATCTTCCAGTTTCTTTTGTTGACTTTAGTAAAATCCCTAGAAAGAATCGTCTCTCGGTTTAAGTCACTAAAGCTGTAAAATCCCGTTTGAAGACTTTGTGATGTCGACAGTATCAGATGACATTCAAGCTACTGGGTCCGACACCCGACCTCCGATGCTAGACATGACAGATTATGAATCATGGGCATAAAGAATCAGATTGTACTGCTTGGGGAAAGAAAATGGTGAGAACATTCTGCGATCTATCGATGAAGGTCCTATGCAGATGGGTACAACCAGAGATGCTATCTCCACGCCTGAGGATGGCTCTATTGTTCAGGGAATTGATAGACCACGCACTTACAATGATCTCACTGATGTTGAAAAAAAGCGCTATGATGCTGACATTCGTGCCTCCAACATAGTAATACAAGGGTTACCCAAAGATGTGTACAAGCTAATCAACTTCAACACTGAAGCCAAAGCGGTGTGGGACAATGTCAAAATGCTTCTGTCTGGCGCAGAGCTGACCAAAGAAGACCGTGAATCTCAATTGTATGATGAGTTTGAGCATTTCAAAATGAATCCTGGTGAAAACATTACCGATTACTATGTCAGATTTCACAAGTTGGTTAATGACATGAGAATGATTAGAATGACCATGCCCAACATTCAACTCAACTCTAAGTTTGTCAACAACATGTCACCTGAGTGGGATCGTTTTGTCACTACTGTCAAGCTCAACAAAGGATTGAGAAATACGAACTATGATCAATTGTTTGCTTATTTGTAACAACATGAGAAGCATGCTGCTTATGATCGTCAACTAAGAGAGAAGCCTAATCCAACTGTCACCAATGATTCACTTGTTTTCATGACTAGCATGGTGCCAACTAATCAACCTGTGTCATCAATGGATCACTCATCTCTACAATCATAAATAAAACCCCCAAATTACAAAAACCCCGCCCCCCAAATTATTACCTCAACCCAGTTTTCACTGTGACAAGAACCCTAACCACACCACACCCAAAATTACCTCGTACAACAAATAATTACCCCAATTATTTGGCTTCTAGAAGAACTATCATGCTTCAGTCACATGTCAGAAGAGGTCAGAGAATGTTTGGGTACGTGGACCAATAGGATAGCATACGCAGGATCAATCTAATCACATCAATCAATCATACGGCTCAAAATGAAACTTGGGGATCAAGTGTGATCTAATGGTGGATATGGACTAAGAGAAAGCACAAAAGTGGCGAGGATCAGTGACCTGGCAATCCAAAAGCATCTCCCAAGCTCTCCTCAGCTCCTATATAAACCCCCCCCCCCCTCTTCAGTGTTATGTGTGTAGGTTTTTGAATTGTTTTAGTTTTTCTGTTCTTAAGTTTTCATTGTAATTTCTTTTTAAAAGCATTGTACTAATTTCATTTTGATTAATAGAATTCAAGTTTATTTCAGCTTATTGTTGTTTTTTTACTCTTATTATTGCTTATTATATTCTGCTTTTCAGTTTTGAATTAATATTAGTCAAATAACTTTTCAATTCAGTCTTTGTTCATCAGATAAAAAAAAAATAATAATAAAAAAAAATATATATATTCATATTAGTTTTTATCAAATTTTATATAATTGTTGTTTGTTTTTATTAGCTTATATAAGCACATAATTACTATTTCATTAAAAATTTTCAATTAATTAAAAGTCAACCAAGGTCAACTGTAGCAGCTTATTGCAATAAGCTGAGCTTATTTGGAGTTGAGGCAGCCAATAAGGAGTCCCATTGGCCTGTCAAAAGACAGGCAAGCTAAGTGAACCCCCTCTATTTGAGCTGAGGGGGAGTTACTTTGTAAGTTCAATCCATTTTGATTACTGTCTCATTTATTAATAGTTTAAATCTGTTCCTAGTCATTGGTTTCTGTTTAGTTGTTTTACTAGTAGCTCAGTTATAGTCTGTTTATTCCATTTGGAAGTGTTTGTGTTTGAATTGGTTTATTTTTGTTCTACAATATTTGTGTTACTGTTTCATCATTTTATCTGTCATAATCTGTGGATCTGTCCTCTGAGTTATATTGCATCTTAGATCTGTGTATTGATATTGATTTGGAATATTGGATCTGTTCTATTTCTGAGTTGAGGTTTGGATTGATACTAGTTGGATCTGTGGTGGAATTTTGAGTTAAGACAGTCATATAAGTTGTGTTTGGAACAGGATGGTTCACTGAGATTTGGGTAGTTTCTTGTTGTTTCTTTGGCCTAGATAGACTACATCAGAAATAAGTAGGATACACATAGCATAATATTCATAGGCTATAGAGCAAAAAGTCAAAATCATAGTTTAACTCCATTTCTGTGTTGAATTTGGAATTACAGCAGCTAAAATCTCAAATCCAGGATAAATTCAGTTCAATTTAGCTTAATTAGGTGTTAAAGTAGATTAATATTACACTTAGGTTAAGTTTAGTCCAATAGAATTTCATATCAGTCAAAGTTCATTTCAAAACAAAAAAAGTCAAGCTAGATTCAACATCAGGATTTTGACAGATTTGTGTGAGCTTTTGTAAGGTTTAATTTTAATTAGAAATACTTTAAGAAAGTTGATTTGTAGAGCTTATCAGTTAGGATATCAATATCAACAAGAAATTTAAGGTTTAAATCTCATCTGCTTATTGGAAATTAGAGATTAAGTCGACTGTTTGGTATTAAGGTCTGCCCTGCTCATCAGTTTTTGAGCAGGATTCTAGAAAGTTTTTAGGTCAGTAAATTGGATTAGAGATCCTTATTATTGATTATTTTGTGATCTCAGTTGGTTAGTGAAGGTTTTACCCCCATTAGTTTTGATCACTCAGCTTATTAAGCACTGCTTATTGCCCTGTCAATTTGAGTGGTTTGGACTAGTATCTGATTTAAAGTTTAGGCCTGCAACTGTGTTTAGATAATCATAATCTGAGTTTAGTTGTTCATTTAAGTTCATTTATGCCTTATGTTGTTGTTCTTATTGAGTTGGTGTCCATTTGCTTACTGTTTCGCTTATTGCTTATTTTCCATTTAGCCTATTTGAACCTGTTGCTTCATAATCTGTGTTTCTGAGTGATCATTGGTCTGAGTTCTGTTTATTTGTGCTCATTTTAGTCCTAAAAATAGTTGGTCAAAGTTTGGTTAAGTTTTGGACAAAGTGCTTAACAATAAGCACTTCTTAATAAGCAGTTTCAAAGCAAACAGTACCTACAGCGCTTATTTTTCACTTTTTATATTTTTCTCAAGTTTAGTATATTAAATTAGAATTTCCCTGAAATTTTCATATTTTTCTAAGTCCATTTGCTATTTTTCTTATTTTATTTTCATTTTAATCATTTTTAAATACATTTTAATTACTAAAAAATCCAAAAAAAATCAGAAAAACCCAGAAAAATCCAAAAAAATATTAGAAAATTATTTTTAGTTATTTTAGAATTTTAGAAATTTAATTTTCATTTTTCTCACTTTATTTGTATTTTCTTTTAATTTTTAATTAGTTAAAATAGTTTTTAATTCATAAAAAATAAATAAAAAGTCAAAAAAATATTTTTCTTTTTCTCAAAATTTTCTTTCATCATTTTTAATTTTTGAAAATTATTTCCAAGTCCGTAGGAGTAGCATAGCTTAAAAGTCGCGTTTTATTTCGTACGGTTACGTTTATTTTCCGTTTTAACTTACGTTTTCGATTCTACGTTACGTTTCTAGTTTGTTTACTTGAATTACGTGTTTAGTTGATTATTTGTGCTTCATTTACTATTTCATTAGTGTAATCTCATTCAAATCACTTTTTACCACTTTTACGACACGTTTCACGAATCGGGAATTCGAAATTCCATTCATCCTTCACACAGACTACGACCTCGGGTTATCCGTATTTCTTTGCGGATCTCTTGAGCTTATATCTATACTATAATATTGATATTGTGTTTTTACCACGAATCAAATTTTTGGCGCCGCTGCCGGGGAAGGTTGAAGTGAATTTTTCGTTTTTGTTTTTCGAAATTGTGTTTTGAAAACCTTCCTTGTATATATTTTCTATAAAAACCAAAAAAATTGAAAAATCAAAAACACTTTTCCTAAAGTGTTTTCAAAAACACCAAAAAAATTGTAACACCCCAACCCGATAAGGGTAGAAGTATTACATTACAGTGACATATCAGAACAAACACAAGCATATGATTCATACATATAACGAAATTCAGGGTTACAAATGAAAATCTGAAACTACAAGGTTACAAAGAAAATAAATACTATGTCTAATAAAGTGAAACTTCATCTAATCGTCTCTAGTCCAAAGCATAGTCTTCTAGGTCCAGTCACACTCTCTTCCCATAACCCAGCTTCCTACTAAAACCTGCCGCAGGAAAAGGAAATGCGGCTGAGCTTAAAAAGCCCAGTGAACAGATACATATACAAAGCAATGATAATGAAACAGAACTGAAACATAGTGCATTGGGGAAATAGAATAAGGAATAGATAAAAGAGTGATAGAATATAAAGAAGAAAGGATAGTCATCTACCACGAGCCCAGAAACTCAAAGTCATAAATCTCAAAGTCATAATTCTCAAAGTCATAATCTCAAAGTCATAATCTCACAATCAGAGGGGATACCTCTCAGACAACCAGATAATATGAGGGGTGTCCTCATGTATCAAATGGGTGGAGTAGCTAGCTTCCAGAAATTGTGAAAGGCGTGTATTGCACACAGCACCAGTCACCTCAAAGTCAACTCAAAGTCATAGTTAAATCCACTAAACAGAACAGATCTAGGATTGCAATCCATACGCCCCTTACTCAAAGTCAATCTCAAAGTCATATACTCAAAGTCATAATGGCCATAATAATAATCATAAAAAGGGACGGCGTGAGAAATCACTCACCCACACATGAGTCATGCCAGTGGTGCATCACAGACATGCCTATGGTACCTCCATAGGTAGGGAAAACAGAAATGGCTCGGGTATCAAACTAAGAGTCAGGTCTCAAAGTCATACAAAAGGTCATATAGCAAAGGTTTATCTCAAAGTCATCTCAAAATCATATCAGAAATAATAGTCAAGGTCCATTCAGAGTTCATCAGGTCAAGGTTCATATTCAAAAATCAATTCATGGTTCAGTTCAAAAGTCCGTTTCAAAAGTTTCTATTAAAAGTTCAATTTAAATAATCTTTTAAAACAGTTTTCATAAAAATGGTTTTTCAAAATATAGGGTTCATGAAAGTTAAATAACCTTTCTTTTAAAAAGAAATTTAGCATCATTTATAAACATCTTTTCAAATCAGTTCTTCTCAAAACATTTCCATGGTATCATTAAGAAGGTTTTCATAGCATAGGTTCATAACGGAGGTCATATCAAGTGGGATCAACAGAGAAGGTTCAAGTAAAGGGGATCATAGCAATGGCATCAATTCGGGAACTAACGGATCAGAATATGAAAGAGATCATGAGAAACCTTTTGAGAAAGGTCAGAATATCTGTACCTTAAACCGCAAGTGCAAACATGACAGAAAACATAAAGATCGGAAGCAAAACTCCTTCTTCAGCGAATCTACACGAATTAATGATCGACTTATTATTAATAACTTATTCAATTCAGATTTCTCATTTTAGTCGGCTTTCCAGTTTTAGTAACTTTCCATTTAAAGTGACTTTCCACTTTTAACAGGTTTCCATAAATAGTAAGTTTCCACTTTTAGAAAGTTTCCATAATTAGAAAGTTGAATCATTATTTATGAAATCAAAGTATCTTTTAACATATTTACACCTTTGGTCCTTGAGGTTTCATAACTTTGCATTTTATATCCTTTACTTTCCAAAATTACACTTTAAACCTTTTAGTATTCAAAGTTACACATTAAACCCTTAACTTATCCATTTTACACCATGATCACTTATTTTATTAAGTTATTCGAATGAATCCTCAAATACTCATAATTTACACTTTAAGTCCCTCAAGTTATAAAAGTTACATATTTAACCCTTTAATTTACAATTTCGATCCTTAATTATTACTAATTACATATTATGCCATTAAATTATCAAAATGACACATAACTCCCTGAATATATTAAATTACTCAAAACAGCTCCAAGTTTCTGAAAATTACATTTTTAGTCCCTCTCTTTTAATTAATTACAATCGCACCAATTAAATACAATTAATTCATTTTCTTATAATATTTACACTTAGAACCCTCAAGTTATATTTTTCCCATATTCCTACTGATTTATATGACATTACAAAAATATCCCACAAGTTTTAATAATTACGAAACACACCCTTAACTATTATTTTTCAATCGTTAATTTATAAAATAAACCAAAACCCTAACATGTATCCCAATCATTACACCATCAATTCCAACAACCTTAAACTCATCATTAAGGACCAGAATATTAAAACAAACCCTAACCCTAATCGAATTACACTAGGGTTTTTATTTTATTTTCTTTCTTTTCTTTATTTTTCGTAAATCCGGTTTTACAAATAATTCCACCACGACTTTTACAGGCCATGTAAATTTGAATGGGCATTTTTACCAGGTTATATGGATTATATAGAGCTCAGAAAAATTTAGTCTTGCACCCAGAAAATTAGTACATGATTATTTAGTATTTTATCACGTTTTTAAGGTTTAATTCGCAAATAATTCGTAGAGCATGCATGGTTCGGTTTTAGCATTTTATATGGGTCTTATATGATGTAAGAGACGTGAGAAAAATACCAGACCAGATCTGGGACGAGTAGAATAGGCTGGGCGAAAATACTTCTCTCGGATTGAATAAAACAACACCAAAATTCCCACGACCACAAACGCGACCAACAGCCCTTGGAAGCAATTTTCCCAGATCATATATGATGTAAGAAACTCAGGAAAAATAGAAAACGAATTTATAAGAGGTCGTATGAAACATAACGAATTTACCTTGTTTTTAGGGCTCGTCAAAAGAAAACAAATGCTACGATCGTGTAAGGCTTCAACAATTCGAATGGGATTTTTCTTGGCTTCTTAGGATGATGATAGATCACATAAAATTGCTGAGGAGGATTGTGTGTGTCGTATGGAGGCTAAGGGAATTCTTTGTGTGTTTTTCTTTGGATCGGTATTAGGGTTTTTGGGAGAAAAGGTATGGATTGACTTTTTAAACAAGTAATGCCGTGTGGAGGGGAGATTTGATCCAGAAAATTCGTGACTTTAGTTGAGGTAATTATCTCTCAATAATTATCTTCTCAATTTACCATATATATATCATTTAATTCAAAATAAAACAAATAAAATGCATTTTTTCTTTAATCGGCCACATAGGGGCATTTTCGTAATTTCACCACTTGTATAAATGTTATTTGTAATTGTTAAAATTATTGGGATACATAACTTGTGCATTGTTTGAGGTTTGGGATTTATTTGGTACTTTTAATAAGCTTTTAATTAAATTTCAAATTGTTAAGGGCAATTTGGTCTTTTCACATGTTCTCAGATTTTAGGTGTTACAAAAATAATAAAGTTACAGCCTCGACTCGACCGAAAGGAAGGGCGTTGTAAACCAAATAAGTATCCCAATATAACTACGCGTGAAATTAGTTGCTAATCGGATTACTTTGATTCTACGACCGAATAAGCGGAAAATACGGAAGCTTTGACATTAAATTGCAAGCTGAAGAGAGATCCATTCTTCTCTCCCGTTCCGTCGCGAGTAGATTAAGGGAAACGTTTTACAATTAGCGTAACGTTTGAAAAAGAAAAAAAAAAAACAAAAGTTTAAGTTTTTGAATTTTGCTTTATAAAAACAAAAATACAAAAAGATTTTCCTTTTCAAATTTGTTTTTCCTTTTACTTTTCAAAACTTTGATTTTTGTGGCGTATGAACACACGTTCTACGTCTAAACGACTTGTTTCACCACTTTCAAATCTGGAAAGTCTGTTTCGTCACACACACCGAGTTCTATTTCCTAATACGGAGGAAATGAACCCGAACGAACAACACTTGGGACCCCCGCCGATGGGTGGTATCCAAAACAATGTGATCCCGCCGATGGGACCACAACCGGTTTACGATCAACGTACTATGCAAGAATTGCTCCAGTGTCCTACCGAGGGATACGGGGATGCAATTGTTTTACCACCAATCCTTTCCGATAACTTTGAACTTAAAACTGGATTGATTCAACTTGTTACGTCAAAACAATTTCACGGTTTTGAGAGGGACGATCCTCACGCACACATCCGATGGTTTAATAAGCTAACTTCGACTTTGAAATTTAAGGATGTCCCTCACGATGCTATCAAATTGATGTTGTTCCCATTTTCACTCGAGGGTTCAACCCGGATTTGGCTCGAAAAAGAACCCCCTCGTTCGATTCACACATGGGAAGAACTCGTCTCGAAATTTGTTAATCATTTCTTTCCGCCGTCCAAAATGACTAATCTTAAGAATGATATAACTAATTTTCAACAACGTTTTGATGAGAACTTTGGTGAGGCTTGGGAACGCTTTAAGGATCTTCTTCGAAAATGTCCTCACCATGGTTTCTCTGAGTTACACCAAATCGACACATTTTATAACGCTTTGATGCAAAACGATCAAGATTCTTTAAACGCAGCCGCCGGTGGCAATATCTTGAATCGTACGCCTAGGGATATTTTGACGATCATTGAGAACAAATCTAAGGTTCCGACTTCTCGTAACAAACCGAATGTTTCGAAAGTAACTTCTTTTACTCCTCATTCACCTTCGTCGGTCCAATCATCAGAATTGGCCGAACTTACCGACGCTATCCGTTGTATGATGAAAGAGTTTAAGTCACAGAACCAAAAACCCGAGCCCGTTAAAGCCGTTAATGAAAAATGTGTGATTTGTGGTGGACCGCATCTGTATTATGATTGTCAAGCCACCGATGGCCAAGTTTATAATGCTAACGTAGCAGCCGTAAACTACAATCAAAACCAAGGTTTTCGTACTAACCAAACAAGTCCACCTGGGTTTCCACTCGTGCAAACTAATCAAAACCGTTATCCTCAAACTAACCAAGGTTATCAAAACCAAGGTTACAATCAAAACCGTGGAACGAATTATCAAGTCCCTCCACCACAACAAGTTTATCAACCACCGCAACCTTCTCCTGAGCTTGCTAATTACATGAAAACGAACGATGTTAACATTCGAGCAATGCAAAATCAAATCAACAACATGAGGGTTGAACTTAAGAAGGAGATCGACACAACCATGACTCGACAAACGAATGAGCTTAAGCAAATGATGAGCAGTTTTATGTAAATGAATCAAGCATCGACGTCTGGTTCTCTTCTGAGCAACACAATTGCTAACCCGAGGGGCGAGATTAAGGCAATTACGACACGTAGTGGTGCTATATATGAACCCACGGTTCCGACTACCTCTTCTTCTCCTCCCCCTAAGGTAGTGGACCGTGAGACCGAGGCGACAAAGGACCCGGTACCTCCTACTAATAACGGAGGTTCCGAAAACGTCCAACCTCCGGTTGTCCAAACGTCAAAAGATAAAGAAAGAGTCATTTATGAGAACAATGTGAAATACAAGTCAAAATTGCCATATCCATCACGATTTGATGATGAAGAGCTCCATACAAAATCTAAAAAACAAATGGAAAAGTTTCTCAATATTTTTCAAAAGTTGCACTTTGATATCAGTTTCATGGATGCTCTTGTTTACATGCCGAAATTTGCCTCAACGTTTAAGAATCTAATAAGTAATAAAGAGAAATTGCTCGAATTAGCCGAAACACCGATTAATGTTCAATGCTCCGCGATTCTTCTCAAGAAGCTTCCCGAGAAGCTTGGAGATTCGGGAAAGTTTCTTATTCCTTGTTCGTTGAAAGATCAAGAGGTTTGCAATGCCCTGGCTGATTCAGGTGCAAGCATTAACCTCATGCCATTATCAATCTATAAACAACTTGGGATGGGGGAACTTAAACCAACCCGAATGACGTTAGAGCTCGCTAACCGTTCAATTACTCATCCGGTTGGAATTGCGGAAGATGTTTTTGTTCAAGTGAAATCATGTACTTTTCCGGCCGACTTTGTCGTTGTTAATTTTGAACCCGATCCGAGAGTTCCTCTTATACTAGGGCGACCGTTTTTACGAACCGCAAAAGCCCTAGTAGACCATTTTGAGGATACTCTAACTTTACGACATGATGATGATATAATGATTTTTAAAGCAGATGCTTCGAAATCAAAGAAGTATTCCGTCAAAAGCATTGATGTTTATGATTATTCTTTTGATGATTTTGTGAAAACTTTCGTCTCCGACTCTTCCCCATCATTTCCTCCAACTAAGGAATATGATTCTTTTTGGGAAGAGGTCGATGAATTTCTTGCTATTGATACGATTCCGTTTTCTGAGATTGATGATTCTTATCTTGATTCGGAAGGGGATACTATTTTTCTTAACAATTTGTTGAACGATGAACCGTTAATCCCTCCGGATAAAGTTAAGACGAAGATTGAGCTTATAATTGACGATCCTCTTAAGCCCGAGCTCGAGGAATTTTTACCCGACTTTGAGAGATTTTCGTTCGATACGACTGAGGAGATTAGTGGCAATCCCACTTATCGTCCGGATTTTTCTTATCCGACTTATGAAGCTTTTAACTTTGATATCGATCACTCGGAAGAGACGAGTCGTGGCAGTACCATTTCTCATGCTTTTATCTCTCTTCCGGAGTATGAGTCATTTCATTTTGATGAATCTGAATGTGAAATTAAAAAGTCTTCTGAACCTGAATATGAAAGTTTCAGTTTTGATCTCGAAGTTGATCATGATCCGGGTGGTGTTCTTAAGAATGAAAGTTTTAATGAAAAGTTTTTCCCATCCCTCCCACCCGGAAAGGATTTTAAAATGAGCTTGAATGATAAAATTCATAATTCCACAATTATAAAGTTGTCTTTTGATAATGATGAGTTTTTCAAGATTGTTATCATGATTTTCTTGCCATTTGTAACAATTGGTGTGGTTTCTCTTATCCTTCACTCCGTAGGGAGTGAGGATGTTGTATTTGACCCTGGTATCGTTTTTAAAAGTTTTCACTATTAAAATACCATCGGTTATCTCATCGGGGTGGAACTTTCTCATAATTCATATGTTTATCCAAATATTTTGAATAAAAGCCCGATGGAGATTATTTTCCATTTGCTCTCCCCAAGGACGATTAAATTCGGGGATCGAGTCAAGCTCATGTGACTTGGTGAACAAAAACAAGCGCTTCGTGGGAGGCACCCCATGCTTATCCATTTTCATTTTCTATATTTTCTATTTTCTTTAATAACGTGACATGAGGGGGGCGACCCTTTCCAAACTCGTGTTTTCGTGGTTGTTTAATGTTCAGGAATTTCCCCGAAGTTTGAGGACTCTCGTGCTCGTGGTTTGTCGTTCTCTCCACTCGAGTCTCATCCTTCGCTGCTCTTTCGGAAATTCACGATATCCAAAATCTTATTGACTAACGTTTATCTCTTGGTATACTTAATAAACAGCCTTAGATTTTACGTAGGATTACCCGTACCCTTAAAACATTGAGGACAATGTTTCACTTTAGTCTGGGGGGGGGGGGGTGAATCTTCGATTTGATTTGACCTGTACCATCGTCTGAGCTGCTTGCGCAACTCCGTTTTCCACCAAAAATTTTGATTTTTGTCACCACTTTATTATTAAAAAAAATAATAAAATAAAAAAAAATAAAAAAATTGATAAAAAAAAATATATGATATGAATAATAAGATTTGACACCTTGTTTTGACTTTCCTACCGGCGAGAGTAGAAATAAATGTTCCGACTTGACCGGGCGTGTTGAGCCCTAGCTTGTTTCCCTTAACCAAAATAATCAAAAGATTATGGCTAAGCATCCGCGGATCTCATTATTTGGGATTTTAAATTTGCGGAGATCGAGGAATGATAGAGTTTATTTAGAAGTTTCGTGCTATACACGGATCGCATTACTGGGATTTAAAAAACCCACGAGAGGTACTTGTGGCCTCCTTGTTCCCATCAGCAACGTCACCAATATATAAATAGATGTCTAGGATTAATTAAGGGTATACGGTTTGGGCAATACTTAGTTTTTTCTCGTTCCTAACAAAATCTATGCATATGGGGGTTTGGTACACATAGGGGTACTGCCAGTGTTACGGTAAAATAGACTATTGCATCTTGCCGGTTCGCAGCCGATGTTGTGATCTTAGTAAAGGCCGTAGGACTCGGGGTTTGGCATATAGTTATGAATATCGATAATAATAGTCCAAAGCCAAATAAAAAGGCAGAGGAATCCAAAGCTACAAAAAGCAGCGGATAGAAATCCAAAGTCATAGTAAAGCTCTTACATCTTGGCGGCTCATAAACCATTGACTGTAAAAGAATAAAGGACTAAGGACCAAAGTATTATTAAAGTGCTTATGATTATGCAAAAATGCCAAACTTCGACTCCGGGGGTTTCCCTAATAAAAAGCTTCCATTTCGGGTATCAAACATGGTATGTCTCGGTCGTAAATAAAAAGGGAGCCTCCACAAATCGTGTTAAATCAGAGACCTTCATGTGGACCCGATTTCTGTATGCAGGGGTTTTCGAGGGAAAGTTTGGAAACTACTTAGCGTTCAAATTTTGTGCTCTTATCGGACTAACAAATATCGAAACGAGAAAATATGAAGCAATTCATTTCTCAAAATTAAAATCTTTAGATACAAAACTTAGGACCTGGGGACAAGAGGTAAAACACAAGTAACTTTTGTGGGCAGTGTTAGCATCTAACTTCTGATAAACAATGATTTTGATTTTACGCTTAGTTTGGGAGCTTGTAAAAATCAAGGATGACGATTTTTATCCGTACGGTCTCTTCTCTGTGAGAAGTGTTTCTACTCGTAGACCCTGAAAGTTATCAACAGATAAGAATTGATAATAAAAGTCAAGGCAAACCGTCACATATAAAAATGAAAAAGAACAAAAAGAGTAGTTGTAGTTGTTATTCAGAAAAATCGGAAAACGGAGCGTTTTTGAGAATAAATGAATTTACTATCTCTTTTGAACGTCATTGCTACTTTACAACGTCAGTAAAGAGAGGTTTTGAAATTATTTATCTCTTAAGCGTGAGGTGATGACATTGCGTGAGGGCACGACAATACCTTAGTCTGGGGGATTTTGATGAGTGCTTAATCACTCATCCTTTTTAGACCTTAATTCAGACCAAAAACACCAAATACTAACCAAAAATGCCAAGAGAATGCATGTTTTTGTATTTGTGTATGTGCAGGTACGGATATGAGAAAAATGGACAAAAACGAAGACAAAACCGACGAAAACGAGCACGAGATTGGAAAAAGGTCAAAAGCCGGAGCCGGGGAAGCAAAATGATCAAAGAAAAGATTCGTCAAAGTTGCATATTTGGTCCCTGGTCAAAGTTTGAGAATTTGACAAATTTAATCCCCGCAGTTTCAGAGAATTACACAAATGGTCCTTTGAAGAATTATTCGGAGAAAGGACAAATTGGTCCTTCATAAATCTTAGAATGGCAAGATATACCCTTGGAAGTAACATTTGGAGAATTACAGTTTCAGTCCCTATGATTTGCAAATGTGCAACTTTGGTCCTTAAACTAATATATTACTCTTACCGGATCCAAACCAAAAACAATAACCTACTCCCTAAGCCCAAAATATAACAACAGCCCAATCCTCATTTCACTTTACCCAGCCCATCATTTAAACCCGGTCAACCCCTTATTAAAACCCGGTCAATTCAATAATAAATAAAACCCCCAAATTACAAAAACCCCGCCCCCCAAATTATTACCTCAACCCAGTTTTCACTGTGACAAGAACCCTAACCACACCACACCCAAAATTACCTCGTACAACAAATAATTACCCCAATTATTTAGCTTCTAGAAGAACTATCACGCTTCAGTCACATGTCAGAAGAGGTCAGAGAATGTTGGGGTACGTGGACCAATAGGAGAGCATACGCAGGATCAATCTAATCACATCAATCAATCATACGGCTCAAAATGAAACTTGGGGATCAAGTGTGATCTAATGGTGGATATGGACTAAGAGAAAGCACAAAAGTGGCAAGGATCAGCGACCTGGCAATCCAGAAGCATCTCCCAAGCTCTCCTCAGCTCCTATATAAACCCCCCCTCTTCAGTGTTATGTGTGTAGGTTTTTGAATTGTTTTAGTTTTTCTGTTCTTAAGTTTTCATTGTAATTTCTTTTTAAAAGCATTGTACTAATTTCATTTTGATTAATAGAATTCAAGTTTATTTCAGCTTATTGTTGTTTTTTTACTCTTATTATTGCTTATTATATTCTGCTTTTCAGTTTTGAATTAATATTAGTCAAATAACTTTTCAATTCAGTCTTTGTTCATCAGATAAAAAAAAATAAAAATAATAATAAATAAATAAATAAATAAATAAATATTCATATTAGTTTTTATCAAATTTTATATAATTGTTGTTTGTTTTTATTAGCTTATATAAGCACATAATTACTATTTCATTAAAAATTTTCAATTAATTAAAAGTCAACCAAGGTCAACTGTAGCAGCTTATTGCAATAAGCTGAGCTTATTTGGAGTTGAGGCAGCCAATAAGGAGTCCCATTGGCCTGTCAAAAGACAGGCAAGCTAAGTGAACCCCCTCTATTTGAGCTGAGGGGGAGTTACTTTGTAAGTTCAATCCATTTTGATTACTGTCTCATTTATTAATAGTTTAAATCTGTTCCTAGTCATTGGTTTCTGTTTAGTTGTTTTACTAGTAGCTCAGTTATAGTCTGTTTATTCCATTTGGAAGTGTTTGTGTTTGAATTGGTTTATTTTTGTTCTACAATATTTGTGTTACTGTTTCATCATTTTATCTGTCATAATCTGTGGATCTGTCCTCTGAGTTATATTGCATCTTAGATCTGTGTATTGATATTGATTTGGAATGTTGGATCTGTTCTATTTCTGAGTTGAGGTTTGGATTGATACTAGTTGGATCTGTGGTGGAATTTTGAGTTAAGACAGTCATATAAGTTGTGTTTGGAACAGGATGGTTCACTGAGATTTGGGAAGTTTCTTGTTGTTTCTTTGGCCTAGATAGACTACATCAGAAATAAGTAGGATACACATAGCATAATATTCATAGGATATAGAGCAAAAAGTCAAAATCATAGTTTAACTCCATTTCTGTGTTGAATTTGGAATTACAACAGCTAAAATCTCAAATCCAGGATAAATTCAGTTCAATTTAGCTTAATTAGGTGTTAAAGTAGATTAATATTACACTTAGGTTAAGTTTAGTCCAATAGAATTTCATATCAGTCAAAGTTCATTTCAAAACAAAAAAAGTCAAGCTAGATTCAACATCAGGATTTTGACAGATTTGTGTGAGCTTTTGTAGGGTTTCATTTTAATTAGAAATACTTTAAGAAAGTTGATTTGTAGAGCTTATCAGTTAGGATATCAATATCAACAAGAAATTTAAGGTTTAAATCTCATCTGCTTATTGGAAATTAGAGATTAAGTCGACTGTTTGGTATTA
The DNA here is from genome assembly GCA_030686995.1 of Artemisia argyi. Taxonomy (NCBI): domain Eukaryota; kingdom Viridiplantae; phylum Streptophyta; class Magnoliopsida; order Asterales; family Asteraceae; genus Artemisia; species Artemisia argyi. The sequence continues at coordinate 171,585,926 of CM060705.1, read as the reverse complement.
AGGTCTGCCCTGCTCATCAGTTTTTGAGCAGGATTCTAGAAAGTTTTTAGGTCAGTAAATTGGATTAGAGATCCTTATTATTGATTATTTTGTGATCTCAGTTGGTTAGTGAAGGTTTTACCCCCATTAGTTTTGATCACTCAGCTTATTAAGCACTGCTTATTGCCCTGTCAATTTGAGTGGTTTGGACTAGTATCTGATTTTAAGTTTAGGCCTGCAACTGTGTTTAGATAATCATAATCTGAGTTTAGTTGTCCATTTAAGTTCATTTATGCCTTATGCTGTTGTTCTTATTGAGTTGGTGTCCATTTGCTTACTGTTTCGCTTATTGCTTATTTTCCATTTAGCCTATTTGAACCTGTTGCTTCATAATCTGTGTTTCTGAGTGATCATTGGTCTGAGTTCTGTTTATTTGTGCTCATTTTAGTCCTAAAAACAGTTGGTCAAAGTTTGGTTAAGTTTTGGACAAAGTGCTTAACAATAAGCACTTCTTAATAAGCAGTTTCAAAGCAAACAATACCTACAGTGCTTATTTTTCACTTTTTATATTTTTCTCAAGTTTAGTATATTAAATTAGAATTTCCCTGAAATTTTCATATTTTTCTAAGTCCATTTGCTATTTTTCTTATTTTATTTTCATTTTTAATCATTTTTAAATACATTTTAATTACTAAAAAATCAAAAAAAAATCAGAAAAACCCCAGAAAAATCCAAAAAAATATTAGAAAATTATTTTTAGTTATTTTAGAATTTTAGAAATTTAATTTTCATTTTTCTCACTTTATTTGTATTTTCTTTTAATTTTTAATTAGTTAAAATAGTTTTTAATTCATAAAAAATAAATAAAAAGTCAAAAAAATAATTTTATTTTTCTCAAAATTTTCTTTCATCATTTTTAATTTTTGAAAATTATTTCCAAGTCCGTAGGAGTAGCATAGCTTAAAAGTCGCGTTTTATTTCGTACGGTTACGTTTATTTTCCGTTTTAACTTACGTTTTCGATTCTACGTTACGTTTCTAGTTTGTTTATTTGAATTACGTGTTTAGTTGATTATTTGTGCTTCATTTACTATTTCATTAGTGTAATCTCACTCAAATCACTTTTTACCACTTTCACTACACGTTTCACGAATCGGGAATTCAAAATTCCATTCATCCTTCACACGGACTACGACCTCGGGTTATCCGTATTTCTTTGCGGATCTCTTGAGCTTATATCTATACTATAATATTGATATTGTGTTTTTACCACGAATCATCTGCTTTTATATCAACCTCTAAACTTAATGATTCAACCCTATGGAATGCAAGACTTGGCCATGTGCACTTTAAATGAATGCGAGATATGTCTAAGGATGGGTTAATTCCATCCTTTGATATGGACACTGAAAAGTGTAAAACTTGCATGATGACCAAAATTACTAAGAAACCGTTTCAAAGTGTAAAACGTGAAACTAAAGTTTTGGAGCTGATTCATAGTGATCTATGTGATCTTCATGCTACTCCCTCTTTAGGGAACAAGAAATACTTTGTGACATTTATTGATGATACTTCTATGTTTTGTTACATTTATTTGTTACATACTAATGATGAAGCATTAGATAAATTTAAAGTATTTAAAACTGAAGTTGAACTGCAACAAGGGTCTCTAATCAAAATATTTAGGGCTGATAGGGGAGGTGAGTACATGGATACTCTGTATTTTCAGTCTGTTGGTATAATCCATGAAATGACTGCCCCTTATACTCCTCAGCAAAATGGCATTTCTGAAAGGAAAAACAGGGTGTTGAAGGAGATGGTTAATTCCATGTTGTCCTATACAGGGCTGAGTCAAGGGTTCTGAGGTGAGGCTATGTTGACAACTTGCTATTTATTAAATAGGGTTCCTAATAAAAAGAACAAAGTTACCCCTTATGAACTCTGGACTAAAAAGAAACCCAACCTGAATTATCTCAGGGTTTGGGGTTGTAGGGCTGTTGTAAGACTCCCTGATCCAAAGCAGAAAAATTTGGGTGAAAGAGGCATTGAATGCATATTTGTTGGATATGCTGAGCATTCCAAGGCATATAGGTTCTATGTTATTGAACCTAATGAATCTGTTTCAATTATCTCAATAATTGAATCAAGGAATGCACTATTTGATGAGAATAGATTCTCATCAGTCCCTAGACCAAGTCAAAGAATTCCAAATAGAACTGATGACATTGGTGTATTAGAGGTCCCTGATGAATTATCATCTCAGGCCCCTGATGAGGTTGTGGAACAACAACCTGAACCGGAGCTCAGAAGGAGCAATAGGGTCAGGACTCCAAATTCATTTGGACATGAGTTTCAATTATATTTAATTGAAGGTATAAGGGGTGAGGTCTCTGACCAATACTCTTATTGCTTTATTGTTGAGGATGATTGATGAGGCGAAAAATGAACCACTTTGAGGGGGTCATTTAAGCCCGGAATTGAATTTATTTGATCAAATATTACCCTAAATCGTTCCTTTTGTGATTTTAGGTACTTTGGGAGTGAATTCTGGAAAAGGAAGCAATTCGGACGTTTTTGGAGCATAAAAGTGAAGAAAACGGCAAAGACTTAATTTTCCATGCTGAGAACAGTACCTGACGGCGTCAAGAGGAAGATCCTGACGGCGTCAAGAGTAAATTCCATGACGACCCAGTGCAAACCTGACGGCGTCACAACAAGGGCGTCAAGAGTTAAATTGGTGACGACCTGCACAAGGGGAATACATGACGGCGTCAGACCCAGATCTAGGCAGTCCGAGGAACTATTTGGCGGCGAGGTGACGGCGTCAGACATTTGTTCTTGACGCCGTCACCTATCAAACTCTATATATAGTTTTCTATTTTTCATTCATAAGAGAGGAACTTGTGTGGAGAAAACTAGGGCTGAACTTTGTAAACCCTAGGTCATATTTTACAGTACTTTCAAGGGTTTTCACCCCTTGAATCCTTTCATGTTCATTTGAAATAAGTCTTCTCTTAAATCATTCAATATGTCTATGTGTTGGTTGATTATATCTTGTGCTTGTCTTAATTTTAACATGCTAGGCTAGATTTATCTTGTGTTTGCTTAGATCTAATGAAACCTAGATGTTAATTATGTGCTGATTACTTGTTTATGGTTGTATTGGATGAATGATTTCAATGTTAGGCTTAAGAAAACTGGCAGATCTCCATTGTGTAACATGCTTGAACGTCTTAGGAAACATGAACCGATGTGTACTAGGTTTTATTGGTTGTATTTAATGCATGAGCAAATTCTAGTGATCCCATGTTAGGAGCTTCTTAGCCGGCTCGACATAGGAGTGAAGTAGGCGCTTATAGGATTGGGGAAGTAAGTACGCCACCCCATGAATGGTATTAAGGAATACAATTCGTCATCCACGCAACTATAACAAGTAATTAATGTGTAAAAGATATCTAGGGAGTAGTGAAATCTAAGTAAACACAATTCTCCCACATATTGCTCACAACATTAGTATAATTTAGTTTAATTTCATTTCTAGTATTTTATTTTGATTGCATCTTTAGTATTGGGTTAGTTGACTAGCAACTAATTCCGCCAAACTCCTTCAAAACCGAGATTTTTACTTGCTTTCATAAAAACTAAAAAATACAAAAAGAATCATCCCTCATCTCTAGACCTAGTCTTTAGGTGTTCTAATCCTAGCGACACTATTCCTAGCTGAACGATCAATCCCCCGGTACTTGTCATTATACTATACTACATCGATTAGGTACACTGCCTGGTGGGGGTTGTAAGCTTCTCGAGATACCTTGAGAGGTAAAGCCTGGTGCAATCCCTACGCATCAAGTTTTTGGCGCCGCAGCCCGGGGAATAGTTATTGTCTAGGTTAGAATCACTTTTTATTAGGTCTACTTGCTAGATTCCTTTCTAGTAAGATTTTATTTTTATTTTTTTTAGGTTCTCTTTAGTCTATCTTATTTCTTCGTGTTTTTGTCGGTAACTCTTCACCATCCGACATCATGGACGATGGGAACATCTTTGAACCCGTCATCCCACCACAACAAAACCCACCACTAGAACCTCTTAGGCCCCGAACCTTAGGAGAGTATTCCCGACCTAGCCACCAAGGCTATCGAAACACCATTGAGCTCACCGGAGCCAATGTGACCCCCTTGCAATCCGACACCATCCGGTTGGTGCAAAGCGGATGTGCATTCCATGGACTTCGTTCCATAGATCCAAATCAACATCTCAAGGACTTCCTTAAAATCATAGATTCTATAGACCTTGATGTTACAACTAGAGAGTCAAACCGATTACGCCTATTCCAATTCTCTCTATGTGATCAAGCTAGTCAATGGCTTGAACGTTTACCCGCGGGATCCATCACCTCATGGGATGATCTCACCACTCGTTTCCTTGCTCAATTTTTCCCACCGGGGAGAACTACCAAGCTTAGAAATGACATCTTGATGTTCCAACAACGTCAAAATGAAACTCTATATGAAGCATGGACTCGTTTCAAGGACTTACTCCAAAAAGTCCCTCATCATGGCATAGATCTTTGGCTCCAAGTCCAAAACTTTTATGACCATATCAATCTCTCCACAACGCGAGCCATTGACCAATCGGCCGGTGGTAAGCTACGTGATCTAAGTGCGGAACAATCATGGGAACTCATAGAAGATCTTGCTCTCTATGACAATGAAAGTTGGAATGATCCCCGTGATTTGAACAAAACGGTCAAGGCAATATCTTTGCCTTCGAACAACTCTAGCACTCCCGACCGTAGGATCATGGAACTTGAGGACCAAGTCAAGTTTCTCATGAAATCTTACGAAGCTCCTAAGCCTTCAAGCCAAGTGAACAAAATCACTTCTTCATGCGAATTATGTAGTGGTCCCCATGACACTCGTGATTGTGTGGAACTCCCCGGAACAGCTTTTGCGGACTACGCATCCTTGCGTACTGACGAATCGGGAGACAAGTGGTACACTTTCAAACCCGAGCCAAACCCTTACGGTGATTCCTACAACCCCTCTTGGAAAAATCACCCAAACCTTAGGTGGAAACAAAATCAAGCTAATTCTTCCAATCCGCCTAATCGTTACCTACCAAACGGTCCACCCTCCAACCGTACTTTCAACAAAAATCCTTCTAACAACTATGGTAGTACCAACAATCTTGAAGGATTGATGTCTAAGTTCACGGCATCTCAAGAAGCTCGCATATCTAAGTTTGAAGCCGATTTCAAACAAAAGCAAAGCGAGATGACCACCAAAATTGACACATTGTTGAAAGTTCTCAATGACCGAGAAATGGGAGCACTCCCAAGCGACACGGTCAAGAATCCGAAACTAAACGTTAATTCCATATCATCAGTTTTGTCACCCACTTCTTGTCCGCAATACTACTCGGTTAAATCAACGAGTACGTGTTTCAAACAAAACCAAATTCTTCAAAAGGACCAATCAAATAAAACACCCGACATAAACCCGGTCAAAAGCATAGTTGAAACACCTCCCACGCAAGACCTTGACAATGAATTCAAGGAACTTCACCTTGAACGCCCCGTCATTGATGTCTTAGCCCGAGCTCCCTACTATAGTGCCCTCCTAGAAAAGTATGATAAGTTTAAACTAGGTAAAAATGGGACCGCCTTCGTTCAAAACAAGTTGCCTAAAAAGCTTGATGATCCGGGTATATTTCTTTTGCCTTGTAAGATAGGAAGATCCGAAGCTTTCGACACGCTAGCCGATTTAGGGTCAAGCCTCAACTTGATTCCCTTATCCCTTTTCACCACTCTTAAGCTAGGAAAGTTAGAGGAGACGGAGGTATTGATAGGTCTAGTGGATGGGAGTATTGCCCACCCGGTTGGAATGATTAAGGATGTAGTTGTTTACGTAGGGAAGTTAACTATCTTGGCGGATTTTCACGTCCTAGACATGGTTAGTGACACTACATGCCCATTGTTGGTAGGAAGAGGATTTTTAGCAACTGCTAGCGCCATGATAGATTGTAAGGAGTCTAAGATAGCGGTAGGTGAGAGCGACACTTGGTCGGTATATGATGTTAAGAAACATAGCTATGATTGTGATGATGAACCAACACCACATTGGGTAGAGATGAATAGGAGACCATCAAGATATGGACCTTGGATAGAAAGGAACTTTATAGGACCTCAACGCCCATTCTATTTAGAAAAAGATTTCATCGAAAAGACACATTCGGTGGAACAACTTATAGCTAGAGATGAAGAGCTAGATCCTTTTGAGGACCCCTTAGTCTTTAGGAAGATGATTGAGTTTTTAAGCATAATGCCTATTAACATAGAGATGAATAAGTGGAAAAGAGAGGGAGATAAGTGTAAATGGCGGTGGGACAAGCCACCTAAAGAAGGTGACGGATCATGGCATGTGAAGATGACTTTGTATGATCCGGATGGAGAAAAGTTTAAAAGGTCATACCGTACTAAGAAAACTGATAGGAAGTTAAAACCTAAGTTTGATCTAAAAGATGTCCTCAATGAGGAACTCACCCGTATCACGTAGTAAACCATGACCTTGAGTCTAGCTACAAGACTCGTAAATAAAGAAAAGCGCTTCTTGGGAGGCAACCCATGATTGCGTGTGATTTTTATTTTGTTTTTTTGTTATTTGCTTCCATATGAATGCTTTATTTTTATTGTTGGTAGATCATATTTCAAAACTAAAATAGTGGAAATACTTTACTTTGTTGTTTGGCCTAGTCTTAACTTCACCCAAAGGTATTTTTGCAAAAGATAAGTGTAAGGGGAAACCCCAAATATATTTTTAAGAAACAAAACCGATCATGATTCTCCACAATATTAAGTGAACATGTATATTCGTACTTGTTAGAGTCAAATGCTTGTATCGAGTCATAATGATGTTTTGCAGGATTTTCCAAGAAGTAGGACCAAGTTTTTCCAGAAATTTTCCGGAAACTTAACATAAGAATTTTTGCAGGTCACTTCTGACGGCGTCACGAGTTTTCTCTTGACGGCATCACGTGTAAAAATCTGGAAATTTTACCAGTTTTTTTTCTAACGGAGTCTTAAAGTTTTTATTGAATTATTAGTTTTATAATCTCCAGGAAATTTGCAAACATCATTCCACAAGCATTATATCTTATTTTGTTTTCTATGATTTATTAGCATATGTAGATTGCCGCTGATTTTATGCGAGGTTGCCTTGTCTGTTTTCTCAGGTTTTACAGGTTATGTATGACAAGAAGATGATTTATTATTCTGGAAGGGAAGCTTTGATTGTTCATTTTCTTGGAGGAAGATCTAACCTGGCCACCTTATTATCCATACCGAGCGAATCAGGGGAGTATTTGATTTCATTCTTTTTACTTATTTCACTTTTACATTCTTTACTTGAACATTGGGGACAATGTTCATCCTAAGTGTAAGGGGAGGGTAAAATGATGATACCTTACAGATACACTTTCGCTTGAGTTTGTTTGTTTAATAGTAGATGTGTAATAAAACTATGAGAAATACTTGTTAGTTTAATTTTAGCGCCAAATTTAAATTTTTTTACAACATTTAGGAGTGAAACTTTAGCTATAGCAAGCGTCTCATGGATAGGAGATTGTATGACTAGCACAAAACCGTACCATTCAGAAAAATTTTCCACCCAAATATGTGAGGTACGCCTTTAGATTTGATTGGAAAAGCATTTACTATTAGTGCTTATGAGTGTACCGGTAGCATTTAGATTCTAGAACTTGCGTTAGTGATGCATCCCGAGACCGCTAGTGAGACTACATTCGTGTAGTAGGATTTACTACATGATAAGAGGCATTAGGATCACCCTTGTGTTAAACCCGTATTATAATTACTTGACCACTTAAGTCATATTACTTGGCTAGTTAAGTCAATTAATTTTTCCCACACCTTAGCGTTGTACTCATTTTAAATACACGAAACCCCTAGTACACCCCTCCGAGCCTATCTATTCGTTTCTAACTTTAAGCATTTTACTTAAAGGAAGAATTTGTTACACCCCACTTAAATGTACAACCAAATCGCCTTAGCCTTCCGTGTATGCACTCATCTTTAGTGCATTATTGTTATTTGTTAAACCCTTAGTTAATTATCTAATTGATTACATGGTTGCTAAGTCGAGTCATATCCTTGTACATATTGTTTTGGGACGATTGGGACTCATGGGTAAAGAACTTATTTTATGGAGTAATGGGGAAGAACATCATATATTACCCCCGTATGTGCGTTAATCTTAAAAGTACTCCAAGTGTTTTGATTTTCTTAGTTCGAGTCATTAGATTAGTTTATTGTAAAGTATGTAAAGATTCAAGTGTAAGGGGAATATTCATCCCCTATGATGTATTATTTTGGATGGTAGAGTAAGAGTGTATGCAAAAAAAAATAATAAAAAAAAATTAAAAAAAAAATCGAAAAATCAAGAAAAAGAAAAAAAAAATAGAAAAAGAGAAAAGAAAAAAACATACGGACTACCATCCCTTTTCATTGTATGTTCATTTTATGTTTTGTTATTTTTCATTTATTAGCTTAAGTCGAGTCTAGTCTTGGCTTAGCAACGCCATATTGTACATGTAATTGACCAAGATTGTTAACTCGCCACCAGTAAAGACTGCCTATATCCAACAAAACAGTGTATTTCATATCCCTACACCTAACGTTACAACCCTTTGAAAGACCTCTTTGATAGTTTATCCTAGATTCCTAGGTGCTTACGCCATGTGGTGGAGGTTTGATCCTTTCCCAAGCCTATGGTAATTTATTTTGCTATGACATGTAGTGAGAGATATTTTCCGTTTCCATATTATGATATTACTTTATTACACCCGAGAGATGTGAGTATCTAAACACTATTTGTGAGGTGCTAGTATATGACCTCCGTGCTTGTCTTTGGTCTTTAGTGGAACGATTATTTGTTGTAATTACTTTTATATTAGTGTTAAATGACCCCTAACTTGTATTTTGATTAGAATAAAAGCGCATTTGCTTGAGGACAAGCAAATCTCAAGTGTAAGGGTATATGATGAGGCGAAAGATGAACCACTTTTAGGGGGTCATTTAAGCCCGGAATTGAATTTATTTGATCAAATATTACCCTAAATCGTTCCTTTTGTGATTTTAGGTACTTTGGGAGTGAATTCTGGAAAAGGAAGCAATTTGGACGTTTTTGGAGCATAAAAGTGAAGAAAATGGCAAAGACTTAATTTTCCATGCTGAGAACAGTACATGACGGCGTCAAGAGGAAGATCCTGACGGCGTCAAGAGTAAATTCCATGACGACCCAGTGCAAACCTGGCAGCGTCACAACAAGGGCGTCAAGAGTTAAATTGGTGACGGCCTGCACAAGGGGAATACATGACGGCGCAGACCCATATCTAGGCAGGCCGAGGAACTATTTGGCGGCGAGATGACGGCGTCAGACATTTGTTCTTGACGCCGTCACCTATCAAACTCTATATATAGTTTTCTATTTTTCATTCATAAGAGAGGAACTTGTGTGGAGAAAACTAGGGCCGAACTTTGTAAACCCTAGGTCATATTTTACAGTACTTTCAAGGGTTTTCACCCCTTGAATCCTTTCATGTTCATTTGAGATAAGTCTTCTCTTAATTCAATCAATATGTCTATGTGTTGGTTGATTATATCTTGTGCTTGTCTTGATTTTAACATGCTAGGCTAGATTTATCTTGTGTTTGCTTAGATCTAATGAAACCTAGATGTTAATTATGTGTTGATTACTTGTTTATGGTTGTATTGGATGAATGATTTCAATGTTAGGCTTAAGAAAACTGGCAGATCTCCATTGTGTAACATGCTTGAACGTCTTAGGAAACATGAACCGATGTGTACTAGGTTTTATTGGTTGTATTTAATGCATGAGCAAATTCTAGTGATCCCATGTTAGGAGCTTCTTAGCCGGCTCGACATAGGAGTGAAGTAGGCGCTCATAGGATTGGAGAAGTAAGTACGCCACCCCATGAATGGTATTAAGGAATACAATCCGTCATCCACGCAACTATAACAAGTAATTAACGTATAAAAGATATATAGGGAGTAATGAAATCTAAGTAAACACAATTCTCCTACATATTGCTCACAACATTAGTATAATTTAGTTTAATTTTATTTCTAGTATTTTATTTTGATTGCATCTTTAGTATTGGGTTAGTTGACTAGCAACTAATTCCGCCAAACTCCTTCAAAACTGAGATTTTTACTTGCTTTCATAAAAACTAAAAAATACAAAAAGAATCATCCCTCATCTCTAGACCTAGTCTTTAGGTTTTCTAATCCTTGCGACACTATTCCTAGCTGAACGATCAATCCCTCGGTACTTGTCATTATACTATACTACATCGATCAGGTACACTGCCTGGTGGGGGTTGTAAGCTTCTCGAGATCCCTTGAGAGGTAAAGCCTGGTGCAATCCCTACGCATCAATGATCCCAAAACATTTGAAGAAGCAATGAAGTCCCAGGATGTTGCTTTCTGGAAAGAAGCAATTAATGATGAGATGGACTCCATCATGGGCAACAACACTTATGTGTTGACTGATCTACCACCTGGTTGCAAACCTCTAAGTAGCAAATGGATTTTCAAAAAGAAAATGATGGTAGATGGAACTGTTGAAAAATTCAAGGCAAGACTAGTTATTCAGGGCTTTAAACAAAAGTCAGGAATAGACTATTTTGATACTTATGCTCATGTGGCTCGTATCAGTACCATAAGATTGCTGATAGCTTTGACATCAATTCACAATCTAATTATTCATCAGATGGATGTGAAGACAGCTTTCTTGAATGGTGATTTAGATGAGGAAGTTTATATGAACCAACCTCAAGGCTTCATCATGTCTGGCAATGAAAACAAGGTGTGTAAACTGATTAAGTCTCTTTATGGACTGAAACAGGCACCTAAGGAATGGCATCAAAAGTTTGATGAAGTGGTTTTGTCAAGTGGCTATTTACTTAACCAGGCTGACAAATGTGTATATAGCAAATTTGATGAATCTGGTAAAGGAGTTATCATTTGTCTATATGTTGATGACATGTTGATCTTTGGCACTGATCAAAATCAAGTTAACCTTACAAAGGCATTTTGTCATCAAAGTTCTCCATGAAGGATATGGGGGTGATCAAGGAATATTTTTGACTTCGTCTAAACCTCGTAAAACGTGAAAACATTGTCGAAACTCATCCGAAAGTCACCGTTTTTGCTTTGTTTTCAAACCTTTTGTACCTGCAAGACATAATAACATATTCCAAACATATTTCCATATAATTTAATGTATTTCATAGTTATTAGTCCGCTTTAGCATGGTTTTTGGTATAAAAATGATGTGTATTTACAGAGGGGAGGCTGATGTTATCCTTGGCATTAGGATTAAACATGAAAGTAACAAAATTTCTATATTTCAGTCTCATTACATTGATAAGGTGTTAAAGAAATTTAATTACTTTGAATGTACTCCAGTGAGTACTCCTATGGATACAAGTGAGAAGCTAATGCCTAATACTGGCAAAGCTGTATCTCAACTTGAGTATTCTAGGGTGATTGGCTGCTTGATGTATGCCATGACTTGTACAAGACCTGATATTGCTTTTGCTGTAGGTAAACTGAGCAGGTATACTAGTAATCCTAGTGCTCATCACTGGCAAGCAATTCAGAGGGTTTTTAAGTATTTTAAGAGAACTATGGATTATAGTCTCTCATATACTGGATATCCTTCAGTATTAGAAGGATACACTGATGCAAGTTGGATCAGTAACACTGAAGACAATTCGTCTACTAGTGGCTGGGTATTCCTACTTGGCGGAGGTGCAATTTCTTGGGCATCCAAGAAACAAGCTTGCATCACCAATTCAACCATGGAATCTGAATTTGTGGCTTTAGCAGCTACTGGCAAAGAACCTGGATGGTTGAGAAACTTGCTTCTTGAGATTCCATTGTGGCCTAAACCTATAGCACCTATTTCTATCCGTTGTGATAGTGCTGCTACATTGGCAAAGGCTTATAGCCAGATGTACAATGGGAAGTCTAGACACTTAGGTGTCAGGCATAGCATGATTCGTGAACTTATCATGAATGGGGTGGTATCTATAGAGTTTTTTAGATCTCAACAAAACTTAGCTGATCACTTGACGAAGGGTTTGTCTAGAGACATGGTTTTGAAGTCTGCTAAAGGGATGGGTTTAAAGTCAAACTTAGTCACTTAATGCTAAGACACCCAACTCCCTCGTGAGGAAACTTGGGAGCTGAGTTCAATGTGGAAAGCTGAACATTCAGTGTACTGGAGCACATGTTTTATATTACATCCCAAGGTTGTGCTCAGGACCTGCTGAAAAAGGAGGATGAAGTCTCTACTTCTCAATGGTTATTTTCTTTAAAAAAGTGCTAAGCAGGAGCATGAATAAAGAGGAAGCACCTATGTAAATGTTGAAGTTTTGTCGCTTCAGGAAGCTTTGGACTTTTAGCTTTTACAACATTTATGAATTGGATATGGACACATGGCTTGTATAGTGTCAGGTTTATTTAAGTGTTTGAAAATGTATGTGTATTTTATCTTCAGGTATTCAAATGGGTTGAAGGGTTCAATTCTTAGAACACCCTGATTCTCGAATATTTGAACGTGTAATGTACTAAAATGAGAATTCAATCTTCTAGATATTTTCATTTATGCATATATTTTGCTTTGTGTTTAATTTTTCATGCAAAGGAAGTGAACTAAATTTGGGGAGGATTGTTTGAAAATTTAGTGCACTTGAGGGATTAATTCACACCTGGTAATGGGTTTGGAGGTACGGAGTGTACACCCATTTGGTCACTGAATCCCATGACTCAATAGTGGTTATGTGATGCGTGGGAATCGCAACAGGCTTTACCTCTCGAGGGATCTCGAGAAGCTTACAACCCCCACCAGGCAGTGTACCTGATCATTGTAGTATAGTATAGTGACAAGTACCGGGGGATTGATCGTTCAGCTTAGGAATAGTGTCGCTAGGATTAGAAAGCCTAATTACTAGTTCTAAAGGTGAGGGATGATTATTTTTGTATTTATATATTTTTTAGAAAGCAATTAAAATATCGGTTTTTGAAGGATTAGGGCGGAATTAGTTGCTATTCAACTAACCCAATACTAAGATGCAATCAAAATAAAATACTAAAAATGAAAATAAACTAATTAAACTAAGGTTGTGAGCAGTAATTGGAGAAAATGTGTTTACTTAGATTTCACTACTCCCTAGATATCTTTTACACGTTAATTACTTGTTATAATTGCATGGATGACGGATTGTATTCCTTAATACCATTCATGGGGTGGCATACATAACTCCCTAATTCTATGAGCTCTTATCTCCTCCTACACCATGCCCAGCACAACTATAGGGATTGTAAACAGTGGCTCATGCATTAAATACAACCAATAAAGACCTAGTACGCCTCGGTTCATGTTTCTTAAGACGTTCAAGCATGTTACCATTTGGAGATCTGCCAGTTTTCTTAAGCCTAACATATAAAATCATTCATCCAAGACAAGAATAAACAAGTAATCAACACATAATCAATATCTAGGTTTCATTAGATCTAAGCAAACACAAGAGAGATCTAGCCTAGCATAATGGAATTGAGACAAGAACAAGATATAGACAACCAACACATAGACATATTGATTGAATTAGAAGAACACTTATCTCAATTACAATGCAAGGTATCAAGGGTTTGGAACCCTTGAAAAACCTGTAAAAGTTGCACCAAAATCGTCTTTAGGGTTTCTCCAAAACTTCTCTCTTTTAATGTGAAAAACTAGAAAACTATATATAGGAAAATCGGGGTGACGGCGTCAAGAACAAAGGTGTGACGCCGTCATCTCGCCGCCAAATACTTCCTCGGACGGCCTTGATCTACTTCTGACGGCCTGCGTGACGCCGTCATGAGCTACGGATTTTAATTCTTGGGGTTTGACGCCATCATGAGTTTACTCTTGACGCCTTCATGCACTGTTCCAGCATGGAAAATTGAGACTTTGCCGTTTTCTTCACTTTTATGCTCCAAAAACGTCCAAAATGGCTTCTTTTCCAGAATTCACTCTCCAAGTACCTAAAATCACAAAAGGAACGATTTAGGGCAATATTTGATCAAATAAAGTCGGATTCGGGCTTAAATGACCCCCTAAAAACGGATCATTTTTTGCCTCATCATATACCCTTACACTTGAGATTTGCTTGTCCTCAAGCAAATGCGTTTTTATTCTACTCAAAAGACAAGTTAGAGGTCATTTAACACTAATATAAAAGTAATTACAATAGATAATCGTTCCACTAAAGACCAATAGACAAGCACGGAGGTCATACACTAGCACCTCACAAATAGTGTTTAGATACTCACATCTCTCGGGTGTAATAAAGTAATATAACATTATGGAAATGGAAGATATCTCTCACTACCTGTCATAGCAAAATAGATTACCATAGGCTTGGGAAAGGATCAAACCTCCACCACATGGCGTAAGCACCTAGGATAAACTATCAAAGAGGTCTTTTAAAGGGTTGTAACATTAGGTATAGGGATATGAATTACACGGTTTTGTTGGATAAAAGAAGTTTTACTGGTGGCGAGTTAACAATCTTAGTTAATTACATGTACAATGTGGCGTTGCTAAGCCAAGACTAGACTCGACTTAAGCTAACAAATGAAAAATAACTAAAAACATAAAATGAACATAGAATGAAAAGGGATGGTAGTCCGTATGTTTTTTCTCTTTTTCTTTTTTTTTCTATATATATATTTTTTTTCTCTTTCTGGATTTTTTCGATTTTTTTTTTTTTTTTGGCATACACTCTTACCCTACCATCCAAAATAATACATCATAGGGGATGAGAGTTCCCCTTACACTTGAATCTTTACATACTTTACATTCAAATAATCTAATGACTCGAATTAAGAAAATCAAAACACTTGGAGCACTTTTAAGATTAACGTACATATGGGGGTAATAAATGATGTTCTTCCCCATTGCTCCATAAAATAAGTACTTACCCATGCGTCCCAATCGTCCCAAAACAATATGTACAAGGATATGACTCGACTTAGCAACCATGTAATCAATTAGAAAGTTAACTTAGGGTTTAACAAATCACAATAATGCACTAAAAATGAGCGCATACACGGAAGGCTAAGGCGATTTTGGTGTACATTTAAGTGGGGTGTAACAAATTCTTCCTTTAAGTAAGATGCTTAAAGTTAGAAACGAAAAGATAGGCTCGGAGGGGTGTACAAGGGGTTTCGTGTACTAAAAATGAGTACAACGCTAAGGGTGTGGGAAAAATTAGTTGACTTAACTAGTCAAGTAATATGACTTAAATGGTCAAGTAATCATGATACGGGTTTAACACAAGGGTGATCCTAATGCCTCTTATCATGTAGTAAATCCTACTACACGAATGTAGTCTCACTAGCAGTCTCGGGATGCATCACTAACGCAAGTTCTAGAATCTAAATGCTACCGGTACACTCATAAGCACTAATAGTAAATGCTTTTCCTATCAAATCTAAAGGCGAACCTCACAATTTTGGGTGGAAAATTTTTCTGAATATACGCTTATGTGCTAGTCATACAATCTCCTATCCATGAGACGCTTGCTATGGCTAAAGTTTTACTCCTAAATGTTGTAAAAAATTTTAAATTTGGCGCTAAAATTGCACTAACAAGTATTTCTCATAGTTTTATTACACATCTACTATCAAACAAAACAAACTCAAGCGAAAGTGCATATGTAAGGTATCATCTTTTTACCCTCCCCTTACACTTAAGATGAACATTGTCCCCAATGTTCAAGTAAAGAATGTAAAAGTGAAAAAGTAAAGAGAATGAAATCAAATACTCCCTTGATTCGCTCGGTATGGATAATAGGATAGCCAGGTTAGATCTTCCTCCAAGAAAATGAACAATCAAAGCTTCCCTTCCAGAATATAAATCATCTCCTTGTCATACATAACCTGTAAAACCTGACAAAAATAGACAAGACAACCTCGCGTAAAATCGGCGGCATCCTATATAAGTTACTAAATCCTAGAAAACAAAGTAAGATATAATGCTTGTGGAATGAAGTTTGCAGATCTCCTGGAGATTATAAAACTTAATAATTCACAAAAAACCATAAGACTCCGTTAGAAAAACAAAACCGGTAAAATTTCCAGATTTTTAACTCCTGACGCCGTCAAGAGTAAACCTCTGACTCCGTCAGAATGGACCTGCAGAAATTCTTATGTTAAGTTTCCGGAAAATTTCTGGAAAAACTTGTCTTACTTCCTGGAAAATCATGCAAAACTTCATTATGACTCAATACAAGCATTTGACTCTAACAAATACGAATATACATGTTTATTTAATATTGTGGAGAATCATGATCGGTTTGTTTCTTAAAAACATATTTGGGGTTTCCCCTTACACTTATCTTTTGCAAAAATACTTTTAGGTTGGAGTTAAGACTAGGCCAAACAACATAGTAAAGTATTTCCACATTTTAATTGAGAAACATGATCAACCAACAATAAAAATAAAACATGCATACGGAAGCAAATAACAAACAAACAATTAAAAATCACACAAAACATGGGTTGCCTCCCAAGAAGCGCTTTTCTTTATTTACGAGTCTTGTAGCTAGACTCAAGGCTATGGGTTACTACGTGATTCGGGTGAGTTTCTCATTGAGGACATCTTTGGGATCAAACTTAGGTTTCAACTTCCTATCGGTTTCCTTAGTATGGTATGACCTTTCAAACTTTTCTCCATCCGGATCATACAAAGTCATTCTAATATGCCATGACCCGTCACCTTCTTTAGGTGGCTTGTCCCACCTCCATTTACACTTATCTCCCTCTCTTTTCCATTTATTCCTTTCTATGTTGATGGGCATTACGCTTAATAACTCAATCATCTTCCTAAAGACTAAGGGGTCCTCAAAGGGGTCTAGCTCTTCATCTCTAGCTATGAGTTGTTCTACCGAATGTGTCTTTTCAACAAAGTCTTTTTCTAGATAGAATGGGCATTGAGGTCCTATAAAGTTCCTTTCTATCCAAGGTCCATATCTAGACGGTCTCCTATTCATCTCTACCCAATGCGGTGTCAGTTCATCATCACAATCATAACTATGCTTCTTTACATCGTACACCGACCAAGTATCACCTTCACCTACCGCTATCTTAGACTCCTTACAATCTATCATGGCGCTAGCGGTTGCTAAAAACCCTCTTCCTACCAATAATGGTCATGTAGTGTCACTAACCATGTCTAGGACGTGAAAATCCGCTAATATAGTTAACTTTCCTACGTGAACAACTACATCCTTAATCATTCCAACCGGGTGGGCAATACTCCCATCCGCTAGCCCTATCAATACCTCCATTTCCTCTAACTTTCCTAGCTTAAGAGTGGTGAATAAGGATAGGGGAATCAAGTTGAGGCTTGACCCTAAATCGGCTAGTGTGTCGAAAGCTTCGGATCTTCCTATCTTACAAGGCAAAACAAATATACCTGGATCATCAAGCTTTTTAGGCAACTTGTTTTGAACGAAGGCGGTCCCATTTTTACCTAGCTTATACTTCTCATACTTTTCTAGGAGGGTACTATAGTAAGGAGCACGCGCTAAGACATCAATGACGGGGCGTTCAAGGTGAAGCTCTTTGAATTCATCGTCAAGGTCTTGCGTAGGAGGTGTTTCAACTATGCTTTTGACCGGCTCTATAATGGGTGTTTTATTTGATTGGTCCTTTTGGGGAACTTGGTTTTGTTTGAAACACGTGCTCGTTGATTTAACCGAGTAGTATTGTGGACACGAAGTGGGTGACGAAACTGAGGATATGGAATTAACGGTTAGTTTCGGATTCTTGACCGTGTCGCTTGGGAGTGCTCCCATTTCTCGGTCATTGAGAACTTTCAACAATGCATCAATTCTAGTGGTCATCTCGCTTTGCTTTTGTTTGAAATCGGCTTCAAACTTAGATATGCGAGCTTCTTGAGATGCCATGAACTTTGACATCGATCCTTCAAGATTGTTGGTACTACCATAGTTGTTAGAAGGATTGTTGTTGAAAGTATGGTTGGATGGTGGACCGTTTGGTTGGTAATGATTAGGCGGATTGGAAGAATTGGATTGATTTTGTTTCCACCTAAGGTTTGGGTGATTTTTCCAAGAGGGGTTGTATGACTCACCGTAAGGGTTTGGCTCGGGCTTGAAAGTGTACCTCTTATCTCCCGCTTCGTCGGTACGCGTGGATGTGTAGTCCGCAAAAGCTGTTACGGGGAGTTCCATACAATCACGAGTGTCATGGGGACCACTACATAATTCGCATGAAGAAGTGATTTTGTTCACTTGGCTTGAAGGCTTAGGAGCATCGCAAGATTTCATGAGAAACTTGACTTGGTCCTCAAGTTCCATGATCCTACGGTCGGGAGTGCTAGAGTTGTTCGAAGGCAAAGATATTGCCTTGACCGTTTTGTTCAAATCACGGGGATCATTCCAACTTTCGTTGTCATAGAGAGCAAGATCTTCTATGAGTTCCCATGATTGTTCCGCACTAAGATCACGTAGCTTACCACCGGCCGATTGGTCAATGGCTCGCCTCGTGGAGATGTCGATATGGTCATAGAAAATTTGGACTTGGAGCCAAAGATCTATGCCATGATGAGGGACTTTTTGGAGTAAGTCCTTGAAACGAGTCCATGCTTCATAGAGAGATTCATTTTGACGTTGTTGGAACATCAAGATGTCATTCCTAAGCTTAGTAGTTCTCCCCGGTGGGAAAAATTGAGCAAGGAAACGAGTGGTGAGATCATCCCATGTGGTGATGGATCCCGCGGGTAAACGCTCAAGCCATTGACTAGCTTGATCCCGTAGAGAGAATTGGAATAGGCGTAAACGGGTAGTCTCTCTAGTTTCAACACCTAGGTCTATGGAGTCTACGATTTTGAGAAAGTCCTTAAGATGTTGGTTTGGATCTTTGGAACGAAGTCCATGGAATGCACATCCGCTTTGCACCAACCGGATGGTGTCGGATCGCAAGGGGGTCACATTGGCTCCGGTGAGCTCAATGGTGTTTCGGTAGCCTTGGTGGCTAGGTCGGGAATACTCTCCTAAGGTTCGGGGCCTAAGGGGTTCTAATGGTGGGTTTTGTTGTGGTGGGATGACGGGTTCAAAGATGTTACCACCTTCCATGATGTCGGATGGTAAAGAGTTACGAACAAAGGCACGAAGAAATAAGATAGACTAAAGAAGACCTAAAAATAAAAAATAAAATCTTACTAGAAAGGAATCTAGCAAGTAGACCTAATAAAAAGAAATCCTAACCTAGACAATAACTATTCCCCGGGCTGCGGCGCCAAAAACTTGATGCGTGGGAATCGCAACAGGCTTTACCTCTCGAGGGATCTCGAGAAGCTTACAACCCCCACCAGGCAGTGTACCTGATCATTGTAGTATAGTATAGTGACAAGTACCGGGGGATTGATCGTTCAGCTTAGGAATAGTGTGGCTAGGATTAGAAAGCCTAATTACTAGTTCTAAAGGTGAGGGATGATTATTTTTGTATTTTTATATTTTTTAGAAAGCAATTAAAATATCGGTTTTTGAAGGATTAGGGCGGAATTAGTTGCTATTCAACTAACCCAATACTAAGATGCAATCAAAATAAAATACTAAAAATGAAAATAAACTAATTAAACTAAGGTTGTGAGTAGTAATTGGAGAAAATGTGTTTACTTAGATTTCACTACTCCCTAGATATCTTTTACACGTTAATTACTTGTTATAATTGCATGGATGACGGATTGTATTCCTTAATACCATTCATGGGGTGGCATACATAACTCCCCAATTCTATGAGCTCTTATCTCCTCCTACACCATGCCCAACACAACTATAGGGATTGTAAACAGTGGCTCATGCATTAAATACAATCAATAAAGACCTAGTACGCCTCGGTTCATGTTTCTTAAGACGTTCAAGCATGTTACCATTTGGAGATCTGCCAGTTTTCTTAAGCCTAACATATAAAATCATTCATCCAAGACAAGAATAAACAAGTAATCAACACATAATCAATATCTAGGTTTCATTAGATCTAAGCAAACACAAAAGAGATCTAGCCTAGCATAATAGAATTGAGACAAGAACAAGATATAGACAACCAACACATAGACATATTGATTGAATTAGAAGAACACTTATCTCAATTACAATGCAAGGTATCAAGGGTTTGGAACCCTTGAAAAACCTGTAAAAGTTGCACCAAAATCATCTTTAGGGTTTCTCCAAAACTTCTCTCTTTTAATGTGAAAAACTAGAAAACTATATATAGGAAAATCGGGGTGACGGCGTCAAGAACAAAGGTGTGACGCCGTCATCTCGCCGCCAAATACTTCCTCGGACGGCCTTGATCTACTTCTGACGGCCTGCGTGACGCCATCATGAGCTACGGATTTTAATTCTTGGGGTTTGACGCCGTCATGAGTTTACTCTTGACGCCTTCATGCACTGTTCCAGCATGGAAAATTGAGACTTTGCCGTTTTCTTCACTTTTATGCTCCAAAAACGTCCAAAATGGCTTCTTTTCCAGAATTCACTCTCCAAGTACCTAAAATCACAAAAGGAACGATTTAGGGCAATATTTGATCAAATAAAGTTGGATTCGGGCTTAAATGACCCCCTAAAAACGGATCATTTTTCGCCTCATCATTATGCTAGTGTGAATCTGTTTCTGCTAGTATGAATCTGTTTCTGCTAGTATGAATCTGTTTCTGCTGATTTGATTCTGCTGATGATGGATTGTGCTGATGATGGATTCTGCTAGTGGAATTCTGCTGCTAGTAGATTCTGTTGCTAGAATGATTCTGCTGATGGCATCAGTTTATTCTGCTGCTCGTTTTTAACCACTGATTCCTACTATTATGGAAAGTATTATGATATAATTAATGGACCGTTAATTATACATAATTCCATGGGCTATGGTTAGAGTATTCTCTATTATAAATAGAGGTCATAACATTCTGCATGGATACGATTATCAACACAAACCCTAAACACTTGAATACGTTTTCTGCTCTTGATTTGTGCCTAAAACAAGAACTTCACTTGGTCTTATCCCATAGAGATATTCGCGTAACCCAGGCATAGGGTTAAATAGTTTCTATTGGAAAGTGATAACATGATTTCAAGTGAATATCCGGTACTCATTGATTATCTTTACCCTGTTCTGGGAACACTCAAACACATAATAACCAACATAGATAACATGCTGCTCAGACTGGGTTCAACTGCGGCAACTAAAGGGGCAATGGCTGGTGTAGCACAAGGGAGCTTGCGCCGTAAGGGTGGACGCTCGAGATGGAAGCCAAAGGTTAACAAGCAGAAATAATGAAATGTATTTTTTAGTGACGTATGGTTTGTTAAAATTTGTCATAAACAAAAGCGGAATTGATATTTCACTAGAAACTATGTTAAGTTTGGTTCTTTTTCTTTTTTTTTTTTTTTTTTTTTTTTTTTAATGAAAATGTAACATTCATGCGATGAGACGACTATATCCAGTGGCGGAGCCAGGAAAAGTAGTAATGGGGGCATCGCGTATTTTTTTTCTTAATAAGTAACGTGTTGATAAATGTCATTTATAGTATTTTGAAATTAGCCAAGTCGGCGTTTAATTATTAAAAGCAAAAAAAGTTGCATTTGTTGCTTTACTTTGATGCTATAAACACATATTAGAGACAGTTCATATATATGAAATAGGTAATTTCAATAAGTTTATCTAAAACAACGTTCACTTACTTTGTATACTACAATATATGCATAGGTCAAAATGTCAAATACATGTGCTTGAGGGGAAGAAAAGGCATGAGGCAAATTGTATGAAACACATTTGCATAGGGATGAGCATAGTACCGGTCCCGTACCAATCCTGTACTGAATTAGTAATACTGATTTTTTTTCCGAGCAAAATTAGTGGTACCGGTACCGTATCGAACGGAATTCGGATATCGGTACCGGGAAATCGACCGGTCCCGTACTGAATTAGTGGTCTGATTTTTTTTTCACCTTATTTCGTAGTCCCGGTACCGTACCATATATCGGGAATCAGTACTATTTCGGTACGGTACCGATAGTGTTCCGGGATTCGGTTCAAAATGTTCATCCCTACATTTGCATATTTGCAAAAATTTGTTAAAAGCTGTATAATCGTTATAAGAAAAAGCTAACTTCTAAATAAACATTTAAAGACACAAATTGCAATCACAAATAATCAAAGATTAAAAATTTTTAAGTCAATATGAATATCAATAATAACTGTATATTCTTTATTCTTCAAATTCTGTACTCGTCGTGTGTTGACAAATCAAACATATATTGTGGTACATTATCCATATATACTAAAACTTGGGCTATTTAGCCCATTTTTCCTTCCAAACCGACCCGCCAAAGGCCGACTTACATAAACGGGTTATAACTAATAACCGACACTGTTCCCTCTCCCTCACATGCGCAGCTTTTTTTTTCGGTTCGACTGATTAGCCTCCGGTGGCCAAGATCCATGACCGCCGTTGCGTTGCCCGACCCACTATGCATAACCCGGTGCAACTACAGTGAAAAAATATTTTTTTTATTCATTGTGTGGTGCAAAGTGTGTCCATGTGTTCTCGGTGTACTACAACCCTGTTTTTAACCACATCTTATACTTGCTCATCTTCATAATCTCGATTCTTCTCAAAAAAAAACAAAAAAAAAAAAAAACAAAAAAAAACAAAACAAAACAAAAAAAAACAAAAAAGGTAAGACAGATTCAGTTGCGATAAGGTTTGCATTTTTTTTCTTCTGATTTGTTGTTGCTTTTGGGCCTCCATATGTTATCCATGTTTGATATGCGATTGTAATTCATCCGATTATTTTGGCTTTAACCGTGCCCTCTTATTTAATTAGATTAGGGCTTTCTTCTTTTGACTTTACTGTTTTAATTAGCTTACTTGATTTATAGGGTTGCACCTTCATAATGGTGAATATGTGTTCCTGTTAGGTAAAATGTGGTTGACCATTTAATACACCAATTTAAGGAGGTCTCATTTAATATTTATTAGGGTATTTGGTGTCTAGGGTTGCACCTTGCTGGTACTTATTATGTGTTTCACTTAAATTAAATGTGCCTATGTATTTAACGTAGCAATTTAAGAAGCCTTTTTTTTTTTTTTTTACTTTAAGATATAGGGATAAAAATTGTGGTTGCTTTAGATTGTGTTTCTAATATCCCAACGGATAGTGTGTATGGATAATGTGCTTGGTTTATAGTATGTTTATAAGCTTATTTAACGCACCTATTTGGCAAAGTTTTTTTCCTTTTGTGTTTTATAAGCACTTTCGCCCTTTTGCTTCCATACCCTAACTTTCATTGTCTTTTTTTTTTTTTTTTTTTTTTTTTTTTTTTTTTTTTTTTTTTTTTGTCAAAACATAACTTTGCAATGTATTTGGTAATCATGATAACTTATTATAGACTTTTAGCCATTATCGTTACTTTAACTTTTTCACACCGTCTCATTGGTCTTCAATTTTGCTCTTCTAATTATGAACTGCACGTTAAAAAATGATGCTAAAAAACAACGGAAACAACTGCTCCAAAACCCACAAACACATAACGCTATCAATCTACACGAGTCTACACGACATCCATCTTACCCATCTTCAGCTTCTGTTTCTGCTGCTGCTTCTTTAACTACTCGCATATTTATCATATCTTATATAGTATATTGTCTTATACTTTTTTTCCCCTAACTGTTATTCCTACTTTCAGGTAAACCTTATTCGGGCCCGTTGATGTTGGACTTTGCATCACAGACAATTCGCCGTGCTCCATATGAATATTCAGATTTGAGTAAATGCTATTCCAACACCATAGGTCCACACCTGTGCCCTAGGGAGGTTGCTCACACCAACCGAACACCACTACCGCTGGAAAAAAAATTCAGTTCCTAGCGATTAAAAAAATCTAGCTTAAAAACTGAACCAGGTCATTTTTTCTTTTATTACGATTGCTATTTTAATCTACATATCCTCTTTGTTGATGTACTCATCCCATATATGACCATTTTACAGATATAGATACATGTACTCGCAAGAGGCAAAGGAAGACCAAAATGGGCACCAAAGATGTAGATGCCAGTGCCATCAACCCTCTTATTGAACCATGTTTAGACTCTGATCCACAGACTGTTGTTGCCGCAAATCAAAGTGCCTTATCTCAGCCTCTACATCAGTGTGAGCCAATGACTTTCCTTATAAACAGATTTTGTAGCTATTTAACGCATACAATTGATAGTTACTTCTATTTGACAAGGGACACTCGCAGCGATTACTATGCTTTTTCTTATTACCACCATCAGAAACACGAATAGTTGCACGTGCAATTTACAGCTAACTTTTTCCAAACTTTTCCTTTCACAGCAAGAACAAGGCCAAGTGATGCCAGTGAATTAGGCCATATAAATAAGAAAAGATGTTTGGACCAACAGTCGAAAGATAAATAAATACTAGCTGGTTTGGCCACACACTCTGTTCAACAGCATTTGTCAACAAGTAGTTTACAAGGTACTTCTGCCGCCGGCATATGTGATTCCACTCAGCAACTACATAATGATACAAACAGCGGTGAGTATCGCCATTTCTGGCCCAGCACATTACATGACAATTACATAACCTATTTTCAATGTTTCACTTCATATGAGGATTTTAAGTAATATACTTTATTTTCCTTCATTGCAGAAACACTTGATTCTAACACCAATGACAATAGGCGTTTCAACCGACAACAGAAGAATGCCCAGTCAGTAAATGATGTGAGCAGTCATTCTCTTGCACGACATTTATCATCAATTGATTTACAGAGTAGTTCATCTAGCAACGGTTATGACACTATCCAGCAATCAGACAATGATACAACCCAAGGTAGATACGAAAACGTTTATTCCACCACATGCAAACCATAATTGAGCTACCTTCCTTGCATATTACACTTCCCATATGTATTTTGCTTAATATATTTCTTATTCTTCACTTGCAGAAACGAATAATACAAACAAAATCTCTTCAAGACGGAGAGCTGCTAATACAAAAAATGACCAGCCTAACCATCATCCGAGTGCAGGTAAATCCAAAAAAATCTATTTTTTAACAGCTTGGCTTTTATCTGTATACATTGCCTTTAAATTTCTAATTCGCGGTGCCTTTGCGATTGGTGCAGATGAATCACCTGTGTATGAGGATTTAGGAGACTGTAATGAACGATGTCGTTATTGCAACGCCGCCTTTTGGCATGGGGAACGACTAAAAGGCCATCGTCAGACCAAGTATCATTTGTGCTGTGGAGATGGTAAAGTCTGCATGCAATCTGAACTAGATCCACCCGACTATATCAAGCAGCTACTTGCAGACGCTACTTTTATGCACAATATACGAGCTTACAATCAAATGTTTGCGATGACTTCATTCGGCGCAAACATTGACAACACAGTTAACCGAGGAAGAGGCCCATACGTCTTTAAAGTTTCAGGTCAAATATACCATCAGATTGGATCACTTTGTCCTACCGGTGATGACAAGCCATGTTTCTTGCAACTGTACATCTACGACACAGAAAATGAAGTCCAAAACAGAATGAACCACTTTACAAATTCTTACGCAAGTTCACTGGATCCGGAAATAGTCCAAGGGCTAATAGAATTCTTAGATGCTCACAATGAATTGGTGCAAGTCTTTAGAATAGCGCGCGATAAGTGTGCACAAAATGATGTCCCTGAATTTAAAGTGAGGCTTTATAATGGTAATGGTGCAAGGGGTTATGAGCTGCCTACATCACGGGCTGTTGGAGCAATAGTTTTTGATAGTGGCCCAACGACCGAATCAGATTATGATATTATCATTGAGTACATAGATGGCCCGGCAAAAAGGATCAACAAACTTCATCAATCATACATGTCGCTTCAGTTTCCACTCATCTTCATTTATGGGCAACCACGATATCATATAAAGTTAATGTTAAGATCGGCAGATCCAAATGAGAGAATTCCTAAAATTATTTTATAACATATAAAAGCTAGTAAAAATATAAAAACTAGGTATTACTTGATAAAAACTAATTATGCTATTTAATACTTAAATATTAATTAATAATCAATAAAACTAATATTAAATCTAATAAGTACTAAATGACAATATAAAATTCTAGAAAAATTACTAAAAATACTTTAATATAAAAGAAACTTAAGAAAAATAAAAAAATGCAAATTACTTAATAAAAAGCTAAAAAGGGAAATTAAAAAGATAAATTATATTAAATAGAAACTATCAGTTAATCTAAAATTCGATTTTTTTGGTTTTTCTTTTGGAAATCTATTTAACTACTAAAAATAAGAAACTTTTGTGAAGACAACTTTTTCCAAGCTTAAAAATAAGCCAAGTGGACACAAAAAGTTCTTGACAGTTGACTTTCTTTGACTTTTGATGGAAATGAGCCTCTGTGGGGTCCACAGAGGTGGATTTTGGTTCAAATGACTTACTTGGACTGGTATAAGTTAGAAACAACAAAATGGTACCACTGAATAAACCAATAAACCAAAATAAGCACTTGGGATACTTGTTTTGTACACAGAAATGGGACAATATTGCAGTTGATCTAAGGGGTCCACAAAAGGGTTTAAGCTCAAAATTTTGGATGGAATGGTGAGACAGCAAGCTTGGGAACACAATGGATCCAAGAACACCCACTGGGGCCCACTGAGGTGTCCTGTGGGACCCACCAAAGTGGTGGCAGTGAGGGTGGTCTGCTGGTGCAGCAGGGGCCTGCAGCCCTGTTTGGGGGGTTGTGGGGCCCACAATAAAAATCACAAAAATATAATGTTGGGTGGATTCTAAATATTTGGTGGGAGACATCAATTGGTAAAAAGCTCAAGTCCTGAAACCAAGCACAAAATTCTAAACAATTCCTGGAATTTTTGGATTTTTGACAAAGGGTAAACTTTGACTTTTTGAGAAAAACACTCAAGTTGACTTTTTTGGATTTTGATTTGATCCTAATGACTAAAAATGATGTTATAAGCTAACATGAAGTGAAATTAGGCTAAATGAACAACTAATGCAAAGATTGAATGAGATTTAGAACCCTAAAACTTAATAGTTAACTCACAAATGAGATTTGTAAGTGATTTTGACTTTTTCTCAAAAGAAAACTTGATTTTATGACTTAACTAATCTATTATAACCTAATGTGAATTGTTACAAGCAACAAAAACATCTGAAACAAGCTTAAACACATTGAACTCCCCTGAACCAAACAGCCTAAAGGGGTCACTTTGAGAGCTTATGAGGCCCACTAAAAAAATCACAAAAATATACTGACTATGGGATTCTAAAGACTAGGTGGGGGGCTTAAATTGTTAAAAAGTACAAAGTCTAAATCCGAACACAAAATTCTAAACAATTCCTTGAAATTTTGGATTTTCTGCCTATGGGTAATTTTGACTTTTTGATTATATGATCCTACTTTGACTTTTATGAGATTTATATGAATCCTATTTACTGAAAAGGTTGTAATAAGCTAAAAAGAGATGAACTTAGGCTAAGATTACCACTAATGAACTATTATGCAAGATTATGATTCCTAAAACTTAACAGTTAGCTCACAAATGAGATTTTTGAGTGATTTTGACTTTTTGATGAAGGAGACCTAGGTTTTATCCTACTAGTGACCTATATTGACCTAATGACACATGCATAAACCACAAACAACAATTGAAACACAGGAATCAGTGGTGAAATCCACTGATCCAAACACTGCCTTAATAAGCTGAAAATGAGATTTTCAAAGAGAACCACTGATTAAGACCATGAACTTGATTCCAGAGGTTATATAATGGAATAATAAGACCATTTAAGCACACACACATACACGAAGACAGCAAATGCTCATTAATCAATGATATAATAATTTGGCAGTAAAAAATATAATCTTTGCAATATGCATTCTAGTGAATAAATAGATTCCAAATGGCATAACAACAACTCTAATGCACTAAATAAGCTCAAGAAACACAGATACAAGCAGCTATAAGAGCTTATACAGTTAATGGCTAAAAATTGAAAAGTGAGCTTACAAATGCTTCCAAGCCCACAAATGAGAACCAAGGACAAGTAACAATCCTATAAGCTTCCCAACAAGCTACTAAACCCAAGGCAATCCAGAATGAACCCTGCTCCATGCTTTCTTCATCTTGTAAACTGATTTTTGAATTATTTGCTATTTATTTGGAATTTTTAGTAATTTTTTATAAATATGAGATAAACTTATTGAAACACCATAAAAACTTAAGAAAGATTTTAAATGAACATAAATAAGCTTAAAGAAACACTGATTACAACTTCTAACAATATTGAGAGAAATTGTCAATTTTCACTCTAAATTGCCAAAACTGAATTACTTGAGAAAACTTGAAATTATGATTAAGGAAAGATGAGATTACACTTGAATTGATGATTACAGCTATTTTAAACTAAAAACTACAACTGGGAATTAAATTACACTAATTATAATAATTTTACACTAATTAGCAACTACCCTCTGCTCTGTCTTTCTTCTTTCCTTTATAGATAACTTCTAGGGTTTCTTGGGACTTTCTGAGCACATCCCACTTCATCTGGACTGTTGGCTTGGTCTGAATCATCCTGGCCATCAAAATTGTCTTTTGGCACCAAAAATATCTCATTGATATTTTAAGTAGCGTGTGAGAGTTTTTGGGCATTAATGGGGCTTTGGTTTGTTGTGAAGGTGGAGGGGACAGAGTTGGAAGAGGCATGTTTGCAATGGAGGTGAATACAAGGGGTGTGGAGTGGTTTTGGTATTGCAGTTGTGAGGTGGAAGGAGAGAGTGGGAAAGGTGTGAGGTTGACCGGGTTAGACCTGGTATTTCAAATACCAGGTTGGGTTGGTTTGTATTTGGGCTTTAGGATAAATGGGCCAAGGGTAGGGTGTGGACTGGTAAGGGTTGTGTTGTTTATTTGAATTTGGTTTTTGATAATAAAAGGTTAGGTCCATTTGGTTTGTATGAAATATAAGCCCAAGGACCAAATATGTAATTTCTGAATTTTGAAAGGGTTGGTGTGGTACTGTTCCATAGTTAACCAAGGGACTTTTCTTGCCAAATAAGAATAATACGAGGACCAATATTAATATTTTCCAAAATAAAACACCCGGGGAACATTTTTGCCAAATTTACAAAGTTTAGGGTTAAAACTGTAATTTTCCAAAAGTAATCAGAAAGGACTTGATTTGTCAGGATAAATTGTACAAGGGCTATATATGTAAGTTTTTCCAATTAAAATGCCCAAAGACTGTTTTTGCCATTTTTGAAACTTCAGGGACCAAAACTGTAATTTCCTCAAACTTTTTATCCAAGGGTCAAACTTGATAACTTGTGAATTCCCAAGGACTATTTTTGACTTTTTATTCCAAAATAAACTTCCAGGGACTGATTCTGTCAATTTCTGATAGTTCAGGGACTGAAACTGCCAATTATGCAAACTTTGTTCGTTTTGCATATGTTTTTACTCATTTTACATCTGAAACATATAAAACACAATTTTTAGATATTTTCTGTATTTTGATGCATTTCTGAGTGTTTTTAACTATTTTTACAGTTCAGATGGGTATAAAATGATGAGTATTTAGACACTCATCAATCCCCCACAGTAAACTATTGCTAGTCCCTAGCAATATAAAATCCAAGAACAACCCGTTTTGAAAATTTAATGGATTTGATGTCTCTTTACCAAAGCCATTACTTCTGGAGTAGCCAAATTTTTCAGTTCAAGTAAGAACTATGGTACACTAATAACCATATGATTTTGAGCAAACCATAAACCTTCAACGGATTTGATTTGTCTTTACCAGAAGCCGTTTGCTTCTGGACTAGCCAACTCTTTGATAAAATTATTGTTGGGAATTATACTACCAGTTACCACGGCTAGTGAAGATATTACAACTGCAGAAGATTGTACTTGCAGTGGAAACTCATTACCACTGCAAGAACAAATATTACCACTGCTCATTTGGTAACTGTTAGAGAAACACGCTTAGATAAACATAGAAAAGATTTTGTGTATATCTTATTCTATTAGTATTATACTTATCTTGTAGAAGAGGACTCCTTGTTGTATAAAAGGAGATCCTAGATCATAGTTAGAATATATCTTTCTAATACGTTTTCTTAGAGCTTCAAGGTGTAACCCTAGTGATATTATAGATCACTCGTATTATTATCATTAATAATATTGGAGCTATTTGTTTGTTACATACATTGTTCTTACATACACACAACTGTTTCATTTACAATCAATCTTCTAAGTATCATTAAGTAGATTCCGCATACTTAGTGGTATCACTCAAAGTATCATTATTAACACAAGTTCAAGGTGTTCACGATCCAACAAGTGGTATTAGAGCAAGGCTTTGATATTTTGATTTAGAAGACCCTATGGCAGACTTAAAAGATACATTGGAGACAGAAACAAGCCAATCAAACATTGCTGCAAAGCTTCCTAAGCTTAAGATAAATGACTTTGAGATGTGGAGGCTTATGATAGAACAATTCTTTATGGTTCAAGACTACACATTATGGGAGATTATAATGTGTGGAAATTCATTCAAACCTGGTACAACTGTAGAGCAGGTTGGTGACAAGACAGTAACAAAAGTTGACACTGGTCCTGTCACTAATGAAGAAAGAAGTCAGCTAAAGAATGATTTGAAGGCTAGAGGTTTGTTATTGATGGCTCTACCCAGAGAACAAGTTATGGCTTTTAGCAAATACAAGTCTGCAAAGACTCTTTTTGATGAGATCTGTGAAGTGTTTGGTGGAAATGATTCTACCAAAAAGACTCAAAAGACTTTACTGAAGCAGACTTATGAAAACTTTGGTTCAACAAGTAATGAATCTCTTGATAGCATATTCACAAGGCTACAAAAGATTGTTACTCAACTCACTGCTTTTGGGATTGAAGTGGAAAAGGAAGATCTCAATCTTAAATTCCTAAGAAGCCTACCTTCTGAGTTTGACACCAATGTTGTTGTTTGGGAAGATAAGTCAGATCTAGAGACCATGAAGCTTAATGATGTGTACAATAACTTCAAAGTTATTGAACAAAGATTAAAGAAAGCTGGCAAATTAAGAACAAGTTCTGCAAGTGTAGCACTCATATCATCATCAAATGATAGTTCAGATGAAGAAAGTGATAGTGATGATGACAGTGGTAACATGATTGTTTCCACTGGTAATGGAAGTGTTTCCACTAGGAGCTCAAATAATCAGGTTGCAGGACTAAGTGATGCTACTTTCTATGCCTTTATATCAAGCCATGTGGGTGGTTCAATTCTCAATCATGAGGATTTGGATCAAATTGATGAAGATGATATGGAGGAGATGGACATTAAATGGCAGGTGGCATTACTAAGCTTAAGATCAAAGAAGTTCTGGAAGAAGACAGGGAGAAAGATACATATAAGTGGTGATGAGACTGTAGGTTTTGACAAAAAGAAGGTGGAGTGCTATAATTGTCACAAGAAGGGGCACTTTGCAAGAGAATGTAGAAAACCAAGGAAATCTGACAACAAGTCAACTTGGTACAAGAAGGATAAGAACAAAGAACCTACAACAGAAGAGCCAAAGGTGCTATTGGCTATTGATAGAGTGAGCTTTGACTGGAGCTTTATGACTCAGGATGGAGAAGATGATTCAGAATCTGCAATGCTTGCTACTGAGCATGCACTCATGGCTTTTTCAGACTCTGAGGTACATACTGATAATGCTTGTTCTAAAAACTATAAGGCCTTAAAAGAGTATAATAGCTTAAAAACACAATATGATGAGCAGATGCTAGAGTAACATCATACTAATCATAACTTAGAAAATCATAAGAGAGGTCTAGGTGTTTTAGAAAAACAGATAGAGCATTATAGGGCAAATGAATCTAAATTCAGTGATGACATTGCTGTGTTAAAAAGGGATTAAGACTTTAAGATTGCAGTAAATGAGGCTCTTAGGGAAGAAATTGAAAGAGTTAAGAAGGCTAGTGAGAACATTCAGATAACTAATCAAACACTAGACCACCAATCTAAGAGCATTAGCAAAATTTGGGAAGCTCAAGTTGTGAGCAAAGCCAAATCAGGTCTTGGTTACAAATCAGTTCCACCACCACTAAGAGGTGTTCCAGCACCTCCTGGCATTGACCTAGCTCACACAGGTTTAGAAGAGTTTCAAGATCTACCTATGACCTATGGACCAAAATTTGTTAAACCAGTTGAAACTGAAAAGGTTCAGGTTGAGGTTGAGACTTTTGATAGTGCTAGTGACTCATCTCTTAAAGATGAATGTTTAAATGTTGAGTCTAAATCTAGTGTTCCTGAAAATGTTAAAGTAGAGGAAAGAAAAAGTATTCCTGAAGTAGTCAAAGAGAAGCCTAGGACACAAACAAATCACACTAGGCCTACCACTAGATATGCAGAGATGTACAGGAATAGGTCTAAGTCTCCTAGAGGGAACATGAGAAGTTGGAATCATGTTAAAACTAGGCAGTTTGGTAGTGATTTTGTGTTCAACAATAAGGCCTGTCATATTTGTGGTAGCTTTGATCACCTTTCCTATACTTGTAACTACCACATGGGAAGAAGGGAAGTATTTGTGAATACAAGGGTGAATGGACATAATTCTAATAAAGTAACTCACCCAAACCTCCTAAGCAAGATGGTTCCCAGGTCTGTTTTACTTACCACTGGCATCAAACTAATTTCCACTGCTAGACCAGCAGTTACCACTGCCAGTAGTAAAAACAGAGTTTATCCTAAGTCCCCTGTCACTTCTTTTGTTAAATCTTATCAAACAGGGAAAAAGACTTATTTTGAAAAGAATGATCACAAGAATCACATGTGGAGACCCAAATTTACTAATCCAGCAGTTTTCACTGCTAGGCCTGCAGTTACCACTGCAAGACCAAATGTTTCCACTGATGTCTATGTGAATAAGAAAAGGGTAAACATGGGTAATGCTGTTAAGGCCTCAGCTCGTTGGGAATGGAAACCAAAAGGAACAACAACCTCAGACAATCCCAATGGTGTATCAATGACCTTTGATAGATATAATTATATTGATACACGAGGCAGATCCAAGTCATTTGTGGCTTGGGTCCCCAAAAGGTACTAATTGTTTTATGTTGAGTGCAGGGACAGTCAAAGACTACTAATGGTTATGAATGACTTGATAATACTTTCTGAGTTTTACAGTGACTCACTAATATGTTTGCAAGTTGTTTGGTATATGTCTGTTCTGCAAATGTTAAGAGATTGCAAGTAGTGTGTTTAAGTCACTAAGAGTTGTAGCCAAGGGAATGTGGTCAAATAAGCTGAAGGTCTTACAATATTGATTAATTAAAGAAGATCTTTTCATTCATTCAAAGACACAAGTTACAGCTTACATTCAAAGTTCCAACTAAATTACAAAAGACCATTCCTAATACATTTGGCAAATTGTGTAATACTAGCTTCTATCAATTATTACATAATACTTGAGGCTATGCCAAGTACAATGAAGAAGCTGAAGATGAAAATGGAAAAATAAGAGAAGGAAGACTGTGAAGATGCTCAAGTACCAAAGTCAATAAAATACTCAAGAACTTTGTTCCTTGGCAACATTCCTCAATCATTTACTTCTGCTTCTCCTTTCCCTTACATATGATCTGAGCCTTCTTGATGCAGAAGACCAAGTTCTGGAACAGGAAGATCAAACACCAAATTTGATGATGTTGGGAGAAATGGATCTCTTTTACTTGATCTTGGTTGGGATCTCTCTGGTGTGGAAGGAGGAAGAAAGGTTGGATCTTCATTCTCTTCTTCTGAAGATTCTTCATCAGAGGTCCAGATGAAAGGAGAAACAAGCTCTCTCTCAGCAGGATTAGGATCATGGCTTGATTCACCCTTTATGTGTGCATTCCATTGTTTTTCTTGCACATCCCATCGTTTCTCCATCTCTCTCTTATAGTCAGAATCTTCAAGTCCCCATGAATATGGTGGTAAATCTTCTTCTGATGTTGGAAAAGAAGAGTTTTGATCAGAGGTTTCAGGGATTGATGACATGGTTTTGGAAGAGAATTGGGTTGATTGGGGTATTAGGGTTTGAAAGATTATTGGTGACTGAGATGTGGTGTTTGGAGGAGGTTAAATAAGCCAAGGTTAGATGTTATGCTAATTAATGAAGGTTATTTACTTCCATCTGTTTTGGTTGGTTTGAGTAGTAACTGTGGTTTGACTTTTGAGAAGATATTTTTGTGTATAGTAACTTGGTTAAAAAGTTACTTGGGTTAATCTCTATGGGTTAAAATGAGATTTATTTTGTGTTGTAATTTACAACCCATATCATTGGAGTTATAAGGTGTGTATTATAGACACACAACAAATGGTTATTGATTCACCATGTCTAACCCACATAAGAATCAGCTAGTCCAAGAGCAAACGGCTTCTGGTAAAGACTTATCAAATCCGTTGATAGCTGATAGTTTGCTAAAAACTATGATAAGAGTAGTAAATTTTACATGTTTTACTTACCACTGCTCTTTGAAATTTTGTTGATTTTTACCACTGCAAGTTCACCGTTTCCACTGAAAGTGTAAATTTTACCACTGGTGAACTAGCCGTTACAACTGTGTGTCAGTAATCTTATTTTTACTAGCCGTTGCAAATATAATTGTCTTTCCTTATTAATAGGGTAAAATTTTTGGGAATTATCTACTTACCAAATTGTATTTATTCTTTTCTAAAGATACATCTTTCTATAGATAATTCACCATACGCGTTTTTTTTTTCAAAACCCTATTAGTATAAATTGATTTTATACGGCTTGCTTCTTATTCACGATTACTAACACTTTTATCTCTCAAATCACAAAATCATGGTGACTCTCAAGTTTGCAGATGAACACAATCTAGTGGCTTACCTACAAAAGTCAAAAGACAAGAGTGGACCTATTTTTCATCAGATTGTGGACTTCCTAAACACAACTCATATAAGGTATGCCCTAACTATGAATCCCACAATCTTTGTTTCTCAAATCAAACAGTTTTGGAACTCTGTGGAGTCCATCACACTTGAACAGAGAGACATACATGAATCTGTGGAAGCTCTTAGAGCCACAGTGGATGGGGTAACTATTGATGTTACTGAATCGTCTTTAAGGAGAATTCTCCAATTAGATGATCTCAATGGTATCATCACATTACCTAATTCAGACATATTCAACTACATTGCTTTGATGGGGTATGATACATCTGACCAAAAAGTAACTTTTAAGAAAGGATGTTTTTGTCCCCATTGGAGATTTTTGATACACACTCTGTTGCATTGCCTAAGTCCTAAGAAAACTTCTTATGAACAATTTGGATCAACCATGGCTTACCCTTTAGTTTGCTTGGTTTCTGATAGGACTTTCAATTTTTCAAGGTTTATATTTAATAACATGAAAGGCAATGTGACAAGTTCATACAAATTTTTGATGTATCCAAGGTTTGTGCAAGCAGTGTTAAATGAATTTCAACTGCAGAATCATAATAGGATTTATGAAACTCCATGTCTTAAGCCAAAAGTATTTCAAAACATGTGTAAGGCTTCAGATTTTTGGAATGGAGTGATTCATCCTCTTTTACCAAACATGCTTGCAAAGATTTCACAGGTACAGGGTGAAGATGCAACAATCCCAGTTGTATCCCATCACACACCCACTATTTCTGTTCCACAAATTCACCATATTCCTGCTGTAACTCACACATATGAAAGGAGGCAAAAACAGCCAACTCCTTCCATGACAACAGTGCATGTTGCTGACCCTTATGGTTTAGGAACAAGCAGTGGTGGTTCAAGGCTTCAATCTAGTCCAACTAGAGAAGAGCCTGAATCAATGCCTTATGATTCACCTCTCCCAACAGGTAACACAGTTGGAAGTGTTGAAGGTAGTGTGACACTAACTGAATTGATGGAATTATGTACCAAATTAGCCAAACAGGTTCAAACTCTGGAGATAGATCTGGCACAGACCAAAGAACAACATGCCACAGAGTTGAATCTGTTGGTTTTATAGACAAAATAATAATAGTCGTGTGTTAGGATCGAACTTGAGATCACGGGATTGCACACAATACGTATGAAGAGGAAATGTAATAATTATTTATAAAATGTTATAATTAATTATTAAATACAAAACAATTAAATAATAATTAGTATTATTGATTAATGACTAATTAATTATTAAACGAAGATTAGGAAACTAATTGCTAGACAATACTTGGAAACAAAAGAAGGTTCCGGAATCCCTTGTGGGATGTAGAACCGATCGGCCCAAGGAGGATCACACCTCCTTTGTGTCTTGAGCTCCAAGTAATCTCTAGTATATAAGCAAACCCAAGGTTAAGAATTTTCTTATAACTTGTACACACACAACTTGGTGTTTTGCTCTCCTTCTCTTGTCTTGGTCGATCATCAAACCGAACACCCTTAGGGTTTCGATTTCTTGCATCTAAAATTGTTTTGTGAAAATTACTTGCATAATCTTTTCCTTGAATTAGTACGTGTGTACAAGAACGTGAATCAAACACACTATTGTTTGATTTTTGGATTGAATTACAAAACGGTAAGGGGTAATTCATATAATCCTCATAAACCCTAATTAGGGTTCATTGGTTCCGGAAGATTGCATTGATTCTTGTTCGGGCTAGAATCACTACGGTATGTTTACTATTTAAATTAAAGATTAATTAATTACATGTTATTCGATCTATTATAATTGCTTCCGCTTATGCTCACTTTGATGTTCTTGGTTTATTAATATGATTGTCATGATATAATAATTCCAACAGTGGCATCTAGAGCCGTTATAATGTGTAATTAATTATCGCAACGCATAAAATTGGATTTGATTCGTATAGTTACATGTTTGTTTTTAGGGTTTGTGTTTTTTTTCCCTAACCCTAATTATGGGTCGATTGACCCTTAAGGGGTTTTTAGGGTTTTGATTTTATTTTTTTAATATTGACTAGAAACCCTAAGATGTCATGTAATTGTTTATGCGTTTTAGTAAACGATCTTGGTGCAATGTGTTAATTGTTAAGCTAAATCCATGAAAAGTGCATGTTTGCATGGATTTTTTATTGTGTTGATTTAAATTGTTTAAATTGCTTTTATATATTAATGGTTAAGTTATATTAAAACATGTAAATTTATTATAGATGTCGAATTGGGGAAGACTCCAATATTAAGTAATCAATTATGTGCTATGTGGTATTTATTTAATTTTGGCTTACGCAATCGATTTATCGATGTATGTGGCTCTTTTTCCTAGAAAAAGAAAGCCCTAATTGAATTAATACGTTATACGCCTAGATTTGATTATTAATAGGACTTTTTAATAAGATTTGCATGTGGCTACATGTTTTATACATATTTAATTGTTATGATTATGTATATGTGTTTATTTAGTTGTTTTATTTTTTTATTGTCTATTACTTGTTTTGTTTATTTATTGTGTTAGACATGTTTATTTAAACAAAAGGGTAATTTTTTGAATAGAAAAAATAATACGGACTAAATAATGGCGAAATTGTTTTGGTTTTTAAGAGTTAAAATTTCGAAGAATTGGTTGATTGATGTTTTTGTACGTAATGGTTAAATAGGCTCGACCGAAGTTTACACACTATAAGATGGGTATAAGGATGGCATCGCATTAAATTGTGGCCTTAGATAGACAACATTCATGTCTTAACGCTCGTTTGTGTGTAAATTAGACTTACCGAACAACCATTACATGTACATTGTCATCTTAAGGGTGAATAATCCACAATTCCACAATGATTATCCGAAACACTATGCCTTCGGGCGTATGCAAAAGTACGATATAGTGGACGATAATTGATGGTTATTCTTTAATTGGTGAACCCGATACCTCAATCAAAACTTTGTTATTTTACTCTTAGCGAATTGGTAATAAAAATGTTTTGTAAAACCAATGTTATGAAGTTGTATGCATGCTTCTTCATACATTATTTTGATCACATCAAAATAGTTATACCCTTATAAATTAAGTTGAATGCCATCTAATTAAGAACACTTGAAGTTGTAATTTACGTCATAGTGAGACTTGGCGAGATTGCAATGGAGAGGTAAATTTCATAAATTCATTGCTAGCAGATCAACTGATGTAATGGATTTGTGAATTTACAGTTTTTAAGTTAGACGACTTAAATTGAGTAGGAAGTGAGACTTGGACTCAAGGCATTAAGATGGGGATTAAACATGCTTACAATACAAATGTTTTGTGATTGTAAATCCCATATATCTAGGAATTGGACAAATGTTATGCCAATTACTTGTACGACAAGTTACCTCATATTATACTTTCATTACTAGCAGATCAACTGAATGTAATGGAACTATGTTTATGGAGGATCCTAGTTTTCAAGATTATTATATGGATTTATTTTCCTTGGGTATTTTAATTTTCTTGAAAATTTGTATTATCGAAAATACTAATGTTTTGAACTTTCTTTATCTGTAGAAATGGCTCAAACTGATAACACCAACTTACGTTCTGTGTTCAAAACTTACTTTGAACGAGAAAAATTGACTGGCTCGGAAAATTTCAATGATTGGTACCGTTCACTAAGGATTGTCCTGCGAGTGACTGGTCAACTCGAAATCTTGAAAACGCCTTGCCCTGCTGAACCTGAAGGCGAGGCAGCTACTGAAGCTGCTAAAGCCAAATGGAATCTTGATACCAAGGAACATATTGATGTGGCCGCAATGATGTTAGGGGGAATGTCCACAGCTCTTCAAAGACAGTTTGAGGAGTATTTTCCCAAGGACATGATTGATGAACTCAAGAAACTTTATGAGAAACCATCAAATGTAGAGATTTACGATTTGATGGAAGCTCTACATGGTTGTAAGCAAGGTCCTGGTGAACCTGTGAGTGCTCATGTGTTGAAAATGAAAAGTTACATGGATCAACTACAAACACTTGGGAAACCCTATGACAATGATATGGCTGTGCACTTAATCAATAGATCTCTTGATAAGGAATTTAGTGGTTTTGTGAGGAACTTCAATATGCATTGCGTGGGGAAGACTGTAAGTGAATTGCACGCACTGCTCATTGATTATGAGAAAGGTACACCACAAAAGGCTCCTACGCCCCAAGTACTAGCAATACAAGGGGGTAGAATTAACAAGCCAAATGCGAACAAGAAGAAGGGTAAAGGAAAGAAGAAGGCTGATAAGAATAAGCAGGTTATGGCTTATCAACCACCTCAACCTAAGAAGAACCCTCCTATCAAGAATAATCCAAAGAAGGATCAAGGATGCCATTACTGCAAGGTGATGGGCCATTGGAAGAGGAATTGTCCTCTTTATCTCGATGACTTGCGAAACAATAAGGTTAAGAAGACTGGGCACATGGGCGCCAGTACTTCAGGTAACTTATTTGTCATTGAATTATTTACTTTATCTCGTGAAATAAATTCCTGGGTATATGATACTGGATGTGGTATTAATATTTGTAATACACTGCAGGGGTTTAGAGAGGAAAGGAGACTAGCTTATGGGGAGCAATTTCTGCATGTGGGCAATGGAGCACAAGCAGCGGTTGAAGCCATAGGAATGTTTGATTTAGTTTTACCTTCGGGTTTAGTACTTTGTTTAAACAATTGTCATTATGCACCTTCTATAATTAGAGGTGTTGTTTCCTTTTCATGTTTGTTGGATCTTGGTTTTTCTCATACTATTGATGGCAATAAAATTTCTGTTTCTTTAAATGGTGTATTTTATTTTAATGCTGTTGCTGTGAATGGTGTGTTTGAAATTGATATGAATAATTGTGTGACTTCCAACAATAATAATAATTCGATGTACAGCATAAGTAAGAGAATGAAGTATGACTTGAATTCGTCTTACCTTTGGCACTGTAGACTTGCCCATATAGGCAAGACTCGCATGCAAAAGCTGCAACGTGAAGGGCTTTTGAATAATATCAATGATGAGTCATTTGATAAATGCGAATCTTGTATTTCTGGGAAGATGACGAAGAAACCTTTTCATAGTAATATGGAAAGAGCTTCGGATCTACTTGGTTTAATACACACGGATGTGTGTGGACCACTTAGACATGTGTCAAGGAGAGGTGCTGTCTACTTCTTAACTTTTACGGATGATTTCAGCCGTTATGGTTATGTTTATTTACTTAAGCATAAACATGAGGTGTTTGAAACATTTAAAGTTTTCAAAGCAGAAGTAGAATTGCAATTGGGAAAGAAGATTAAAGCTCTTCGTTCTGATCGAGGTGGTGAATACCTTAGTCAAGATTTTAAAGATTTCTTAACTGAGAATGGAATTGTCCAGAATCTCACATCTCCATATACTCCACAACAAAATGGTGTATCTGAGAGAAGGAATCGTACATTGTTGGACATGGTTCGATCAATGTATAATCTTACTAACCTTCCTTTGTCTTTTTGGGATTATGCTCTTGAATCAGCTGTTCGTATTTTGAATATGGTTCCCACAAAGAAGGTTGATAAGACACCATATGAGATATGGACTGGAAAAGCTCCGAACTTGTCTTATTTAAAGGTCTGGGGTTGTGAGGCGTATGTTAAACGTGACTCACAAGATAAACTCCAACAAAGATCTGTTAAATGCATTTTTGTAGGATACCCTAAGGAAACTATGGGTTACTACTTTTACTACCCACCTGAGAACAAAGTGTTTGTTGCAAGATATGGTGATTTTCTTGAAAGTGAATTTGTGGTTCAAGAAATCAGTGGGAGGGTATATGATCTAGAAGATGATCTAAATAATGCATTGCCTTCAGAAAACACTAGCACACTTCCTATAGAACCAGAAAGTCTGGGTCCTCCACCGGAAGTTGAAGTAATTCCCATTCGCAGATCTTCGAGATCTGTGAAAGCTCCTGACCGTCTATGTCTTAATGTAGAGGTCGATCAGCATACACTAGGGGATCTTGATGAACCTACTAGTTATAGAGCTGCCATTAAAAGACCTCAAAAAGCTAAATGGAAAGCTGCTATGGATGGGGAAATACAATCCATGCATGACAATGAAGTCTGGGAAGAAGTTGACTTACCTCCTGGTGCCAAGGTAGTTGGGAGTAAGTGGCTTTACAAAATCAAGAGTGACATGAATGGATATGCACACATTTATAAGGCTCGTCTGGTTGCTAAAGGTTTTACTCAAACTTTTGGAATAGATTATGAGGAGACGTTTTCTCCTGTAGCAGACATAAGAGCTATAAGAATTCTCATAGCTATAGCAGCGTTCTATGACTATGAGATTTGGCAAATGGATGTGAAAACCGCTTTCTTAAATGGTCATCTAGATGAAGACATCTATATGGAACAACCAGAAGGGTTTGAAAATCCAAAATTTCCAAAGCGTGTTTGCAAGCTTAAGAGATCCATTTATGGATTAAAGCAAGCATCACGACAATGGAACAAGAGGTTTGATGCTGAAATTAAAAAGTTTGGATTCACTCAAAATCTTGATGAGCCATGTGTGTATCACAAAGCTAGTGGGAGTGATAATGTAACTTTCCTAATTCTATATGTTGATGACATATTGATCATGGGAAAAGACATTCCAAGTTTACAAGCTGTTAAGGCATATCTTGGAAAGTGCTTTTCTATGAAAGATTTAGGAGAAGCTGCATATATTCTGGGAATCAAAATCTATAGAGATAGATCAAGGCGTTTAATTGGATTAAGTCAAAGTGCTTACATTGACAAAATATTGAAAAGATTCAATATGCAAAATTCCAAGAAAGGATATTTGCCGATGGAAGTAAAACATGGCTTATGTAATGAGTATTGTGCTTCAACACCTGAAGAGGTGGATCGCATGAGTAATGTTCCTTATGCTTCGGCTGTAGGATCTATTATGTATGCGGTTAAGTGCACAAGGCCAGATGTGGCGTTTGCTCAAAATATTACCAGTCAATTTCAACAGAATCCAGGTGAAAAACATTGGATTGCTGTTAAACATATTCTTAAGTATTTGAGAAATACAAAAGATATGTTCTTGGTATATGGTGGAAATCCATCTACAGAACTTTGTGTTACAGGTTTCTGTGATGCATCCTTTCAAAGTAATAAAGATGATTCGAAGTCTCAGACGGGTTATGTCTTTGTTATCAATGGAGGAGCTGTAGATTGGAGGAGCAAGAAGCAGAGTA
The DNA here is from genome assembly GCA_030686995.1 of Artemisia argyi. Taxonomy (NCBI): domain Eukaryota; kingdom Viridiplantae; phylum Streptophyta; class Magnoliopsida; order Asterales; family Asteraceae; genus Artemisia; species Artemisia argyi. The sequence continues at coordinate 171,543,563 of CM060705.1, read as the reverse complement.
CAATTGCGATGTCTGCAACAGAAGCTGAATACATTGCTGCTTCGGAAGCTGCTATGGAGGCTGTTTGGATTAGGAAATTCGTTTCTGGGCTTGGTGTTATGCCTTCAATTGAATTACCTATTAATATGTATTGTGACAATTCTGCTGCAATCATATTTGCCAATGAACCTGGAGTCATGAGAGGCACCAGACATTTTCTACGGAAGTATCACTTTGTTCGTGAAAAGGTTGACGAAGGTGAAATAAATCTGTTGAAGGTTCACACAGATGATAACTTAGCTGATCCGTTCACTAAGGCTTTGGCGAAAGAAAAGCTTAATGAATTGGCCAATGGAATTGGACTTAAATTAGCTAGTAGTTTCATGCATAACTGTGATTAGTATTTGGATAAAGGATATTGTAAACAATTATTATTTTAATGAAATAAAGTATGTTGGTATGTTTATTTCTGTTATTAATTATTGTTGTCCTATTTTTGCATGTTTAAATCCATGAATAAGAGTTATTCTAAATTGTCCGTTGTCAGTTAATAATATGGGAATATTATTAAATTAAGACAAATCTGAAGTTGATATAATATACTCAAATATATTGATGCGTAGTCATGTCATTTCAGATGATATTCGATGATACTGAATATAGGACTTATCCCAACTATATGATGTTACTTTATGGATCTTGTCATTAAGTAAATCATAAGAAGTTATCCTCAGACTTGAGATACAAGATAACGGTCATGAATGTAGTACATTTTTGTGAAACAACTTAACGCTATACGTAAATGTTAGTAATAAGGGTTGTTTTCGGAAGTGTTACAAAGTTTGTGTGTTTTGCTTGTAGTCAATAAAGAATTTGTTCCTTCAAATTAATTTTGAAGTTTAATACTGCTGGGCCCCTCGTAGGGTTGTCAAGGTGTTTGCGTGGCCACGCCCAAGGTCTTTTATGAAAGGTTCAAAAGATTTGGTAATCTTGTCAATTTCTAACAACGAGAAACAGAATGGTTAATTAAGGAATGACCTAGATCCATATCCTTATTAACGTAGTATTAGAAACAAAGGGATAATAATAATGAGAAATCATTAAAAGGTTTTCCAGGAGCCTTACTCAAGTTGTACTAGAGGCATCGACGTGTTGCAAGACGCTAATCGATGTGATCACACTATTATGATATGTCTAAGTGGGAGCTGTTGGTTTTATAGACAAAATAATAATAGTCGTGTGTTAGGATCGAACTTGAGATCACGGGATTGCACACAATACGTATGAAGAGGAAATGTAATAATTATTTATAAAATGTTATAATTAATTATTAAATACAAAACAATTAAATAATAATTAGTATTATTGATTAATGACTAATTAATTATTAAACGAAGATTAGGAAACTAATTGCTAGACAATACTTGGAAACAAAAGAAGGTTCCGGAATCCCTTGTGGGATGTAGAACCGATCGGCCCAAGGAGGATCACACCTCCTTTGTGTCTTGAGCTCCAAGTAATCTCTAGTATATAAGCAAACCCAAGGTTAAGAATTTTCTTATAACTTGTACACACACAACTTGGTGTTTTGCTCTCCTTCTCTTGTCTTGGTCGATCATCAAACCGAACACCCTTAGGGTTTCGATTTCTTGCATCTAAAATTGTTTTGTGAAAATTACTTGCATAATCTTTTCCTTGAATTAGTACGTGTGTACAAGAACGTGAATCAAACACACTATTGTTTGATTCTTGGATTGAATTACAAAACGGTAAGGGGTAATTCATATAATCCTCATAAACCCTAATTAGGGTTCATTGGTTCCGGAAGATTGCATTGATTCTTGTTCGGGCTAGAATCACTACGGTATGTTTACTATTTAAATTAAAGATTAATTAATTACATGTTATTCGATCTATTATAATTGCTTCCGCTTATGCTCACTTTGATGTTCTTGGTTTATTAATATGATTGTCATGATATAATAATTCCAACAGAATCTATTGAAGACTGAGATTCAAAAGTTGCAGGATGAAGTTGTGAATCTCAAGAAGAAAAGACCTGTTCAAGTTGTGGTTTCTTCCCCATCATCATCACATGATGGTCTTTCTGCAGGTTCTGGTTATGCTTTGGGAACTTCTTCCAAACAGGGGAGGAAAACAGATGCAGAAATTAAGGGGAGGAGTACTAATCTTGAAGATATGAATGCTCAAGCATATGATGATGTAGCTGAAATTGAGGGGAGGAAATTGGATATTGAAGATATGGTTGTTGATACTGGTTTTAACTTTGAAGATGTTCTTGGAACTACTCAAAAAATTTCCACTGAAGCAGAACATGTTACCACTGATCAAGCAATTTCCACTGCAAGTGAGAATGTTACCACTGATGTTCCATTAGTTACCACTGCAGAGGAAGAAGCTGCCAGAAAAAGATCAGTCAAAGGTAAAGCAATTGTGTTTGGTGGTGCAGAACAAGAGCATACAAGAATGATTTCCAAGAAAGATCAAGCTCAAATTGATTTTGATGCAAGATTGGCAGAACAACTTGAAGCTGCAGAGAAAGAAAATATGAAAAAGCAAAAGGAGGATGATGTTGCTAGTTTTATGGAAGCACAGAGGTTAGGTAAACTTGAAGCAGTAATGGCACAACCACACTCAGTGATTCCACCAACTATCTTACATGAGAAACCTCCTATGTTCTCATATGTGCCATCAGATGAAGAGATTGAGCATATGATTAAGCATGATCCAGTTGTAAAGAAGAAAGCTATTGAGCTTGTTGCTAACAAGACTTTAACTGAAGAACAAAGAACAGCTCAATTGGTTGATTTCATTCAAATGAAGAATCAACAAGCACTGGATGAGATTATTGGAAACTTCAGAAAAGGTCAAAAGAAACAAAGACAACCTACAAAGGCACAGATCATTCATGAGATGAAAGTATATTGCTGCCATGTTGGAACTTGGAAGATGGCTGATTTCAAAGGTATGTCTCATGAAAGAATTGAAGGTATCTACTACAGAATTAAAAGGCAAGATAATACCTTCAGACCTATTGATTTTGAAGAAGTTGAAAGATTCAAACAAAGTAAAAGGAAAGCTTCAACAGTTGAAGATCATGTCACCAAAAGAATGAAAGTTCCTCAAGAGAAAGAATCTCAATCTGAGAAATGTGCAGAAGATCTACAGAGTGCAATTATCATTGTTGAAGAAGAAGATTTCTATCCAGATCCTTTACAATCAAAACATCAAATTATTGATTGGGAAGTGTACACATCAAAGAACTTTGCTCCCACTTGGAAAATTATAAGACTGGGAGGAGAATCTTCATCATTCATTCAATTTGAAGATCTTCTTAAAGCATGTGACAGAGATGATCTTGATACTCTTTGGAAGCTTGTTAATGAAAGATTCAAGGCTGATACTATCAAGGATATGAAAGAAATGCAGCTCTGGGTTGACTTAAGAAGATTATATGAACCAGATCCTAATGATAAGTATTGGAAGTTTAATTCATCAAACATGAATACTACATGGACATATTTTGATAAATGTGAGGTTCATCATGTTTCTACAACAAATGAAGTGGATGTGTTTATGTTTGCTGAGAAGGAATATCCACTTAGAGCTACAACTCTTTCTGCAATGTTGAAGTCAAAGTTAAGAGTTTATGCAGTTAATGAAAAGGTTAGAGCTTTGATTCAGAAGATTCAAGATCAATATGCAAGAGCTGATAAAGAGTTGAGAAAAACAAGATAAGTGTTTGGAAGAATTCCCATATCCTCAGGATTATTGTATACTTGAAGAAACTTGTTGATTTACAAATAAATCATAAGTTTAGAGGAGGATTGTTGGGAATTATACTACCAGTTACCACGGCTAGTGAAGATATTACAACTGCAAAAGATTGTACTTGCAGTGGAAACTCATTACCACTGCAAGAACAAATATTACCACTGCTCATTTGGTAACTGTTAGAGAAACACGCTTAGATAAACATAGAAAAGATTTTGTGTATATCTTATTCTATTAGTATTATACTTATCTTGTAGAAGAGGACTCCTTGTTGTATAAAAGGAGATCCTAGATCATAGTTAGAATATATCTTTCTAATACGTTTTCTTAGAGCTTCAAGGTGTAACCCTAGTGATATTATAGATCACTCATATTATTATCATTAATAATATTGGAGCTATTTGTTTGTTACATACATTGTTCTTACATACACACAACTGTTTCATTTACAATCAATCTTCTAAGTATCATTAAGTAGATTCCGCATACTTAGTGGTATCACTCAAAGTATCATTATTAACACAAGTTCAAGGTGTTCACAATCCAACAATTATCATCTTGGTGAGCTGATTACCAATTATGGTTTTCCACTGCCTTTACCACAAGCCATAACCTTGCGGGCTAGCCAACTCTTTTCTTTTGAGGATATGGAAAGTTGAATTCCATACAATTTTGGGCAAATTGTCAGCCATAAACGGATTTGTTATATCTTTACCAAGAGCCGTTTGCTCCTGGATTAGCCAGCCCTTATGTGGTTTAGACAAGGTGGACTGATAACCATAAATTTTTTTGAAATAAAGTGATTTTTTTTTAATTTTATTATTATTATTCTTTTTTTTTTTTCTAAAAACGGGGGTACTAGAAGGTATAATGTGATTAAATTCGCTAAAATTCCCCCCCCCCCACACACACACACTTAGAATTGAATATTGTCCTTAATATTCAAAGCCCCGGCTATTATGCCGACTCTTTAAACCTAAAAAGGCAATACTACAAGCTAAATGTGGAAACATCATTTTTCACTTTATTTATAGATATATATACATACAACTTTTTTTTTTAATGGTAACAATAGTAGGAGTAATTCCCCCACACTTAGGCTGAAAACCCCGTATACATGCTACTGTTTTTGTTTACTGAGTCGCTAACTTGACTCGACCCCGAATTCATTGGTTCATGGGGAAGTATCATGTGGAAGAGACAATCTCCCTTGGACTTTCATTCAAGATGTTTGAAAAAACATTTGAAGCACGTGAAAGTTCCACACCGATGAGAAAAGCACCCGGCTTTACCTAGAATGGTAAATTGAAATGCCGGGGTCAAAAATTGTGTCTTCATTCCCGAAGGAGTGAAGAACAGGAGAAGCCACGGGATAGGTGTAGAAGAGAAAGAAAGTCATGATGAAAATCATGACTAACTCATCGTCACCTATAGGAGAATTCATAATATCATGAATCTCATCTTTTAAGCTCGTTTGATCAAGACATATCCCGGGTGTGTCTAGAAAAAAGTAGAAATTATCATACTCCGGTGGAGTTATGATATGAGTAAGTTCATCAGAGAACTCCTCAAATGTGAATGAATCATATTCTGGATTAATGTGAGTGAGTTTACAAGAGAACTCACCGAAGGTAAATGATTCATATTCGAGGAGAGAATTATGAGACTGAGAAGTGGTACTGCCACTAATCTTCTCTCCCATAGGATCAAAATGGAAGGCTTCAAATTCCGGTATAGAATCATCGGAAAGAATGTCACTATCCTTAATGGGGATAGTAGATGACATAGGTTTCTTATTGAAAGCCTCGATTTTAGAAATGAGGAGACTAACATTCAATAATGTTGCACGAAGTCCTTCATCTTTGATTTCAGTGTCAGTTTCATCATTCTCTTCTTCTAAGCTGACTAGCTCAGAAGGTAATCCTTCCACATGACTGATGTCTCTAGAAGATAAAGAATTTTCATCAGTATGTGAAGTACTAAGCTCGATGTTGGGATTAGAGTTTAAAAATTTTTGAATTTCTCCTAGATCGGCTTCTAAGTCAAACAGATCATCATCACTTCCTAATGGAAGTGGATTAATGTGAGTAAGTTCATCTGTGAACTCCTCAAGAAGAGGGTCAACATCAGAATGAGGCAGTGATGCCTCTACATACTCAACTTCTCCATAAGATGCACAATCATCATTAATGTCGGAGAAAGTATCATAATGATCTTTTGGATTTTCAGGTGGGGAAGGTAGATCACACATTTGATCAAAAGTTTCCTGTGACTCTCTCGGGATTGGGATAAGGTTCTCAACACTAGACTTTATGAATTCGTCCGATTCCTTTTCAGGAACAGTGCTAAGATGCTCGCCCCCCATGTTTAGAGGGTGAGTGGGAACTTCCGGTGTGATATCAGCAGACTGAGGGAGTTGAGAAGGACTAGCATCATGGATTCTACAAGTTCCATTATTTCTGCTGCTAGTGATTCAGTCATATTCTTTTCGCCCTGTATTTCTACTGAAGCAGTTTCAACTGAAGTTTAATCAAAAGGTTTCTCAGATACTTTTGGGATTGGAACAAAGTCATCTAATTCCTCAAGAGGAATGATTTTGACTTCCTTGTTCCCCATTATAAAGGTATTTGAAGGTTCCTTAGGGTTTTCTTCTTCAAATGGTTCATCCTCATCACTTTCATCCTCAAGATAAAATGAGTTAACATGAGGCTTTTGTTTCCTAAGAATCAGATCCTTAAGACAGTTTATTCCATCTTGAATGTTCTTGTTGAATTGAGTTTGAGTAATAATCGTTTTAGTAATCAATTCAACTCTAGCTAACTCGCCCTGAGGAAGTGGTTGAGGGTTTATGTATTGTGAAGGCTGGTTAAAACCAAATTCATGATTGTTACAAGGAACTTGTTCATAGACAAACTGATTCCTAGTTTGACAATCAGAGCTGTAGTGAGGGCCTCCACAATACTCACAACAGAGAAACTGCTGGGTCTTATGGTGTGGAAGCAGATGGAATGAATTAGTCGTGTCATGGTAGGAATAGGGATTCTGGTTATAGACAAACCCGTTTCCTGGCTCTACCATGCCACAACTAGGGCAATTACCAACATTATAAGGACTACCACACCATCGACAAACAAGAAGGTGAGGATGAGACATAGAAATAATCAAAGGTTTTTGGAGGGTGAGAAATGAAGAATCAAAAAGGTAGGAGGGTAAAGATGGATATTTTTAGTATTTTTGATAAACATTTTATAAGAAAGATATTTTTTTTTTGGGTTTTTATGTTCGTTTAAAACTTATTTTAAAATGTTTTCAGGAACCGTTTTGTTTTTATATGATAATAATATGAACAAGGATGGATAAATATACATTGAGCGTATATCCAGATTCACTAATCTGGAAAACCGTTTAGAATACGCGCACAACCTCCCCGGCAGCGGCGCCAAAATTTTGATTGGTCCTGAACGGTCAACCAAAGTCAACCACGGATGCGGTCAATATAGTCAAACTCCTTAGGCTCAATCTCGGCGGAATACAGTGTTTCCCCGGGTCGTTATGTCCCAACGAGGTGTGATGGTATAAAAACGGGTTTGGATCGGGTGAATTTGAATGGGAAGTAACCAGATAATGATTTGAGTTTGTTTTATACTACTGGAATGATTAGGAATAACAGTATTAACAATTACGGGAAACAGATGTGTATAAACGTAGAACAAATTAAAATCAGACACGATTGCGTGTTAGGAAAAAGGTGAGTTTTAAGCAAATATAAACTACAGGGGGTGAAAATGAAACTTTTACAAACTCAATATTAAAAGAAAATTTAATTAAAAGGAAAATTATTTTTTCGATTATTTTATTATTTATTATTAATTAAAAACTAATTTAACTTATTTAATAATTAATAAAAACTATTTTAAATCTACTTTTTAATTACTAATAATACCTAAATGACTTACAAAATTATGAGAAAATTTATAAATCTAATTAAACATCACAGGAATCCTAAAAAATTATAAAAAGTTTATAAAAATTATTTTTAAACTATTTTACTAATTGTTATCTTAATTATTAATTAATTACTACTTAAACTAATTAAATTATAAAAAATAGAATATGAACAGTAAAAATTATGAGAAAATTCCTAAAATTATTTTATAACATATAAAAGCTAGTAAAAATATAAAAACTAGGTATTACTTGATAAAAACTAATTGTGCTATTTAATACTTAAATATTAATTAATAATTAATAAAACTAATATTAAATATAATAAGTACTAAATACAATATAAAATTCTGGAAAAATTACTAAAAATACTTTAATATAAAAGAAACTTAAGAAAAATATAAAAATGCAAATTACTTAATAAAAAGCTAAAAAAGTAAATTAAAAAGATAAATTATATTAAACAGAAACTATCACTTAATTTAAAATTGGATTTTTCTGATTTTTCTTTTGGAAATCTATTTAACTTCTAAAAATAAGAAACTTTTGTGAAGACAACTTTTTCCAAGCTTAAAAATAAGCCAAATGGACACAAAAAGCTCTTGACAGTTGACTTTCTTTGACTTTTGATGGAAATGAGCCACTGTGGGGTCCACAGAGGTGGATTTTGGTTCAAATAACTTACTTTGACTGGTATAAGTTAGAAACAACAAAATGGTACCACTGAATAAGCCAATAAACCAAAATAAGCATTTGGGATACTTGTTTTGTACATAGAAATGGGACAATATTGCAGCTGATCTAAGGGGCCCACAAAAGGGCTTAAGCTCAAAATTTTGGATGGAATGGTGAGACAGCAAGCTTGAGAACACAATGGATCCAAGAACACCCACTGGGGCCAACTGAGGTGGCCTGTGGGACCCACCAAAGTGGTGGCAGTGGGGGTGGTCTGCTGGTGCAGCAGGGGCATGCAGCCCTGTTTGGGGGGTTGTGGGGCCCACAATAAAAATCACAAAAATATAATGTTGGGTGGATTCTAAATATTAGGTAGGAGACATCAATTGGTAAAAAGCTCAAGTCCTGAAACCAAGCACAAAATTCTAAACAATTCCTGGAATTTTTGGATTTTTTACAAAGGGTAAACTTTGACTTTTTAAGAAAAACACTCAAGTTGACTTTTTTGGATTTTGATCTGATACTAATGACTAAAAATGATGTTATAAGCTAACATGAAGTGAAATTAGGCTAAATGAACAACTAATGCAAAGATTGAATGAGATTTAGAACCCTAAAACTTAATAGTTAACTCACAAATGAGATTTGTGAGTGATTTTGACTTTTTCACAAAAGAACACTTGATTTTATGACTTAACTAATCTATTATAACCTAATGTGAATTGTTACAAGCAACAAAAACATCTGAAACAAGCTAAACACATTGAACTCCCCTGAACCAAACAGTCCCAAACAGCCTAAAGGGGTCACTTTCAGGGCTTATGAGGCCCACTAAAAAAATCACAAAAATATACTGATTATGGGATTCTAAAGATTAGGTGGGGGGCATAAATTGTTGAAAAGCACAAGGTGTAAATCCAAACACAAAATTCTAAACAATTCCTTGAAATTTTGGATTTTCTGCCTATGGGTAATTTTGACTTTTTGATTATATGATCCTACTTTGACTTTTATGAGATTTATATGAATCCTATTTACTGAAAACGTTGTAATAAGCTAAAAAGAGATGAACTTAGGCTAAGATTACCACTAATGAACTATTATGCAAGATTATGATTCCTAAAACTTAACAGTTAACTCACAAATGAGATTTGTGAGTGATTTTGACTTTTTGATGAAAGAGACCTAGGTTTTATGCTTCTACTGACCTATATTGACCTAGTGACACATGCATAAACCACAAACCACAATTGGAACACACGAATCAGTGGTGAAATCCACTGATCCAAACACTGCCTTAATAAGCTGAAAATGATATTTTCAAAAAGAACCACTGATTCAGACCATGAACTTGATTCCAGAGGTTATATAATGGAAAAATAAGACCATTTAAGCTAATTAGGCAGTACAAAATAGAATCTTAGCAATATGCATTCTAGAGAATAAATAGATTCCAAATGGCATCACAATAACTCTAATACACTAAATAAGCTCAAGAAACACAGATACAAGCAGCTATAAGAGCTTATACAGTTAATGGCTAAAAATTGAAAAGTGAGCTTACAAATGCTTACAAGCCCACATATGAGAACCAAGGACAAGTAACAATCCTATAAGCTTCCCAACAAGCTACTAAACCCAAGGCAATCCAGAATGAACCCTGCTCCATGCTTTCTTCATCTTGTAAACTGATTTTTGAATTATTTGCTGTTTATTTGAAATTTTTAGTAATTTTTGTAAATATGAGATAAACTTATTGAAACACCATAAAAACTTAAGAAAGATTTTAAATGAACATAAATAAGCTTAAAGAAACACTGATAACAACTTCTAACAATATTGAGTGAAATTGTCAATTTTCACTCTAAATTGCCAAAACTGAAATTACTTGAGAAAACTTGAAATTATGATTAAGGAAAGATGAGATTACACTTGAATTGATGATTACAACTATTTTAAACTAAAAACTACAACTAGGAATTAAATTACACTAATTATACTAATTCTACACTAATTAGCTACTACCCTCAGCTTTGTCTTTCTTCTTTCCTTTATAGATAACTTCTAGGGTTTCTTGGGACTTTCTGAGCACATCCCACTTCATCAGGACCGTTGGCTTGGTCTGAATCATCCTGGCCTTCAAAATTGCCTTTTGGCGCCAAAAATATCTCATTGATATTTTAAGTAGCGTGTGAGAGTTTTTGGGCATTAATGGGGCTTTGGTTTGTTGTGAAGGTGGAGGGGACAGAGTTGGAAAAGGCATGTTTGCAAGTGGAGGTGAATACTAGGGGTGTGGAGTGGTTTTGGTATTGCAGTTGTGAGGTGGAAGGAGAGAGTGGGAAAGGTGTGAGGTTGACCGGGTTTGACCTGGTATTTCAAATACCAGGTTGGGTTGGTTTGTATTTGGGCATTAGGATAAATGGGCCAAGGGTAGGGTGTGGGCTGGTAAGGGTTATGTTGTTTATTTGAATTTGGTTTTTGATAATAAAAGGTTAGGTCCATTTGGTTTGTATGAAATATAAGCCCAAGGACCAAATATGTAATTTCTGAATTTTGAAGGGGTTGGTGTGGTACTGTTCCATAGTTAACCAAGGGACTTTTCTTGCCACATAAGAATAATACAAGGACCAATATTAATATTTTCCAAAATAAAACACCCGGGGACCAATTATGCTAAATTTACAAAGTTGAGGGTTAAAAGTGTAATTTTCCAAAAGTTATCAAAAAGGACTTGATTTGTCAAGATAAATAGTACAAGAGCTATATATGTAAGTTTTTCCAAATAAAAATGCCCAAGGACTGTTTTTGCCATTTTTGAAACTTTAGGGACCAAAACTATAATTTCCTCAAATTTTTTATCCAAGGCTCAAACTTGATAACATGTGAATTCCCAAGGACCATTTTTGACTTTTTATTCCAAAATAAACTTCCAGGGACTGATTATGTCAATTTCTGATAGTTTAGGGATTGAAACTGCCAATTGTGCAAACTTTGTTCATTTTTCATCTATTTTTACTCATTTTATATCTGAAACATATAAAACACAATTTTGAGATATTTTCTGTATTTTGATGCATTTCTGAGTGTTTTTAACTGTTTTTTCAGTTCAGATAGGTATAAAATGATGAGTATTTAGATACTCATCAATCCCCCACACTAAACTATTGCTAGTCCCTAGCAATATAAAATCCAAGAACAACCTGTTTTGAAAATTTAATGGATTTGATGTCCCTTTACCAAATGCCATTACTTCTGGAGTAGCCAAATGTTTCAGTTCAAGTAAGAACTTGGTCTCAACCACTCAAAGAGAATATTCCCCTAATATATTCTCTACTTTTTACTTAAAAAGGAAATGAGACAATTATTTTGAGACATCCCAAAAAAGAAATGTGGACAATAATTTTGAGATGGAGGGAGTAAAAAATAAGAAAAATACAAAAAAAAATAGAGTAAAAATAAAAATTCACTGAAGAAGAAGATTGAGCTGTGAAGCAGGGTTACAAATGGATGTTTCATGGTAATAGTACCTCAGGGGAGGTGTTAGGATAGTTCTTGGTCACTGATTCACTTATTCTCAGCCTTCATTCACTTGTAAGCCCACAAGTCCACTTTTTGCTTACTACTGTACAAGCTCTTATTTGCTACAAATATCTATGTTTTTATGCTTAATTGGTGTTTGTTAGTCTTATTATAACTCAAAATGTCATGCTTGTTCATTTATATCATTAGTTGCTAAGTCCTTCATTTTAACTGTCATGAATATATAGATATTGATTTTTGTGTTAATGTTGTTATCTTTGGTGTTTGTGTGTTTAAAATAACTTATTTTATCATATTAAGTCATAATATCACTGTATCATGTTCTTAAACTGTTATTAGCTTTGAAAATCAAAATATCAATCTCTTTAAGGAGTGTTTGGATTTAACTGTGAAGCTGTGTTAATGACTGTTATTGTCTAGTACTTATTTAGTAAAAAGTCAAAATCACCCTTTGATCCTCATAACTTGTTCACTGTTAGGATTTGGATTGTATAATCTAGTCATTTCATTGTATAAGTTGGTAATAAAGGATAATTTAGCTTAATTACAACATATAACAGCATATTTAGTAACTAGGATTAATTAGAAGTTCATTTTAGTCAACCTACTAGTGTTAAGTAAAAAAGTTAAATTTTACCTTTAGCAGAAAATCCAAAAGTTGCAAGATTTGTTTTGAATTTTGTGTTTGTTTTTAGGGTTTGATCTTTTCAGGGATTGAAGTCCCCCAGCTAAAATTTGTAATCCAACCTTTACTACATTTTTGTGATTTTTTTGTGTGGTCCCCACAAGCCAAGAAACACAGCTGCAAGGGGCATAACCTCCCCTGCTGCAGCAGATCACCACCACTATCACCACCTTTGGTGGTTATTTCTGGCCACCACAGTGGGTCCCACAACCCCACTTTTGGTTCTTTGAACCCCCTCCTGGCCACCTTCAAGGTTTGAGCAAGCTTTTGAGCTTAAGCTCCCTAGGAGCCACCTTAATTCACCCATAAACTTTGTCCCACTTTCAGCTTAGAAATAAATTAATCATGTGCTTATCTTGGCTTATGGGCTTATCCTGTGAGCTTATCTGATCAAATCTAGCTTAAACATGTCAAACAAACTTAAGTGAACCAGAATCCACCCTTGTGGACCCCACATAAGCTCTTTTGAGCTTAATTCCTAGTTTGGTCAACTAAGGTCAACTATCAAGCTAATAAGCACTCACAGTGCTTATTTTTGAGTTCCAAACTAGTTGTTTTTACAAAAGTCTCTTAATTTTAGTATTAAATTAGTTTTGTAAAAGAAAATTTAGAAAAAGCCAAACTTAATTATAGTGATAGCTTCTATTTAATAGAAATTATCTTTTTAATTTTCTTTTCAGCTTATTTATAAGCACTCTTGCATTTTTATAATTTTATTAAATTTCTTTTATATTAAAGTACTTTTATAAATTTTTCCAGATTTTTCCTTTGTCATTTAGTGATATTTAGAATTAATATTAGTTTAATTAATTATTAAATAATATTAAAGAATTAAATAGCAAAATTAGATTTTATTAAGTAACACCTAGCTTTTATAATTTTTCTAGCTTTTATATAAGTAAAAACATTCTTAGGAATTTTTCTAGAATTTCTACTGTTCATTTTCTATTTTTTTTTTAAAACATAATTAGTTTAATTGGTAATTAATTAATAATTAGAATAATAATTAGTAAATTAGTTTAAAAATACATAAAACCAACTTTTTATAATTTTTTAGATTCCTGTGATGGTTAATTAGATTTATAAAAATCTTCTTAATTATCTAAGTCTTTTTAGTATTTGTAATAATTTAAATCAGTTTAATTAGTTAATTAATAATAATTAGATAAATAGTGTGAAAAATATAATTTTAGTTTTAAAATAAGTTTTATAATATTTTAGATTTTTCTAAGTTTTAATTTTATTTTTCTAAACTTATTTTACATTTTCTTATTTATTAGTGCATTATTAAATAATTAAAAATAGCTATTAAATAATAATAATTAATTAATTAAATAGTTATAAAAATAATTTTAAATTTCTAATAAATTCTCTTTTATTTTTAGGATTCCAAAAATATAATTTTCGCATTTGTGGGAGTTATATTTGACAGAATTCACGTTTAGTTTCGTACGTTTACGTTTACTTAAATTTAAACGTACATTTTTATTTCTTTTTACATTTTTAGGTTTTCTTAACTTTTAAATAAGTTAGTAATTATAAAATAAATATTTTATTTAATTTGCATTTAAGCCCCTAAGGCATGCAAATTCCTACTATAGTTAAAATCGTTTTGTTTCGTATGTTTACGATTAAATATTAAACATACGCGGTTTCCAATTCCTTTAAATTTGTGATTATCTGATTTCACGTATTAGTTGATATAGCTTATCAAAGCTATTTTCACTTATATTTCAGTAGTATAATCATTTGAACCCTTTTCCTGTTCATTTCACCTGATCTCAAAGTTATCTTATTTCAGATTTCACGCCTCGTTGGGATCTAACGACCCGGGGAAACACTACACTCCACGGAGTATTGGTTTAGACTGTTTGACTTGTTGACCATTACTTGGTTGATATTTTCTGACTGTTTACCACCAATCAATTTATGGCGCCGCTGCCGGGGAGGTGTGCTGCGTATAACCACTTTTGAAGCATCTGTGAGTTTGAATAAATCACTCATTGTTATATATCATCTTTGTCCATATTTCTATATTATCTTATAAAAACAAAAATCCAAAAAGATTTTTCTTTTCTATTTTTAAATCTCCGTCACTCTAAGGATTCTTAGAGTCGTCTCTAGTGCATGCGCACTCGTTCTTCTAGGTCAACAAGCCCTTTCCGTGAGCTTGTTAGAAATCCTCGAAGACGCCGTAGATGTTCTGCCCCAACAGCAGTATCTGAGATACGTGCTGTTACCACAAAAAAGGTTATCATGGCAGAAGACCGTCTGATGAATGAGCTTCTCCAAGCACCCATCGAGGGTTACGGAGATGCTATTGTTGTCCCATCCATTGTGGCTGAATACTTTGAGCTCAAAACCGGGTTACTAAATCTAGTAACCTCAAGCCAATTTTATGGTTTTGAGAGGGATGATCCTCATGCTCATATTCGATGGTTTAACAAGATTACATCTACCATAAAAAACAAGGACGTCCCTTCCGAAGCAGTCAAGCTTCTTCTATTCCCATTTTCTCTTGAGGGGGCATCCCGGATTTGGCTGGAAAAACAACCTCTTCGTTCAATAGCATCATGGGAGGATTTAGTTACCAAAGTTGTAAACGAATTTTTTCCCCCGTCCAGAACGACAAGTCTAAAAAATGAAATCATCAAATTTACTCAAAGGTTTGATGAATCGTTTAGTGACGCATGGGATCGTTTCAAAGAATTGCTTCGTCGATGTCCTCATCATGGTTTCACTGAATTAATGCAAATTGACACTTTCTTTAATGGTGTGAGTCAATCTGACCAAGATTCTCTCAATTCCTCCGCGGGAGGTAATTTTTTGAGCAAAACCACTAAAGAAGCTTTAGCCATCATTGAAAATAAGTCCAAGGTCCGCACTACACGCACAAAGCCATATAACTTCCAAGTGAGTGCTGGTCCTTCTACTTCATCTCCCGTGAGTACTTCTGGCACCGATGCTAAGATAGACAAACTCACGGACGCTATTCAAGCTTTGGTTATCAAACCAAAAGAAAGTCACTTTCACACAAAACCCTTCGCATGTTGAAGTAAAAAAGGTGAAAGTTTGTGTCACTTGTGGTGGCCCACATGCATACTACAACTGTACTGCTACGGATGGTAGTCCTTTTGAAGCCAATGCCTTAGCCGGTACTACAAATCAGGGAGGTAATCAATACCGTCCTCAAATGGAACCAAGTTACCGTGCTAACACACATATGGGACATCCTGGTTTCAACCAAAACCAGAATTTGCAAAATCGAAACCAGAACCAACCTCGAATGAACCAAGGTTATCAAAACCAAGGGAATTTCAATCCTGGACAGAATCAAGGTTTCCACAAACAAGGAAACTTTAACAGAAACAATTTCAACCTGGGAAATCATTTTCAGGGAAATGGTAATCCAAATCAGGGAAATTTTCAACCATAACAAGGTTATAATCAAAATAACCGAGTCCAAAATTTTCCCAACCAAACACAAGCCATTCTCCCAGCTCCACAATCATTATCTAATGAGTTATTGAAGCAGTTCATGAAAACTCAAGAAGAGACAAACAGGTTGTTGGTCAGCCAGATTTCTGAAATCAAGAAATCTTTAAATGAACGACCCTCGGGCTCTGGAAAACTTCCGAGCAACACGATCGCAAACCTGAGGGGCGATGCAAAGGCGATCACAACCAGGAGCGGAGTTTCCTATGATGGACCCACTGTTCCCACTACCCCTTCTTCTCTTTCTCCCAAGGTAGTGGAAAATAAAACCGAGGTAAATAAGGACGAAGTACTTCCTACTCATAATGGGGGTACTCAAGACGTCCCACCTCATGTTGTTCCGAAACCCAAACCAAAACCAAGAGTTGTTTTTGAACCCAATGATATCCCAGTTGAAACCCCTAAATCCAAACCTTCTACCTCCTCTATTCCTTACCCCTCATGTTTGAATGAGCAAAAGCTCCGCGAAAAGGCTAGTCACCATATGGATAAATTCTTTCAAATCTTCCAAGATTTGCATTTTGACATTAGCTTCGCGGATGCTATTATTCTGATGCCCAAATTTGCATCAACAATCAAACACTTGTTAAGCAACAAGGAGAAACTGTTTGAAATGGCAAAGACTCCCTTGAATGAGAACTGCTCAGCAGTTCTTTTAAAGAAGCTTCCCGAGAAGCTTGGAGATCCTGGAAAATTTCTAATACCTTATGTATTTCCAGGAATGGTTGATTGCTATGCCTTGGCCGATCTTGGTGCAAGCATCAACCTAATGCCTTATTCAGTTTGGAAGAAACTTTCTCTTCCGGATCTTACTCCTACCTGCATGACTCTAGAGCTTGCAGATCGATCGATATCTCGTCCTCTTGGCATTGCCGAGGAAGTGTTTGTGAAGTAGGAAAGTTACATCTCCCTGCTGACTTTGTGGTTGTTGATTTCGATGCTGATCAAAGGGTCCCACTCATTGTTGGGAGGGGATTCCTTAGAACGGGCCATGCTCTTATCGATGTATTTGAGAAAGAAATCACCTTGCGTGTGGGCAATGAATCCGTTACTTTAACCTCGATCAAACCTCGAGGTACTCCTCAAATTATGATTCGGAAGCAGTTAATCAAATAGATATCATAGACATTGCTTCAGAGGAGTACTCTCAAGAATTTCTTGGTTATTCTCATAATTCTGTGAGTGGGGATCCCACTCCATCATCTCAACCTATCATTTCCGACTCTTCCCCTTCTCTCACTCCGTTTGAGGGAAGTGATTTCATTTTGGAAGAGGTCGAGGCTTTTCTCAGAAGTGATTCAGTTCCAGCGGGAATTGATAACACTGAGATTGATCTGGAGGGAGATATTCTTCTCCTTGAGAAATTTCTAAATCAAGACAATTCTCCTCCACTCCATCCCGTAGAACTTCATAATGAGGAAATTAAATCGGTTGATAAAAACGATGAATTTCCTGAGGTCGAGCTCAAGGACTTACCTCCTCATCTTGAATACGCATTTTTGGAGGGTAATGACAAATTACCCGTCATTATTGCTAAAGATTTAAGTACTGAGGAAAAGGTTGCTCTCATAAAGGTCTTGAAGTCACACAAGCAAGCAATTGCTTGGAAGCTCTCTGATATTAAGGGTATTAACCCAGATTTTTGTACACACAAAATCTTAATGGAGGATGACTTCAAGCCCGCAGTGCAACATCAAAGACGGGTGAATCCAAAAATCCATGATGTCATTAAACAAGAGGTTCTCAAACTTCTTGATGCAGGATTGATTTACCACATCTGACAGTCCATGGGTTAGTCCCATCCATTGCGTCCCAAAAAAGGGTGGCATTACTGTTGTCACTAATGAGGAAAATTAGTTGATTCCAACTCGACTGGTTACCGGGTGGCGTGTTTGGATTGACTATCGTAAGTTGAATGACGCCACCCATAAAGACCACTTTCCGCTGCCCTTTTTGGATCAGATGCTTGAGAGATTAGCAGGAAACGAGTACTATTGTTTCCTTGATGGTTTCTCAGGATACTTTCAAATCCCCATTGATCCATCGGATTAAGAAAAGACTACCTTTACATGCCCTTATGGAACCTTTGCTTATAAACGTATTCCTTTTGGCTTATGTAATGCTCCAGGTACGTTCCAGAGGTGCATGATGGCCATATTCACCGACATGATCGGTAAAACAATGGAGGTCTTTATGGATGACTTCTCGGTCATTGGGGATTCATTCCAAACATGTCTCACCAATTTATAAAAAATGCTGAAAAGGTGTGAAGACACCAATCTATGTCTAAATTGGGAAAAGAGTCATTTTATTGTCAAAGAGGGCATTGTCCTCGGCCATTAGATTTCCAAGAATGGGATTGAGGTTGACAGAGCTAAGGTTGATGTCATTTCTAAATTGCCTCACCCTACTACCGTCAAAGGTATTAGGAGTTTCTTGGGTCATGCCAGTTTCTATCGTAGATTAATACAAGATTTTTCTAAAATCTCCCTGCCTATGACTCATCTCCTCGAGAAGGATGCTCCTTTTATCTTTTCACCAGAGTGCATCGAAGCTTTTGAAACATTGAAGAAAAAGCTTACTGAGGCACCCATTCTTGTTGCCCCCGACTGGGATTTACCCTTTGAGCTCATGTACGATGCAAGTGATTTTGCTATCGGTGCAGTCTTGGGGCAACGCAAAACGAAACACTTTCAGCCTATCCACTACGCAAGCAAAACTATGAACGAAGCTCAAACTCATTACACCAGTATGGAAAAAGAATTATTAGCCGTGGTGTATGCTTTTGAAAAGTTTCGGACATACTTAATCTTGACCAAATGTGTAGTATATAAGGATCACTCGGCTCTAAAATATCTCTTTGCAAAACAAGATGCAAAGCCGAGATTGCTCCGTTGGGTTCTCCTCCTTCAAGAATTTGATATCATTATTCATGATAAAAAAGGAGCTAAGAACCTGGATGCTGATCATCTATCCCGATTAGAGAACCCTCATCAAGATGTGTATGAGAAAAATGAAATAAATGAAACATTTCATCTCGAAACACTCAATGCGGTTGCTTTTCGTGGAGATTCTACTACCCCATGGTTTGCTGACTTCGCAAACTACCATGCGGGTAACTTTGTTGTGAAAGGGATGTCAACCAAGCAGAAGAATAAATTCTTTAAGGATGTCAAACATTACTTCTGGGATGACCCCTACCTATTCAAAATCTGTGCGGATCAAGTCATCCGTTGGTGTGTTTATGGGCAGGAAGCCACTGAAATTCTCAAGGCTTGCCATGCTGGACCAACTGGGGGCCATCATAATCCTAACTACACCGCCAAAAGGGTGTTTGATTCCGGATTTTTCTGGACCACAATTTATAAAGATGCCCAGGATCTCATTAAAACCTGTGACACTTGTCAATGTCACGGAAACATTTCACAAAGAAATGAGATGCCACAAAATGCTATTCAAGTTTGTGAGATTTTTGATATCTGGGGCATTGACTTTATGGGGCCATTCCCATCATCTTGAGGAAACAAATACATACTTGTGGCTGTTGACTACTTGTCAAAATGGGTTGAAGCGAAAGCTTTACCCACAAATGATGCCCGAGTTGTTGTGAAATTCCTGAAATCTCTTTTTGCCAATTTTGGAACTCCACGTGCTATCATAAGTGATCGTGGTACGCATTTCTGCAATGACAAATTTGACAAAGTCATGCAAAAGTATGGTGTTACTCACCATCTTTCTACCGCGTGTCACCCACAAACAAGTGGGCAAGTGGAGGTTTCAAACCGTGGTATCAAAAGGATACTTGAGAGAACTGTAGGAGAAAACCGTGCTGCCTGGTCGGATAAATTGGATGATGCACTATGGGCCTTTCGTACAGCTTATAAAACACCTATTGGGTACGGAAAGACATGTCATCTTCCGATGGAACTTGAGCATAAAGCCTACTGGGCATTGAAACATGCCAACTTTGACCTCAAAACTGCGGGTGATCACTGAAAAATTCAAATGAATGAATTAAATGAACTAGGTGATCAGGCTTACGAGAACTCTTTAATCTATAAAGAAAAGACAAAGAAGATTCATGACTCAAAAATAAAGAACCGTGTTTTTAACGTTGGTGATCGAGTCCTTCTCTTTAATTCTAGATTAAAGATCTTCTCGGGTAAACTCAAAACCCGTTGGACTGGCCCATTCACTATCACTAAGGTACCATTGAGTTATCTCAAAATGACAGTCCATGTTTTAAAGTGAATGGGCATCGTTTGAAACACTACTTTGGAGAGGACATGCCATCCATGGTTTTCTCGGATCTCCAAACTTTCCCCAAGGACAATTAAATTCGGGGTCGAGTCAAGCTAGCGACTCGGTAATCAAAAACACTAGCTTCCTCATGAACAATTTAATTCGAGGTCGAGTCAAGCTAGCGACTCGGTAATCAAAAACAGTAGCTCAATATGGGTTTTCACCCATATTTTTGTCTTCTTTCTCCTTTCTACCACCCTAGTGTGGGGGAGATGCCCCACATGTTGTATATATGTATATATCTTCAAAAAAAAAAAAAAAAAAAAAAAAAAAAAAAAAAAAAAAAAACATGTAAATAGACTAAAATAAAGGTTATTAGTATTTCCTTTTTACGTTCTAAGTGTCGGTTTAACACCCGGTGCTTTAAATATTGAGGGCAATATTCATTTCTAAGTGTGGGGGGGGGGGGGGGGATTCTCACAAATTCAAACACATGTTCCATCAAGCACCCTCATTTGATCAAAATTTAAAGTTTTTTCACACTTAGAAATGCAATAAATGGTTATCAGTCCACCATGTCTAACCCACATAATAACTGGCTAATCTAGGAGCAAACGGCTCTTGGTAAAGATGTCTCAAATCCGTTTACGGCTTACAATTTGCCCAAAATTGTATGGTATCTCAACTCGCCATATCCTAAAAAGTGAAAGAGTTGGCTAGCCCGCAAGATTATGGCTTGTGGTAAAGGCAGTGGAAAAACCATAATTGGAAATCAGCTCACCAAGATGTTGACTATGTCCATCAAGAGTTGGCTAGTCTAGAAGCAAACGGCTTTTGGTAAAGATAAAACAAATCCGTTGACAGCTTGTGGTTTGCTCAAAATCACATGGTTATCAAGTGGACCATAGTTCTTACTTGAACTAAAACATTTGGCTACTCCAGAAGTGATGGCTTTTGGTAAAGAGACAAAAATCCATTAAAATTTTCTCAAAAGATTGCTAGGGACTAGCAACAGTTTAGTGTGGGGGATTGATGAGTGTGTAAATACTCATCATTTGTGTCACATTTAGACAGCAAAAACATCTGAAAACACACAGGAATGCCTTAAAATACATAAAATATCCCTGGATTGTGTTTTTATGCAAAAGGATTGAAAACTAATGAAAAACAACATATTTTACATAATTTACAGTTTCAGTCCCTGAACTTTGAAAAATTGGCAAATCTAGTCCCTGGTAATCCAAAACATGTTAAATATCATCTAAGGTCCTTAGGGATTCATAAGTTATCAAAACTAGTCCTTTAAAGTTAAAAATTTCAAAATGACAACTTTAGTCCCTCAAGTTTCAAAAATGTCAAATATAGTCCTTAAGGTTTTAAAAATGGAAAAATATCAAAAATAACCTTGTACTATTCATCTATGGCATAATTGATCCTTATGATAGCTATTGGAAATGTACATGTTCAGTCCCCTAAAAATCCAAATTTACAACTTTGGTCCTTGGGCTTTAAATACCACAAACCAACCGGACCTTAGTTATTAAAAGCCCTTAAACCATTTACCCTTAGCCCAAAATAAATAAAACAAACCTCACCCTTTTGTTTACTGGACTCAGTCCAAAATCCAAAGCCCAAAACAAAACACCCTTAGTTATATAAACGGGCGTTGACCCGTTTGACCTCCCCAAACCAGACACACTATTCACCTCCTTCTTCCCCCTCACAACTCAAAACCGGGGTGGTATTAACCACCTGTCTACCACCTTTCCAGCTGTTTAACTACTCCCTCCTCTTGTCCCTTCCACCTCACAACTAGCCCACACCCCCCATTAATGCATTCCCACCACAACCTTTCACTGATAAACATCACAACCTCTGTTTTCCACTAACTCACCCCAACTTGTTTCAAATAATATCTACACTGTCCGTTACACCTCCACAACCATCCAAAGTTCCTTAATTGCAAAATATCGGCCTCAAGTTATCAAAAGCACTTTTGGCGCCAAAATGCCACTTGTACGAATTTGATGAATTCGTGGGATTCAATGGCTGAGATGAAGTGGGAAACACTCAGAGGTCGACAAGGAAGCATTAAAGTCTATAAAGAAGAAAGGGAAGGCATTGTAATAATCTATCTAGTGTAAATTAGTTAATCGTTCTAGTGTAACCAAAAAAATTATAGTTCTGTTTTTACTTAAACATTGTTGTAATCAGTTCACTTTGTGTAATTTAAGTTATCTTTGCAATTATATTTTTTAGTCTCCTATTACGAATTTGGATTTGGCAAATTTTAGTAAATTTGACAAATTTACTTTAATTTTGTTGTAATCTGTTTCAGTCTTACTCTAAGCTCATATAAGTCCACAATAAGCTTATCTAAGCTTTTAAACCAGTATGCATCAGTTTTAGCTTTAAATTATCAAAAAATAAGAAAAATACAAAAAATATAGTAAAAATAAAAATTCACTGAAGAAGAAGATTGAGCTGTGAAGCAGGGTTACAAATGGATGTTTCATGGTTATAGTACCTCAGGGGAGGTGTTAGGATAGCTCTTGGTCACTGATTCACTTATTCTCAGCCTTCATTCACTTGTAAGCCCACAATTCCACTTTTTGCTTACTACTGTACAAGCTCTTATTTGCTGCTAATATCTATGTTTTTATGCTTAATTGGTGTTTGTTAGTCTTATTATAACTCAAAATGTCATGCTTGTTCATTTATATTATTAGTTGCTAAGTCCTTCATTTTAACTGTCATGAATATATAGATATTGATTTTTGTGTTAATGTTGTTATCTTTGGTGTTTGTGTGTTTAAAATTACTTATTTTATCATATTAAGTCATAATATCACAGTATCATGTTCTTAAATTGTTATTAGCTTTGAAAATCAAAATATCAATCTCTTTAAGGAGTGTTTGGACTTAACTGTGAAGCTGTGTTAATGACTGTTATTGTTGTTAATTATTGTTGTATCATGTTTCAGTAGGTTCTCATAGCTCAAATACAACATAAAGTCTAGTACTTATTTAGTAAAAAGTCAAAATCACCCTTTGATCCTCATAACTTGTTCACTGTTAGGATTTGGATTGTATAATCTAGTCATTTCATTGTATAAGTTGGTAATAAAGGATAATTTAGCTTAACTCCAACATATAACAGCTTATTTAGTAACTAGGATTAATTAGAAGTTCATTTTAGTCAACCTACTAGTGTTAAGTAAAAAAGTCAAATTTTACCTTTAGCAGAAAATCCAAAAGTTGCAAGATTTGTTTTGAATTTTGTGTTTGTTTTTAGGGTTTGATCTTTTCAAGGATTGAAGTCCCCCAGCTAAAATTTGTAATCCAACCTTTACTACATTTTTGTGATTTTTTTGTGTGGTCCCCACAAGCCAAGAAACACAGCTGCAGGGGGCATAACCTCCCCTGCTGTTGGAGATCACCACCACCATCACCACATTTGGTGGTTATTTCTGGCCACCACAGTGGGTCCCACAACCCCACTTTTGGTTCTTTGAACCCCCCCCTCCTGGCCACCTTCAAGGTTTGAGCAAGCTTTTGAGCTTAAGCTCCCTGGGACCCACCTTAATTCACCCATAAACTCTGTCCCACTTTCAATTTAGAAATAAATTAATCAAGTGCTTATCTTGGCTTATGGGCTTATCCTATGAGCTTATCTGATCAAATCTAGCTTAAACATGTCAAAAAAACTTAAGTGAACCAGAATCCACCCTTGTAGACCCCACATAAGCTCTTTTGAGCTTAATTCCTAGTTTGGTCAACTAAGGTCAACTGTCAAGCTAATAAGCACTCACAGTGCTTATTTTTGAGTTCCAAACTAGTTGTTTTTACAAAAGTCTCTTAATTTTAGTATTAAATTAGTTTTGTAAAAGAAAATTTAGAAAAAGCCAAACTTAATTATAGTGATAGCTTCTATTTAATAGAAATTATACTTTTAATTTTCTTTTCAGCTTATTTATAAGCACTCTTGCACTTTTATATTTTTATTAAATTTCTTTCATATTAAAGTACTTTTATAAATTTTTCCAGATTTTTCCTTTGTCATTTAGTGATATTTAGAATTAATATTAATTTAATTAATTATTAAATAATATTAAAGAATTAAATAGAAAAATTAGATTTTATTAAGTAACACCTAGTTTTTATAATTTTCCTAGCTTTTATATAAGTAAAAACATTTTTAGGAATTTTTCTAGAATTTATACTGTTCATTTTCTATTTTTTTTATAATATAATTAGTTTAATTGTTAATTAATTAATAATTAGAATAATAATTAGTAAATTAGTTTAAAATACATAAAACCAACTTTTTATAATTTTTTAGATTCCTGTTATGGTTAATTAGATTTATAAAAATCTACTTAATTATCTAAATCTTTTTAGTATTTGTAATAATTTAAATCAGTTTGATTAGTTAATTAATAATTGAATAATAATTAATTAATAATAATTAGATAAATAGTGTGAAAAATGTAATTTTAGTTTTAAAATAAGTTTTATAATATTTTAGAT
The DNA here is from genome assembly GCA_030686995.1 of Artemisia argyi. Classification (NCBI taxonomy): domain Eukaryota; kingdom Viridiplantae; phylum Streptophyta; class Magnoliopsida; order Asterales; family Asteraceae; genus Artemisia; species Artemisia argyi. The sequence continues at coordinate 171,518,677 of CM060705.1, read as the reverse complement.
TTTTCTAAATTTTAATTTTATTTTTCTAAACTTATTTTACATTTTCTTATTTATTAGTGCATTATTAAATAATTAAAAATAGTTATTAAATAATAATAATTAATTAAATAGTTATAAAAATAGTTTTAAATTTCTAATAAATTTTCTTTTACTTTTAGGATTCCAAAAATATAATTTAAACATTTGTGGGAGTTATATTTGACAGAATTCACGTTTAGTTTCGTACGTTTACGTTTACTTAAATTTAAACGTACATTTTTATTTCTTTTTACATTTTTAGGTTTTCTTAACTTTTAAATAAGTTAGTAATTATAAAATAAATATTTTAAGTTTATTTAATTTGCATTTAAGCCCCTAAGGCATGCAAATTCCTACTATAGTTAAAATCGTTTTGTTTCGTATGTTTACGATTAAATATTAAACATACGCGGTTTCCAGTTCCTTTAAATTTGTGATTATCTGATTTCACGTATTAGTTGATATAGCTTATCAAAGCTATTTTCACTCATATTTCAGTAGTATAATCATTTGAACCCTTTTCCTGTTCATTTCACCTGATCTCAAAGTCGTCTTATTTCAGATTTCACGCCTCGTTGGGATCTAACGACCCGGGGAGACACTACACTCCACGGAGTATTGGTTTAGACTGTTTGACTTGTTGACCATTACTAGGTTGATATTTCCTGACTGTTTACCACCAATCAGTTCTCAACACTAGACTTTATGAATTCGTCCGATTCCTTTTCAGGAACAGTGTTAACATGCTCGCCCCCCATGTTTAGGGGGTGAGTGGCAACTTCGGGTGTGATATCAGCAGACTGAGGGAGTTGAGAAGGACTAGCATTCATGGATTCTATAAATTCTCAACCTTCATTCACTTGTAAGCCCACAATTCCACTTTTTGCTTACTACTGTACAAGCTCTTATTTGCTGCTAATATCTATGTTTTTATGCTTAATTGTTGTTTGTTAGTCTTATTATAACTCAAAATGTCATGCTTGTTCATTTATATCATTAGTTGCTAAGTCCTTCATTTTAACTGTCATGAATATATAGATATTGATTTTTGTGTTAATGTTGTTATCTTTGGTGTTTGTGTGTTTAAAATTACTTATTTTATCATATTAAGTCATAATATCACAGTATCATGTTCTTAAATTGTTATTAGCTTTGAAAATCAAAATATCAATCTCTTTAAGGAGTGTTTGGACTTAACTGTGAAGCTGTGTTAATGACTGTTATTGTTGTTAATTATTGTTGTATCATGTTTTAGTAGGTTCTCATAGCTCAAATACAACATAAAGTCTAGTACTTATTTAGTAAAAAGTCAAAATCACCCTTTGATCCTCATAACTTGTTCACTGTTAGGATTTGGATTGTATAATCTAGTCATTTCATTGTATAAGTTGGTAATAAAGGATAATTTAGCTTAACTCCAACATATAACAGCTTATTTAGTAACTAGGATTAATTAGAAGTTCATTTTAGTCAACCTACTAGTGTTAAGTAAAAAAGTCAAATTTTACCTTTAGCAGAAAATCCAAAAGTTGCAAGATTTGTTTTGAATTTTGTGTTTGTTTTTAGGGTTTGATCTTTTCAAGGATTGAAGTCCCCCAGCTAAAATTTGTAATCCAACCTTTACTACATTTTTGTGATTTTTTTGTGTGGTCCCCACAAGCCAAGAAACACAGCTGCAGGGGGCATAACCTCCCCTGCTGTTGGAGATCACCACCACCATCACCACATTTGGTGATTATTTCTGGCCACCACAGTGGGTCCCACAACCCCACTTTATGTTCTTTGAACCCCCCCTCCTAGCCACCTTCAAGGTTTGAGCAAGCTTTTGAGCTTAAGCTCCCTGGGACCCACCTTAATTCACCTATAAACTCTGTCCCACTTTCAGTTTAGAAATAAATTAATCAAGTGCTTATCTTGGCTTATGGGCTTATCCTATGAGCTTATCTGATCAAATCTAGCTTAAACATGTCAAAAAAACTTAAGTGAACCAGAATCCACCCTTGTGGACCCCACATAAGCTCTCTTGAGCTTAATTCCTAGTTTGGTCAACTAAGGTCAACTATCAAGCTAATAAGCACTCACAGTGCTTATTTTTGAGTTCCAAACTAGTTGTTTTTACAAAAGTCTCTTAATTTTAGTATTAAATTAGTTTTGTAAAAGAAAATTTAGAAAAAGCCAAACTTAATTATAATGATAGCTTCTATTTAATAGAAATTATATTTTTAATTTTCTTTTCAGCTTATTTATAAGCACTCTTGCATTTTTATATTTTTATTAAATTTCTTTTATATTAAAGTACTTTTATAAATTTTTCCAGATTTTTCCTTTGTCATTTAGTGATATTTAGAATTAATATTAATTTAATTAATTATTAAATAATATTAAAGAATTAAATAGAAAAATTAGATTTTATTAAGTAACACCTAGTTTTTATAATTTTCCTAGCTTTTATATAAGTAAAAACATTTTTAGGAATTTTTCTAGAATTTCTACTGTTCATTTTCCTTTTTTTTTATAATATAATTAGTTTAATTGGTAATTAATTAATAATGAGAATAATAATTAGTAAATTAGTTTAAAATACATAAAACCAACTTTTTATAATTTTTTAGATTCCTGTTATGGTTAATTAGATTTATAAAAATCTTCTTAATTATCTAAATCTTTTTAGTATTTGTAATAATTTAAATCAGTTTGATTAGTTAATTAATAATTGAATAATAATTAATTAATAATAATTAGATAAATAGTGTGAAAAATGTAATTTTAGTTTTATAATATTTTAGATTTTTCTAAATTTTATTTTTATTTTTCTAAACTTATTTTACATTTTCTTATTTATTAGTGCATTATTAAATAATTAAAAATAGTTATTAAATAATAATAATTAATTAAATAGTTATAAAAATAGTTTTAAATTTCTAATAAATTTTCTTTTACTTTTAGGATTCCAAAAATATAATTTAAACATTTGTGGGAGTTATATTTGACAGAATTCACGTTTAGTTTCGTACGTTTACGTTTACTTAAATTTAAACGTACATTTTTATTTCTTTTTACATTTTTAGGTTTTCTTAACTTTTAAATAAGTTAGTAATTATAAAATAAATATTTTAAGTTTATTTAATTTGCATTTAAGCCCCTAAGGCATGCAAATTCCTACTATAGTTAAAATCGTTTTGTTTCGTATGTTTACGATTAAATATTAAACATACGCGGTTTCCAGTTCCTTTAAATTTGTGATTATCTGATTTCACGTATTAGTTGATATAGCTTATCAAAGCTATTTTCACTCATATTTCAGTAGTATAATCATTTGAACCCTTTTCCTGTTCATTTCACCTGATCTCAAAGTCGTCTTGTTTCAGATTTCACGCCTCGTTGGGATCTAACGACCCGGGGAGACACTACACTCCACGGAGTATTGGTTTAGACTGTTTGACTTGTTGACCATTACTAGGTTGATATTTCCTGACTGTTTACCACCAATCTGTTCTCAACACTAGACTTTATGAATTCGTCCGATTCCTTTTCAGGAACAGTGTTAACATGCTCGCCCCCCATGTTTAGGGGGTGAGTGGGAACTTCGGGTGTGATATCAGCAGACTGAGGGAGTTGAGAAGGACTAGCATTCATGGATTCTATAAGTTCCATTATTTCTGCTGCTAGTGATTCAGTCATATTCTTTTCTCCCTGTATTTCTACTGAAGCAGTTTCAACTGAAGTTGAATTAAAAGGTTTCTCAGATACCTTTGGAATTGGAACAAAGTCATCTAATTCCTCAAGAGGAATGATTTTGACTTCCTTGTTCCCCATTATAAAGGTATGTGAAGGTTCCTTAGGGTTTTCTTCTTCAAATGGTTCATCCTTATCACTTTCATCCTCAAGATATGAGTTAACAGGAGGCTTTTGTTTCCTAAGAATCAGATCCTTAAAACAGTTTATTCCATCTTGAATGTTCTTGTTGAATTGAGTTTGAGCAATAATCGTTTTAGTAATCAATTCAACTCTAGCTAACTCGTCCTGAGGAAGTGGTTGAGGGTTTATGTATTGTGAAGGCTGGTTAAAACCAAATTCATGATTGTTACAAGGAACTTGTTCATAGACAAATTGATTCCTAGTTTGACAATCAGAGCTGTAGTGAGGGCCTCCACAATACTCACAACAGAAAAACTGCTGGGTCTCATGTTGTGGAAGCTGATGGAATGAATTAGTCGTGTCATGGTAGGAATAGGGATTCTGGTTATAGACAGACCCGTTTCCTGGCTCTACCATGCCACAACTAGGGCAATTACCACTATTATAAGGACTACCACACCATCGACAAACAAGAAGGTGAGGATGAGATATAGAAATAATCAAAGGTTTTTGGAGGGTGAGAAATGAAGAATCAAAAAGGTAGGAGGGTAAAGATGGATATTTTTGGTATTTTTGATAAACATTTTATAAGAAAGATTTTTTATTTTTATTTTTTTTTGGGGTTTTTGTGTTCGTTGAAAACTTATTTTAAAATGTTTTCAGGAACCGTTTTGTTTTTATATGATAATAATATGAACAAGGATGGATAAATATACAATGAGCGTATATCCAGATTCACTAATCTGCAAAACCGTTTAGAATACGCGCACAACCTCCCCGACAGCGGCGCCAAAATTTTGATTGGTCCTGAACGGTCAACCAAAGTCAACCACGGATGTGGTCAATATAGTCAAACTCTTTAGGCTCAATCTCCGCGGAATACAGTGTTTCCCCGGGTCGTTATGTCCCAACGAGGTGTGATGGTATAAAAACGGGTTTGGGATCGGGTGAATTTGAATAGGAAGTAACCAGATAATGATTTGGATTTGTTTTACACTACTGGAATGATTAGGAATAACAATATTAACAATTACGGAAAACAGATGTGTATAAACAAATATAAACTATAGGGGGTGAAAATGAAACTTTTACAAACCTAATATTAAAAGAAAATTTAATTAAAAGGAAAATTATATTTTTGATTATTTTATTATTTATTATTAATTAAAAACTAATTTAACTTATTTAATAATTAATAAAAACTATTTTAAATCTACTTTTTAATTACTAATAATACCTAAATGACTTAGAAAATTATGAGAAAATTTATAAATCTAATTAAACATCACAGGAATCCTAAAAAATTATAAAAAGTTTATAAAACTTACTTTTAAACTATTTTACTAATTGTTATCTTAATTATTAATTAATTACTAATTAAACTAATTAAATTATAAAAAATAGAAGATGAATAGTAAAAATTATGAGAAAATTCCTAAAATTATTTTGTAACATATAAAAGCTAGTAAAAATATAAAAACTAGGTATTACTTGATAAAAACTAATTATGCTATTTAATACTTAAATATTAATTAATAATTAATAAAACAAATATTAAATCTAATAAGTACTAAATGACAATATAAAATTCTGGAAAAATTACTAAAAATACTTTAATATAAAAGAAAATTAAGAAAAATATAAAAATGCAAGTTACTTAATAAAAAGCTAAAGAGGGAAATCAAAAAGATAAATTATATTAAATAGAAACTATCACTTAATTTAAAATTGGATTTTTCTGGTTTTTCTTTTGCAAATCTATTTAACTACTAAAAATAAGAAACTTTTGTGAAGACAACTTTTTCCATGCTTAAAAATAAGCCAAATGGACACAAAAAGCTCTTGACAGTTGACTTTCTTTGACTTTTGATGGAAAGGAGCCTCTGTTGGGTCCACAGAGGTGGATTTTGGTTCAAATGACTTACTTGGACTGGTATAAGTTAGAAACAACAAAATGGCACCAATGAATAAGCCAATAAACCAAAATAAGCATTTGGGATACTTGTTTTGTACATAGAAATGGGACAATATTGCAGCTGATCTAAGGGGCCCACAAAAGGGCTTAAGCTCAAAATTTTGGATGGAATGGTGAGACAGCAAGCTTGGGAACACAATGGATCCAAGAACACCCACTGGGGCCCACTAAGGTGGCCTGTGAGACCCACCAAAGTGGTGGCAGTGGGGGTGGTCTGCTGGTGCAGCAGGGGTCTGCAGCCCTGCTTGGAGGGTTGTGGGGCCCACAATAAAAATCACAAAAATATAATGTTTGGTGGATTCTAAAGATAGGGAGACATCAATTATTAAAAAGCTCAAGTCCTGAAACCAAGCACAAAATTCTAAACAATTCCTGGAATTTTTGGATTTATGACAAAAGGTAAACTTTGACTTTTTGAGAAAAACACTCAAGTTGACTTTTTTGGATTTTGATCTGATACTAATGACTAAAAATGATGTTATAAGCTAACATGAAGTGAAATTAGGCTAAATGAACAACTAATGCAAAGATTGAATGAGATTTAGAACCCTAAAACTTAACAGTTAACTCACAAATGAGATTTGTGAGTGATTTTGATTTTTTCTCAAAAGAACACTTGATTTTATGACTTAACTAATCTATTTTAACCTAATGTGAACTGTTACAAGCAACAAAAACATCTGAAACAAGCTTAAACACATTGAACTCCCCTGAACCAAACAGCCTAAAGGGGTCACTTTGAGGGCTTATGGGGCCCACTAAAAAATCACAAAAATATACTGATTATGGGATTCTAAAGATTAGGTGGGGGGCTTCAATTTTTAGAAAGCACAAGGTCTAAATCCAAACACAAAATTCTAAACAATTCCTTGAAATTTTGGATTTTCTGCCTATCGGTAATTTTGACTTTTTGATTATATGATCCTACTTTGACTTTTATGAGATTTAGATGAATCCTATTTACTGAAAAGGTTGTAATAAGCTAAAAAGAGATGAACTTAGGCTAAGATTACCACTAATGAACTATTATGCAAGATTATGATTCCTAAAACTTAACAGTTAACTCACAAATGAAATTTGTGAGTGATTTTGACTTTTTGATGAAGGAGACCTAGGTTTTATGCTTCTACTGACCTATATTGACCTAATGACACATGCATAAACCACAAACAACAATTGGAACACAGGAATCAGTGGTGAAATCCACTGATCCAAACAATGCCTTAATAAGCTGAAAATGAGATTTTCAAAGAGAACCACTGATTAAGACCATGAACTTGATTCCAGAGGTTATATAATGGAATAATAAGACTATTTAAGCACACACACATACACGAAGACAGCAAATGCTCATTAATCAATGATATGCTAATTAGGCAGTACAAAATAGAATCTTAGCAATATGCATTCTAGTGAATAAATAGATTCCAAATGGCATCACAACAACTCTAATACACTAAATAAGCTCAAGAAACACAGATACAAGCAGCTATAAGAGCTTATACATTTAATGGCTAAAAATTGAAAAGTGTGCTTACAAATGCTTCCAAGCCCACAAATGAGAAACAAGGACAAGTAACAATCCTATAAGCTTCCCAACAAGCTACTAAACCCAAGGCAATCCAGAATGAACCCTGCTCCATGCTTTCTTCATCTTGTAAACTGATTTTTGAATTATTTGCTATTTATTTGGAATTTTTAGTAATTTTTTGTAAATATGAGATAAACTTATTGAAACACCATAAAAACTTAAGAAAGATTTTAAATGAACATAAATAAGCTTAAAGAAACACTGATTACAACTTCTAACAATATTGAGTGAAATTGTCAATTTTCACTCTAAATTGCCAAAACTGAAATTACTTGAGAAAACTTGAAATTATGATTAAGGAAAGAAGAGATTACACTTGAATTGATGATTACAACTATTTTAAACTAAAAACTATAACTAGGAATTAAATTACACTAATTATACTAATTCTACACTAATTAGCTACTACCCTCTGCTCTGTCTTTCTTCTTTCCTTTATAGATAACTTCTAGGGTTTCTTGGGACTTTCTGAGCACATCCCACTTCATCTGGACCGTTGGCTTCGTCTGAATCATCCTGGTCATCAAAATTGCCTTTTGGTGCCAAAAATATCTCATTGATATTTTAAGTAGCGTGTGAGAGTTTTTGGGCATTAATGGGGCTTTGTTTTGTTGTGAAGGTGGAGGGGACAGAGTTGGAAGAGGCAGGTTTGCAAGTGGAGGTGAATACTAGGGGTGTGGAGTTGTTTTGGTATTGCAGTTGTGAGGTGGAAGGGGAGAGTGGGAAAGGTGTGAGGTTGACCGGGTTTGACCTGGTATTTCAAATACCAGGTTGGGTTGGTTTGTATTTGGGCTTTAGGATAAATGGGCCAAGGGTAGGGTGTGGGCTGTATAGGATATAATATCAAGTTAGGATATAATATCAAGTCACAAACATGATGGAACTTGTGATTAGTGTGGCGTTAAGATGAGAGAAAAGATGAAAGAGGAGAGAACTTGGAACCTTGAGAGAGAAAATGTGATATTAGATTGAGATTAATGAGAAGGCCCAACCCTCTCCACATGTGGAGAGGGGTATTTATACTAAGCTACAAAGAAAGATAAAAACGCCCACACCCGGGCTGTGGATCAGGCATACAGTGGGTAAAAACCCGTCCTTCTTCCACGATGTTATTTAATCTACTTCTAACTAATACCTATAATTAACTAACTACGAGCTAACTAAAATGCTATTACATACTTTAGGTGACCGAGTCTTCTATAGGAATAATTGTATTCCTAACAATCTCCCCCTAAGCAAGGTCACCTTGGAAATTAAGCTCTTTGATCTTCAAGCATTCTTTAGTCATTGTAGCTCGTAGGTTCTGATTCTTCACTTTTCAGCACACTTTGTACTTCACGTAACGAACTTGTGATTTGGATTCCTTTGTGATATGTGATCTTTGAACTTCTTTGAGATCATTAGCAAAAGTAAATCTCCAAGCTCATCCATAGTCGTATTGCCTTCATGTGATGTAGTGACTTAAGGACCATCATACTCACACCCTTCTGGATCTGGAGACTTTACATCAGAGTTGTGGATCAGGAGACTTTTTCATCAGAGTTGCGGAAACGTTGTTGGTAGTCTCTTAACTTTTGTTGTAGCAAGTCTCTCATTGTCATTGATAGTGAGGAGGATGTGTGAGCATGAGGTATGAATTGACCCGATTTAGCTGGAAATAGGAGCCATCAATGCCACCTTTATATGTATCCCTGAAATAAAACAGTTGGCAATAAAGATAGAGAACGAATATGGCTTTGTCATTCGTTTTGCGAGGACAGACAACCCACTGGTTTTGTGAAAACCGACCTGTGATCAGATAGAGTCTCTTTTAAAGAAGACTCTCCTTGACAGGAATTTCCAGGTTGTAGTAATGAATTTTCCAAAGAATCCACATTGGAATCTTCATACTTAGCATGTTCTCATACCGGAACGTCTCAAAGCAGACAGCACGATAGAGTGAATCGGTGAATAAATATTCACGGATTGATGAGAAATTGATTTATAGAAATCACTCGCGTGTCCTATGATAAACATTTTTGAGACACGACAAGAGTTTTATATGAATCACATTTCCATTAAAAATACTTTTGTTTGAAAGATTTTACACAATCAATGTGCTCGAAAAATTAGTTAGTGAGCACATTGAAAGGTTTTAGCAAAAGTATCCGTCAATCCATATCCTGGAACAAGTTTGATTCAATTTTGAATCGCACCATTGTTGCTTTCTAGTTGTCACTTGATCATTGATCCAAGATGGATCTCACATGTCACCTACCAAGAGCTTGAGTGATGTTCGCTCTAGAAGGATTTCCATCTTCATTGTGAATATATTCATATCACTCGGATGTTCTGGCAATACCACAAGGATAATGCGTAGGACTCTATATATTTTATCTTATTTTCCACATTGTGTGAAACAATAAGCATATTTGGAATGTGTCCTATCGAGATTTATGGATGATCTCATGGCACTAGACTCAATAGTGCGTTTTGATCCGCTCCTAGAGACTGGGGAGGCGTCTCCTATTTTAGGTATCAACATAGCTCGCAGTGAGCGGTCGATACAATGCACAGGGTTCCCCGTGAGAATGAAACAAGCTCTTTTAAGAGAACTTGAGTGGTTGGGAAGTTTAGTGCAGTGCGTCACTGGTTCCATAACGTCTTGTCTTCAATACCGGAGTTACCTTAGTAACCGCCAGTAGATTATGAATTGAACCCGGTTTCTGCTCTAAGGTTGAATATTTGGAGGGCTATTTCTTTTCACCCTTTCTCATTTCAATTCTTTTTCATTCTTCAACCCCTTCAGTGCTTACTGAGACTTCATCACTATAACCTTGTTGGGTTTGTTCCAGTCCTAGCTCTTTCTCAGTCCGCACTCTTCCCTTTCTCACTTTACTCCTTTTTTCATTCATTCCTAAGGACTTCTAATCTATCTATGGATTGTCCCTGGGAAGATCCTTCCGGTTCTGGTGGATCATGGGAACTCATACCTAACCTTAACCATCCTTATAACTCCATGCATAAAGATAAATGGTCGGTCTTAGGTATTACTTCCACAAACGCCTTTGCTCCCCCTCAATATCTGCATCGATAAACGAAAGAGTTTAGCACATATGTGGGAGCCTATTATTGAGTCCAAAAGATCACGTTTGATATCAGATTTCATATTTAAATCACATTCTCTCCCCCGATCAAAAATTTCAAATCCTTTGAGATTTTGGATCTCAATTGATTTAAATAAGTTAGAAAGCTTTTGGGAGAGAAATGCAGTCAGTTTTAATATTTTTTGATACAAGGAACTTTTTCAGCTCCCCCTCAATCTGTGAGGGAGGTTGTTATGTGTCAGATTCGATGAGTTTCCAAAAGATTTGAAGTTTTAACGAAAACTCTTTGAAAGTGTACTCATTCTGACACATAACCATCACAAATCGTTTTGTTGCTTTTGTACAAAGTGTGGAGTGTTTTTGATGATACATAAAATTTTGAGAAATCACTCTCCCCCTCAATCAATGACGGATGTTAAAACTAAAATATTAAAGTCATTGATTGAGTGAAAAATTTTATCAAAATTTTGAGTTCAATTTGATTTTCAATCAAAATTTCATGGTACCACCAAGTTTTGCACAAATACTTTCCGAAAAAATCATAGAAATGAAAGTATTTGGCGATAAAAAGAAGACTTCTCTTCTTTATCAAGAAATAATGCACTGAAGCGTACATTAGATCAAGGATACATGGATATAAAGTAATCCATGCCCAGGTGAACTTCACCCAGTAAGACGAACAACAGTCTTTTTGGCGACGTGTTCCCCATTTTGAAAAGCGGGTTGCTATATGAATTAATAGCAAGCCAAATTTTTTAAGTCCGGGTTGCAGCCTAAAATGACTACAAGCCATATTTTTAAGAATATTTTGAGATACGACATGTTTTTGAAAAAAAACTTTATTTGAAACCAAAAAACTCTTGCTCAAGCATATGTATGATTCCGTGTCATTATTGAATGACATTTCTAGAAACGTACATAATATTGATTACACAAGAGACATGTCGTGAGAAGAAAATTTTTGTATTTTTTTTTATGATTTTTCAGATTTTTTTTTATGGATTTTATAAGTTTTATATTTTTCTATTTTCTTTTTGATATATTTTATGTACAAAGGATATGTGAAGCCAATCCTTCAATCATCATTCTCTTCTTGGAGAGACTTAAGAGTTTCTGGAGTGAGGCTCTTCATTCCAAGTCGTGGCAGAATGAACTGAAATCTTTCCCGAGAAAGAGCCTTTGTGAATATGTCAGCCAGCTGAAACTCCGTTCTCACAAAGTAGATGTGGAAGGATTGTTTCTCTACTTGTGCAAACACTTGAGATGTTAATCTCAGTAATGTGTTTAGGATATTTATGAATGAATGTGAGTTAGCACGCGGAATTTACTAAAACACACTAAAGGAACAAAGGTGGTGAATAAGTAAAGTAGAATGAGCACAACTAGAATAACACAAAACGATTCAATATTATTGATGAAATAATACGGGTGATCTAAACTATCACCAGGATTACAAGTGTAACCTTGAATCTTTGATATGTGAAAAGGTTAAGGATAGAAGTTATGCATGGGAAAGCTATGAAAGCTGTATGAAAAGATATGCAAGTTCTGTTCTTAAGAAGGTGTCTTAAGGGTTCCTTTTATAGTATAAGGAGCCCTTATTACAAGTGGTCAAGTTGCTTAATATAATATACTAGAGGTTTATCTTATCCTAATATTACACCTTTCAAGGTAAAACACTCCATTGTATCTACTGAGACTTCTGTACTACTTCTACTTAACGTATAACTTTGTACAAAGACTAATAATACAAGTAAATATCTCTAATTAAAATATAGCAACTTGTCGTGAAAACTGGCAGGACCTTCTTTAACTAGCAGTACCTTCTTACCCAGAAGGTACTGTTAGTATATCTTCATCATCAGCAGAACTGAAGAGGCAGGCTTAACTATCATTAGCAGGCTCTTCAGACAGACTCTTTACTTTGTGCATTTTATTCCCAACAATCCTCCCCTAAACTTGTTATTCCCATATAAAATAACCAAGTTTCTTTGTGAATAAAATTCATACCTTGAGGATTTGAGGGAACTCTTCCAAAAACCTTATCTTTTCCTTCTAAGGCTTTCATACTGATCAAGTATGCTCTCCTTCAATCTTTTGACTGCATCAGTCTCTTCTTCACACAAAAGCTTATTGGAGATCAAGACTGATAATACTTCATAGCTTAAAGGATACTCTTTCTCTCCTAGCATAAAGAGCTCTATTCCACTCTGAGTGGAAAGATGATGAACATGACTCATGCTGAAGTATTCCCATGTAACAGATAAATCATAGTAAGGAAATTTCCAATGAGTATCAGAAGGATTTGGATCATATAGTCTGCTGAACTCAACCCATAGCTCTTGCTCCTTTGCATCTGGCTTATACTTGATTTTCAGCTTCTCTTGAACTAATACCCATAATTCATCTAAATCCATTCTGTTACATGCTCTAAGAAGATTTTCAAAGTTCTTAAAAATCTCAACCTTGTTTCCAACTCTTGTAATCTTCCATGCTTTGCCAAACTTATCATTGTAGATTTCCCAATCTATGACTGGATGCCTTGCATGTAAAGGTTCAGGAAAAATAATTTGTGGAACATGGACAACCATTTCTTTTGTCTGAACAGAAGGCAATTCTGCTTTCTCTTCTTGTTCCTTCTGATCATCATTTCTTCCTTTGGAAGGTCTTTCTTGTGTATCCATGACAAAACTGGTTTTGTTTCTTTTGTAAGCCTCTAAGTATAGAAGCTTCAATTCATCAAAAGATTTACCTTTGAGTTGATGATCCTTCATGTTCACTTCTCTTTTCAGATATATCATGAAGAACTTCTTCTGATCTGCTTCAGAATGTGGCATTTTGAAACCTTTCTTCTGATTCTTCTGAATCTGCTTATAGACATCATTCAATGCCTCTTGATTGTATTTCTTGGTGATGAAATCATTGAGCTTGATTGTCATTTCATCTAAGCTAAGAGATTCATCACAAATTAGGGTATAAGCTTCACCTCTTACAATTGGGTCAATGGAGATGATGTATTGCAGCTGAGCATCAAACTTTTCTTGCAGCATTCTTGATTCTTCTTCAGCCCTCAATACTTCTTCTGCATGAAGCTTTTTGGACAACTCTTCATCTACAGCCAATTGTACTTGTTCTTTCTGCTTCATCTTTTTAGGCTTTGGTTCATCTTCAACCACTATTTTCTTGCCCTTGTCTTTTGGTGATGATACTGGACTTGGAGCAGCAGATTGTTCATCAGAAACAAGAAACCTCCCCTGAGGCTGTGATCCTCTCTTTCTTTTGTAAGATACTTGATCAGATCCTTTTAAATTCATAGCTAATAGCCTCTGAATCCCAGCAGGCTCTTGCTCTGCTTCAGCAGTATCTTGCTTTGCTTCAGCAGTATCTGTAGCAGCAGTATCTTTCAAGCTAGCAGGCTTGTTGGGAATTATACTTGAGTTGATAAGACAAAACATGTGAAAGATGGAGGACTAAAGAAGACAAAGTGAAGAATGAAGAAACTGCAAAAGATGGGAAGGACTTGCTTGCAAAAGAAGTTTTATTTATTAGTCCTTCGTAGTAATTTGTAAACCCTAATCCTCTAGTATATAAAGAGGACATGGGTCATTAAATTAATTCAAGTCTTCCATAATGTAGTCGACTAAAAAGGGGTGTGTGTGTAACCTAGACGTAAGTTATAAACGTCTAGGGTTTGTTAGTTAGTAGTTGTTAAAGTTAATGATAATGAAAAACCTTGTTCATGATAACGTTAATTCATTGTTTGAATATTCCGCTTTCGTTATTATGTGTTCCTAGATATAGATAATATTAGACGTATAGAGTCTAGAGCCCGCAACGATCAAAGAGTGCAGGGTTCCTACATGTGGTATCAGAGCCTGGGGCTCGTGATATCTGGGAATCTACAAGGTTTTTCGAAGAAAAGGTAAAAAATTCGAAGCTGGAAAAATTTTCGTATTTTTCTGCAGGGCTGTTTTCAAACGACGATATCTCATTCGTTAACCGTTGGATCGGGCTGAAATTTTTACTGGAGGTTCTCAACATATCAAGGAAGAGTTCCACCGGAGGGATTTTCAATCTGAGCTTTTATGGGAAAGTTCTGGTGTGTCGAAAACTGCTGCAGAGAAGAGGTTTTACTGTTGTCGACCCGAAGCAGACTTGAAGAAAAAAGGTACGAATGGTTTTTATAAAGGATAAAAGTTAATCGTTTTCTGCTACAAATATTTATTATTAGCGAATCATGTGTTTGAGGATATTATATCATGTTCGCTTTTGGAATTCGATTGGTGGAGGAGTATTAAGTTGTCGTCTTCTGCTATAATGTATTATATGAGTCAGTGAATTGTTAAATCTCGTAATTGATTCATCAAGCACATGGGTTGATGCTATTGTTTGAATATTATTCATGGTTTGTCGCATGTGGTTAGTAAAGGTTGAAGAATTTAATGTTACCTCGTACCAAGTCAAAGAATTATTTGCATGTGGAGATCTGATGATTGGCTATCTACGGTGAGTTTTTAATGTTTTAAGGTTTAATTGGTCGAGTTTTAAGGATCTGGTGAATTATTTTAATTATCATGGTTCGATGGAAAAGAGAGCAACAAAATTGATGGGATTCGCTTTTGTGGTTAATAAGTTTTGCTGCTATCTTTATTCAAAGTCAATACTGCTATTGAATTATTTATTCATGTGTGTGGGTCAGTAATAGTTTAATTATTAGATCGGTGCAATTAAGAATTGGTATAATCATAAGGAACATGGGTCGGTGAAGAGTTTTATTGTTGTGGTTAGTTGCAAGTGGTACTCGATCTGATTGGCTTATTCTGTTACTCTATCTCGTACTAACACAATCAGTGGTGAATTGATTTATGGTTGACGATTTCACATCGTGGGTCATTAGTGAGCAGCTAAGGGAATTTTATTCTCCTCGTACTTAATGATTGGTGATTTGTTGCCGCTGCTATTGAAAGTTTTTAGGTGCTGCTGCTCTATTATTCCAAAGTACTGCCCCTTTGTTTTCAAAGTACTGATCTCGTATTCAAAGTACTGCTCCATTGTGAAAGTACTGATCGATATTTGAAAGTACTGCTCGTTCATTGAAAGTACTGATGCGTTAGTTCAAAGTACTGCTACAAGTTTTATTGGTGATCATGATTTATGAGCAGTGAGGGGAAGTATATACGATTGTTTTGAGATGAGTTTGATGAGTTTTGGATTACACACACATGGTTATTTGATTTACACACACAGGAAGAAGTTTATGTACTTAAAAGTTTTAAAGGCTCGTATTTGGTTCTTATTGCTTAATTGATTACGAAGAAAGGTGAATATCATTTATTTGATGTTGTAGTTGAGTTTCACAGGTGCGTGTTCTTATCATATCTCAAGGTGAGTGTTACACTTTGGAGATAACTTGTTCGTGCTTTATTGTTGTGACAAAGACTTGATGAATCTAGCAAATTGGTGTATTATCTATAAACTGAAGGTGTTTAAAGTCACGTTTGCTATCACTTTAAGGAGTTACATTGTAGTGCTCAGTGTCTCAGATTAGTTGAGGATTTCATCAAGAGGTTGCGGTCTACTCATATTTTTTGTCCTTGGTATGAGTTTGGAGTCACATGGTTAGTACAAGACATAAGACACAAGTTTGGGTTGTTCAACTTCTTCATCAAATTCGTTATACTTAGTTTTCTTCATCAGTGATCATTAAAAGGAGCCTACAGATTTGAAGAATCATAAAGATGGTTAACACATTAATTTCAGGGGAAGTATCTTATTATGTGTTTAATCATTTGATGTTCATGCACCACTCGAGGGGAAGTTATTGATTCTTACTACTATTGATTAGTATTACTACTGCTGGTTGGAGTTTCTATTGTTTTGGATTCATTTTTAGTAAGCTTTTTGGTGTTCTTCATGGAGGGCAATTCGAAACATTGGAAGGCTTGGATTGGAAGTTTGTGATATTGGTTCGTGGTGGTTAAGATCATTATTTGCATACGTTCCCTATTTGTTGATAACAAAAAGGGGAAGAGATGTTAGAAGAAATGTTAGAGTGGTATGGCATGGCTTAAGGGGAAGACAAGATTGTTTCATTCATGGTGAGATTTAATTATCTCAACTTTCCTACTTCGTCTAGGGAAGTTCGTACAAGAAGGTATTTGTTTTGTCATCATCAAATAGGGGAAGATTGTTGGGAATTATATTTATTGATTTGATGATACAAAACAAGAAGAATGAAACATGAAGGGCTTGAAGTGACAAGAAGGAATTCTACAAAAGATGGGAAGGACTTGCTTGCAAAAGAAGTTTTATTTATTAGTCCTTCGTAGTAATTTGTAAACCCTAATCCTCTAGTATATAAAGAGGACATGGGTCATTAGATTAATTCAAGTCTTCCATAATGTAGTCGACTAAAAAGGGGTGTGTGTGTAACCTAGACGTAAGTTATAAACGTCTAGGGTTTGTTAGTTAGTAGTTGTTAAAGTTAATGATAATGAAAAACCTTGTTCATGATAATGTTAATTCATTGTTTGAATATTCCGCTTTCGTTATTATGTGTTCCTAGATATAGATAATATTAGACGTATAGAGTCTAGAGCCCGCAACGATCAAAGAGTGCAGGGTTCCTACAAGGCTCTTGTTCTTGAGTAGCAGGCTCTTCATCAATCACTGGAGTTCCTTCATGAAACTGAAATTGAATCTCTTCTTTATTTTCAGAACTACCCATCCTCCCCTTTTTGGAAGAGAGACCCAAACCCTCTGCATCGGAACTTGAGGAACTAGAAACATCCAACTGAGTAGACTTTTTACCCTTCAGCAACTTCACTTTCAACTCTAATTTCTCAACCCTTTTAACTAACTTGGTGTTGATCTCTGTAAAATGTTTGTTTTGACTTTCAAGAGAAGTTTGTAAGTACTGCACTTGCTCCTTTAATTCCCTGATAGTCTGAGCATCTACACTTTGTTGTGGAGGAGATTGAGGTGGTGAGTTATGATGTGATAATGATGGTGATGTTGCAGATGGTGTTGGTGTTTGTTGATGAGATGGTATTGGTACTGGTGATGGTGGTGTGACTGATGGTGCTGTTGGTGTGGGTGATGGTTCTATTGGTGTGGGTGATGGATGATCAGGTTCTTCAGAATGTTGTGGTAACATTTCCTCAAAAAGTGGTACTTCTTCTCCTTGAAAACCAATTTTCATGTTTGAAAACACCTTGTGTGTAAGTTTGGGAGTCTTAAAAGGTTTGTTTGGGGGAAGTAACAAATGTTTGGATTTGTTTATGAGGCACTGAATGAACCTTGGGTACATCAAAAACTTTGTTTCACTGTCCACATTTTTAACCATTCCTTCAAAAATATATTTTGAAAAGTTGAATTTCTTGTTTGTTGCCAGGCAAATGAGAGCTGCAGCCATGTTACCACTAAATTGCTCCCATGAGGTTTTCTTTCGGCTTAAACAATGAAGGATGGTATGAATCAAAAATCTCCATTGAGGGGTAAAATGCTTTTTAGGAAATGTAAGCTTTGTAGAAGTTACATTATACCCCATTTTTGTCAAATTTTCAAAAATTTTAGTATCAGGTAGTTGACTAATGCCATCTGAATCATCCAAACGAAGATGTCTTCTAATGGATGACTCGGTAAAAGTCAACGTTCTACCATCCACTTTGACCATTAACTCTTGAATCCCATCCTCAAGAGTATTAAGTTTAGCAGTTTGCCAAAATTGTGAAATTTGAGATTCAAAAATAGTGGTATTCACGAGTAAAGCAAACCTGATATAAGAATTATTTAGAAAATCCACTGCTTGATGAAAAGTTTCATTGTCATCAGACTTTTCCAAAAATGCTAATTGGTTGTGACGTTTGACAAAACTTAGACGAGCCATGGTGAAAGGTTTGATGAAAATTTTGATTTCGATGGTGGGATTTTATTGTTGTACTGGTAGAAGATGAAAGGTGAGTGTGAATTATGATAAGGATTGATTATGAGAGAAATGACTTTTGACCGACTATAAAAGTTATGGATAAGAGATTTGATGAGGCGGTCAAAAAGATCTTTTATTATTATAACTATATCCTTAATTCAAGGAAAACATGAATAATTCACAAAAATACCCTTTTAAAAACAACGGCTATAATTTAGCCTGACAGACTCAACGGCTATGTAGCAGTACCATTTTACTCTACCAGTACTAAAATTTGAACTACCAGTACCTTGTTTTGAAGTAAAGCTTGGCAGTCTCTTTGAAATTTTAGAAAATATCCCTTATAGTTTTTAGCAAACTACCAGCTATCAACGGATTTGATAAGTCTTTACCAAGAGCCGTTTGCTTTGGACTAGTCAGTTCGTTTAAGTTTTTGAAACTGGGTGAACTGATTACCTTATAGTTTTTAGCAAACTATCAGCTATCAACGGATTTGATAAGTCTTTACCAAGAGCCGTTTGCTTTGGACTAGTCAGCTCTTAAAGTTTTGAACAACTTGGTGAACTGATTACCATTTCCATATCCTGATTATGTTAGCAAGCTTTGAGTAACCTGAAATGGTTAGTTGTAAACCAAAAGAACAGAGTGCAAAGCACTTGTTTTATAGCATTGTTAACATTTAAACATCAAGATGAGCAAAAACAGAGCAAACTTGGAACTAATAGTACCAAGTTTGTACTGACAGTACCTTATGACTAACTAGCAGTACCATGATTAGAGGCCAGAACTTGTTTATTTATATACAAAACACATGTTTTTCAAAGATTTATCATACCAATACCTGCTACCAGGTATTTAAACCTACCTAAATCAAAAGCTTTGGTGAGAAGGTCTGCAAAATTATTTTCAAAATCAATTTTGACAACTTGAATTAACCTTTTCTCATTGCAATCTCTTATGAAATGGTGTCTGATTTCAATGTGTTTTGTTTTTGAATGTTGAACTGGATTTTTGATGATACATATAGTACTGCTATTGTCAATGTAAATAATGGTGTTAAGAAAATTGTACCCATAGTCAAGCAATTGATTCTGGATCCAAAGAACTTGGCCACAACAACTTGCACTTGCAACATATTCTGCTTCAGTTGTAGAGTTGGCCACCATTGTTTGCTTCTTGCATTGCCATGATATGAGTCTGCAGCCAAGAAATTGACAACCACCAGTTGTGGATTTTCTGTCTAGTGTTGCACCAGCATAGTCACTATCTGAGTAAGCTACCAAATCAAAAGATGATTCCCTTGGATACCATAGACCTAACCTAGGCTGGCCCTTGAGGTATCTGAAGATTCTTTTGACTGCTGTGAGATGAGAAACTTTTGGATTGACTTGAAACCTTGAACATACACATACTGAGAACATGATATCTGGTCTTGATGAAGTAAGGTACATTAGGGACCCAATCATTGATCTGTAGTTGTGCACATCAACATCTTCACCCTCAGCATCTTTGTGTAACCCCTTTTCTGGATCCATTGGTGTACTTGCAACCTTTGAATCTGCAAACCCAAATTTCCTTAGGATCTCTGCTACATACTTATCTTGGCTGATAAATATGCCTTCATTAGATTGTTTCACTTGGAGACCCAAAAAGAAAGTAAGTTCCCCCATGGAACTCATTTCAAACTTACTATGCATAAGTTTTTCAAACTCTACACACAATTCCTGATTTGTAGATCCAAAGATAATGTCATCCACATAAATCTGCACCAGCAAGATGTCTTTCTTGGTTCTTTTGATGAACAAAGTTGGATCAATCTTGCCTCTTTGAAATCCATTTTCCAATAAATAGAAAGCCAATGTTTCATACCATGCTCTAGGAGCTTGGTGTAGACCATAAAGAGCTTTGGTAACCTTGTACACCTTGTCTGGATATTCTGCATCAATGAAGCCTGGAGGTTGAGAAACATACACCTCTTCTTCAATAGTACCATATAAAAAGGTACTTTTTACATCCATTTGGTAGACAGTGAATCCTAAGAAAGAAGCATAGGCCAAGAATAGCCTAATTGCTTCCATTCTTGCAACTGGAGCAAAAACTTCTTCATAATCCACTCCTTCTTCTTGAGTATACCCTTGGGCCACCAATCTGGCTTTGTTTTTTATCACTATTCCCCTTTCATCTTTCTTATTTCTGAAGACCCATTTGGTTCCAATTGCCCTGTAACCTTTGGGCAAATCAACCAGTACCCAAACCTTCTGCAGTTTGAATTGAAGTAGCTCTTCTTGCATTGCTTCAACCCAGCTTGAATCATCTAAGGCTTTTGTAATGTTTTTGGGTTCTACTTGAGAGAGAAAGCATGAAAACAGGCATATGTGGGCAACTTCATGGTTCTTTTCTTCATACACAGCTAGGACAAACCCATCATTGTCTGAAGATAAGACTTGAGTTCTTGTTTTAACACCAGAATCAATGCTGCCAATCACATTTTCAATGGAGTGATCTTTGAGAATTCTTGGGTTGTTTGTTGTAGGAACATCATAGGAAATTGGAAGGTTTCCAATCCCTATATCTTCTGGTAAGGAATCATCTGATAGAACATTTAATGGTTCAGCAGGACCAATTTGTGAACTGGCAGTACCATCTGTTGAACTGGCAGTACCATCTTGTGAATTGACAATACCATTTCTATTTTCAGAATTTTCTTGATTCCCTTGATCTTGAGTTCCATGATCATCTTCAACACCTTCATTTGTAGAATTTGAAGTCCCTCCATGACTTGAAGATGAATTCAATCCTGTCCAAATTGGCATCAAGATGTAATCTTGATCCTCAGATGCTTCATCATTGTCTTCAAAACCTGCATTATCATTAGTATTTGTACCTGTGACAGGCACATAATTCATAGATTCTGAAAGTTTATCAATGTCAAAACACCAATCTGGTCCAGTGCCTGCAACATTTGGTAGTTTCTCTTGGAACTCTATGTGCAGGTTTTCTTCCACTAGCCTAGTGCATTTATTATACACTCTATAGGCCTTACTTTGCAAAGAATACCCTATCATGTAGCCTTCATCAGCTTTTCCTTTAAACTTTCCTAGATGATCTTTGGTATTGAGAATAGTGACATGACATCCAAAAGGTCTCATAAAACTTAGAGATGGTGTTCTACCAAATAAAAGTTCATAAGGAGTCTTTATATGAGGTTTAGTCACAAGAACCCTATTCTGTACATAACAAGCAGTACCTACTGCTTCAGCCCAAAATGAAATAGGCAACTTAGAATCTACTAGCATTGTTCTAGCAGCCTCAATAAGTGTTCTATTTTTCCTTTCTGCTACTCCATTTTGCTGTGGGGTTCTAGCTACACTGTATTCTCTTTTTATTCCTTTTTCTTTGCAAAATTCATCCATAACTCTATTCTTGAATTCTGTCCCATTGTCACATCTAATTACTTTTACTTTCTTATCAATTTGGTTTTCTATCCCTGTAATGTAGGACTTAAGGATCTCACTTGTTTCATCCTTAGTTCTTAAAAAGAAAACCCAAGAGAATCTGCTGTAATCATCAGTAACTACAAGACAATATCTTTTACCATTCAAGCTAGTCACAGAAGTAGGACCAAAGAGGTCCATATGAAGCATGTATAAAGCTTGAGAAATTGAGTTATGGGTCTTGGGCTTATAAGAAGCTCTATGTTGTTTGCCTTTTAGACAATCAACACAGGTTTGGTCATTTTGAAAAATCTTTTTGGGTAAACCTCTAACCAAATCATATTTTGCAATTGTATTGATTGTTTTGAAGTTTACATGACCAAGTCTTCTATGCCAAAGCATAGATTCATCCAATGAGGCTTTTGCTACTAGACAGGTTAAGCTCTCTTTAGGAACAATGTTCTTTAAATCAACAATGTACATATTGTTCTTTCTAGGGATTTTAAGAAGAATTTGACTTTCATCAGGGATTTTAAAATCAGGAGAAAGCACAATGCATTCAGTGTCAGTAAAAAGAACTTTGTTCTTTGTGTCACACATTTGTGAGACACTTAAGAGATTAAATTGTAGTTCTTTCACAAAATACACATTTTCAAAATCTAATTTACTAGTTTTAATTGTACCTTTACCAGTAATCTTTCCTTTGATTCCTCCCCCAAAGGTAACATATCCTCCATCAAATGATTTGAAGTCTGTGAGGTAAGACATGTTGCCTGTCATGTGCCTTGAACATCCACTATCTACATATCCTTGATCTGCAATATCATTTGAATGTTCCTGCACATGTATACACATATTAGTTTCTTTGGGGTACCCAAGCCATGACTGACTTGGGTTTGCCTCGTGCATCAATGTAATCAAACCTTTTTAGGACTGTTGATGCACCACTTGGTTGGAGTGGTCTCCAAATCCAACATGCTGAGGACTTAACAGCATTTTCATTTTTGACACATTTTGTGGTTTTTGGTCTGACAGTACCAAATTTAGCAGTACCATTTGGTCTAGCAGGACCATATGGTCTAGCAGAACCTTTTAGTTTTGGTTTCCATTTATCCACAAAATTCCTTTCAATATGACTTTTCACAACTTTTGGTGTATGTTTGAGAGTATTACTTGCACCCTTAGTAGTGAACTTTGGGTAAACAGGCTCATTTGTTCTAACAGTATGATTGACTTTTGGTGTGTTAGATTTCACAGAACCTTTTCTGGGGTTTGTTTTACTTGTTTTAGACCTTGATGTACTCCCAGAAACCCAATTGTTACAATAAGCATGAGTATGATTAAAACTACCACAGTAATAGCATGCCTTATTGTACAAAACAAAGTTATCACCAAGTTGATGTGACTTAAGATTGTTCCAATTTCTCTGACTACCTCTAGGTTTGCTATTACAGTTAGCACAACATTCAACAGTTTTTAGAACAACTTTAGTCTTTGTGATACTTTCTACACTTTTAGGACTGATTGGTCCTACTTTATTTCCTTTCTTAGAAACAGTCTCTTTTCTATTCTCATCAGATGTACAACCTTCAACAGTTGTAACATCTGAGCTTTTATTAGTGAGCACCTTTTCTTTGAAGAGAGAAGTATTACTTGTACTCTCAAAAGGTTCACTATTTTCTACAGGTTTTACTTTTTCTAGTGGTTTATTTGTGAGCTCATGTAGACCTGATTCAGCAAGATCTAAACCTGGGGGACAAGGAATTCCTCTATAAGGAGGAGGACATGTGTTGTATCCAATCCCAGATTTGATTTTCTTGTTCATTTGGTTCTCAACTATACTTTTAGTACAAGCAGAAGCATTTTCTAATGTTGTAACAGTTAGTTGAATATTATCTTTTGCTTGTTTCACTTTAGCAAACTCAGTTCTTAACAGGTTTATTTCAGCATCTTTAAAAAATATGTCTCTATTAAGAATAGCTTTTGTGTCAGAAAAGGTGAGTTCATTTTCTCTAAATTGAATTATCTGTTTCTCAAGTTTGGACATACCACACTTATGATTAACTAGGTCTTGATATGTTTTTCTTTGTTCTTCTTTCAGTTCATCATAAAGTTTTCTTAAGATTTCAAGTTCTTTAAAAACTTCACAAGTAGCAGAACATTTAACAATTTGTACCTCAGGATTGGAGAGAGCCATTAAAGCCATTTCATTTGAGGATGACTCTTCTTCACCCATGAAGCTCCAATCAAAACCCAGCCCATCAATGGCTACCATAGCTTTTGTTTCAGTGATGTCCACTTCCTTGC
The DNA here is from genome assembly GCA_030686995.1 of Artemisia argyi. Classification (NCBI taxonomy): domain Eukaryota; kingdom Viridiplantae; phylum Streptophyta; class Magnoliopsida; order Asterales; family Asteraceae; genus Artemisia; species Artemisia argyi. The sequence continues at coordinate 171,494,481 of CM060705.1, read as the reverse complement.
TCTTGTTCTCATTGTTTCCCCTGTTCTTGTTCTCAAAACCTCTTCCCTTATCACCTTGCTTCTTTGGTCTTCTACATTCTCTTGAGTAGTGACCCTTCATGTGGCAGTTGTAACACTCCACTTTAGATTTGTCATACCCAGCAGGTTCATTGCCATTGATGACAATCTTCTTTCCAGTCCTCATCAGATATTTCTTAGCCCTCATGCTAAGAAGTGAAAGCTGCCATTTTATGTCCATTTCTTCAAGATCATCATCACTGATCTCTTGAAGATCTTCAAAGGTCAATGTGGAACCATTGTGTTGTGATGTTAGGAAAGCACAACCAATTGTTTCATCTAAAATGGTTTTGGTACTGCTGGAAGTACTGGCAGTACTAAAATTTGTGTTGGCAGTACCTTCTTCTCCACCATCTTCATCAACTTTCTTGGTAGTACCATGAGATGACATAAATGCCATATTTCCTGAGCTTGAACTAGTAGACTTCTTTAGTTCATGCTCTACTATCTTGAAGTTGCTGTAAAGATCATTGAGACTCATGGAATCAATATCTGGTTTGTTTTTCCAGACAATGACATGCATTGCCCATTCAGAGGGTAGACTTCTAAGAAATTTGGAGTTTAAGTCTTCTTGAGATATTATCACTTCATGAATGGCTAACTGACTAGAAAGCTTTTGTAGTCTATTGAACATGTTGTCCAAAGACTCATTTGGTGTGGCTGAGAATTTTTCAAACTGTTGTTTTAAAAGTGTTTTCTGAGTTTTCTTGGTGGCATCATTACCACCAAATCTAGCCACAATAGCTTGAAAAAGGGTTTTAGCACACTTGTACTTGTTAAAGACTAGAAGCTGGTCATTTGGAATAGACATGAGAAGCATACTCCTGGCTTTAAGATCATTTCTCTTTTGAATTCTTTCTTCAGCAGTTATTGGATTTACTTGCACAGTTGTGACAAGTGCATCATTTACTGTGGAGGTGGTGGTTGCTGGTTTAAATGAGTTTCCTTCTTCAATGATCTCCCAAAGTGCATAGTCTTGCACTTGGAAATATTGTTCAACCCTTAGTCTCCACATTTCAAACTCATTCTGTTTGAGTAATGGAAGTTTTGCAGCTACATTGGTTTGAATGTGCTCAACATCCATTTTTGCTTTGTTCTTTTATGTCGTAAATATCAGCCTTGCTCTGATACCACTTGTGGAAGGATTGTTTATCTACTTGTGCAAACACTTGAGATGTTAATCTCAGTAATGTGTTTAGGATATTTATGAATGAATGTGAGTTAGCACGCGGAATTTACTAAAACACACTAAAGGAACAAAGGTGGTGAATAAGTAAAGTAGAATGAGCACAACTAGAATAACACAAAACGATTCAATATTATTGATGAAATAATACGGGTGATCTAAACTATCACCAGGATTACAAGTGTAACCTTGAATCTTTGATATGTGAAAAGGTTAAGGATAGAAGTTATGAATGGGAAAGCTATGAAAGCTGTATGAAAAGATATGCAAGTTCTGTTCTTAAGAAGGTGTCTTAAGGGTTCCTTTTATAGTATAAGGAGCCCTTATTACAAGTGGTCAAGTTGCTTAATATAATATACTAGAGGTTTATCTTATCCTAATATTACACCTTTCAAGGTAAAACACTCCATTGTATCTACTGAGACTTCTGTACTACTTCTACTTAACGTATAACTTTGTACAAAGACTAATAATACAAGTAAATATCTCTAATTAAAATATAGCAACTTGTCGTGAAAACTGGCAGGACCTTCTTTAACTAGCAGTACCTTCTTACCCAGAAGGTACTGTTAGTATATCTTCATCATCAGCAAAACTGAAGAGGCAGGCTTAACTATCATTAGCAGGCTCTTCAGACAGACTCTTTACTTTGTGCATTTTATTCCCAACAGTAGAGTTCCACTATCCCTTTCTTCACTTGTTCTCTGATGAAGTGATGACGAATGTCTATATGCTTGGCTCTGGAGTGCTGGACATTGTTGCAACATAGCGCGATGGCACTTTTGTTATCACAATACATTGGGATTTTGTTGAAATCATACCCATAATCTGATAATTGTGATCTCATCCACAAAATTTGAGCACAACACGAGGACATGGCTATATATTCAGCTTCTGTGGATGATATTGAAGTGCACATCTGCTTTTTGGATGACCAGCTGATAAGTTTCTCACCCAAGAATTGAGCACCTCCAGAAGTACTTCTGCGAGTGTCTTGACACCCCACATGATCAGCATCTGAGTAGGCCGTGAGAGCCATTGCATTGTCTTTAGGGTACCAGAGACCCATATGGATTGTCCCTTGGAGATATCTGAAGATTCTCTTGACAACTTCCAAGTGCTTTTTAGTGGGCTTGGATTGATATCTAGCACACATGCATACGGTGAAGAGAAGGTCTGGCCTACTTGCTGTGAGGTACATGAGAGATCCAATCATGCTTCTGTATTTGGTCTGATCAATAGTTACTCCAGTTGAGTCGTCATCGAGTTTGGATCTTTCAACCATGGGTATATCAACTATGTCACTTGAATCAAAACCAAAATTCTTGAGGATGTCACTAGCATACTTGGCTTGATTAATAAAGATGCCTCTCGGGTTTTGAGAAACTTGTAGCCCCAAGAAGAAAGACAATTGTCCCATCATAGACATTTGAAACTTGGAACTCATTTCTGTAGCAAAGCGATCACATTCCTTGGAATCAGACAATGCGAAGATGATATCATCAACATAGATTTGAACGTGAAGAAGGTTGTTCCCAGTCTTCCTAGTGAACAAGGTAGGATCAACTACACCCTTGGTAAATCGATTTGCAAGAAGAAACTTGGAAAGTGTGTCGTACCAAGCTCTGGGAGCTTGCTTGAGACCATAGAGTGCCTTCTTTAAGCGATATACGTGATTAGGTCTTTCTGGGTCCACAAAACCTTCAGGTTGAGTAACATAAACTATCTCCTTTAAGTCCCCATTCAGGAAGGCAGTCTTAACATCCATTTGATACACAATCATGTTACAGCTGGCAGCATTGGCAAGAAAGATTCTAATGGCCTCGATATGAGCGACAGGTGCAAATGATTCTTCAAAGTCAATACCCTCTTGTTGACTGTATCCTTTCGCAATTAAACGAGCCTTGTTTTTCAACACATCCCCATGCTCATCAAGCTTAACTTTGAAAATCCATTTGAGAGCAATGATCATTGCACATTCAGGTGGTGGTACTCTTTCCCATACATCAAGACGATCAAACTCATGGATTTCTTCTTGCATTGCAGTGAACCAAGACACCTTCGTAAGGGCATTTTTGAAGTCTTTGGGCTCGACTTTAGATAAGACTGAGTTGAAGAAACACCACAAGGCATCAGTGGCAAGTTGTTTTCTGGTGGATACAGGTCTTGAGGGGTTTCCTATAATGTTGTCAATAGGGTGATCATTTGTCCATTTTCTGAGATGTTCATGAGGTTAAGGGTAGTGAACTGATATTGCATTGTTTGAATTTTCTGAGGAAGATGCTTCATTGGAGGATTCAGGTGCAAAAACATTTTTAAATGGTTCTTCCTCAGGTGGTGCAAAAGGATTGACTTCCCATGTGTTTTCAGATGTAACTCCTTGATGTTCAGAAGACGATTGTATATTTGATTCATTTTGAGTGTTGCTACATTCTGGTGCATCCGGATCAAGAGAGATGGAGACTGAAGGACCATTTGTATCATGAGGTGCATTCACACCCATAATATTAGGTTCAACAGCCGGCTGTACCGGTTCATGAGGTGGCTGTGACTCAAAGTACTCATCAAACATAGGATCAAATAACTTTTTCAAGTCTTCACTCATGGGAGGAACATAAGGAGTGACATGATTGGAGTTTTGTACAAGTCCTGAACTTATTGGTCCAGGAGATAAAAGATTTTGTGAGGGTCCAGAACTGGTGTGTCCTGAAACCGTATGCTCTGTCAGCTCATCAAACGTGACATGGATTGTTTCCATGATTTGTCGGGTTCTTTTGTTGTAGATTCGGTACCCTTTTCGATCTGTTGCATAACCGACGAATACCCCAATATCAGCCTTAGCTTTAAGCTTCCCTAAGTCTTCACTATTGTTAGTTGGGTAGCACAGGGCACCAAAGACACAAAGAAAGGAGAGATCAGGCTTTTTGAGGTGCACCAGCTCATACGGTGTCTTGTTGTGGATAGGATGTATCAATGATCGATTTTGAGTGTAGCAAGCAGTAGCAATGGCTTCTGCCCATAGAAACATTGGTGTCTTTAATAATATCAGCATAGTGCGAGCAGCTTCAACTAGTGTGCGATTCCGTCTTTCAACAACTCCATTTTGTTGAGGAGTTCGAGGAATACTCTTCTGATGACTGATGCCGATACTTTCATAAAATTGAGTGAGCTGATGATTTACAAACTCAGTTCCATTGTCAGTGCGAATGATTCTAACGGTTTTGTTGAGCCTTACTTGCAACTGCTAGATGATTTTGATAATGATATCAGGTGTTTCATCCTTGGATCTCAAAAATTTCACCCATGTGAATCATGAATAGTCATCCACAATAACAAGAACATATCTTTTCCCATTGAAGCTTTGCACTCTCATGGGTCCGCACAGATCCATGTGAAGGGTATGGAGTACTTCAGTGTTGGAGTTGGTGGGTTTTGGTTTATGAGTTTGTTTCTTGCTTTTACCCAATTGACATGTTGAGCAGAGATGATCTTTTTCATACTTCAATCTGGGCATGCCTCGAACAAGATCTTTGCGAGAGAGTTCATTTATGGTGCCAAAGTTCAAGTGATTCAAACGACGGTGCCATAACCATGATTTGCTTTTTGAGGCCTTAGAAAGTAAACAAATGGGAGAGGACTGCATCATGTCTTCAATAGAGATGGTATACAGATTTGTACCACGACTTCCCTTGAGGAGATCAACTCCGTCCAATTCTCTAACGAAACATGTGTGTTTTCTGAAGGCCACTTCGAGATCCGAATCACAGAATTGTCAAACAGAGAATAAGTTGTGCCCAAGTCCTTCTACATAGTAAACTCTTGAAATTACGCTATCATCAAACACATAATCACCATACCCCATAATAGCTCCAAAGTGGTCGTTACCGAATTTAACTGTCCCGATAAACTTTTTCACGAAATTTTTGAGCCGAGAGCGATCCCCAGTCATCTGTTTTGAGCAGCCTGAGTCCAAATACCACAGGACGATTTGTACGACCTCAGATTACTTTTCCATCTTCCACAATAGCCTGATTACGTGGATTGAAAGAAGTTCTGAGTTGATTGTTGGAATATGGGAGTGCAGCCCTGAAATGTTGAACTAGCAGAGAAACTTGATTGGAAAGATATTCAATCATCTTGTCAGTATGAGAGTATCCTGAGTCTAGGTGAGTATTCATGGCAGCCGATTATTGAATTGACTGGGTTTTAATAAGGGGTTGACCGGGTTTAAATGATGGGCTGGGTAAAGTGAAATGAGGAATGGGCTGTTATTATATTTTGGGCTTAGGGAGTAGGTTATTGTTTTTGGTTTGGATCCGGTAAGAGTAATATATTAGTTTAAGGACCAAAGTTGCACATTTGCAAATCATAGGGACTGAAACTGTAATTCTCCAAATGTTACTTCCAAGGGTATATCTTGCCATTCTAAGATTTATGAAGGACCAATTTGTCCTTTCTCCGAATAATTCTTCAAAGGACCATTTGTGTAATTCTCTAAAACTGCGGGGATTAAATTTGCCAAATTCTCAAACTTTGACCAGGGACCAAATATGCAACTTTGACGAATCTTTTCTTTGATCATTTTGCTTCCCCGGCTCCGGCTTTTGACCTTTTTCCAATCTCGTGCTCGTTTTCGTCGGTTTTGTCTTCGTTTTTGTCCATTTTTCTCATATCCGTACCTGCACATACACAAATACAAAAACATGCATTCTCTTGGCATTTTTGGTTAGTATTTGGTGTTTTTGGTCTGAATTAAGGTCTAAAAAGGATGAGTGATTAAGCACTCATCAACAGAATTAACATTATCATAAACAATATTAAGTCTGTACATTTGATTACACAAATAACCAAAACCAATAAACACACCATGTTTAGATAAAATAAACTTATTAGATTCAATCACTTGTTTATAACCACAATTATTCAAAACACTACTAGAAACCAAGTTCTTTCTAATATCAGGAACATGTAAAACATTAAATAAAGAAACAATCTTTCCAGAACTAAACTTCAAATCAACACATCCTTTTCCATGCACCAGGGCAGTTGACTCGTTTCCCATATGAAGAATAGAACCATCATTCATTGACTCATAGGTCTTGAACCAGCTTCTATCTTTAAACACATGAATTGTTGCACCAGAGTCAACCCACCAAGCAACATCGTCATCCTGCACAAAATAAATTTCAGATATATATGTAACATAATAAATCTCAAAAGACTTATTAAATATATTCTGACCTTTCAGAGAATTGGTGTTACCATTCCCTCCACTTGTGCCTGATCCATTGGTTTTATTGCCAATCTTAACACCTTTACAATCCTTCCTGAAGTGTCCTGTTTTACCACACTTCCAACAAGTCACTTTTGGTTTCTTGTTAATATCAGATTTGGTGTTATCTTGATGCTTACGCTTGCCCTTGTTGTCATTGTTCCTGGAGGAGTTGTTATGCTCCACCATATTTACAACTGATGGAACAGTAGCATTGTTACTCTTTGGCTTGTCAATGTCTTGTGCTTTGAGTGAATCCTCAATGTGCAAGTGACTGCCCAACTCAACAAGAGTTAATTCCTCCTTCTTATGTTTTAGCATATGCTTAAAATCTTTCCAAGAAGGAGACAATTTATCAATGATACAAGAGACTGAAATAGCCTCATCCATGTTCATCTTGTGTTGTGTGAATCGACCAAGTATACTAAGAAGTTCATTGTATTGTTCCATGACAGGTCTAGAATCAACCATTTTGTAATTGTTAAAATTACTTACAAGGAACTTCTTACTTGATGCATCCTCAGCCATATATTTGGCTTCCAAGGAATCCCATAGTTCTTGAGAAGTTTCAACATTCTGATAAATATCAAATAGAGAATCAGACATACCATTTAGAATTAAACCCCTACAAACATAGTCATCATTCTCCCACTTGCTTCTTGCCCTCATCTGATCCATAGTAGCATCATCTCCAAAATCTTCTGGAATCTCAGTTGTCAGAACATAAACCACATTCATACTAGACAACAAGAAGTGCATCTTCTTTTGCCATCTTCTGAAATCAACACCTTCAAACTTTTCCAACTTGGAAAAGTTAGCAGCCATTTGTCTCATAGTAGTAGTCATTGATTATCACTAATAGTTTCTATTGATTGTTGGTTATTATATGTTAGAGTGTTCCCAGATTAGGGTAAAGATAATCAATAAGGTACCGGATATTCACTTGAAATCGTGGTATCACTTTCCAATAGAAACTATTCGACCCTATGCCTAGGTTACACGCTCTATGGGATAAGATCAAGTGATGTTCTTGTTTTAGGCACAAATCAAGAACAGAATTGTATTCAAGTGTTTAGGGTTTGTGTTAATCGTATCCATGCAGAATGTTATGACCTCCATTTATAATAGAAAATACTCAAACCCTAGCCCATGGAATTATGTATAATTAATGGCCCGTTAATTATATCATAATACTTTCCATAATAGTAGGAATCAGTGGTTAAAAACGAGCATCAGAATAAACTGATGCCATCAGTAGAATAAACTGATGCCATCAGCAGAATCATTCTAGCAACAGAATCTACTAGCAGCAGAATTCCACTAGCAAAATCCATCATCAGCAGAATCAAATCAGCAGAAACAGATTCATACTAATAGAAACAGATTCATACTAGCAGAAACATATTCACACTAGCATAACCACTATTGAGTCAGGGGATTCAGTGACCAAATGGGTGTACACTCCGTACCTCTAAACCCATTACCAGGTGTGAATTAATCCCTCAAGTGCACTAAATTTTCCAACAATCTACATCAATATGGATCTCTATAATGCTCTTGGCTTTGACCTATATATTGGTACAAAAATAACGTTGGGCTTACATAGTTTATTTACTGAACACATCGGCAACAGACTAATAGGTGATGAAATGAAAAAAAAAAATCCGTCACCTTTTCCTGCTTTGGAACCCAATTATTTGATCTAAGATCAATAACGTCAAGAACCATAGACCGCACATGCGGGGATAGATGTTGGTCTAATGATAACTTTTTCAGTACACCAAAATAAACATCCATGTGCTCCCTACAACCAAGATGTACTAGTTGTTTACCTACAATGTTTAAAAGCTGGCATAGAGCCTCCACCTTCGTCACCTCTAGACATTCTTTACTGTCAGGCGATAGAAGTGCCTATCAAAAGTAAACATCATATATATATATATATATATATATATATATATATATATATATATATATATATATATATATATATATATATATATATATATATATATATAAGCCAGATGTATGACTATATATAAGCTTATAACTATCGCAACAAACTCAATATATTCAAATCATTAGTGTGAGAAACAGCAAGGTGTGGATAAAACCTTAATGACTTCATGAACGATTCTCTCTGTAAGTAGTTTCTGCATATAAAGCTCACCAATAAAGCAAATGTTTCCAATGATTTGATGTTTAGTCAATTTTTCCAAATATGGATCTGCCAACAACTTGTCACTGTTTTCAAAAGCTTCTTGACATTTATTTATGATTAATCGCTTGAATGTGATATATTTATCATCAGATGGAAACGATGGGAGCTTCTTAATGAGATCGGAACATAGTTGAGCATACATACTGCAGAGACTAGGCTCAGCAATAGCATTGGCATGTATCAACGTAGCAACCCTCTGATTTGCATATAGAATATATAAAAATATATAAATGTTAGCATTTTTGTTTCACCTTTATTTGCATAATGTAGTAAAACAAACAAGATTTTCTTGCATAATATATCAGCATACTCTTTCATTTGTCCGGTTTTTGCTATTATAAGTTGGGTTTGTGTCCTGTTTAGTCATCTGGTAACTTCAAAATTAGTATATTCAAAAGTCATCTTTTATGGGTTTTTGCTTACAAAAAGACTCTATGAGAAAGTATATGGTTATCTTATGCAAAAGAGTAACAAATATTAATGACCTGTAAAGTGTCAACTGTAGTGATCTTTGAGTTGATAAGTAGGTCCTTGAGGAGATTTTGTTTATGTGGACTTTTTTTTAAGAATAAATAACAAATAAATAAATAAATAGAATTTACATAGTGGTTGAAGGCAAACGGGCAACAAGCTGCGCCGCTAGCCCTTTTTGAATTGCAAAGCTAACTCTTTTGAAAACTACATTTATGGATCTATGTGTCATAACATTACTGTTCATAACTCGTTGGACTCTGTTGAGTAGTTTCACCGCCTCAGGTGCAAGGAAACCAAATGTATCAAACGCGAAAGGAATAAACATGTGTTGATTTTCAATACATGCTTTCTCGTGTTTTGTCACTTTGCACGAGGCGGCTTTCAAAGAGGCATGTCTGGCTGTAAAACCCCGACTACTCAACCCCACGAGAGGAGAAACCCTGGTCAGATCCACACAAGCATGTTTCCCTCCAACCCATCCAAAAATCAAAATGTCAGCCGGTCTCAATGTAGATCTTCCATCCGACGGGTCCGTCAAAAAGTTCACAGGCGCTTCTTTCTTGGCGGAGATCCCGGCACGCCTACTTACATCAAAAAGGACGTCTCTAACAAAATCATGTATGTACTTGAAGCCCGGGAGATCTTTACAATGAACCGCATGTTCCCCAAAGAAATCCAAACATGCCTTGCGACAAACAGGGCATATATCATCAGCCGGAAATAATGGAATCATAAGGCAATACTTAAGGATAGTATGATATTCCACCGGTGACATATGCTGACCTAGCCCGTCTATGGGGATAGCTAATAAAAAATCTTGAGCATGTGGTGCGCGTAGACACTCAAAAACAGCTTTCTGTCTCACAGTCAGGTCAAAATGAACTTCCATATCCTTGACCAATTCACTAAAAAGGGCACTCGCCAGTGTTTGTTGGGCTTTAGAGGGGACGGTGTCCTTATTAGTGAACCCACTAAAATCAAAGCTTGGAATCGTATCACGAAGACAATCCAGAGCAGAAACATAATCAACATCCATACCACATATGCCACTGTCACGTAAGATGTGGTCTTGTAGCACCCAAGATTGGGCCCTCGATGCCACAAAAGCATAAGAGGAAACCACTTTTGCCGAGTACAAACCCAAACCACCCAATTGAATACGCAAAGAAGAAAGTCGCCACTGTAAGTCTCCAAAGAAAGGTCCTCCACAAACCACTATATTCTCGATTGACTCACTCAATCCTTTGTCAAAGAACAAAGCTGCATCCTCCATGTGTACAGGTTGACAAGTCCTTAAACCAAAAAAAAGTTTAGCAATACCCATACATGATCGAAGCAAAAGGAGCTCACTCTGCGGGTTATGTTATTGTGGAAGAAGACTCCTCAAATCAACAGCATTCGCGTCTCTCCTCATAGCCAACCCACTGATAAAATTAGCGTCTCGACTAACAGCTCCCCCAAGAAGCTTTACACCCAATGACGGCCTTCGAATATCGACAGAAAATAAACCCTCACAAAGCTTTACACTGTTACATGAGGGCCAAAATATCTCTGTTTTCTTGATATTAAGTTCAAGACCCAAACTTGGACCACTTATTCTTATAATGTCTAATGCCCTGGCCACCTCTTCTGAGTCTCCAATAATGGTCCCATCATCAAGATACCAAGCATGAAGGAGAAGCTTGCAACTGTCTCTGATCTTATGTACTAGTCGGTGCAATACAAGAGCAAAAAGAAGAGGTCCCAATGGGTCGCCTTGTTGCACTCCAGTGGCAGACCATATATATATGTCTCCTATATACAATCTCGCTGCCTGCCCATATAAGAAATCGACCCACAAAGATATGGAGGGACACCTTACCCTAACCTCATGAAGTAATGCCGATCTATCCACAAGGTTAAAAGCATTCGAGAAGTCCACAGTAAGCATTGCAAGAGACCCATCATTGTGATATTCACTCAACACCCTATTGACGCTATGTAAAACAGCCTCAGCGCCACCCGACACTCCGACTCCAAACTAAAAATCACTAAGGTACTTTGACATTTCTTTACCCACACCTTTCATAGCAACCTTGGAAACCAAACGTCTCCATATAGTACCTACTGTAATAGGTCGAATCCCGTTATCTGTTTTAAGGAGTGGCGTGAGAGGAGCAGAAGCAACAAACTCCGCTAAAATAGTTGGACACCTTCCCGCTAACCACAAATTAACGACAGAGGTGATGGCCTTTAAGAGATCCGCATCAGTAGTAGACCCCTCTCCACATAAAGCATCTAAAATGTGTTGTGCCCTTAAACCATCTCTCCCACATGAAGTACCTTTAGGGAACGATTTAATGCAACCAAAGACACTATCAATATCTGCTACAAGGGGTGGCTCGAAAAATGTGTTATTCGACATGGATAGGGGTGGCTTGTAAGGATGCTTGAGGAGATCAAACTTCAACTTGTTCACAACACTGAATGCAAAGAATTATGCATTTATTTGATACAATTTATACATACAGTACATTCTTTAGATGTTAGAATAGAAACTGAAAATCACTTACCGGTCAACTTCATCTAATTTTCTCTCCAACTCCATATCTCCAACCAAATCTGAAGTTTTTTTTCTATGTGTAAAACTTGAGAAAATAAATACTGTATTTCTGTATGAAAAGGAGGGAGGAAGAGCACAAATCTGTTCTCAAGAATTTTTTTGAGATGAAAGGGAGATAAATCAAAATTATGTGACATTGTACAAGATAATCAATTCTCAACCTTCTACATGATTGTCAAGAAATTGTCTATAGCCATATCTAATTGCATGTTACCATATACATCTATGAAGGCTATAGATACAAGCAGCAATGAAATTACTGTATACGACAGTTTTCAAGTTGGGATATGGGAGTGGTGATGATACAAATTTCCGTACATAAGATGAAATTTTGAGGTTCAAACCTGATTATACAGTTGGGTTGGCTTTCATATCTATGTAAGGTTGGAGCATAATAATAATGCAGAGTACTAAATAATATCACGCTGTTATTCAATGAGTGATTTATAGAAAATAAATAATGCAGCATATGTAAAAGAAGTGGATTAGTAAGAAAGTATCGAGATGATGATAGTGATTAGTGAATAACTTACAAAATGTAGAGACTGCTATGTATTTCAGGGAAAGTTGAGTCAAATGGATCAAGAAATAGCAAATTTTCAGCAAGTGATGAGATTCTTTGAGAAACTGCAAGAATCACTCGCTGTCCAATACATGGCTCACTTCCGAGCTTACGAAGCAAGTGCTGAACATGGAACTGAGCGTCTGTGTAAATCTGTTGGGCTTCTGCAATAAAATACTTAATTATATACATTAATCAGTTGCAATTTGATCGTAGTACTAAAAAGAGAATAACACATAATTACCATCTCCATGTGATGTACTGCACATTTTTCTAACTAGACGCAGCAACAAGTTGCCAATGATCCCTTCGACTTGTTCAGTAATGTTTCCCTTGGAGAAGATGCTCTTGGTTGAATCTTCAGAATAGGACAAACAACAAAACCGTAAGAATATACGCATCATTTTGCCCCAATTTTTTAAGCGCGGGAACTCTGGAATTTGGGTGAATTTTCCTTTTTTTATAACAAATCTATACTACTATATATTAATATATATATATATATATATATATATATATATATATATATATATATATATATATATATATATATATATATATATATATATAGGGGAGAGTTAAAATAAAAAGAGGTTTTTAGGTAAAAAGAATAAGAAGAGTTTTGGACCATTAGATTTAAAATCAATGGGTGAGATTAAACAACAAACTTAATTAAGGCTGGAAGGGCAATATAGTATTTTAATAATTATCCATTAACACACATTTATAATACAATTTAACTCCACCGTCTCATCAATATATACCTACTTTTTCTCTCTCCTTCAAATACTCTCTCTCAAAATTCATCCACCATTGATGAGATCTACAATAGTTGAATTCAATCAAGCACTGATTTCAAGTTTAATCAGGAAAAAATGCATCAAATAATTGTCAATCGAAGATGTTAACAATGATCAATGATCAGTTACCTGGTAACTGAAGACGAAATCGATGATTTTACAGACAAAATTGCTCGCGTAAGTCAATTAAACTTAGTTTTGTTCATATGATTATAAGGTGTACGATTCCCGTTCATATTACTGGTAATTATTTTTAGCTTAAAATTGTTTTGTTAATCAATATTCTATTAAATTGTTGCTCGGATTTAATTGTACATGTTTTGTCCATTAAAATGGCTGAATATGCATCAATTTTCATAAATCGTTTATAAAAAATGTGACATGCTTTTGTAATTTTGAGTTGTACAAAATAATATTGTTATGTGCATTAAAATGGGCTGGATGGTGATAGTTTTTGTAGGAAGTTAGTAAAAGCGTGATAAGTTTTGATAATCGTGAGCTGTGCGAAATAATATTGTTTTGTGCATTAATATTTGGTTAAATGTGCAATAGTTTTTGTAAGAGGTTAGTAAAAGTGTGATGAGTTTTGATAATCATGAGTTATGCAAAATAATAATGTTATATGCATCAAAAATAGGCTAGACGTGCGATAGTTTTCGTAGGGAGTTAGTTAAACTGTAATACGTCTGGATAATCATGAGTTGTGTGGAATAACACTGTTTTGTGCACTAAAATTGGTCTAAATGTGCATCACTTTTGTAGGAAGATAGTAAAAGTGTAATACGATCAGATAATCGTAAGTTGTGTGGAATCCACTGTTTTGTGCACTAAAATGGTCTAAATAAGCATTAATTTTGAAGGAAATTAGTAAAATGTGAAATAATTGGATAGTCGTTAGTTGTGTGGAATAACACTATTTTGTGCATTAAAAGGTGGTCTAAATGTGCATTAATTTTGCAGGAGGTTAGTAAAAGAGTGATATGCTAGGATAATCATGAGTTGTCTGAAATAATATTGTTTTCTACATTAATAATCCGCTAAATGTGTGTTAGTTGTCATACGATGCTATTAAAAGCAGTGTTGCAAAAATCGGCCTACAAGGCCTATTAATCGGCGATTACAAGCTGAACGGCCTTGGACCTTGGAGCGAATTACAAGGTAATCGGCCGATTAATCGGCCTTGGACCTTGGAATCGACGATTAATCGGCCAAAAATCGCTACACGGCCTTCGACCGCCTCGGGACCGATTCACGATTTTTGCAACATTGATTAAAAGTGACGTGCTTCGGCAATCTGTGCGCTATTGTTTGGAATAACACCATTTTGTGCATTAAAAATGGTCTAATTGTGCATTTGTTTTCATACAAAGTTAGTAAAGGTGATATGCTTAGGTAATCGGCACTCTATTGTGTGAATTAACACTATTTCGTGCATTAAATTGGTCTAATTGTGCATCCGTCTTCATAGGAATTTATAAAAGGTGCCATGCTTAGAAAATCAATATAGTAGTGTTTGAAATGCCACTATTTGTGCATTAAAAATTGTCTAAATGTACATTAATTTTCATAGGAAGTTAGTAAAGGCGACCTATTTAGTTAACGAGCATGGTAATGTTTAAAAAGACATGGTTTTATGCGTCGAAAATGGTGTAAATCTGCATTGGGTTTTTTTAATGCGATTGTATAATTTTTTGTGTGTATTATAAGTGAGCTGAACAACGAAACAGATAAGGATGATTATGAACAAAGTTTGTCAAAGATTAGACATATTCCTGAAATAACACCATTTTGTGCATTAAAAAGTAGTCTAAATATGCATTAATTTTTGCAGGAGGTTAGTAAAAGAGTGATATGCCGGGATAATCATGAGTTGTGTGAAATAATATTTGCTAAATGTGTGTTGTCATATGAAGCTATTAAAAGTGACTTGCTTTGGCAATATGTGCGCTATTGTTTGGAATAACACCATTTTGTGCATTAAAATGGTCTAATTGTGCATTCGTTTTCATACAAAGTTAGTAAAGGTGACATGCTTAGGTAATCGGCACTCTATTGTGTGAATTAACACTATTTCGTGCATTAAATTGGTCTAATTATGCATCCGTTTTCATAGGAATTTAGAAAAGGTGCCATGCTTAGGAAATCAATACAGTAGTGTTTGAATGACACTATTTGTGCATTAAAAATTGTCAATGTACATTAATTTTCATAGAAAGTTAGTAAACGAGCATATTCGTGCATTTTAGTGAGTTGAAAATGGTTTTGTGTGTTGAAAATGGTGTAAATCTGCATTGGGTTTTTTAAATGTGAAACGGATAAGGATGATTATGTACAAATTGCATATTCGTGAAAGGAGGCGCTGATTTTAACTTCGTTGCACCACCTGAATGTCGTCTCTTTTTTTGGTATACTTAGTGATGGGCTAGATGGCTCTTTGGCCATTATAACAGAGTTCATGGTTAATGGATCTCTTCAAGCAGTTACAGAAAAAAGACATGTACATTTTTACTTGTGTATGTTTCGATTATATAGAATTCTTCATCATCTCATCTCCCACCCACCCACTGACAACCAGATTCTTAGTATATAAGGGACTAAAGGTTGCTTCAAGATCTGTTTGAAAGTTATTATATAATATTCAGTAATCAGAATATTTAGCTGTAACAAAGCGTGGTGACACTGCATAATGTTTGCTTGCCTTGCTTTTCTCATTCATGCTGCAAGTCGTTTTCAGAATTTGACAGCTTACTTAAAACTTTTTTTTTTATAACAGACAATTTCGGAGCAGCCATGGGGCTTGTCAAAGCTAATGTTGGCGGTAATATAACAGTAAGTACTCATCCTTTCCCTTCATTTGGATTGGATATCTTTTTCCAGTCATGAATTGTGTTATCTTTGTATATGGATTATGGGAAATGAATATATGCCATTAACTAAGATAGATATGAAACTTTTTTTTAGTGAGTCGATTTATGGATTTTAAGCATCTGATTGGGACTCCATTTTATCTCGCAATAACCATATTCTCGTTTTTTATCAACTTTTTCCTGAAAGAGAATTAACTAGTAAAACTGATGGACTTATGGATCTGTAAACTGATGGAATTATGGATGATGTGTAGAATTAAAAAAAGGCTCAAGTTGCATTAAAAAAGGGCTCAATGAGATGAATTTGTAAACTAATGGAATTATGGATGATTTTTATTTTTAGGTAGTTATGAAGAGTAGATGAAGGACGATATGGTTATCAGATTGTCATAAAAAATCGAGTGCTATTTTCGTGCCAGGGAGGTCCGGTAGCTCGTGTTTGATTTCTAGCTGAAGGAGCATTGTTTCGAGCTCGAGGAGCCGTGAGTTGAGGATAAGTAGCAGGCTTTGTGTGTATATTTTCATAGTGTACTACTGTTCCATTTTAGCCTCTGTAAGATTGAAGTGAAGATGTGCACTAAAGTACCATCATTCTTTCATTGTTGATATGAACTCTAATTATTTAATTTATTATTTGGTTGCTATTATCTGTGATGACGTTTCATCAACAATAATTGTACTTAGACCTTAAAAATGTCCAAATTCAACTCCATTAAATATTTACACTTTTTGCAAAATCTCGTAATAAGAAACAAGTAATTTTTTTTTTTTTTTTTTTTTTTTTTTTTTTTTTTTTTTTAATTGTTGTGAAAAAGCGCGAAAGATTATAGTACCTGGGTTTTATTATAAATGTTTGTTAGGATTATAGTTAGATTGTGAAATTACTTTTATACCCTTAATAGTTAGTTTGGATTATAGTTAATCTCATCCATTCATGTGTCACTTCTCAACTAACTCCAAGCCTAACTCCTAACCAAAATTAAGATAAGGAGCTCCAATAATAAGGTGACATGTGTCACTTCACAACTTAAAATTCACCTTTATTTTCAAATTGAAATATTTTTTTATCTATTTTTTTTTTTATTATCTAACTAGTTATAATGCCCGCGCATGCGCGGGTTTTTTTAAATTTTTTAAATCATATATTTTTATTTATTAAAAAACAAATAATTTAATCTTTGTTTTGTTTGATTTATGATGTTTAATTATAGTTTTTTATTATTAAAGATAATTATTTAAAAATTTTAATCCTATTATTAATTGTATCTTATCTATATTTTTTGTATTTATCTTCTACTTGTGTTAATTGTATCTTAACTATATTTTTTGTATTTATCTTCTACTTGTGTTATGGATAAATATAAAATGTTATCTAATAAGAAAATAATATTTTTTTTAAATACAATTATTACTAAATAAGGTATGAATTGATTTTTTTGAAATGGAAAATTCCTAATAGGAGCTTTGTTTTATTATATAAAAGATTTCACCATATTTTCTAAAATTTTGTGCTCTTTAATTTAACATCCATTTTGATATATTTTTATGAGTTTTTAGTTTTTAGATTTTTAGTGGGTTTTTTATTCAAATTTTTACAACTTTAACCTTTATTTCAATCAATATAATCTTGATTCGTCAAAATCATATACTTTTGGTTGAGTGTTTGACGGGAAAGAGATTGTGAGGATCTTTCTATATACGGGAATAATGATGTCATGGGAAAGCTACGGGAAACCCAAGCAAACACATATACATTCAGAGTGTTGTGAAACGAATTCACTACGCGGGTAGGGAATTGCAGGGAGAGTTGGGCTAGCAATTCATTTACTACCCATATTACTATATTTTTTGCCGCTGCTGTGCGCGGGTATCCGACTAGTATATTTATAACATTTTTTTTTTTTTTTTTTTTTTTTTTTTTTTTTTTTTTGCATTCGTGTCACTTTTCAAATATAAAAATGTTCTTTTTTTAAGTCTCTGAATTCTTTTTGTGGTCTCTGACTACTTATCATGTGCCTTTAGGCCGGATACACTCGTGACCTCCTACGACCCTCATTTTTACTCTCACATTAGCTTTCTCTCTATGACGACCTAGAGACGACTTTTTATCACAATAAGACGAGTTATACTACGAAAAACATACCCTATAAAAATACATTTTAATTAATTAAAACACACACAACACATGCAAAACAAACACCCGACCTTGGTCGAGTTCTCGACTCAAAAGCCAAACAACCAACGCCAACCCTCATTGCCACATCAAGGGCGACCTTCATCGACCAAGGTCGACCGAAGGCTCGACCCCCTTAGTGCGCCCAGCCTTAGTGCATTTTAGGGGTGATTCTTTTACCATACTATTTTGATGACATGACTCTTTGTCGAAGGTTGTAGGTTTTAAGATGCTTTGAACCATAAATATCGCACAACTGAGTGGAGCAATATAATGTTGCAGCGTAAGATGGCAAAGTGATTAAAAAAAATAAATAAATAAAAAAAAAAAATAAAAAATAAAAAAATCACTATGATCTCAAGTAGTTCTCAGTTCTCACCAAAGGATTTCTCATTTTCTTTTTCGATTTTGCGACTTTTTCATTGCAGAGTATAAGATACCCTCAACACAGAAGATAAATTGTTTATTGCACCAGAATTAGATGTGATTTGTCTAGCTAAAACTTGATCATTCTGGCATTTTGCTACCTGTTGGATAACTCGAGTAGAAAATTAGTAATAAGACATAGTCGTCTCATCGCATGAATGATACATTTTCCTTAAAAAAACAAGCATACCCAAAATTAACATAGTTTCTAGAGAAATATCAACTCCGCTTTTGTTTGACAAATTTTAACAAACCATACATCCCTCAATAATACATTTCATTATTTCTGCTTGTTAACCTTTGGCTTCAATCTCGAGCGTCTGCCCTTACGGCGTAAGCTCCCTTGTGCTACACCAGCCATTGCCCCTTTACTTGCCACAGTTGAACCCAGTCTGAGCTGCATGTTATCTGCATCAATATGAATCTCTATAATGCTCTTGGCTTTGACCTGTATATTGGTACAAAAATAACGTTGGGCGATTGTTAGATAAAGACTTGAACAAACATAGTTTATTTACTGAACACATCGGCAACAGACTAAAAGGTGAAGAAATGAAATAAATAAATAAAAAATAAAAAATAAATCCGTTACCTTTTCCTGCTTTGGAACCCAATTATTTGATCGAAGATCATTAACGTCCAGAACCATAGACCGCACATGTGGGGATAGATGTTGGTCTAATGATAACAGTCTACCAAAATAAATATCCATGATATCCCTACGACGAGGATGTACTGTGATATCATCAAGCTGTTTACCTACAACGTTTAAAAGCTGGCATACAGCCTCCACATCCACCTCTAAAGATTCTTTACTGTCAGGCAATAGAAGTGCCTGTCAAAAGTAAACATCATATATATATAAGCCAAATGTATGACTATATGTAAGCATATAACTATCGCAACAAACTCGGTCAATAATATTCAAATCATTAGTGTGAGAAACAGCAAGGTGTTGATAAAACCTTAATGACTTCATGAACGATGCTCTCTGCAAGTAATTTCTGCATAAAAAGCTCACCAATAAAGCAAATGTTTCCAATGATTTGATGCTTAGTCAATTTTTCCAAATATGGATCTGCCAACAACTTGTCACTGTTTTCAAAAGCTTCTTGACATTTATTTATGAGTAATCCCTTGAATGTTATATCTTTATGATCAGATGGAATTGACGGGAGCTTCGTAATGAGATCGGAACATAGTTGAGCATACATACTGCAGAGACTAGGCTCAGCAATAGCATTGGCATGTATCAACGTAGCAACCCTCTGATTTGCATATATAGAATATATATATAACAATATACAAATGTTAGCATTTTTGTTTCACCTTTATTTTTGTATAATGTAGTAAAAGGTGTTGCAAAAATCGGCCTGCAAGGCCGATTAATCGGCGATTACAAGCTGAACGGCCTTGGACCTTGGAGCGAATTACAAGGTAATCGGCCGATTAATCGGCCTTGGACCTTGGAATCGGCGATTAATCGGCCAAAAATCGCTACATGGCCCTCGACCGCCTCGGGACCGATTCACGATTTTTGCAACATTTTACTGTAAAACGAACAAGATTTATCTTGCATAATATATCAGCATATACTCTTTCATTTGTCCGGTTTTTGCTATTATAAGTTGGGTTTGTGTCCCGTTTAGTCATCTGATAACTTCAAAATTAGTATTTTCAAAAGTCATCTTTTATGGGTTTTTGCTTACAAAAAGACTCGAAATGAGACAAATGAGAAAGTATATGTTTATCTTATGCAAAAGAGTAACAAATATTAATGACCTGTAGAGTGTCAACTGTAGTGATCTTTGAGTTAATAAGTAGGTCCTTGAGGAGATCAAACTTCAACTTGTTCACAACACTGAATGTCAAGAAAGATGCATCTACTTGATACAATTTGAATTTATACAGTACATTCTTTAGATGTTAGAATAGAAACTGAAAATCACTTACCGATCAACTTCATCTAATTTTCTCTCCAACTCCATATCTCCAACCAAATCTGAAGTTTTTTTTCTATGTGTAAAACTTGAGAAAATAAATACTGTATTTCTGTATGAAAGGAGGGAGGAAGAGGACTAATCTGTTCTCAAGAATTTTTTTGAGATGAAAGGGAGATAAATCAAAATTATGTGGGATTAGATGTAAGTTGAGGTGCTTAATTATTGGTTGACGTTTGGTTCGTACCCTTTTCTTCTTACTGAAGAACATGAGAAAAAAAAGTATGCTAGGCAGTACTGCAGTAGGCACCCACCTTCTCCTATATCTTTTTTTACTTTTCCTTTACTCATCTTTCTTTTCTTTACTTTCCCTTCCAAATAATTCTCTTCTTTTTTGAATATTAATAAACTAATTTAGTACATGTATAACGATTTAAAAAAGAGAAATTAATAAACTAATTACATATAAATGAAAGAAGTTGCTCAAAGATTTTTTTGAATGATATCTTTAAGGGGCTCATTAACAGTTTAATACTTGACCATCTTCCTTAGTTAGAATTGGACGCTGAACAAAAGGATTGTATGTGTGTGTGTGTGGGGGGGGGGGGGGGGGGGGGGGGGGGGATGGTTGTTCTATGGGTGCACGGGAACCCCATAGATTTTTCTAAAATGAACCCGATCCTTAATTTTTCTTCCACTGACTGTATGGTCAAACATAATGAACAATGTTAGACTAAGAACCCATAATATGGTTTCATGTATGTCTTTTGTACGTAAATTCCAGAAAACATTTATCAAAATATACGCAAGCATAAAATTAATGTATGATCAAATCATAACGAACTATGAAAAACTTGGAACCAAACTGGTATTGTTAGATTATGTTCATTCAGCATAAACTATTTCTATGGCTATAGCTCAACAAAAGAAAAACATGTATTAGCATATGAACAAGTGACAATTACATCAACATGAAAACATATTTAGTGAAAGAAGAAACTAAATATGTTGCTTACATAGTAGAGGTTCAGCAAAATAAGTTTTGAAGAACATTCGGGTTGAGCTTCTGGAGAGATGCAGCCTGACCCACTAGCTTGGCAATTAACCCAATTACACGATCCATGTATATACTGTAAAGCCCACACCTGTTTTCTAACAGTTGAAGTCCTTTTTGAGTGTGAAGGATTGAAGTCACCCACTCCTCAAACAACTCTGCAGCAACCATCAAATTTCTCATTTTAGTAAGCAGCTATTTTTTAAGTCTAATATGTACTTCAACGAGTAGCTTATGCAACTTGAGATTTTACAGAAGAGCACACAAACTTGTCTGATTCTACATTTAAAAGCTCATCGTGCACTTTTAAGATAAAATTTGAGTTAGAAAAGTCGACTTCTAATTATGGCAATTCAAATCCTACTACTTACCAAATTCAAAGTTACCAAATTCAGTGTGACTTCCCGAGGATATTTCTATATAGTTACCATCATTTTTACCCAAAAATAACCTGTTTAGAGAAAATATATGCTTACCTGTTGCGAATCCATCTGTCTTTGACCAACTTATCAGGTAATCTGATACCAAAAACTCGATAAGCTGGATCCTGTCAATCAAGTAGTAAGTAAACATTTGACAAACTAATCATAATCCAAAGCATATGTTTCTACTTTCTAGCCATATAATGTGACATTGTACAAGATAATCAATTCTCAACTTTCTACATGAGTGTCAAGAAATTGTCTATAGGCATATCCAAGTGCATGTTACTATATACAATCAGCAAATAACTGTATGCGACAGTTTTCATGTTGGGATATGACACAAATTTCCGTACATAAGATAAAATTTTGAGGTTCAAACCTGAATATACAGTTGGGTTGGCTTTCATATCATGAAAGGTTGGAGCAAAATAATAATGCAGTATAGTAAATACTATCAAGCTTTTCAATGAGTGATTAGCTTATATTTGTAACTAATTATATTCAATAAATAATGCAGCATATGTAAAAGAAGTGGATTAGTAGGAAAGTAGCGAGATGCTGATAGTCAGTAACTCACAAAATGTAGAGACTGCTATGTATTTCAGGGAAAGTTGATTCAAATGGATAAAGAAACAGCAAATTTTCAGCAAGTAAAGAGATTCTTTGAGAAACTGCAAGAATCACTCGCTGTCCAATACATGGCTCACTTCCGAGCTTACGAAGCAAGTGCTGAACATGAAACTGGGTGTCTGTGTGAACCTGACCCGCTCCTGAAATGGAAAAATTGGATAACAATAAGTTAATAAGAAAAGATCAAATCAGTTGCAATTTGATTGAAGTACTGAAATAGTAAACAAAAACAGGATGCCTTATATGATTACCATCTCCTTGTAACGTAGTGCACATTTTTCTAACTAAACGCAGAGACAAGCTGCCAATAATCCCTTCAACTGATTCAGTAATTTTTCCATGGGACGTGATATTCTTTATTGAATCTTCAGGATAGGGCAAACAGAAAAACTGTAAGAATATAATCGTACATGGAACAAGGCAGGGACTTTAAACAAGTTTCAGCTAATCATTTCAAAACTCATATCATAGGTATACTTCATGTTGTTGCTTTCGCAAAGAACAAAATGCCACAACTTACATATATTATCCTAACAGATGCTTTTGATATACTTTAAGCCTTTTAGTATTCAGGATGCTTATGTTGTGGGTATAACTGTATATAACTATACTGCCATTACATGTTCAGTGATAGAGGTTCATCAAGTACAACACTTCAATAAGATCATCATAACGACTATAGTATAAACATACAAAACATACACACAGGGATATACAACAAATTAAAACGAGAAATAGATATACCCAAAATGAAGTCCACAGCTTGGTGTGACCAATTTGCAAAATCAGCATCATCTGGCTGCAACAATAAAACAAACAGGAATTTTTGGTTAAAACGTAGGACTATGCTCACACAATCAGTAAACTAGTAGACTGAAGGACAGAATGAATGAAGCTAATTAAAGCCAAACAAAAACTCTTACATTAGATATAGTATCACATAAGTCCACGAGATAATCAACCGATGCCCTGAGCTGCTCAGTCACCTCATCGTTATTCTCTACCAATACAATCAGCACACACAAATAAATGACCACACTTGTAACATAACTGTGAGTTCATTAGAACGCAGAATTCCTATAATATAAACATTCGCGCTTATAACACTCGTACTAATCCATACCAGACAAATACAACCGTCGCGTTGAACCTTCACTTCTCCTTTTTCTTCTTTCCTTTAGTCTCACTGCAGAACCAAAATATCTTAATTCAAAAATTCGAGTATAATACAGACACACAATCCAGTAACATTTTAGAAATTTACAAAACCTTGTCTGAGGAATCTACGGCGTAAGACATCCATAAATGTACCACCATCTCCTCCTGACATTTCATCATTAGGTCTCAATTCCCCTAAATTATCGAAAAAATAGCATCTACATGAAGCACCTCCTGTCATCATTTCATTATGCATCCCATCTGCAGAACAAAATATACACATCACAATCACAATAAATTAGCTAGAGCCAGTTGTTGTAAAACTCGGATACAATTTACTTGCTACAAAGTCAGTGACCAAGGCGAGTTGAACCGAATCTAGTCGGTCAAAATCGGTCAACTCAGTCAAAATTCGGTTAAATTTTGAATGTACTATTTTAACCGCTAAGCATTTAGGAGCGGTTAGCGTTTCTGATAAATACACTTATGAGTAGGTAGATATATAAATACCTTCGAATTGAAGGAGATCGTGCTGAAGTCGAATAATCTCCAGTTTACGCTATTTTATACATTTTTTTTATAAATTGAATTGGTGTATACCTTTCGTTTCCATTTGATAGCGTCTGAATTGGAGGTTGAAGAAGGTGATTGATCGGAAGGTTTGTTGTTGATGAGCTTGGAACGAAGAAGAGCCATTGCTACTGCCAGTTTTAACTGTTCGCCGGAGCTAGCGACGGCGGCGGCGGTGTTTGTTGCGGTGGTTTGTGACGCTGGTTCAGGTTGTGATGACGTCATTTTGCCCCAAATTTGTAAGCGCGGGAAAGAAAACGTTGAAATTTGGGAGTGTTCGGGGAATCGGGGTTCTAACCGGGTGTGTCTAAATACCAAAATGATTATATAATCATTGAGGGATAAATTAAGTAAATATGACTCTCTACGCTCTGTTATCGTTTTTTATTATTATTATTATTATTATTATTATTATTATTAATGGAAGGGGATGAGAATGGAAATAAAAAAAAGGGGCGTTCTTGAATTTTTTTAAGATGGAAAGGTAGAGGACGGGAAGGTGGGAGGGAGAGAAGGGATAACTTTTGTGTGTATTTCTAATCCGCCCATATTTGAGATGATCAGGAGGGAACTAAGAACATGGGCTTTGGTTAATTACAATTATATCCTTGTTTCTTCATGTACGTCTCATAAAATATGACCTAGTTACAGCAGCCGAACCACAAAAATAACTACAAGAACGAGCAGTTTTTATCAACCCATAAATGCTAGCCATCGCGATGGTTATAATCACATTTCTTTATCAGTTTATTGTTGGTCAAATTTTATAAAGTTCTACAAATTAGCTACTAGTAATAATATCTATTTGCAATATTTTAGCTACACCGATTTGAAATTTGGATGGTTGATTTTTGATAGCATCTATGCAGTTGATATAGCTAAAGAAAACATCTGTCAAAAGATCCATTAGTCAAACAGGTTTTGCTATATTTTTGTTTTTTTGCTGGTGCATGCTATCAACAGTATTCAGAATTCAGGTTTGTTTAGTTTAGGGGTGATCATGGTCCAAAAACCGGACCGGATCGAAGACCTAGTTAAGGAAAAATCATAGACCGAGACCGGACCGAATGTGGTCAGTCCTTCGGTCAGTCCGGTCCAAATAGGCAAGATTTGGCAAGTTTTTTCGGTTTTTTGTCCGGACCGACCAGACCGAAGACCGAATTAACCAAAAAGCCTAGACCGAGGACCGGACCGAATGTGGTCGGTCCGGTCGGTTTTGTCGGTCGGTCCGGTCCATCTGGTCTGTTTGCTCACCCCTAGTTTAGTTTACACGGTTTGTTCAATTCATTTCATGAGTTAATTATGTTTTGAGGGTATATTTATAATTTGGGTAGCTTTCTTTCCTTTCCTTGTATCATAAATAAAAACTTAAGAACATAAATAAAATAATCACTTTTCTCACAGTGTTATTCTTTACTTTCCCCCTCTCATCCCATACCATGAAAAGATGAAGAAATAATTTTGAATTTCTAGGTGCTTTGAGCAAAGCCATATCTATGGCGCAACCGAGTCAACCAATAAAATGTTGCACCATAAGATGGAAAGTTTGTAGCCCAAAATTTGCGGCAATCCCATGCATCTAGTAGTCACCAAAGAAATTTCATTTTCTGTCTATCCGTAGATTTTGCTACTTTTTCCATTGCAAGGTTTAAGATACTCAACATAAAAAAATTATTTGTCATGCCAGAATAAAATGTGAATTGTCAAGGAATTTATAATAGTTTGGAATTTTGCTACCTATTGGATAAGGTACTCGACTACTCGAGAATTATAGTAGTAATAGTCATAGTTTACGCATCACATAAAAGGAAATAATTTGGTTCACAAAACAAGCATAACCAAAATAAACATAGTTTCTAGTGAAATATTAACTCCACTTTTGTTCTTGACAAAAGTTGTAATAAACCATGACTTCTTTAATCATAGACTTCTTAATTACTGGCTGGTTCCAATAGTTGATAATTGTCAGTGAATGAACTCCTTTGTGCTAAACCAGCCGGTATTAGTATACTTGCAGACTAGCCCAGTCTGAACTGCATATTGTCTGCTTCAACATGGATCACTAGAATGCTCTTGCCTTTCACCTATATATCAATACAAAAACAACATTGGGCGTTTTTAGATAAAGAACGTACATAGTTAGTCTATGTATTTAGCAAATACGAACATATCGACTAAAAGATAAGGTTTTGAGAAAAATGCTACCTTTTTCTGCTTTCGAACCCAATTATTTGATCTGAGATCAATAAGATCATCAACCATAGAGCGCAAATGTGGGGCTAGCTGTTGATGTACTGAACACTTCTCTAATAAATGAAAATATAAATCACTCATAAACCTAAAATCAGGATTTGTGGTATCATAAAGTTGTTTGCCTACAATGTTCAAGAGTTGGCATACACCATCCACCTTCACCTCTAGACATAGTTTACTATCAGGCGACTGAAGTACCTGTCAAATGTAAACATGTTACGTATATTTCAGCCAAATGTAGGACCTTATTTACACACGTTACCGTTGAAATGAACTTATTAATATCCAAGGTAGTGTAAGAAACCGTAACATGCCTTAGGCTGAGCTGGAACCTGCCAATAAATAAACCATTTATAGAGTGAAAATAAATTTGATAAATAAAAACACAATAAACAGAAGCTTGTGGAAGTATTACTAACAGTTCCTTCAGATTTGGTCCAGTTTTGGGTCTCAACAAATAATTCAGGTTCCATTTGTTTCGCTTTAAGTAGCTCCTCGGTGATGTCTACAACCTAAAACAGGAGAAAGAACTGACTTGATGCTTGTCAACGATATCCAACAATATGTGTAATGTCAGATTCTATAGAAATAAAAAAGATACGTTGATTGTGCATGAGAAACTTTTTACTTACAGAAGTATCAAACTAAAAGCACCCAAAGGATATATGGCTCAAAACGATGCAAAAAAGTGCTAAAAAGAACTGCTTTTGTATACAAAAAAACAAGGGTTGAGTGTAGTATGGTTTTGATATTGGATTTAAAGAGATACAAGAGTTAACATATATACATACAATAAAGTTAAATAATTATTCAAACATTTAGACCAGAAAAGAAGCTCAATGCATTGTTCGATATATTACCTCCCTAAGTTTTAACATCTGGTCTCTGGTGTAACGGAAACGTTCACAAAACTCGAGACTGGAACTATTGCTCTAAAATAAGATAAAAACAAGATTAAATACAAAAAATTACTAACGAGAAGATCGAAAAAATACGGTTAATTGCTTGTGAATGTATTTGCCACTTTTTCTAACTCTGTGTAGCGAACAAAAATTTTTTCTCCTTTATACCCATATATACTTTTGAATTTCGATCTTTGTATGTATTGATGACCAATTGTCAGTATTGTTTGACCATTTTCCCCCTACCCCGGTTAATAGGAGTGTGTGAATTAAAGGGTAAAATGGTCAAACGTACAAAGGTCATGCAAGACACACAAAGATCGAAATTCAAAAGTACGGGTATAAAGTAGAAAAAGTTTTTTGTTCAAGTAGTTGGTTCAAAACATTATACAAATTAAGATCAATATGATCCAAAACATTATACAAAGATCAATATTGTCCCACCTTCATCTCTAGACATAGTTTACTCTCAGGCCATTGCAATAAAAGCATCTGTAAAAAATAAACATGGTAAGTTGTAGCTAAAAGCACGACAATATATACACAAATTGCTATCGAATGAACAGTTAATATTCAAGTCATTAGTGTAAGAAACAGCATAGGTAGCAGATAAAACCTTAATAACTTCATGAACAACTCCCTCTGTAAGTATTTTCTGTATAAAAAGGCCACCAACAAAGCAAATGTTTCCAATGGTTCGAAGTCTAGTCAATCTTGGCAAATCTGGATCTTCCAACAATTTGTGACTGCCTTCAAAAGTTTCTTGGCATTTATCTAAGAGCAATCGCTTGAACGTGATATCTTGATCATCAGATGGAAATGACGGGAGCTTCTTAATGAGATCGGAACACAGTTGAGCATACATAGTGTAAAGACTAGGCTCAGCAACAGCATTGTCATGTATCAACATAGTAACCCTCTAATTTGCATGAAATATGTAATCAAGTTATTAATCATCCGTATATATTTTAGCATTTTTGTTTCACATTCCATTTGCATATAATATGTATGTAGTATAACAAACATGATTTTCTTGCATAAAATACCAAGGTACTTTTTCATTTGTCCCTCTTTGAGCTACTATATTACGGAGTAGTTTTTGGCTTTTTGCACATCAATATAAGTTGGTTTTGTGTCCCTTGGAAACCCATAATCTTAGTAATTCTCATAAGTTTTCACTATTACATTTTTATAAAGAAATTCAGCACTTTTGTATAGTATGAAAAGTATCATATTTTCAAAGTCTACTTTTAAGGTTATTTGCTCAAAAACTAAATAAAATAGAGACTAATGAAAAAGTAACGTTTGTTTTATGCAAGAAAAAAACACTTGCAAATATTAATGACATATATATGAAACAAGATTAGTAGCAGACGCCCGACACGCGTAAATTAACCTTTAGAGTATCAACTGAAGTGATCTTTGAGTTGAGAAGTAGGTCCTTGAGGAGATCAAATCTCAACTTGTTCACCACGCTGAAATGTCAAAGGGAGTCATTTATTTGATAGCATATATTTCTATACATTCTTATATTAAAAACTGAAAATCACTTACCGATCAACTTCATCTAATTTGCTCTCCAACTCCATATCTCCAACTGAATATGAAGTTTTTTCTTATGTGTAAAACTTAAGAAAATAAATACTGTATTTCTTTAGTAAATATGACAAAAGAGTCATTGGGAAGAGACAAAGTTTGTGTGTAGAATTAATTTTAATTTCCAAATTCGAGGGGGAACAGACGATTGGTTTTCTTTTATTTTATTTTCTTTTTTAAGTATTTAATTTTATTAGTTATCTTAAACTTAAATTTAGTACATGTATAGCGATTTAAAAAAGAGAAATTAATAAACTTATCGCATACAAATGAAAGAAGTCGCTCAAAAAGTTTTTTGAATGACATCTTTAAGGGGCTCATTAACAGTTTAATACTCGACCATCTTCCTTAGTTAGAATTGGACATTGAACAACATGCCCATCAGATTTATTAAAAAAAAAAAAAAAAAAAAAAAAAAAAAAAAAAAAGCATTGTACAACTTTGGTGAAATGATAGGCCTGTGGATTACAAAGAGGTGAACAATCTACATAATAGTTTGCTTGCTATCAAGAGAAACTGTATGTCAAGTAACTAAATCGAGAACGGATATGGTTTTTGAATATCAGTTCAGATTTGGATTTTGTGTTTCAATGAATCTTATCGAAGTTAAAGGGTTATTAACAATGAGTTGGAGCACTGCTGCACTGGTCAGACTGTAATGACAAAAGAACTGTATGGTCAAATGATAAGAACAATGTTAGAGTAAGAACACATACAATGGATCCACATTGCCTGATACACTCAGACTAAAGATAAAAGGGATCCACATCCACCTAGTTAAACTTGCAACCAATCAAAGGTTCAGGTTTTCTAAATTAAGTTTCGTTTAAATCATAACATCTACAGGTAGTTCCATACAAGAACAAGAGAATGAATAAAACCGATGGATCTAATGGCAAGAGTGTCCGCCAGCTAGTCACGATCTGCCTCCTCAATTTCTTCATCCTCTGGTACACCTCGCATATAGAGAACATTATTACATCTGCAAAATAAAAACATAAACATCAATCTTTAGCCAAGGATAAAAACAAGATATATAAAATATCACACAAGTGCAGTGAAATCACAAAGTTTCAACAAGGCAATTCTGCATTTCTACTAAGTATTTAGGGGGCGGGGGGGATTCAATAGACGTATAGTTCTTGTAATCATATTCAAATTTTATTAGTTCGACGCCAGGGCTATCTAAAAAGGGTTAAACAAAACGCTGGTGAGCCAACCAGATCTGACACATTTCAGCAAGCATAAAGTGTCCTAGCAGGTCCAATACTTTGACAGCAAACTAGTTAAGTACTAGTTCCAATACAGCTCACTAGCGCTTCTTATTCCTATTGGTCAAATGATCATATAAGTATTTCTTGATCAAAGAAGCACAGAATCGTGCTCTACTTCATGAGGGTATAAGATCACCTCAACTATTAAAAGCCCAAGTCGAGTCAAGGATGACAGCACAAGTTTCACACAGCGTGAACTACTCTAAAGTGTATACCCAAAAAGCATTATAAATTTTCTCGGTCAAACTTATAGTTTCCCTAAATGTATAATAAAGTACATCAACTCAAGCATACCTGATTAGAATCTCTCCAAGGCTTCCAGTAAACTGCCCATCAACATATTCTTCCGAGTTCGCCAACTGGAAAAATAAACAGTTCTATTAGAGGCACAAAATATAGTTGATAACATAAGACTTTTCAAACTTCTATATTTATAGATAAAATGTGTTGAAACAAAAAGCTTAATCTTGTTTGCTTTTAATCATAGGCGATGAAAAGATGACCAGTAGGAGGCTCATCTACCATGATAACAAGATGCAATCCAATTACCTAGTACAACAGTTGAGTTTTAACTCTAACGAGTCAATAATTGCCCAAAGTGTATCTTTAATGCCTACAAATTCCTAAATCATGTTATGCGACAATATATAGTTTTTGAAATTTATAATTACCAAAATTTAAGACCAAAAAGTGTTTTATGTCATCAAAACGACAAAACCCAACCTACAAGTTTCGACCTGAATCCAATTTAACATATTACCCAACCCGCCCGTTTTGTCACCTTAAGAAGCAAACTGACAAAATACAATACGAGATACTCACCTATTCACTATAAAAAAAAAAAAAAAAAAAAAAAAAAAAAAAAAAAAAAACATATGCATTTAAGCACTAACAATAAGGCACAGTGCAAAAAGAGCAAGGTTGGATCAAGTGGTTAACACTCTTGCCACTGGAGACAGAGGTCAAGGGTTCGATCCTCACCCCTTGCAAGGTCGGAGGTCCTTTTCTACCTTTGGTAGAACCGGAAGCAACCTCTCTACCTTAGGTAGGGGTATGGTTGTCTACGTCTCAACCTCCCCCATACACCGTGGAAGACGGTATTAGGACCCATAACCCGTGGAAGATGGTATTGGGAGTTACTTTACTTTACTTTCTAATAAGGCACAGTGCAAACATTACGACTAATGAACACAAAAGCAAACAAGATGAGTGTTTACCTGCAAATTCATGTAGGAATCGACAGAGACAAGATAACCTTTGTACTCCATTCCCCATTTGAGCTTCACGATGACAGGCTTCCCAGTCAAGTTGTTCAAAAATGGTTTCGGGTTAACTGGTACGGTCTGCAATGCTCAAACAAATTAGTTCCTCGATTCATAAACCATAAACAATACTCAAAAAACACTAGTATCGCAGAATATTCACTATTATAACAACATACAAACACAGCATTTTAAATTTAGTAACCTTCAACCTAATTTAACTAGGGGTGAGCATCGGTCTAAGACCGGCCAAGACCGAGACCGAAATAGCCAAAAAACCTAGAACGTGGACCGGACCGAATGTGTTTGGTCCGGTCCAAGAAGGCAAAATGGTCGGTTTATACGCCGGACCGGACCGGAATGAACCCAGACCGAAATAAGGAAAAATTCCGGACCGAGACCAGACCGCTGGTCCTTCGGTTCGGTCGGTTTTGGGTCTGAGATGCTCAGCCCTAACTTTAACTAGTAAAATTCATAAACAAACTTTGATTAAAATAAACGAATGTAACCTAGTTAAAATATCAATACGATTATATGAAAACGATAAATCAATAGTTAATGAATCAAAGAAGGACTACTTACGGCCATAAACGATTGCAGCTGGGACAGAGAGGGTTTAGGGGTTTTTTTCTTTTCTTTTTAAGGTTCAGTCAATTGAAAAAGAAAATATATTAAGGGCGCATTATACTATCTATATAAAAAGCAGGCGCTAAAGGCCAAAAAAAATGAACAGTACTTGCTTACGGAAGTTGAACGGGCCACTTTGTGGTGCTCATTTGTTCTTTGTACAAGGTGGTACTACCCAACTGTTGGTAGTGGTCCATGTGTTCAATGGGTATTGGCTACAAGTGAGTACCCCAACTATAGATGTTCCTGTTGAACACCCTAATACGGGTGTAATTACCCCGTTATTTTTATTACTACTCCGTAATATATACTCCAATTCCGTCAATACACTCACCGCCTTTCTCCTTTAGTAACTACTACCGTATATAATAAAACACACACCACAGGATTCCAGAACAATCATTCATCTTCTTCTTCCACCATCTCCCAATTCTAGATTCATCCATTTTTCCCACAGCCCCACTCATCAAACGCATATACAAAACGAAACCACAAAATCACTACCCTTTTGATCGGACATGATAATGAGAGGATACAAAGCAAACGGGTGTTGAAGCTCCAAAAAAAGAGTTGATAAACTAACTAGGTTTAATTATGACCTTTTATTTTTTTATTTTTTATTTTTTATTTTTTTAATTTGAACCATTTAATTGGGTTTTTTGTTTTCAGATTTTAGAGCGATATGGGTTCTTCGCAGCAGGTACCGATTCATGGATTTGGGGTCTCAATTGCAGTGGTAGTGTATTGGTGGTGTTCTTGCCTATGATCCATGGTATACACTTCCTCTTTTACAGCTTTCTCTTCATTTACAATTAATGATCTAATCTTTTTGGTTACTTTACTGTTGGTAAAGAAGAGTCCCAGTGAGATTAAGGGTTAACAAAAAAAATACTGTATTTTTTTAATAAAAAAACTTGGGTGTTGTTTCCTTGCACACCAAATGTCCGACGAAATGTCTTAAGTGAAAATTGCAATGAGAGTTTTGTTTCTTTTTTATACTTACAGCTGGAAAATGAAGAGGCTATAAGTTGAAGTTGATACCACATAAGCCGACTAAAGTGAGCTTATGAGCTTTTTAGAACTCAAATAAGCCCGGAAATCGATAAGAAAAGCTAATCAAAACACCCCCATGATATATTATATACATGACCATGTGAGATGATTAATCAGGTAGACATTTAATCCTAAATTGACTTTGGTTTGTTTTAGTAGAAATGTGATATACATGTATAGCTAGATGGTTAAGGTATACATGTATAAGTAGGTGAAATGAATGTGCTACATACGTATTCACTTTTTCACTTTATACACTTAGTTGTATGTAAATTTGTTAATGGCAAGAACTGAAATTTCCATTGATGTTTGCACTTATATTGAAGTCGTTTTTTGGCATGCCTTTTATGCTAAAGCAGCCATTTCGGTTTTTTCAGGCGATAGGCTGTGATCAATGTTTGCGGCCACGGCGGGCATGTCCTGTTTTTACGGTGCGTACTTATCTGAGCCTCATTGTTGCATGTGTTTTTTTTGGATATAATAGGTTGTGTTGAGACTTGGTGGGTTTGGCTAAACTTGAGACTGTCCATATCTCAACACATTCACATGTATGTTTTATAGAATTGACCATTCATGTTATGCCTAACGCCCTTTTCAAAGGATTGTTTGGCTCAAAGATATCTGTAGATATTGGATACCATATTAGCCGAATAGGGGGTTCTATAAATTGCTTTTTTAATGTGATTATTTGATTTTTGGGATTTTGATGTCTTCGTTTCATTTCAGCCATGTAGATATCTATTGTGGTTTGCTCTCTCGCCTACCAAAAGCTGAGCAAGAAGTGTCTGAGGTACACTATTGGAATGCAACATGTGTTGCCATGATTTGTAATGTATAGAGGTTCGTCGTTGCCTGATATAAACTGAAGGGCAAGCCTTTGTGTAAAAGTTGTACTCTTTATAAAAACAATTAATAAACTTTATTAATGTTGTTCATTTGTGTAGGCTTGGAGCCATTGTTGAATATATTGCAGACGTAGGGTTGTATATATTTTTACTGGAAAGACCGGGCTTGGGGGTTGGTCTCAGTGGTCAACGAAAATAATAAATCAGGTTACATGGTCTATGCGATGAAAATCGAATGACTTCATTAATATGCCATTTAGGGCTTGCATTATATCGGACAAGTGGTGAAAACTCGGTGCTATATGACCATGATCTAGAGAGGTAATTTTCTGCCTTCTTCTACCTATACTTTTTACGTTTTGCAACCCTTCTGTTTACCAACTAACGACATAACAAACTAAAATGATAATTTCTGTTTTGTACAGCTACGTGCTATTTGACAAGGAAGGCCATCAAGTTCCTCAGAAAATAGTTATCAAAGTTGGAGAAGCATTTAAGAAAATCCTCAAGGAGGTTGGTACATATGTTTGCTGTTTTTTTTCTTTTCTAAAAGGATCATCTATTTCATGTTTCCGCTAAATGAGTTATTTCTTTTATTGACTCAAAAGGTGAGGGACGAAAATCAACGTGATATTTCCGTTCTCCAGGCAATATCAATGGTTTTGGAAAAACATCCATAATTAAGGTATATAAAATGCATTCCTAGAAATGTCTTAACATGAACATCCCATATATATATACATGCATTTTTTTAATGCAACTTACATTATATACATCCTCCTGCAGACAATAAGGAATAGCATACAAAGTTCTGCAATGGTATATTTGTAGAATGGAAGCTTGGTTTACTGCAGATTTAGATATTGTATCTCTAAAAAACTGGGATGAGGTGAGTCATCATATTTTTATATAAGTCCAGTATCATTTATTTTGGATGCAAACTGCGTGTTTGAAATATGGGAACCAAAGCTTTTGTATAAGAAGACGCACGAAACATGCAATTTACTTCAACCTAAGGGCTACTAATCTCGACAGGTTTGCGCCAGCATTTTAAATTGCAATTATGGTTAGTTTCCATCTAAATTGATGATCATTACGATATATACCCTTGATACTTAATGGAGTGAATGGGAATCAGATTTGTGGACCTTTTTTGGTTGTAAAGTAATAACACTGTTCGTTTCATTCATAGTATTTGTGTTTGTGATTGTTTTGTTTTTTACTTTGTGCTTAAATCTCTCATTTAGCAAAATGTATGAGTGGAGAAAAACGGGCGGGAACAGTTCCCATTAGATTGGTAAGCCAAATCAGGCTTTACCTTTTGTACCACTTTGTACTCTAATAACGCAATCCACCCTAATACTTTGAGTTAGGCTGCATAAGTTTTTTGATGGTGATGTTTGTTTTTATTCAGATGGGGTCGTTAGAACTGGCCCGTGCTATGGAAACTGAACGTGCAGGAACGACTGACCCTCATTCTCACTGTGAGTAACAACTTCTTCTTAATAAATGTGAAATGGTTTCTTTATAAGCTACCATTCTATATTTGACATGTTAAAGATACAACACAATATGTTGAGAGTTCATGTTATCGAAAATTCCAATAAAACAATAACTTCTAGATGCATCACAGTTGAGTTTTGTTTTTTTTTTCTCATAATGTTTGATTACGTATGATAGAATCAGTTATCCTAACAACCCCTGATAACAACATCCTAAGCCTAATTACCTACTGAAATTAGCTATTAAACCAGGCGCTAATAAGCATGCTTCAAGGTTAATTATTTGCTACAATAAGTTATCGAAACAGCCCCTACATCAAGGTATCATATATAACAAAAGCTACCGAACCTCGAAGAACCAGAGTGAACTAAAGCGTAGATCAATTTTGTCATCTGGGATGTTTGGCTATGCATATTTTTTTTTTTCCTATTTTGGACAAGCTTATTTTTATTTATTTTTTTATATTTAGTCATTGTACTTATGATCGTCTAATATTGTGATTCAATACAAGATTGTTGTATGTCCTGTTCATTCATTTTGTAACAGATTAGTTTTAGTTGCTACATGGGTAATTGTTATAGTATATATTTAAAATCATGTTACGAACTTACGATGATGTCTATTATGGTGGTGTATGCATGTTCTATAATGTGGACATCTGAATGAAAAGTTGATTAACAATAAGAAATTGACCATAGAGAAAGATACCTTGCAGCCATGCTATAAGCATTTTACTTTGTTAACAAAAAACTATGATGACTGTGAGTTACTTAAGTGATCAATTCAAGGATGATGAAGCCATTTTACTTCCTAAAGTTTGTAACTTTGTTTGCCTCAAAAATGGAATCCTCACCAACCAGCATCTTCAAACAACCCTATTTTTTTCAAGTAGCTATCCCTCTCTCTAAATCCATGGTAACATTTCCCTCACTGGGCACAAGGATGATTTGACCTTTAAACTCACCAGTTTAAGTCTTATCTTTTCTATTATAACTTCCAATAAGTTTTCATAACTTTTG
Organism: Artemisia argyi; assembly: GCA_030686995.1. Classification (NCBI taxonomy): domain Eukaryota; kingdom Viridiplantae; phylum Streptophyta; class Magnoliopsida; order Asterales; family Asteraceae; genus Artemisia; species Artemisia argyi. Next base: position 171,457,730 of record CM060705.1, on the reverse strand, counting down.
ATCTCATTAGTGAATAGTCTTTTGTATTTCTCATGTCTTACCAAAAAATAAAATAAAATAAATTGTACCTTCTGTTATTTTTGGCCTAACATATATGGCAACAATACGATGTATGGAAATAGGAATGTGAAGCCGACGCAAAACATTAACATAACTTTAATAAACAGAAACACTGGCGCCCCGCAGCAACGCGCGGGCTTACCTGCTCGTTTGGTATAATGGGTGCACCGGGTGTTGAATCAAAAACTTTTTTTTTTTTTTTAATGACTTTTTTGTCGGTCACAGTAAAACCTATTAAAGACAGGGGATCCATATAGTACATGTTATTTTTAAAGATCAAATGGTTAGATGACTTAGATCTCAACCATTTAACACGCTTTCATCCAAAGGCCCTAATCAAATTTAAAATTTACACTAAAGGGGAAATTTGGTCCAATATTTTCCCCCCAATTTATCTTATTTCACTTCTCATATCACGCTTCATAATAATAACTGCCAATACATACACACACCAACCACGATCCACAAATATCAAAATCATCATTCATTCATTCATCACAAATCACCAGATTCATTCATCAAATTAGTTCGAAAATCATTCAATTACACTATATTTAGTCATCAAATCCGATCCAAAAATCATCAAAAATCCATCCATTAAATTCATCATATTAGGTCGAATATCATTCAATTATAGTATATTCATTTGTCAAATCCGTCCGAAAATCATCAAATTCATTAAAATACGATTGAAAATCATCAATATCATCCAAGCTATGGATAATATTGGAGAAGTTATACATGTTCAGGTTGTTGAAGGTAGTGCAGGCAGTGTTTGTGATGCTGAACAAATTGAGATTGTTGAATTAGGTAGCGTTAGTAGCGTAGGTATGGTTGTTGATTCTGTTTAACAAAATCATAATGTTGAAGGAGGTAGCGAGGTTATGAGTGTTGATGATGTTGCACGAGTTCGAATAGTTGAAGAAGGAATACTCGCTATGAATGATGTTGGTGATGCTGAACGAGTTCGGTTTATTGTTGAAGATGATCTCAGAAGTGGTGAAACACATGATGAAAATGAAACACGTGTTAATGGTAAATCATTTGTGATTTTATTAAATTTCTTTAGTTTTAAGGCATATAGTGAGATCACATGTGATTTGTAGTAAATCACATGTGATTTGAAGTAAATCACATGTGATTTAGATATGTATAGATAGAGGTTAGAATTTACAGTTACTACAATCACTTGGGATTTGTGGTAAATCACAGGTGATTTGTGGTAAATCACAGGTGATTTGCGGTAAATCACATGTGATTTATGGTAAAACACATGTGATTTTGCAATTTTAAAAAATAACGTGTTTCTTTTTTAACAAATCTGATTAAAACAAACTTTAACCTTGTATATTTTTTAGAAGCTGTGACAACACCTAAAGCGAGTTTAGTAATTCATAAAGAGACACCTGGGGTTCAGTTTATTGGCAACCTAATATGGAACCAGAATTAATGCCGAAAGAGGAGACTTACTTTGACACACTAGATGATGCTATAAGGATGTATAAGGCTTACGCTCATAGAGGTGGATTCGAAATAAAGCTTTCATCACAAAGGAAAACTAGAATTGGTTTTGTACAACTTAAGTATCTGATATGTAACCGTGAAGGAAAACTTAAGAACATCAACATAGATACTTTAAAAAGCATAGGAAACGATAAGCCTATTCGAAACAGGAACCTACGGGTAACTGGTTGTATGGCACGTATTAAGTTAGATTTGGATCCTATTTCTGGAAAATACAAAGTAGTCAAATTCAATCCTAGGCATAACCATATGCTTTGTCCGAATGTATATCGACATCTCTCTAAGTCGGAGAGAAAAATGGTATACTCTGAAAAGCTCTTTGTCATGAAAGCTAAAACCGCAAATATAGGTGCTACTGTAGCTCACCATATTTACAGTAGCATGAAAGGCTATGACTTAGTTCACGGGTAGGTTATGGATTTTAAGAACTATTGTAGGGAATTTAACTGTTTTATAAGGGAAGAGGATTCTCAAATGCTAATTAACAAGATGGAAAACAGAAATACGTATGTTCCAAACTTTTCTTTTCACTACAAAGTAGAAGACAACGAGCTAGTTGCATTGTTTTGGGCCGATGAGGTAGTTTGCGTCAAGGGCGACGACCCTGTTAAATTGACACATACGTCCTGCCCTCCATCTCAAGAGTAGAGCAACATATCAGCTGGACGTAAGGGTTTGTCCCTTTCTCCACAAAGCCCGATGTCAACTTCTTTACGAGCCGAGATACCCGACCGAGAACAGATGTCAACAAGTGTATGACGCACCACATTATGCCAATGTTTAATACCAATAATACCAGCGTATGTTACAACATGGTCCCCATAAATATCCCCCGTAAAGACCATGGAATAAGCTGAACACGACATCTGAACAGAAAATAGGGAAATACCTAGTCGATAGCATAACACACGAAAAACAAACATATAAACGTTAAGATAAATATATTATAAGACCACTTACAAAATTAATATGAATTTATAAATTAGATTTGTTTAGCTATTTATTTACATAATATTAGTTGTATACTATTACTACCTCCATCTTAAAATTATTGTTATTAGAGAGAAATTACAAAGTTTAAAAAAAGTAAGGGCACTTCAATTTTCAACCACCAAAATAGAATATTCCTCCACTAGATTTTCTAGTTTTTACTTAATAAAAAAAGTGGACAATTATTTTGATACATCTTAAAAAGGAAATATGAACAATAATTTTGAGACGGAGGGAGTATATAATAGAAGCGGTTCGGTTTGATTTTTTACAGTTCGGTTTTTGGACAATCCAAAACCGAACCAAATTTTTTTTTTGTTTTTGTAAAATTAAAAACCAAACACCGGCTTTTAATATTCAAGTCTTTAATAAAAAAAATGGATAATTACACAGAAATATATCTAACTTGTCACCTTTTGTAGTTCTGTATATCATATCTTACTATTTTTTTAGTTCCATGTACTCAACTTTTGAATTCATGTAGTTCCATGTACTCAACTTTGCAAAGTCACCACCAATTGAGACGGATATACACAAAAGTTGAGTACATAGAATTCAAAAAAAAGTTTAATAGTACACACAACTGATCACCCTGGTACACATAACTAAGTGAATTCAAAAGTTGAGTACATGAAACTACAAAAAAATAATAATAAAAAAATAGTTCGATACACAGTGATGATACATAAATTCACGGGCTTTTACGACGGGACGTTGCTTCCACAATGCTTGCCCTGTTTTATCTGTATCACTCAATGAAAGAAAGATAGTGTTAGGAGTAAGACGGGACTTTCTCCCCGTATTAAGCTCCGACGCTCAAGTCAGATGGCATAATTGATGAGGCAAAAAATGAACCACTTTTAGGGGGTCATTTAAGCCCGGAATTGAACTTATTTGATCAAATATTGCCCTAAATCGTTCCTTCTGTGATTTTAGGTACTTTGGGAGTGAAATCTGGAAAAGGAAGCAATTCAGACGTTTTTGGAGCATAAAAGTGAAGAAAACGCCAAAGTCTTAATTTTCCTTGCTGGGAACAGCAGGTGACGGCGTCAAGAAGGAATCCTTGACGGCGTCAAGAGCAATTTTCCATGACGATCCAGTACAGATTTGACGGCGTCACGAAGTAGGGCGTCAAGAGTAAAAGTCATGACGGCCTGGAAATGCACAACACATGACGGCGTCAGAAGTAGATCAAGGCAGTCCGAGAAGAGTTTTGGCGGCAAGGTGACGGCGTCACAAGTTTGGTCTTGACGCCGTCAGACCCTATTTCCTATATATAGTTTTCTAATTTTCACATTAAAAAGAGAGAAGTTTTGGAGAAACCCTAAGTACGAACTTGGTGCGAATTTTACAGGTTTTTCAAGGGTTCTAAGCCCTTGATACCTTTCATGTGTAATTGAGATAAGTATTCTTTTAATTCAATCAATATGTCTATGTGTTGGTTGTCTATATCTTGTTCTTGTCTTAATTCCATCATGCTAGGCTAGATCTATCTTGTGTTTGCTTGGATCTAATGAAACCTAGATGTTAATTATGTGTTGATTACTTGTTTATATTTGTTTTGGATGAATGAATTTGATGTTAGGCTTAAGAAAACTGGCAGATCTCCTAATGGTAACATGCTTGAATGTCTTAGGAAACATGAACCGATGTGCACTAGGTCTTTATTGGTTGTATTTAATGCATGAGCCACTGTTTATAATCCCTACGGTTATGCCGGGCATGGCATAGGAGGAGATAAGAGCTCATAGAATTGGGGAGTTAAGTGCGCCACCCCATGAATGATATTAAGGAATACAATCCGTCATCCATGCAACTATTTCAAGTAATTAACGTGTAAAAGATGTCTAGGGAGTAGTGAAATCTAAGTAAACACATTTTCTCCACTCATTGCTCACAACCTTAGTATAACTTAGTTTATTTTCATTTCTAGTATTTTATTTTGATTGCATCTTTAGTATTGGGTTAGTTGACTAGCAACTAATTCCGCCCAAATCCTTCAAACCCGAGATTTTTACTTGCTTTCTAAAAAAATATAAAAATACAAAAATAATCACCCCTCACCTTTAGAACTAGTATTTAGGTTTTCTAATCCTAGCGACACTATTCCCAGCTGAACGATCAATCCCCCGGTACTTGTCACTATACTATACTACAACGATCAGGTACACTGCCTGGTGGGGGTTGTAAGCTTCTCGGGATCCCTTGAGAGGTAAAGCCTGGTGCGATTCCCACGTATCAAGTTTTTGGCGCCGTTGCCGGGGAATAGTTATTGTCTATGTTAGAATCTCTTTTTATTAGGTCTACTTGCTAGATTCCTTTCTAGTAAGATTTTATTTTTATTTTTTAGGTTTTCTTTAGTCTATCTTATTTTTTTGTGCCTTTGTTCGTAACTCTTCACCACCCGACATCATGGACAACGGGAACATCTTTGAACCCGTCATCCCACCACAACAAAACCCACCATTAGAACCCCTTAGGCCCCGAACCTTAGGAGAGTACTCCCGACCTAGCCACCAAGGCTACCGAAACACCATTGAGCTCACCGGAGCCAATGTGACCCCCTTGCGATCCGACACCATCCGGTTGGTGCAAAGCGGATGTGCATTCCATGGACTTCGTTCCGAAGATCCAAACCAACATCTTAAGGACTTCCTCAAAATTGTAGATTCCATAGACCTAGGTGTTGAAACTAGAGAGACAACCCGATTACGCCTATTCCAATTCTCTCTACGGGATCAAGCTAGTCAATGGCTTGAGCGTTTACCCGCGGGATCCATCACCACATGGGATGATCTCACCACTCGTTTCCTTGCTCAATTTTTCCCACCGGGGAGAACTACTAAGCTTAGAAATGACATCTTGATGTTCCAACAACGTCAAAATGAATCTCTTTATGAAGCATGGACTCGTTTCAAGGACTTACTCCAAAAAGTCCCTCATCATGGCATAGATCTTTGGCTCCAAGTCCAAATCTTTTATGACCATATCGACATCTCCACGAGGCGAGCCATTGACCAATCGGCCGGTGGTAAGCTACGTGATCTAAGTGCGGAACAATCATGGGAACTCATAGAAGATCTTGCTCTCTATGACAACGAAAGTTAGAATGATCCCCGTGATTTGAACAAAACGGTCAAGGCAATATCTTTGCCTTCGAACAATTCTAGCACTCCCGACCGTAGGATCATGGAACTTGAGGACCAAGTCAAGTTTCTCATGAAATCTTACGAAGCTCCTAAACCTTCAAGCCAAGTGAACAAAATCACTTCTTCATGCGAATTATGTAGTGGTCCCCACGACACTCGTGATTGTGTGGAACTCCCCGGAACAGCTTTTGCGGACTACGCATCCACGCGTACCGACGAAGCGGGAGATAAGTGGTACACTTTCAAACCCAAGCCAAACACTTACGGTGATTCATACAACCCCTCTTGGAAAAATCACCCAAACCTTAGGTGGAAACAAAATCAACCTAATTCTTCCAATCCGCCTAATCGTTACCAACCGAACGTTCCACCATCCAACCGTACTTTCAACAACAATCCTTCTAACAATTATGGTAGTACCAACAATCTTGAAGGGTTGATGTCTAAGTTTATGGCATCTCAAGAAGCTCGCATAGCTAGGTTTGAAACCGAATTTAACCAACAACAAACGGAGATGACCAACAAGATGGACAACTTGTTGAAAGCCCTCAACAACCAAGCATTAGTCACACCTAGGAAGGACACTAGGGACACCAATAACGGAATCCAAATTAAGAACCCCTCATCATCCAAACATGTTCACTTTGTCAATGTTGTCACCATTAAGCCAATAGATAAGGAGATAGAAGAGAGTGACAAGGATGAAGTTAGAGTAGAAGCCGAGACTAAGGATGAGAGTAGGGAAGTTGAGGTTAAAAACGAAGAGGAATTAGAGGAGGTAGAGCCTATAGAAAAGTACTTTGATAAGTTGACCACCAAGGAAGAACGGGAATACCATAAAGATTTATTCGATAGTCCCGAGAGACCATATATCCTTGGCACCCCCTTATCAAAATGGGAGACCCCTCCAACATTAACATACCCTGCAACATAGGGCATATGCATGTATGGAAAGCTTACATCGATCCTAGATCTCCCGTTAACATCATGACTAGGACTTATTACAATTGGGTGATGAAGAAACAACTCGATTTTAGGATGATGCCCAATAGGAATTTGATAAGTAATTTTGTAGGAAGAGTGAAGGGATTGCATGTGATTATAGGAAATCTCACTTATGAGATCGATTTTATGATAGTTGAAGACACTCGTCCAGTGATAGATGCTTGCCTAAGCCAAATAATATTTGGAAAACCATTTGTTGAGGCCACTAGGATGAGTCATGACCCGACTCTAGGGATAGTTAGATTCAAGGGAGAAAATGATGAATTTGCCTATCAAATGCCCTACAAGATTGAGCAATACCGTCTTCTCTCTAATTTCGAAAAAGAACACAAGCAAGCAGCTTATTATAGGAATGAAGAGGATAGACGTAGAGGAATAGAGTATGTAAAGAATAGAATGCTTGGTTTCTACAAAGAATGCTTGCAACTAGGTCCGGAATACAAAACTGGTTTAGAAGACGACCTAGAGAGTGGAACCAATGATGAGGTCACGTAGTAACCCATGACCTTGAGTCTAGCTACAAGACTCGTAAATAAAGAAAAGCGCTTCTTGGGAGGCAACCCATGTTTTGTGTGATTTTATTTTTGTTTGTTTGTTATTTGCTTCCGTATGCATGCTTTATTTTTATTGTTGGTAGATCATGTTTCTCAATTAAATAGTGGAAATACTTTACTTTGTTGTTTTGGCCTAGTCTTAACTCCACCTAAAAGTATTTTTGCAAAAAATAAGTGTAAGGGGAAACCCCAAATATGTTTTTAAGAAACAAACCGATCATGATTCTCCACAATATTAAATGAACATGTGTATTCGTATTTGTTAGTGTCAAATGCTTGTATTGAGTCATATTGAAGTTTTGCAGGATTTTCCAGGAAGTAGGACCAAGTTTTTCCAGAAATTTTCCGGAAACTTAACATAAGAATTTCTGCAGGTCACTTCTGACGGCGTCAAGAGTTAACTCTTGACGGCGTCACGTTTAAAAATCTGGAAATTTTACCAGTTTTGTTTTTCTAACGGAGTCTTATGGTTTTTGTTAATTATTAAGTTTTATAATCTCCAGGAAATCTGCAAACTTCATTCCACAAGCAATATATCTTATCTTGTTTTCTAGGATTTAGTAACTTATATAGGATGCCGCCGATTTTATGCGAGGTTGTCTTGTCTATTTTCTCAGGTTTTACAGGTTATGTATGACAAGAAGATGATTTATTTTTCTGGAAGGGAAGCTTTGATTGTTCATTTTCTTGGAGGAAGATTTAACCTGGTCACCTTATTATCCATACCGAGCAAATCAGGGGAGTATTTGATTTCATTCTTTTTACTTATTTCACTTTTACATTCTTTACTTGAACATTGGGGACAATGTTCATCCTAAGTGTAAGGGGAGGGTAAAAAGATGATACCTTACATATGCACTTTCGCTTGAGTTTGTTTTGTTTAATGGTAGATGTGTAATAAAACTATGAGAAATACTTGTTAGTGCAATTTTAGCGCCAAATTTAAAATTTTTTACAACATTTAGGAGTGAAACTTTAGCCATAGCAAGCTTCTCATGGATAGGAGATTGTATGACTAGCACATAACCGTATATTCAGAAAAAATTTCCACCCAAATACGTGAGGTTCGCCTTTAGATTTGATAGGAAAAGGATTTATTTTTAGTGCTTATGAGTGTACCGGTAGCATTTAGATTCTAGAACTTGCGTTAGTGATGCATCCCGAGACCGCTAGTGAGACTACATTCGTGTAGTAGGATTTACTACATGATAAGAGGCATTAGGATCACCCTTGTGTTAAATCCGTATCATAATTACTTGACCATTTAAGTCATATTACTTGGCTAGTTAAGTCAACTAATTTTTCCCACACCCTTAGCGTTGTACTCATTTTTAGTACACGAAACCCCTAGTACACCCCTCCGAGCCTATCTTTTCGTTTCTAACTTTAAGCATTTTACTTAAAGGAAGAATCTGTTACACCCCACTTAAATGTACAACCAAATCGCCTTAGCCTTCCATGTATGCGCTCATCTTTAGTGCATTATTGTTATTTGTTTAAACCCTAAGTTAACTATCTAATTGATTACATGGTTGCTAAGTCGAGTCATATCCTTGTACATATTGTTTTGGGACGATTGGGACTCATGGGTAAAGTACTTATTTATGGAGTTATGGGGAAGAACATCATTTATTACCCCCATATGTGCGTTAATCTTAAAAGTGCTCCAAGTGTTTTGATTTTCTTAATTCGAGTCATTAGAATAGTTTATTGTAAAGTATGTAAAAATTCAAGTGTAAGGGGAATTTTCAACCCCTATGATGTATTATTTTGGATGGTAGGGTAAGAGTGCATGAAAAAAAAAAAAAAAAAAAAAAAAAAAAAAAAAAAAAAAAAAAAAAAAAAAAAACCGGAAAAATCAAGAAAAAGAAAAAAAAATTGAAAATGGAAAAGAGAAAAAACATACGGACTACCATCCCTTTTTATTCTATGTTCATTTTATGTTTTTGTTATTTTTCATTTATTAGCTTAAGTCGAGTCTAGTCTTGGCTTAGCAACGTCATATTGTACATGTAATTAACCAAGATTGTTAACTCGCCACCAGTAAAACTTCCTTTATCCAACAAAACCGTGTATTTCATATCCCTACACTTAACGTTACAACCCTTTAAAAGACCTCTTTGATAGTTTATCCTAGGTGCTTACGCCATGTGGTGGAGGTTTGATCCTTTTCCAAGCCTATGGTAGCGTTAGTAGCGTAGGTATGGTTGTTGATTCTGTTTAACAAAATCAGAATGTTGAAGGAGGTAGCGAGGTTATGAGTGTTGATGATGTTGCACGAGTTCGAATAGTTGAAGAAGGAATACTCGCTATGAATGATGTTGGTGATGCTGAACGAGTTCGGTTTATTGTTGAAGATGATCTCAGAAGTGGTGAAACACATGATGAAAATGAAACACATGTTAATGGTAAATCATTTGTGATTTTATTAAATTTCTTTAGTTTTAAGGCATATAGTGAGATCACATGTGATTTGTAGTAAATCACATGTGATTTGAAGTAAATCACATGTGATTTAGATATGTATAGATAGAGGTTAGAATTTACAGTTACTACAATCACTTGGGATTTGTGGTAAATCACAGGTGATTTGCGGTAAATCACAGGTGATTTGCGGTAAATCACAGGTGATTTGCGGTAAATCATATGTGATTTATGGTAAAACACATGTGATTTTGCAATTTTAAAAAATAACGTGTTTCTTTTTTAACAAATCTGATTAAAACAAACTTTAACCTTGTTTATTTTTCAGAAGCTGTAACAACACCTAAAGCGAGTTTAGTAATTCATAAAGAGACACCTGGGGTTCAGTTTATTGGCAACCTAATATGGAACCAGAATTGATGCCGAAAGAGGAGACTTACTTTGACACACTAGATGATGCTATAAGGATGTATAAGGCTTACGCTCATAGAGGTGGATTCGAAATAAAGCTTTCATCACAAAGGAAAACTAGAATTGGTTTTGTACAACTTAAGTATCTGATATGTAACCGTGAAGGAAAACTTAAGAACATCAACATAGATACTTTAAAAAGCATAGGAAACGATAATCCTATTCGAAACAGGAACCTACGGGTAACTGGTTGTATGGCACGTGTTAAGTTAGATTTGGATCCTATTTCTGGAAAATACAAAGTAGTCAAATTCAATCCTAGGCATAACCATATGCTTTGTCCGAATGTATATCGACATCTCTCTAATTCGGAGAGAAAAATGGTATACTCTGAAAAGCTCTTTGTCATGAAAGCTAAAACCGCAAATATAGGTGCTACTGTAGCTCACCATATTTACAGTAGCATGAAAGGCTATGACTTAGTTCACGGGTAGGTTATGGATTTTAAGAACTATTTTAAGGAATTTAACTGTTTCATAAGGGAAGAGGATTGTCAAATGCTAATTAACAAGATGGAAAACAGAAAGACGTATGTTCCAAACTTTTCTTTTCACTACAAAGTAGAAGACAGCAAGCTAGTTGCACTGTTTTGGGCCGATGAGGTAGTTTGCGTCAAGGGCGACGACCCTGTTAAATTGACACATACGTCCTGCCCTCCATCTCAAGAGTAGAGCAACATATCAGCTGGACGTAAGGGTTTGTCCCTTTCTCCACAAAGCCCGATGTCAACTTCTTTACGAGTCGAGATACCCGACCGAGAACAGATGTCAACAAGTGTATGACGCACCACGTTATGCTGATGTTTAATACCAATAATACCAGCGTACGTTACAACAAGGTCCCCATAAAGATCCCCCGTAAAGACCATGGAATAAGCTGAACACGACATCTGAACAGAAAATAGGGAAATACCTAGTCGATAGCATAACACACGAAAAACAAACATATAAACGTTAAGATAAATATATTATAAGACCACTTACAAAATTAATATGAATTTATAAATTAGATTTGTTTAGCTATTTATTTACATAATATTAGTTGTATACTATTACTACCTCCATCTTAAAATTATTGTTATTAGAGAGAAATTACAAAGTTTAAAAAAAGTAAGGGCACTTCAATTTTCAACCACCAAAATAGAATATTCCTCCACTAGATTTTCTAGTTTTTACTTAATAAAAAAAGTGGACAATTATTTTGATACATCTTAAAAAGGAAATATGAACAATAATTTTGAGACGGAGGGAGTATATAATAGAAGCGGTTCGGTTTGATTTTTTACAGTTCGGTTTTTGGACAATCCGAAACCGAACCAACTTTTTTTTTTTGTTTTTGTAAAATTAAAAACCAAACATCGGCTTTTAATATTCAAGTCTTTAATAAAAAAAATGGATAATTACACAGAAATATATCTAACTTGTCACCTTTTGTAGTTCTGTATATCATATCTTACTATTTTTTTAGTTCCATGTACTCAACTTTTGAATTCATGTAGTTCCATGTACTCAACTTTGCAAAGTCACCACCAATTGAGACTGATATACACAAAAGTTGAGTACATAGAATTCAAAAAAAAGTTTAATAGTACACACAACTGATCACCCTGGTACACATAACTAAGTGAATTCAAAAGTTGAGTACATGAAACTACAAAAAAATAATAATAAAAAAATAGTACGATACACAGTGATGATACGTAAATTCACGGGCTTTTACGAAGGGACGTTGCTTCCACAATGCTTGCCCTGTTTTATCTGTATCACTCAATGAAAGAAAGATAGCGTTAGGAGTAAGACGGGACTTTCTCCCCGTATTAAGCTCCGACGCTCAAGTCAGATGGCATAAATGATGAGGCGAAAAATGAACCACTTTTAGGGGGTCATTTAAGCCCGGAATTGAACTTATTTGATCAAATATTGCCCTAAATCGTTCCTTTTGTGATTTTAGGTACTTTGGGAGTGAAATCTGGAAAAGGAAGCAATTCGGACGTTTTTGGAGCATAAAAGTGAAGAAAACGCCTAAGTCTTAATTTTCCTTGCTGGGAACAGTAGGTGACGTCGTCAAGAGCAATTTTCCATGACGATCCAGTACAGATTTGACGGCGTCACGAAGTAGGGCGTCAAAAGTAAAAGTCATGACGGCCTGGAAATGCACAACACATGACGGCGTTAGAAGTAGATCAAGGCAGTCCGAGAAGAGTTTTGGCGGCGAGGTGACGGCGTCACAAGTTTGGTCTTGACGCCGTCAGACCCTATTTCCTATATATAGTTTTCTAATTTTCACATTAAAAAGAGAGAAGTTTTGGAGAAACCCTAAGTACGAACTTGGTGCGAATTTTACAGGTTTTTCAAGGGTTCTAAGCCCTTGATACCTTTCATGTGTAATTGAGATAAGTATTCTTTTAATTCAATCAATATGTCTATGTGTTGGTTGTCTATATCTTGTTCTTGTCTTAATTCCATCATGCTAGGCTAGATCTATCTTGTGTTTGCTTGGATCTAATGAAACCTAGATGTTAATTATGTGTTGATTACTTGTTTATATTTGTTTTGGATGAATGAATTTGATGTTAGGCTTAAGAAAACTGGCAGATCTCTTAATGGTAACATGCTTGAACGTCTTAGGAAACATGAACCAATGTGCACTAGGTCTTTATTGGTTGTATTTAATGCATGAGCCACTGTTTATAATCCCTATGGTTGTGCTGGGCATGGCATAGGAGGAGATAAGAGCTCATAGAATTGGGGAGTTAAGTGCGCCACCCCATGAATGATATTAAGGAATACAATCCGTCATCCATGCAACTATAACAAGTAATTAACGTGTAAAAGATGTCTAGGGAGTAGTTAAATCTAAGTAAACACATTTTCTCCACTCATTGCTCACAGCCTTAGTATAAGTTAGTTTATTTTCATTTCTAGTATTTTATTTTGATTGCATCTTTAGTATTGGGTTAGTTGACTAGCAACTAATTCCGCCCAAATCCTTCAAACCCGAGATTTTTACTTGCTTTCTAAAAAAATATAAAAATACAAAAATAATCATCCCTCACCTTTAGAACTAGTATTTAGGTTTTCTAATCCTAGCGACACTATTCCCAGCTGAACGATCAATCCCCCGGTACTTGTCACTATACTATACTACAACGATCAGGTACACTGCCTGGTGGGGGTTGTAAGCTTCTCAGGATCCCTTGAGAGGTAAAGCCTGGTGCGATTCCCACGTATCAATAATGAATATCATAATATAATTGATTTATGTTTCGTATAATATAGAGAGAGATAGAGGAAGAAATTGTCTCTTACTGAGGTTACCGTTGTTCTATTTATAGTGCCAAGAGATCGAATAATAATCGAATAAGGATCGAATAATAATCGAATAATATCTGATCAAATTAGCATATATTCCCTTCGAATATATTCTTGTGGGCCCTCTTGCAAGTTGCCATATCCCTGATATTTCCTTTGCATGCATCTAGAAACTTAGCTAGTTGGTTTCTCCATATGGTCCCACTCACATTATAGTATTTCTTTTATTTGATTAAATGTGTTTACACGTGTATAAACGTATACCCATCATGTCCCCTGTGTAGACACTTCTTGGGGTTTCAGCTATCACTTGTCCCTTGATTGCGGATCGTGGCTTATATGTGATATCGTGTTCTCCTAGTTCGATTGCCCATTTGGCCAACCGGCCAGAGTTTTCTGGTTTGAGCAGTACCTGCCTGATTGGTTGATCCGTTAGTACACATATAGCATGAGCTTGAAAGTACCTGCGAAGGCGGCGCGCGGTGTGCACAAGAGCCAAAGCCAATTTCTCGATAAGGGGGTAGTTTAACTCAAGTCCTTGTAAAGCTTTGCTAACGAAGTAGATTGGCCTTTGGACATTCTTCCTTTCCGCCATGAGTACAGAGCTAATCGTTTCCTGAGATGCGGCTAAGTAGAGTACCAGAGTTTCTCCAGCTATCGGCACGGTCAAGGCAGGCAGGGATTGTAGGTGTAATTTTAGTTCTCGGAATGCTTCCTCGGCTGCCTGATTCCATTGAAAATCTTCTTTATTCATGTGTCCCTTGAGTGTTTTGAAAAATGGAAGTGCCCTCTCTGCTGATTTAGATAGAAAACGACCAAGAGCGGCTAACTTCCCGTTGAGGCTTTGGACTTCTTGTATTGTCCGTGGTGAGGCCATATCGATGATGGCTTTGACCTTTTCTGGGTTGGCCTCGATTCCATCTTTTGTTATCATATGTCCCAGGAACTGGCCTGTTTCAACACCGAACACACACTTCTTTGGATTTAGCTTCATGTTGATATGTCGTAAGGTGTTGAAGGTTTCTTCAACATCCGTTAACAAACTTCCTTCACTTTTGCTTTTAACCACCATGTCATTCACATAGATTTCTATGTTTCGACCAATTTGGCTAGAAAATGCTTTATCCACCAGCCGTTGATAGGTTGCGCCGGCATTCTTGAGTCCGAAAGGCATTTTCTCGTAGCAAAAGGTCCCATGTTCTGTGTAGAATGACGTCTTCTCCTCATCCTCCTGTGCCATTTGTATTTGATGGTAACCTTTGTATGCGTCTAGAAAACATTTGAACTTAAATCCTTCCAAAGACTCAATTTTTTGGTCTATCTCGGGGTGTGGGTAACTATCCTTTAGACAAGCTTTGTTTAGACTTGTGAAATCAATGCACATGCACCAGGTTCCATCACTTTTTCGTACCATCACCGGGTTTGCAATCCATTGAGGGAAGTACACCTCTTTAAGGATGCGCGCTTCCACGAGTTTGTTAACTTCTTGATTAACTGCTTAACTGCGCTCTTTAGCTAACACTCGCTTCTTTTGTCGGATTGGGAAGGTACGGGGGTGTATGTTCAGCTTATGTTCCGAAAGGTCTCTTGGTATTCCTGTCATATCTGAAGGTGACCATGCAAATATATCTTGATTGATACACAGCAATTTTTTCAATTCTCCTTTTAGTGTTGCTGGTAATTTTGTACCAATCCTCACTTGTTGATCTGGGTAGAGGGGATTTACAATTACCCTTTCTTTTCCGCCTTCAGTTTCTTGTTGGGTAGAGATTGGTAGTATTTCATCTGTCCGCCCCCTTTTTCGGGACACTTGGAGGCATCCTTCTTGACAAGGTGCGTCACCTCTGACAATGGCTATACCCGATGGAATGGGAAATTTGACGAGTGAGTGTATTGTGGAAGCGAGAGCACCTAATTGCCTCATTCCTGGTCTTCCTAATATGACGTTGTAGGGTGACGGAGCTCGTACGACCATGAAATCTACCATAACCTTCTTGTTGCCTCTTCCTTTGTAATCAAACAAGGTTAGGGGAAGACTTATGACTCCAATGGGCCATAGCATTTGTCCTGAAAATCCTACCAGCGGTGCTTCCGGTGACCGGATTCTTTCTTTCTCTTCTTTACTTAGCTGCTGAAAACAATGCTCGTACATTATTTCCGTTGAGCTTCCACTGTCCACGTAGATACGGTGTATGGTGCTTCCTCCTATGTCGGCCTTGATGACCAATGGGTCTTCTCCAGTGCAGTGTCTTGGCACGGGGTCGTCCTCTGAGAATGTGATTTCGATCTCTTGTTGTAATGCTTCTGGTTGGCGATGTATCGGCTTCTGTTGTACACTAGTCATCAGTATTTCGTTCGCTTCCTTGTGCTCCCCGTCTTGCCGTTTCCATTCAATTTGATTTTTTGCTTTGTCTTGAGGTAGAAATGAGATAGGAGTTTGGTTGCTGTTATGGGTTTTTGCTCCTTTTGCGAGATGGCTTAGGCGACCACTTCTGACACATGCCTCAATTTCCTTTCGTAAATCGACACAATCGTTTGTGTCATGTCCATGATCGTTATGAAAATCACAATATTTTGTGCGGTCTCTACGATGGCCAGGTGTGAACATTCGCGAAGGAGGCCTGAGAAATGCTTTTCCTTCCGATGTAGCAAATATTTCTGCTGGTGATTTGATTAGGGGTGTAAAAGAGGGTTTATGGTTATTGGAATGGTCGCTAGGTCTGGTGTTGGGGCGAGAGACAAACCTTTCCTTCTGTCTCCTCGAAGGATCTTTGTGGTTTACACCGCGTCTATTGTCACTATTAATCCATTTGGAATCTCGGAGACGATTTTCTGCGTTCGCTTCATCGGCTCGTATGAAATTATGTGCCTGAGTAAATAAGTCTTTCATCGATGCGGGTGGCCGTGCAATGAGGTCTTTAAAGAACCTACCCGGGCGTAATCCGCTGATGAATGCCCCTGTCATCATTCCATCAGATTGATCTGTCATATGCAGTGTCTCTTTTCCGAACCTTCCTAAGTAATCCCTCAACGACTCATCTGAGCGTTGTCGGATCCCGAGTATCTCGGCTTGGGTTTTTTGGAATCTCCTTTGTTGCAGGAAGTTGGCTCAAAATTTATCTCTTAGCTCATGGAAACTATTTATACTTCCTGGCGATAAGTTATCATACCAAAATCTAGCTGCGCCGCATAGGGTTATGTGAAAGAAACGACACCACGCTGGCTCCAGGAGTTTATGGACGTCCATGGTCCCCATGAATATCGTGAGATGATCGTCTGGGTCTGACATACCATCGTATGTTTTTAAGTTTGTGGGGACCTTGAGTCCATCTGGCATGTCATAATCTCTTATCCTTGCCGTGAAAGGAGAAGCCACCAAATCGCGTACGTTCTTCTCGGTTTCTTTAAATGTGAACGGCTCATTGTAGAAAGCAGAGTTGGCCACGAGAGTTTGCTTAGGTAAACCGTTTGAGTTATCGGCTTCGGTTCTACTCTTCTTGGGTGGTTTGCCTGAGAGGGCAATTTCTTCCGGCGATGGTTGAGCAACCCCTTTCGGGTAAGCCCTCCGGGTTCATTTGCCATGGCTCGATTACAGGGAGGTCATCATTGCCAAAGTGTGACATGGAGTTAGCTTCTTTCCTTTTTGAGGAAAATGCCGAGTACATAGCATTGATCTGCTCAAAATTTTGAACCACAAACTGCATCACTGGGTCTTCGGGAGCATCTTCGGATGCGTTCTCGGGAGTATGGTTGGGTGTATGATTTTCGGTAGTAGGGTGAGAAATGTTCATGCCTGTTGGTGGTTCCTTAGGGTTAGACCCACTGGGCTCTTCCCCGAGAGTATCAACCGGCACGGTGAAAGGGTTTTCTTCTGTCATAATACACTAGCCTAGAGTATTTGTGGTAATTATGTACCGGTCCCACGGATGGCGCCAAATGATGATACGTAAATTCACGGGCTTTTACGAAGGGACGTTGCTTCCACAATGCTTGCCCTGTTTTATCTGTATCACTCAATGAAAGAAAGATAGCGTTAGGAGTAAGACGGGACTTTCTCCCCGTATTAAGCTCCGACGCTCAAGTCAGATGGCATAATGAATATCATAATATAATTGATTTATGTTTCGTATAATATAGAGAGAGATAGAGGAAGAAATTGTCTCTTACTGAGGTTACCGTTGTTCTATTTATAGTGCCAAGAGATCGAATAATAATCGAATAAGGATCGAATAATAATCGAATAATATCTGATCAAATTAGCATATATTCCCTTCGAATATATTCTTGTGGGCCCTCTTGCAAGTTGCCATATCCGTGATATTTCCTTTGCATGCATCTAGAAACTTAGCTAGTTGGTTTCTCCATATGGTCCCACTCACATTATAGTATTACTTTTATTTGATTAAATGAGTTTACACGTGTATAAACGTATACCCATCACACAGAACTACAAAAAGTGACAAGTTAGACACATTTCCGTTAATTATCCATAAAAAAACTATATTATGCACAAAAAAAAATGAAATAATAAATAAATAAATAAACTCTTCATCAACAAGATGTAAACAGAAGCAGATCTTCATCTTCCACACAAGTAGATACGTAGTAATAGATAAATATGGGGAATTAGATGTGGCTCTTTAAACCACCATGTTACCTAACTTTGTAGATAATGGAAAGCTCGTTTTTATTATATAGACTTAGAACCCTTTTATGTTCATTAACTAGTGACTATCTAGCAATATTATTTATAAACATGCTACATTTTCTTTTATAAAATTTAAAAGTATGAAGATTGCCACTGATTTAAGAACTCGAACGCACTGCATGCATGATTGTTTGGTGGTGGAATGAAGTTCAGATTGATATAACTGATTCTCAATTGAGCAAGAGTTATACAACAAACATGCCATGAGCTAAGTTGAGTGGCTTTAAGCCAAATGGATATGGACCATAAGAATTGGCACCGGGGAAAAAAAACCGTTAAAGTATAAAATATAACCTGAACAAATACAGTGGCCATTGGCCAATTCAGGAATCCAGGTTGTGATCATGTGATGCAGCTTCCGTAGCGAGTTTCAAAAGATGCCTTAAAATTCACGGTTTTAATAATTATTACTCCAAATCACTTTTTCACTATAATTTTTTTACATGGAATCAAATGTTTAAAACACGAAGAGCTTGTTAATCTCGACTGCAGAAAACTAATCAATTCAAGACCAGCCAAATCACAAGACAAGTTATTTCTGTTAGTTTTAACGGATAATAAATTAATATATCATGACCGGACTCGAACTCGAGACTTCGGGATTGCACACTTTACGTATGAGTTTCAATGAATTAATGATTATTGTTTTAGTGACGAATAATTATTAAATACACGAAATATAAACTTAACGGTAACTAATGACCGTTAGACGAAACATGAAGGACTAGAGTTGGAAAAGAGTGAAAGTTCGGTTCGGGTTGGGCTTTTGTAACCCATGGCCGGCCACCCCTATTCCCATAGGGTTTGGGATATCTTTTGCTCCAAGCCTCTTGATTAGTATATAATGAGACCCCCTCTCATTCATTCTAATCATCCCTTGGTTCCATAGCAACCTAATCTTCTCTAATCTCTTTCTTTGTGTCTAATCGATCTTTGATTGATAGGACCAATAGTTTAATCTTTTCGTGTACTACGAATCTAGCATTTCCATTGAAACGCTTATAGTACGTGTGTGTGAGAACGAAGTGTTAGCATACTTTTGCTAACGGTGATCTTGCCTTGTGACTTGCCCTAGTCGATCCATATAAGCCCTCATCTAGGGTTTATAAGTTCTTGTTCTTGCTTGAATCAAGAGGTACGCATCATTTATATTTCGGTTAATTTATTATTTGTATTTGATCTATTCCGTTGCGTACTCTTTGATGTTTATATGTTTATTGTTTTATATTATTCATATATTCCAACAGTGGTATCAGAGAGCCGTTAATACATTATAATGAATTACCGAAACACATAAAATTGAATCGTTTGATTACAACATGCTTGGTGTTCTTATGTTTTTATTTTTTTCATAAACCCTAGTTTTTATTTTTTTTATTTCGAATTTATTTAATTATTTATATATATGTCGAAAGTTTTTTTTTTTATTTAAAAAGAAATTAGGGTTTGATGAATTATGTAATAAAAACTTGTAGAAACCCTAGGTTGCATGTAATTTATGTGTATGGATATTGTTATATGACGTTTGGTTGCGTTCCTTGATTGACATGATTATTTGTATAATATGTGCAATATGGGCATCCATGACATATTATGCATGTGTTGTTATGGATTATGATTTGTTTTGATTTCATGCTTATTTATGCGATTTATTATAATTGATAAATGGTTTAGTAAATATAATGTATAAAGATTACTAAAATTTGATTAATTATAAAATTAGGGAAGACCCTATTAATCGTATATTAAATCAATAGTGTGTTTTATATTGATTGTAATTTGCATGACCATTATTGTTGTTGTTTGTTTATTTTATTTTATTACTTTTGTTTTATATGTTTTTGCAACATGATAGTAACAAAGGGTAATTTCAAGAAATAAAATATTAAACGGACTTAATAATGGTGAAATCTTGTTTTGAGCTTACTTATAAATCTTGAACTTTTGGTTGATTGATCGTGACTGTATTAAGTTGTTTGACGGGCAAAGCTAATTATGACAATCTGTGTGGTGGGTATAACTGGAGCCGGGTTATTAAGGATCTTCGGACCACCTTTGGTTATGGGCTTGCTTGGGCGTCATATTTTAGTCTTTACGTTACATCCATGATAACTACAAAGCACCTAAGGCAAAGTTGTAAGTTTCTCAACGCCTCAATCAAAAGTTTGGAGATTTAAGCTCGTAAAGAAACTAATGAGTAAAAGTTTTTTACATGAAACATATGCTACAAGATGAATGCATGACATCTTTGTACATATATTTTGATTACACACATCAAAATTTACTACCCTTAAATTTAAGTTATATGCCATCCAATGAAATGGAAACACCTGAAATTGGATCTACGCCAGGGCGTAACCTGACTAGATTGCAATGGAAGGACAAATTACATGATTCCATCACTTGCAGATCAACTGGTGTGGTGTCATTATGTAAGTTTGTTGTTTCTTAAATTGGTTAACTTAATTGAGTTGATAGTGGGAACTGATCACTCAAGGCATAAGAAGATGGGGATAAAACATGTTTACATTGCAACTGCGGTTGGCAAATAATGTAAATCCCATCGATTCTAGGAATTGCAATTGAATATTGGCAATTGGGACACGACTCGTACCTTATTGAATAACGTCATCACTAGCAGATCAACTGATGTGATGAACTTATGTCAATTTGGATCCTAGTTTTTCAATATAAAATTAAAATGGTTATATGTTTATGAATCAAGGGTATTTAATTTTATTGAAATTTAATTATCGAAAGTACTAACTTTTGAATTTTTTCTGTAGAAATGGCTACACCTGAAAACACTAATATGAGCAACATGAGTTCTGCGTTCAAGCAAATGATTGATCGAGACAAGTTGACTGGTGAAAATTTCAATGACTGGTATCGATCTTTAAGAATCACCTTAAGGATGGCCAGAAGATATGATTATCTTGGTGAACCTCTACCTGAGAAACCTGCTGATGATGCAACACAAGCCGTAAAGGATGCATACAACATTGAATATGAGAAGCACAATGATGTGGCTTGCCTCATGTTGGCTGGGATGGATACTCAATTGCAAAAGCGGTTTGAGCCCTTTGGTCCCATGGACATGATCAATGAACTCAGACGAATGTTTGAGAAACCACCTGCTGCAGAATTATATGATCTAATAGAATCTCTGCACAATTGTAAGCAGGAAGCAGGAAAATCCGTGAGTGCCCA
The DNA here is from genome assembly GCA_030686995.1 of Artemisia argyi. Lineage (NCBI taxonomy): Eukaryota > Viridiplantae > Streptophyta > Magnoliopsida > Asterales > Asteraceae > Artemisia > Artemisia argyi. Next base: position 171,436,324 of record CM060705.1, on the reverse strand, counting down.
TTTTTTGTCCATGAAATATTATATGGATCAATTGGAGCGAATTGGTTGCGGATATCAGGAAAGTGTGTGCATTGGTCTCATTTTGCGATCCCTTAATCAGGATCTGTATAGTGAGTTTGTACGCAACTATAATATGCATTGCAAGGGGAAGACAGTAAGTGAAGTTCATGCAATGCTTATAGATTATGAGAAAAGCCTGAATAAGAAGGCACCTACACCTGCTGTAATGGCGATACAGGGTGGTAGGATCACCAAGAAACCCAACAAACCGCACAATGCGAACTTCAAGGGTAAAGGCAATGGTACTGGTAAAGGCAAGCAGATTGCAAACCACCAACAGAAGCCTAAAAAGCAAAATCCTCCTTCTCAGAAGAAGAAGGAAAATTTCAATAAGGATTTGGCTAAATGTCACCACTGCAACACTCCTGGTCATTGGAAGAAAAACTGTCCATTGTTTCTAGAGGAGTTGCGCCTCAACAAAAGTAAAATGCCTGGTAACGTCGCAAGCACTTCAGGTATGTTTATGATTGAGTTATTTTCTTTTCCTCGTAAGAATAATTCCTGGATATATGATACAGCATGTGGTACTCACATCTGTAATACGTCGCAGGGACTTAGAGGAGCAAGGAAGCTGGCCTATGGAGAAAGATACTTGTACGTAGGAAATGGAGTACGTGCAGCAGTTGAAGCCATAGGGACTTTCGATTTAGTTTTACCTTCGGGAATGATACTAGTATTGAATAATTGTCACTTTGCACCCTCTATTATTAGGGGTGTCATTTCAGTTTCTTTGTTATTGGATAATGGTTTTGTTCACACATTTATTAATAATGGAATTTTTGTTTCTTTAAATAATGTTTTTTACTTTAATGCAATTCCAGTAAATGGTGTGTTTGAAATTGATATGGAAGATTCCATGTCCAATAGAAATAATTCTGTGTATAGCATTAACAATAAGAGAATCAAGTCTAACTTGGATTCGTCTTATCTTTGGCACTGTCGTCTTGCTCATATAGGCAAGGATCGCATGCAGAAGCTGCAACATGATGGGCTTTTACAAATGATCAATGATGAATCATTTGATAAATGCGAGTCCTACATATCTGGGAAGATGACAAGGAAACCTTTTTCACCACAAGTGGAAAGGGCAACAGATCTACTTGGATTAATACACACTAATGTGTGTGGTCCACTTAGACATGTGTCATGACGTGGTGCTACCTACTTCATAACCTTCACGGATGATTATAGTCGTTATGGTTATGTTTATTTACTTAAACATAAACATGAAGTCTTTAATACCTTCAAGGTTTTCAAAAGTGAAGTAGAATTACAACTCGGTAAGAAGATTAAGGCACTTCGATCCGATAGAGGCGGTGAATATTTAAGCCAAGAGTTTAAAGATTATCTAGCTGAGTGTGGTATAGTCCAGCATCTCACGGCTCCTGATACTCCACAGCAAAATGGTGTATCTGAAAGGAGAAATCGTACTTTGCTAGACATGGTACGATCAATGTTTAATCTTACATCTCTACCCTTATCCTTTTGGGATTATGCCCTTGAAACTGCTATTCGCATATATGGTTCCAACAAAGAAGATTGATAAGACTCCATATGAATTATGGACAGGAAAAGCTCCTAGCTTTTCTTACTTAAAGGTCTGGGGTTGTGACGCGTTTGTTAAACGTGATTCACCAGATAAACTCCAACAGAGATCTGTTAAGTGTATCTTCGTAGGATACCCAAAGGAAACAATGGGTTACTACTTTTACTTTCCACCAGAGAATAAAGTCATTGTGGCTAGGTATGGAGATTTCTTTGAAAAGAATCTTATATCTCAAGAATTCAGTGGGAGAGTTTATGATCTAGAAGATGAAGATACATCACCTTCTGAAAACACTAGCACACTTCCTGTGGAACCTGAAAGTTTAGGTCCTCCACCTGAAGTGGAAGTGGTACCCATTCGCAGATCTTCAAGAACTGTGAAAGCACCCGAACGTCTATGTCTTAACGTAGAGTGTGAGGAAACGATACTAGGGGATCTTAATGAACCTACTAGTTATAAGGCTGCCATTAATGGTCCTGAAAAGGAGAAATGGCAGAGTGCTATGAATGGGGAAATGCAGTCCATGAAAGACAATGAAGTCTGGGAAGAAGTAGACTTACCTCCAAATGCTAAGGTAGTTGGGAGTAAATGACTCTACAAAATGAAAACAGACATGGATGGCATTGTACACATCTATAAGGCTCGTTTGGTAGCTAAAGGCTATACTCAAACATTTGGTGTTGACTACGAGGAGACCTTTTCTCCTGTAGCTGACATTAGAGCTATTAGGATTCTCTTAGCCATAGCTGCCTACTATGACTATGAGATATGGCAAATGGATGTCAAAACCGCCTTCTTGAATGGTCGCCTAGATGAAGACATCTATATGGTGCATCCTGAGGGGTTTGTAAATCCAGAATTTCCAAACCGTGTATGCAAACTTAAAAGATCCATTTATGGATTAAAGCAAGCATCACGTCAATGGAATAAGAGATTTGACGCAGAAATCAAAAGTTTTGGATTTAGTCAAAATCTTGATGAGCCATGTGTATACCAGAAAGCTAGTGGGTGTAATGTTACTTTCCTTATCCTATATGTCGATGACATATTAATATTAGGAAATCATATACCAAGTTTAAACGAAGTTAAAGCTTATCTTGGTAGATGTTTTTCTATGAAGGATTTAGGAGAAGCAACATTCATCCTTGGAATCAAGATCTACAGAGATAGATCAAAGCGGTTGATTGGATTAAGTCAAAGTACTTACATTGATAAAGTATTAAAGAGATTTAATATGCAAAATTCCAAGAAAGGATATTTGCCAATGCAAGTGGAACATGGCTTAAGTAGCAAACTATGTGCCTCAACACCTGAAGAGGTTGCACTCATGAAGAAAGTTCCATATGCTTCAGCAGTAGGATCTATCATGTATGCAGTTAGATGCACAAGACCTGATGTGGCGTTTGCACAAAATATGACCAGTCGTTATCAACAGAATCCAGGTGGAAAGCACTGGCACGCTGTTAAAAGCATTCTTAAGTATTTAAGGAATACTAAAGATATGTTCCTAGTGTATGGGGGAAATCCAGAAGCAGAACTTGATGTTACAGGTTACTGTGATGCGTCCTTTGAAACTGATAAAGATGATACAAAGTCTCAGACGGGTTATGTCTTTGTTATTAATGGAGGAGCAGTTGACTGGAAGAGCAAGAAGCAGACAACAATTGCGATGTTTGTTATAGAAGCTGAGTATATTGCTGCATCGGAAGCTGCGATGGAAGCTGTTTGGATCAGGAAATTCATTTCGGGGCTTGGTATTATGCCGTCAATTGAATTACCTATTAATATGTATTGTGACAACTCTGCCGCAGTTACATTCGCCAATGAACCTAGAGTTATGAAGGGCGCCAGACATTTTCCAAGAAGATATCACTATGTTCGAGAACAAGTCGACATAGGTGAAATCAATCTACTCAAAATTCACACAGATAACAATCTAGCTGATCCATTTACGAAGGCTTTATCTAAGGAAAAGCTTACTCGACTTGCTGATGGCATTGGACTTCGTTTAGCTAGTAGTTTCATGTAAATCTGTGGTTAGTATTTGGATAAAGGATTGTAAGCAATAATTATTCGAATGAAATGAAGTATTGTGTTATGTTTATTTCTGTTCATAAATATTGTATCCTATATTTGCATGTTTAATCCATGAATAACTTAAGTTATTCTAAATAGTCCGTTGTCAATTAATGATATGGGAGTATCATTGAACTAAGACAAATCTGAGATTTGGTATAATATATTTAAAATTATATTAATGCGTAGACATGCCAAATTCAGATGATATTCAATAATTGAAAAATTGAATATAGGACAAAATCCCAAAATGGATGATTGTACTTATGGATGTTGTCATTATAGTAAATCATGAATATTTATCCTCAGACTTGAGATACCAGGTAACTACTGTGGATGTAGCTCATTTTTGTGAGATAATCTAACGCTATCCATAACTGGTAGTTATAAGGATTATTTTCAGAGGTGATGCGAAGTTCATAGGTTATGCTTGTAGTCAATACAGGATTTGGTTCCTTCAAATTTGTTTTGAAGTATAATACCGTTTGGCCGCTCGTAGGATTAACAAGATGTTTGCATGGCCATGCCCAAGGTCTATCTGGAATACGTTCAGAAGAATTGGTAATCTTGCTTAATCATAAATAACGAGAAACACTAGTTAATTATGGAATGACTTTAATCCATATCTATATTAACATAGTATTAGAATCAAAAGGATAAGTATGATGATGAATCATCAAAGGTGGTTTTTTCCAGGAAACCATACTCGAGATCGTTCTGGGGACATTGGCGTGTTATGCTAGACTAACCATTGTCATTGTTATATTAATCTATATCCGAGTGGGAGCTGTTAGTTTTAACGGATAATAAATTAATATATCATGGCCGGACTCGAACTCGAGACTTCGGGATTGCACACTTTACGTATGAGTTTCAATGAATTAATGATTATTGTTTTAGTGACGAATAATTATTAAATACACGAAATATAAACTTAACGGTAACTAATGACCGTTAGACGAAACATGAAGGACTAGAGTTGGAAAAGAGTGAAAGTTCGGTTCGGGTCAGGCTTTTGTAACCCATGGCCGGCCACCCCTATTCCCATAGGGTTTGGGATAGCTTTTGCTCCAAGCCTCTTGATTAGTATATAATGAGACCCCCTCTCATTCATTCTAATCATCCCTTGGTTCCATAGCAACCTAATCTTCTCTAATCTCTTTCTTTGTGTCTAATCGATCTTTGATTGATAGGACCAATAGTTTAATCTTTTCGTGTACTACGAATCTAGCATTTCCATTGAAACGCTTATAGTACGTGTGTGTGAGAACGAAGTGTTAGCATACTTTTGCTAACGGTGATCTTGCCTTGTGACTTGCCCTAGTCGATCCATATAAGCCCTCATCTAGGGTTTATAAGTTCTTGTTCTTGCTTAAATCAAGAGGTACGCATCATTTATATTTCGGTTAATTTATTATTTGTATTTGATCTATTCCGCTGCGTACTCTTTGATGTTTATATGTTTATTGTTTTATATTATTCATATATTCCAACAGTTTCAACTCATTAAAAACAACTAATTAATCCAAATTAGGAAACATTAAAAGGTTTCTAGTTTAACTATCTTTAAGTTGTAAAATTTGCAAGTTAATCCATATTAAATAAGTATTATATATAGTCATTATCTTAACTAAAATCCTCATACCAGAAGAAAAAATGCATCAAGAAAGGTTATACTTACCTCTAATGTTAATTTTTTACGGTATTAAAAAGGGGGAAAGCAAAGGATTCATATCCATTAGTACAAAACATATCCATAAAGAAAAGTACCAAGATACGATATCCATTCATTACACTTTATTCATGACGAGACCATGTCCCTGGATTCATTCATTTCATTTGTAGATATCTAACTGCAAACCGTTCACAGCTAAATCAAGCATTCCATCCTTGCTCACCTTTTAGTACCTGCATTAATTCAAACATGAAGAAACAAATAAGTGAAGGACAAACCAACACATCTAGGCCACGTTTCGAGAGCAGCTTGAGGACAATCCTGACGCAAGTAGTTAGCCACAAAAGCATTGACAGGTTCAATTCATGCTCATATGGTGGTGGTATAAAGTTCAAAAGCTTTAGGTTTTTGAATGAGCATTTTTCTTGAGTCATCTAGTTATGAGATGTAGAGAGAATCTATAAGCTCAAGATAATAATATAATTATTATTATTTTTTGTAAAAAGACCAGCACTAGAAAGTTGTTCCACTAACATTATAACAAGATGAGATTAATTGTTGAATTTCAGGTAACAAATGAAGGGAAGTAAGAAAATTGTGACCATATATAAAGTGAAAACAAAATGAGACCACCTGACAGTTTTGTTAAGAAACACAATCCACTCGGATTTAGAAATAGCCATTCCAACTTATATAAGTTGAGCGAGGCCAATAAGTACAACCAAAAACCGAACCACAAGATATACACTCCGGCAAATGATATGTTTCCAGATATAATGATTTTCATGTGAACTAACGTGGATTACAAATTCAATCAATATTCCAATTAAATAATGTTTTGTATTCCTATTTGAGAACCAAATAAAACGATAAGAGATTGGCATCATCATGTTAAGTGTCTTCCCTTTGTGATGATCAATATACTGGCATACACACTATATCCATAGCCAGATGAAATGAGGTTATCGCCTACGGGTTGTGGAGATCCACTTACATAATAATGCTAGGGAGATCTCTGGCTTTGGAAACAATGATACATGAATAGGCTAAGTCCACAAATTTAAGTAGTTCTTAACTATATATATATATATATATAGTGGATTATTGTTAAAGATGGAAAAAACTAACAATTTAATATGTGTTTGATAACAGTTGATAAGTAACGTTATTTTGGTTCTAAACAAGATTTACGAATCTATGCTCAAGTAACAACATTAGTCCTGCCAGATTCTACCACCAAGCTTTATAATTTAGCGATTATATAAACAAAGAAACTATATATTAAAGTGGATGCATACAATACCTCAGCAGTAGTTGGGGACAAATGAACACATTTAGCCTTACTTAGGCACTTAAGCGTAGCGATCAGATTGAGCTTCTGTTGGGATCTATCAGGTCCAAGGACTGAAGTCGAATAGAAACAGTCAATATGTATAGTGTCCAGATCAGGAAGGTCAAAACCCTCAACCAACACTGGATCAAGACCGTTAAGCTCAAACACCCCAAGTTTTGGAGTAACAAGCACAATTCTCTCATAGGGAATCGGATCATTAAAACACGATGATATTATTAGTTTTGACAACTTAGAACCAACCACTTTAAGACCACCCAAGTCAGTCATTAACATACAATTCACCAAAAACAACTCTTTCAAATTAGGATAACAAGAAAACGGTTCGGCATCCACAAACCTAACCCCTTCAAGCCGTAAAGTAACCAACCTTTTAAATGTCAGTGATTTACCAAGCTCCAACATTCCTTTAAGTGTCAAACTACACAAAATATCACTTGCCACAAACGATGGAATCGAATGGATACCACCAACATCTCTAGAAGTATCAACACTTAATTTATGAATACCATGTGACAAAACATAATAAAAAACCCTATCTATTATCTCATAATTCGTCACCTTAATATTTATACTCTTAATCTTGATAGAACTATCACGAAGAGATAAAACCTTCTGAACGAAAAGATCAAAATCAGCAAAGCCAAAAGAATCAAGATTGAGAGAAGGAATCATTTTCCAAACATTTTCCCATCGTTTTGATAAGATTGATGTTTGAACAGCTAATCTTGTGTCGACAAAAGAGAGTATGGAGACTAGAAGAACGTCTGGTAACAGACTGAGTCTGTCTTCTTGATCGCCAGAGGTGCTTGCTCGAGCCATTCATTTCATTTTTGTTTGATGAGGAGATGATGAAAGGAGGTATGTAGGAACTGATGTATGTATGAATCTGAACTTTTATTTTTGTATCATTTATTTGGATTTAATTTATTTATTTACATTTAAGTTGATTTTATGTTGAAACTATTAATAAGTTATTAATGCATATCAGATTACACTGATAATATTACCTATTTTGAAACAAAGAAAAGGTAAAAAGAAATTGAAAACATATCAGATTATAGAGATAATATTTCAAGCTAGTATAGGAAAAAATAAAAGAAATGCTAACATTATATTATATTATTCCTTAGTCCTTACAATAATAGTAATGATATTACCTATTATATTGTTTTTCTCTTCTATGTAGAGAGAGTCATTTGCTGATAAAAAAATATGCAAATTTGTTAGTGGAAAATGGAAATGTTTGGACACTGCATAATAAGAACATCTATTAATGAACTCAAGGATCGGACATTTACAGTAAGTTCTAAGTTCTAACAATGGAAAAACTCATCAAGAAGATAACATTTCAAACACCATAGATAAATGCTAGTAGGAAGACATTATTTATTTATTTTTCCTTAAAATTGAGAAAAGCTGGTAATTTCGTGAACCATTTATTCAAATCATATCAATATTAAAAGAAGAGCCAAACTTGATTGATGTCGAAAACAGTCTCCAAAAAACCTGAGGGAAAACTGTCATAAAGACTCCTAACTATACACAGCAAAATCAAGCATGCTTACATCTTTGATGAGTACCTTTAATCACTTACATAAAATAAAAAGCATAAGAGGGCATAACTTTCATGTTGATAAACAACATGAATAGATGGAGAACAAGCTAACATGCCTAGGCAATGACTTAAAAACATCTTGAGGACAGTCCTTGAGCAAGTCGGCAGCCACAGAAGAATAAACGTCAGCTGCAGGAGATTTGTTCGGTGGGGGGAAGAGGTTCAGCACTTTTTGATTATCAAAATGAAAATGTTCTTTAACAAGCATGTCATGGGATCGAGAGAGAAGCTTCAAGTAAAAAAGAGATACAACAAAAATGGGATATAAAAACTCCGTGTCTTTAACAAAAACTCAAAAAGCAATAGTATGAGAACATTGATTAGCATTATCATAACTTGCATACGAACAACAAATACATATAGAAGTAGCTTCCAGCCAAAGTCATGAATTGACCGTAAGATTCAAACTAAGAATATATACAAATAAATAAATAAAAAAAATAAAAAATAAAAAAAAACACGTAAACTTTGCAATGACATATTAAAATGAATGCATAGAAGTAACTCAACAGTCGATGGGGACAGATGAATGTATATAGCATGTCTTACGCCCCGAAGCACAGTGATGAGACTGAGTTTCTGTCGGTGGATAACCAAATCCCTAGCGAAAGAGTCGATATTTGCGGTGTCCAGAACAGGATGCTCAAAAGCCTTGATTGACATTGGCAAAAGACCATTAAGCTCAAACAACACTAGTTTTGGATTCAAAAGCACTAGTTTTTGAGTCACAGGCACCAGTTTCCTATAAGGAATCAGTTCATCATCGTAAAATGATATTGTCAATCTAGACAATGGAGTACCAATCACTTCTGTTGGAACATTACTAAAATAGTTTTTTTTTGTGTTTTTGTAGAGACCCACGAAATGGATATTAGTGACAGATTTTCTGTCACTAAACCATCACTAAACCATCTCTAATTGACCGTCCTTATTGTAAAGACGCATCTTTTCGAATTTATGAACGTTAGATCTATGAAAAAGGCATCAATGAGAGAACTACCGCGAATGTTTCAACTAGTTAAAGTTAGCGACGGTTATTCTGTCGCTAGGTCGTCGCTAAAGCGTCACTAATTATGAACCATTGTGATTGTTACGAAATGAAGTGTCTCTAAGGCCATTTGAAGGGGTATTGTGATTGTTTTGAAGGGTCACCATGTGCCTATATATAAAGGACGAATTTATCACTTTGGATTCATCAAAAACACACACACACACACACACACACAAATAGCATCTATTTCCATCATCATAGCATATCATATTCACTAGAATCAAGTTTCATACTTGATTTGATTGTATCCTCTAAACAGTTCGTACTAGATAGGACGAATTTCTCTTTAAGGACACTGCTAATTATAGACCTCAATCTGTTGTTGTAATCTTACGATTTTGTACAAAGCAATTTGTATTACGTTTATTATTCCTTAACAATCTTAAACAGAAATTCCAGAGAGATGGATCAAATGATTCAGAAATCGCATGTTGAGAAACCTGAAAAGTTCAAAGGGTCTGATTTTCGTCCTTGGCAACAAAAGATGTTGTTTTATTTGACAACATTGCATGTGCCAAATGTTCTCATGGATCCTGAACCAAAAGATCCGTATGTGGAAGCACAGAATGTTCCTACTGAGGCACAAGTGGCAGACTATGAAAGGGCTACGTCACAATGAAATCATAATGAATATAATAGCAAAAATTATCTTCTGAATGCTTTGGATGATTCCTTGTATGATATTTATTCTTCCTTTACAAGTGCAAGGAAAATATGGATATCTTTGGAAAAGAAATACAGGACTGAAGTTGCAGGTTCCAAGAAGTTTGTTGTTGGAAAATTTCTAAACTTCAAGATGAAGTATGCAAAGCCTATTGTAAAACAAGTGGAAGAACTCCAAATCATAGTCCATGAATTAGAAGTAGAAGGCATGTGTATAAACTCTAACTTTCTTGTTGGTTCTATTATTGAAAAACTGCCTCAAACCTGGAAAAATTTTAGGTTATATCTTAAACATTTGACTGACGATATGAGTTTTGAGCAACTTATTCTCAAAATTCGTGTTGAAGAGGAAAACAGGATGCAGGAAAAGGCTGATGCAAATTTGATAGAACCAAATGCGAACATGGTTGGAAAAAGCTCTTCCAAACCGAAGAATTACCACAAGAACAAAAAGGGTGGTGGTTATGGACAGAATTCTTCCAAGGATAAGAAGAAGAATTACACCCAACAATAGAACTACAACTTCAAGAAAGTATATCGTTGTTGGGTCTGTGGGAAATCTGGGAATAAAGCCAAGAATTGTCGCCACAAGAAAGAACATGGAGGCAGAAATTTTGTAGAAAATTCCAACCAAGTAAACCATGTGGAATCTCTAGCAGAATTTGTTGGAGTAATTTGAGGCCTTCTTGACCACGAATGATGTTGATTGGTGGCTGGATACTGGTGCAACAAAGCACATATGTAATTCAAGAAGTATGTTTGTTTCTTACCAAAAGGTCAATGAAACTGAACCAATGTTTATGGGGAATGGAACTTCTTCAATGATTGAAGGAAAAGGCAAAGTCATATTGAAGTTGACTTCTAGAAAAGATCTTGTACTCTCAAACGTGTTGCATGTGCCTAACATCACCAAGAATATGATTTTTGGCCCTATTCTTAGTAATAAGGGATTTAAACTTGTATTTGAATCAGATTAATTTGTAATCACCAAGGGTGGTGCGTACGTTGGAAAGGGTTACCTTGATCGAGGACTCTTTAAACTAAGTGTTGTAACCAATGACAATGGTATTAATAATAATAACGCGGGCACTAGCACCGCTTCTGTGTACATGATTGATCCTTCTTTCTTATGGCATTCTAGATTAAGCCATGTTAATTTTTGTTCCTTGCAAAGAATGATAAACTTAGGCATGTTGCCTAAATGCACAATGGATAAAACATCCAAATGTGAAATTTGTGTTGAATCTAAATACACAAGTCATTCACATAAACCTGTAGAAAAATCAAATGAAATACTTGGTTTAATTCATACAGATTTATGTGATTTCAAAGCAACACCATCAAGCGGAGGAAAGAATTTATTATATTACTTTTATTGATGATTGCAGCAAATTTTGTTATGTGTACTTAATAAATACCAAAGATGAAGCCTTGAATATGTTTAAGACATATAAGGCAGAAGTTGAAAATCAACTAGATAAAAAAAATCAAAATTCTAAGGTCTGATAGAGGAGGAGAATATGAATCCAATGACTTTGCTGAAATTTTTTCTACTTATGGTATTGTACACCAAACAATAGCCCCATACACCCCACAACAAAATGGCGTGGCTGAACGTAAGAATAGAACATTGAAGAACATGATTAATTCAATGTTAATTACTTCAGGGGCTCCTCATAGTCTATGGGGTGAAGCATGTCTTGCTGAAAATATAATGTTGAATAAAATTCCACATAAGAAGAGTGACAAGTCTCCATATCAATTATGGAAAGGAAAACAACCTTCTTATAAAAGGATGAAAGTGTGAGGTTGTTTGGCAAAGGTTCAAATACCTTTACCAAAGAGAACCAAACTTGGACCAAAAATAGTTAATTGTGTTTATCTCGTTCCATCAAAGAATAGTGCTGCTTATAGGTTCCTGGTTTACAAATCCAATGTAGAGGACATAAGCAACAACACAATTATAGAATCTACTGAAGCAGATTTCTTTGAGAATCTCTTTCCTTATAAGGATAAAGAGAAACAAGTCTCAAATCTAAGGAAAAGAGTATTTGATGATCAATTGTCTCTAGATCAAAGAGACAACAATTCTGAGGTTCAACAAGAGAATGATAAACCTAGAAGAAGTAAGCGTGCAAAAGTCTCTAAAGACTTTGAACCAGATTATATGACCTATATTGTGAATAAAGAACCATAAACATATAAGGCTGCTATGGATCAGAAGAACCTTATTGGAAAGAGGCTATTCAAAGCAAAATAGACTCAATTATGCATAACAATACATGGAAATTGGTTGATCTACCTTCGAGACATAAACCAATAGGCCATAAGTGGATCTTCAAAAAGAAACTAATACCAGATGGTTCCATAGAGAAGTATAAGGCTTGTTTAGTAGCAAAAGGATACCGTAAAAAAGAAGGTCAAGATTTCTTTGACACTTATTCACCGATTACAAGGATAACCTCTATAAGGACGTTAATGGCTATAGCAGCAATTCAAAACCTGATTATACATCAAATGGATGTGAAGACTGCGTTCTTAAATGATGAATTAGATGAAGAAATCTATATGAAACAACCCAAGGGGTTTATTGTCAAAGGTCAAGAGCATAAAGTATGTAAATTGGTTAAATCTCTTTACAGCCTTAAACAAGCTCCAAAGCAATGGCATGAGAAGTATGATAACACTCTATTATCAAATGGCTATCAAATAAATGAATGTGATAAATGTGTCAATGTTAAACAACACAAAAATGCATTTGTCATCATTTGTTTATATGTAGATGATATGTTAATCATGGGTACAAATATGGATGTTATAAACCAACCCAAGAAAATGCTTCATTCTTCATTTGATATGAAAGACATGGGAGAAACAGATGTCATTCTTGGTATAAGAATTCAAAAGAATTCTAATGGATACATCCTTACCCAATCTCATTACATTGAGAAGACCCTTAAGAAATTTGAGCACTATGATGATAGACCGGTTGTTACTCCCTTTGATCCTAAGGTTCAACTCAAGAAGAACAAAGGACAAAGTGTATTTTAGTTAGAATATATAGGAAGCTTGATGTATATAATGAACTGTACATGACTAGATTTAGCATATAGTGTAAGTCGACTTAGTCGATACTCACATAACCCTGGGAAAGATCATTGGGATGCACTAGTAAGAGTGCTTCAATATTTTAAGCATACAATAGCTTATGGGTTACATTACACTAAATATACTCATGTATTAGAAGGATTTTGTGATGCAAATTTGATTTCCAACCATTATGAAGGAAAGTCCACAAGTGGCTATGTATTTACACTTGGAGGGGCTGCTGTATCATGGAAATCGTCTAAGCAAATTATGAATACCATATCAACTATGAAAGCAGAATTTGTAGCCTTAGACAAAGTTGTTGAAGAAGCAGAATGGCATAGAAGCTTTCTAGAGGGTATTCCCTTGTGGTCAAAACCTGTGACTGCTGTGTGTATACATTGTGATAGTATGACTGCTCTTAACAGAGCAAAGAATCAAATCTATAACAGCAAGTCAAGACATATAAGAAGTCGCCACAATATGATAAACGACTTGTTAAGAAATTGAGTCATTTCCATCGACTATGTTAAGTCAAAGGAAAATATAGTAGATCCTTTGACAAAAGGCCTTTGTAGAGAACAACTCATATTTACATCGAGGGGTATGGGCTAAAAGCCAACACAATGAGTGACTACTCGGTGGAAACCTAACCTAGCAGAATTAGAGATCCCTTGGTCTAGGTTCAATAGGAAATCTAGTTGAGGAAAACTCAAAAAATACCAACACACAGGTATGCCCATTCCTATGATTAATGTTGTGTGTTTTCCGTTGATGATTGAGGGCTGAATTCTAATTCTTAATAATGCTAATGGCTTTTACAGGGGAATACTACAGAATATTCTTGAATGGCATTACCTATACAAGATTTATGTGTGGTCGCATCTTTGGGAACCAGATGGCTAAGTTCTCTAAAATTCTCATGAATAAGGATATGTTCACGACCGAAATGAACACAACGGTAAGAATCTGTTATTGCATAAATATGATATGTGTGATACTTATTGTCTCGATTTACTACAAAATGTGGCTAGTTCAAGACTTATGTTCACTATCCACAAAGTAGATTCGATATGTACTCACTATGATAGGTTCAAGTCCAAAGATGCATATTATATTACATTTGATGGAAATCGAATAATAAGTAATTTTCTTATTTTCTATCCAAATGTGGGTTATTATTGGTGTTTGAATAGAAAATATGGGGTATTGTTGGAACATTACTAAAACAGTTTTGTTGTGTTTTTGTAGAGATCCACGAAATGGATATTAGTGACAGATTTTCTGTCACTAAACCGTCTCTAATTGACCATCATTATTGTAAAGACGTATCTTTTCGAATTGGTGAAGGTTAGATCTATTAAAAAGGCATCAATGAGCGAGCCATCGCGACTGTTTTAACCAGTGGCAGTTAGCGATGGTTATTCTGTCGCTAGGTCGTCGCTAAAGCGTCACTAATTTTGAACCATTGTGACTGTTACGAAAAGAAGTGTCTATAAGGCCATTTGAAGGGGTATTGTGACTGTTTTGAAGGGTCACCAACTCACCATGTGCCTATATATAGAGGACCAATTTATCACTTTGATTCATCATAAATAAATAAATAAACACACACAAATAGCATTTATTTCCATCATCCTAGCATATCATATTCGCTAGAATCAAGTTTCATACTTAATTTGATTGTTGTATCCTCTAAACAGTTCGTACTAGATAGGATGAATTTCTGTTTAAGGAGGACACTGCTAATCGCAGGCCTCAATCTGTTGTTGTAATCTTACGATTTTGTACAAAGCAATTTGTATTACGTTTATTATTCCCTAACAACTTCGAGACCATCCAAATTAGACCACAACTGACAAAGTGACAATTCACCAAAACCAAATCTTCCAAATTGGGAAAGCTATAAAAAAAAGTTTTATAACTAAATATCCTAACCCATTATTTCAAGTCTCAAACTAACCAACCCATTAAAATTAATAAACATACTAAAATTAGCAGTCCTTTTAAAGACAAACTCATCAACAAATCACTCGATATATTACATGGAATCGTATAGAACCCAGTATTTAAGTCTTTGCGAGTGATTACGGACACCGTGCAACAAAGCATAGTCAAAAACCCTAGCCACTATATGATAATAACAAGTATCTTTAATATTCACACTATCAATCTTTAATAAACCATCTCAACCAGCTAAAACTTTTTCGATGAATCTAGGCGATAGATAATTGAAATTAAGAACAGGAGTTAAAGTCGAAAGATTTACTAATCGTTTTCGATAAGACTGAACATTGAATTGCTGATTTGGTAGAGACTAAAGGAGCATATGGTAATGAAATTAATTGTACTATAGAAAATCCTTAACACAAATAAAGCTTTAAGAGCATCTTGAGATTTGAGCTTATTTCGAACCCAACATAAGTGGGCTGGACCAGGCGCATGAAGATTCAAATTTGGGTTTCTAGACCCAAAACAAATACCATAATTGCCAAACATACATTTCTATACTTGTATCCAATTCACTAACTAGTAACTATCTGGAAATATTGTTTATAAACATGCTACATTTACTTTTACAAAATTTAAAAATATGTAGGTTGCCCCAGATTTAAGAGCTAGAACTGCGTGATTTTGTGGTGAAATGCAAGCATGCCATGAGCTATGCTGAGTGACTTTAAGCCAAAATGAACCATAAGAATTGGCGCCGGAAAAGAAACTGTTAAAGTATAAAAAATAACCTGAGCAAATACAGTGGCCAATTCAAGAATCCAGGAGTTGTGATCATGTGATGCAACTTCCGTAGCGAGTTTCAATAGATGCCTTAAAATTCACAGTTTTAATAATTATTACTTCAAATCACTTTTTCACTATAAATTTTTTTACATGGAATCAAATGTTTAAAACACGAAGAGCTTTTCAATCTCAACAACAGAAAACTAATCAATTCAAGAGCAGCCAAATCAGAAGACAGTTATTTCAACCATCAAAAACAACTAATCCAAATTGGGAAACATTGAGAGGTTTCTAATTTAACTATCTTAAGTCATGCAAGTTGCAAGCTAATCCAAATTACTATTATAGTCATTATCTTAACACGATGTATTGATTCACAAATTGGGGTCACCATGTCACTAAACACAACAAAATACCTTAGCCATTGGTCTAGTACCCACAACCTTTATATATCAAACATAATTGATTCATTTCACGAAGCTATCTATGATACACTTCAGAAGTTCTGATCCGCTACCAAAAAGGGAGTACAGGAAGAAAAGTCCTGATATTTTACCCGTTGTTTCGATAAAATTGATGACTGAAACTACTAATTTGATTTCAAGAGAGCTAGTATATCTATAATAGAAGAACATTAAGCAACAAACCTAAGAGTCAGACATGTATAGCAAGTTCTAAGTTCTAACTATGTCAAAACTAATCAAGTAACTAAAATCCTCAAACCATAAGCAAAATGCATCAAGAAAGATTATAGTTACCTCTAATGTTATTTTTTATTAAAAAGGAGAAAAGCAAAGGATTCATATCCATTAATACAAACAATATCCATAAAGAAAAGTACCAAGATACAATATCCATAATTCATTATACTTTATTCATGACGAGACCATGTCCCTGGATTCATTCATTTCCTTTGTAGATATCTAACAGCAAACCATTCACAGCTAAATCAAGCATTCTTCCATCCTTGCTCACCATAAATCAAGCATGCTTCCATCCTTGCTCAAGTTTTAGTACCTACATTAATTCAAAACCATTTTAATGATTACGTCAGCCTACCGGGGGGGGGGGGGGGGGGGGTTGTATTCTTGTTGATAAACAAACATGACAAAACATATTAGTGAAGGACAAACCAACACACCTAGGCCACATTTCGAGAGCAGCTTGCGAACAATTCTGACGCAAGTAGTTAGCCACAAAAGCATCGACGGGTTCACGCTCATATGGTGGTGGTATAAAGTTCAAAAGCTTTAAATTTTTGAATGAGCATTTTTCTTGAATCATCAAGTTATGAGATGTGGAGAGAATCTATAAGCCAAAGATAATAATATAATTATTAGTATTTTTGTAAAAAGACCAGCATCAGAAAGTTGTTCCACTAACAATATAAGAAAGTTGTTCCACTAACAATATAACAAGATGAGATTAGTTGTCGAATTTCAGGTAACAAATAAAGGGAAGTAAGAAAATTGTGACCATATATAAAGTGAAAACAAAATGAGACAACCAGACAGTTTAGTTAAGAAACACTATCCACTCGGATTTAGAAATAGCCATCCAACTTAAGTTAAGCGAGGCCAAAAAGTGCAACCAAAAACCGAACCACAAGATATACAATC
The DNA here is from genome assembly GCA_030686995.1 of Artemisia argyi. Lineage (NCBI taxonomy): Eukaryota > Viridiplantae > Streptophyta > Magnoliopsida > Asterales > Asteraceae > Artemisia > Artemisia argyi. Next base: position 171,418,842 of record CM060705.1, on the reverse strand, counting down.
TGGCAAATGATATATTTTCTGAAACAATGATTTTCTTTCTAACTAACGTGGATTAAAAATTCAATCATTCAATTAAAATTACCCAATTCCTTTGGTCTGGTGGTATGTTAGTTGCCCACCAACCTAGAGGTTGTGGGTTCAAGCCTCGCTGAGATAGGTGAAAAAAATTGTGGTTCTAAGAAAAAATAAATAATAATCCAATTAAAAGTATGTTTTTGTATTCCTATTTGAGAACCAAATAAAAAGATAAGAGATTGGCATCATCATGTTAAGTGTCTTCCCTTTGTGATGATCAATATACTGGCACAGACACTATATCCATAGCCAGATGAAATGAGGTTATCGCCTACGGGTTGTGGAGATCCACTTACATAATAAATAATGCCAGGGAGATCTCTGGCTTCGGAAACAATGATACATGAATAGGCTAAGTCCACAAATACCATGAAAACGCTTACATATTCAAGTAGTTCTTAACTATATATATGGTAGATTATTGTTTAAGATGGAAAAAACTAACAATTTAATATGCGTTTGATCATAGCGGATAATTAACGTTATTTTGGTTCTAAACCAAATTTACGAATCTATGCTCAAGTAACAACATTAGTCCTTAGGCCATATTTTGCCACCAAGCTTTATAATTTAGCAGATTAAAAATATATATATATATATATATATATATATATATATATATATATATATATATATATTATACTTGTCACTATTTCATCTTCTGGGTAGCGAATAATTTTTTTTCATTTTGAGGGTAATTTTCTTTCAAATTCATCATCTTTAGGGTATTTTGCAAAATTTTTGGACATCTTTGCCCCCTTAGCTAATACAAATTTTTTTTCCCGAAGGGCAAAAATGTCACATATTACCCTAAAGACGATGAATTTGAAAGAAAATTACCCTGAAAATGAAAAAATAAATAAATAAATAATTGGTCATTACCCAGAAGATGAAATAGTGACAATTATAATATTTTTTTTAATAATTTGCCCTATAAAAAAAGAAACTATATATTAAAGTGGATGCATACAATACCTCAGCAGTAGTTGGCGACAAATGAGCATATTTAGCCTTACTTAGGCACTTAAGAGTAGCAATCAGATTGAGCTTCTGTTGGGATCTGTTAGGTTCAAGGACCGAAGTCGAATAGAAACAGTCAATATGTATAGTGTCCAGATTAGGAAGGTCAAAACCCTCAACCAACACTGGAACAAGACCCTTAAGCTCAAACACCACAAGTTTTGGAGTCACAAGCACAATTCTCTCATAAGGAATCGGATCATAAAAACACGAAGATATTATTAATTTCGACAACTCAGAACCAACCACTTCAAGACCACCCAAACCGTTCATTAACATACAATTCACCAAAAACAACTCTTTCAAATTAGGATAACAAGAAAATGGTTCGGCTTCTGCTAACCTAACCCTTTCAAGCCGTAAACTAACCAACCCTTTAAATGTCAATAATCTACCTAGCTCCAACGTTCCTTTAAGTGACAAACTACTCAAAACATCACTTGCCATAAATGATGGAATCGAATGGATACCACCATCACGTTGAGAAGTATCAACACTTAATTTATGAATACCATGTGACAAAGCATAATCAAAAACCCTATCCATTATCTTATAATTCGTCACCTTAATATTTATACTCTTAATCTTGATAGAACTATCACGCAGAGATAAAACCTTATGAACGAAAAGATCAAAAGCAGCGAAGCCAAAAGAATCAAGATTGAGAGAAGGAATCATTTTCCAAACATTTTCCCAACGTTTTGATAAGACTGATGTTTGAACTGCTAACCTTGTGTCGACAAAAGAAAGTATGAAGACTAGAAGAACGTCTGGTAACAGACTGAATCTGTCTTCTTGATCGCCACATGTGGTTGCTCCTGCCATTCGCTTCATTTTTGTTTGATGAGGAGATGGTGAAAAGAGGTATTTAGGAACTGATGTATGTATGAATATGAACTTTGATGACACTTGTACCTATGAGGTTTTATATTGACACTTTTTTTTAATCATTTATTTTGATTTAATTTATTTATTTTCATTTAAGTTGACTTTAAGTTGAAACTATTAATAAGTTATTTAATTCATATCATATTACACTGATAATATTATAGTGATAATATTACCTATTTTGAAACAAAGAAAGGGTAATAAGAAATTGAAAATATATCAGATTACTGAGATAATATTTCAAGTTAGTGTAGGAAAAAATAAAAGAAATGCGAACAATATATTATATTATTCCTTAGTCATTACAATAATAGCAATAATATCACCAAAATTAGTGTTAATTAAATAAAAATGCATCATACTTGACACTTTTTGTCATTGTATATTACGTATTATTTTTTTCTCATCTTGACACCAACCTTTTTAAATTGTGCGATTGTGTGTGTTTTGTGACCATTTTACCCTTACTTTTTTCAAAATTTGAAGGGTAAAATGGTCATTTTCATGGCTGAAATAGTTGCAAAGTACACACAATAGCACGATTCAAAAGGTTAGTGTCAAGATGTGGAAAAAAATAGTACACAACATACAATGACAAAAAGTGGCAAGTATGATGCTTTTTTATGTAATTAATGTTAGTATATGGACTACAAGTAGGGTTGGATCAGTTGGAAAACCCCTTGCCTCTCAACCAAGAGGTCAAGGGTTCGATCCTCACTCCCTACAAAAGGCTGGAGGTCCTTTTCTACCATAGGTAGAACTGGAAGCAGCCTCTCTACCTTATGTAGGGGTAAGGCTATCTACATATCAACCTCCCCCATACACCGTGGAAGAAAGTATTGGGACCCATAAATTAATAGACGTATGTTAGGATCAAAGTCGAGACTACCGGATTGCACACTTTACGTATGAGACTCGATGTTTAAATAGTTAATATAAATTTTAATATTTAATTATTTAATTCACAATAAACGACTAAAGAGCGTTAGGTAATTAACGAAATTAACTAACGGTCGATAAATGTCAACGGGATACGAAGAAAATGAAACAAGCCAAGAGAAGGTTCTAGAAACCCTCTTTTGGGCTTGTTTGTGGCTGAACAATGGGATCCCATATAGGAAATCATTGTAAACTTGATCTCAACCATAAGGTATAAATACATCCCTATGTATTCATCACTTGGTATATTTGATTTCAATAGAAGTGTAGTAACCCACTAACTTCCCCATTAAGCCTCCCCTAGGTTAGCTAAGCCCTACTAACTTAACTTAGGCCCTCACTAAGCATTATCTAGGATTAGTTATGCCTATATCATTCTCCCGAGTAATATTTCTGCTTTATTATATCTTTATTATCTATATGACTCTTAGACATGCTCACGTATCCACCTATGCCCAACACCACTATGTTTACATCCTGTAAACATCCCAGTATGTCAATTCTAGGTTATAAACATCATTACACAAAGTAATCTATCACTCTATGATACGTGGGAATAGCACCAGGCTTTACCTCTCAAGGGATCTTGAGAAGCTTACAACCCCCACCAGGCAGTGTACCTGATCGTTGTAGTATAGTATAGTGACAAGTACCGGGGGATTGATCGTTCAGCTAGGAATAGTGTCGCTAGGATTAGAAAAAACATAAATACTAGTTCTAAAGATGAAGGATGATTATTTTTGTATTTTTATATTTTTTAGAAAGCAAGTAAAAATCTCGGGTTTTAAGGATTTGGGCAGAATTAGTTGCTAGTCAACTAACCCAATACTAAAGATGCAATCAAAATAAAATAATTAAAATTAAAATAAAACTATATTAAACTAAGGTTGTGAGCAATAAGTGGAGAAATTGTGTTTACTTAGATTTCACTACTCCCTAGATATCTTTTACACGTTAATTACTTGTTATAGTTGTGTGGATGACGGATTGTATTCCTTAATACCATTCATGGGGTGGCGCACTTAATTCCCCAATCCTATGAGTGCCTACTTCACTCCTATGTCGAGCCGGCTAAGAAGCACCTAACATGGGATCATTAGAATTTACTCATGCATTAAATACAACCAATAAAACCTAGTGCACGTCAGTTCATGTTTCCTAAGACGTTCAAGCATGTTACCAATTGGAGATCTGCCAGTTTTCTTAAGCCTAACATCGAAATCATTCATCCAATACAACTATAAACAAGTAATCAACACATAATTAACATCTAGGTTTCATTAGATCTAAGCAAACACAAGATAGATCTAGCCTAGCATGATGGAATTAAGACAAGAACAAGATATAGACAACCAACACATAGACATATTGATTGAATTAAAAGAATACTTATCTCAATTACACATGAAAGGGTTCAAGGGCTGAAAACCCTTGAAAAACCTGTAAAGTTCGTACTAAGTTCGGCCTTAGGGTTTCTCCAAAACTTCTCCTTTTTTTTATGAATGAAAATTAGAAAACTATATATAGGAAATTGAGGCTGACGGCGTCAAGACCAAATTGGTGACGCCGTCATCTCGCCGCCAAAAGAATTCTCGGACTGCCTTGATCTACTTTTGACGCCATCACGTTATAACTTTTTCTAGGCCGTCACGTATTTTACTCTTGACGCTCTACCTTGTGACGCCTTCATTTCTCTACTGGGCCATCATGAAAATTACTCTTGACGTCGTCAGGATTTTCTTCTTGACGCCGTCACCTACTGTTCTCAGCAAGGAAAATTAAGACTTTGGCGTTTTCTTCACTTTTATGCTCCAAAAACGTCCGAATTGCTTCCTTTTCCAGATTTCTCTCCCAAAGTACCTAAAATCACAAAAGGAATGATTTAGGGCAATATTTGATCAAATAAATTCAATTTCGGGCTTAAATGACCCCCTAAAAGTGGTTCATTTTTCACCTCATCATATACCCTTACATTTGAGATTTACTTGTCCTCAAGCAAATGCGCTTTTATTCCACTCAAAATACAAGTTAGGGGTCATTTAACACTAATATAAAAGTAATTACAACAAATAATCGTTCCACTAAAGACCAATAGACAAGCACGGAGGTCATACAAAAGCACCTCACAAATAGTGTTTAGATACTCACATCTCTCGGGTGTAATAAAATGAAAACGGAAGATATCTCTCACTACCTGTCATAGCAAAATAGATTACCATAGTCTTGGGAAAGGATCAAACCTCCACCACATGGCGTAAGCACCTAGGATAAATTATCAAAGAGGTCTTTTAAAGGGTTGTAACGTTAGGTGTAGGGATATGAAATACACGGTTTTGTTGGATAAAGGAAGTTTTACTCGTGGCGAGTTAACAATCTTGGTTAATTACATGTACAATATGGCGTTGCTAAGCCAAGACTAGACTCGACTTAAGCTAATAAATGAAAAATAACAAAAACATAAAATAAACATAGAATGAAAAGGGATGGTAGTCCGTATGTTTTTTTCTCTTTTTTCTTTTTTCTATTTTTTTTTTTTTTTTTTTTTTTTTTTTTTTTTTTTTTTTGCATACACTCTTACCCTACCATCCAAAATAATACATCATAGAGAATGAAAATTCCCCTTACACTTGAATTTTTACATACTTTACAATAAACTATTCTAATGACTCGAATTAAGAGAATCAAAACACTTGGAGCACTTTTAAGATTAACGCACATATGGGGGTAATAAATGATGTTCTTCCCCATTACTCCATAAAATAAGTACTTTACCCATGAGTCCCAATCGTCCCAAAACAATATGTACAAGGATATGACTCGACTTAGCAACCATGTAATCAATTAGATAGTTAACTTAGGGTTTAAACAAATAACAATGATGCACTAAAAATGAGCGCATACACGGAAGGCTAAGGCGATTTGGGTGTACATTTTAAGTGGGGTGTAACAAATTCTTCCTTTAAGTAAGATGCTTAAAGTTAGAAACGAAAAGATAGGCTCGGAGGGGTGTACTAGGGGTTTCGTGTACTAAAAATGAGTACAACGCTAAGGGTGTGGGAAAAATTAGTTGACTTAACTAGCCAAGTAATATGACTTAAATGGTCAAGTAATTATGATACGGGTTTAACACAAGGGTGATCCTAATGCCTCTTATCATGTAGTAAATCCTACTACACGAATGTAGTCTCACTAGCGGTCTCGGGATGCATCACTAACGCAAGTTCTAGAATCTAAATGCTACCGGTACACTCATAAGCACTAATAGTAAATGCTTTTCCTATCAAATCTAAAGGCGAACCTCACATATTTGGGTGGAAAATTTTTCTGAATATACGGTTATGTGCTAGTCATACAATCTCCTATCCATGAGACGCTTGCTATGGCTAAAGTTTCACTCCTAAATGTTGTAAAAAATTTTAAATTTGGCGCTAAAATTGCACTAACGAGTGTTTCTCATAGTTTTATTACACATCTACTATCAAACAAAACAAACTTAAGCGAAAGTGCATATGTAAGGTATCATCATTTTACCCTCCCCTTACACTTAAGATGAACATTGTCCCCAATGTTCAAGTAAAGAATGTAAAAGTGAAAAAATAAAACAAATGAAATCAAATACTCCCCTGATTCGCTCGGTATGGATAATAAGGTGGTCAGGTTAAATCTTCCTCCAAGAAAATGAACAATCAAAGCTTTCCTTCCAGAATATAAACCATCTTCTTGTCATACATAACCTGTAAATCCTGAGAAAATAGACAAGACAACCTCGCATAAAATCGGCGGTAACCTACATAATTTACTAAATCCTAGAAAACAAAATAAGATATAATGCTTGTGGAATGAAGTTTGCAGATTTCCTGGAGATTATAAAACTTAATAATTCACAAAAACCATAAGACTCCGTTAGAAAAACAAAACTGGTAAAATTTCCAGATTTTTACACGTGACGCCGTCAAGAGTTAACTCGTGACGCCGTCAGAAGTGACCTGCAGAAATTCTTATGTTAAGTTTCCGGAAAATTTCTGGAAAAATTTGGTCCTACTTCCTGGAAAATCCTGCAAAACTTCATTATGACTCAATACAAGCATTTGACTCTAACAAATACGAATATACATGTTCATTTAATATTGTGGAGAATCATGATCGGTTTGTTTCTTGAAAACATATTTGGGGTTTCCCCTTACACTTATCTTTTGCAAAAAATACTTTTAGGTGTAGTTAAGACTAGGCCAAAACAACAAAGTAAAGTATTTCCACTTTTTAATTGAGAAACATGATCTACCAACAATAAAAATAAAGCATGCATACGGAAGCAAATAACAAACAAACAAAATAAAATCACACAAAACATGGGTTGCCTCCCAAGAAGCGCTTTTCTTTATTTACGAGTCTTGTAGCTAGACTCAAGGTCATGGGTTACTACGTGACCTCATCGTTGGTTCCACTCTCTAGGTCGTCTTCTAAACCAGTATCGCTTTCATAGTGTAAGTACTTCGGGTCTTCGAACTCGAAGACATCTTTTCGATACTTAGAACCAAGCTTACTAACATCCTTAAAGAATCCACATGATAAATCAGAAGTGTTCTTACACCCTCTCCGAACATCTTCATCACACAAAATAAGTTGGGAACTTATCTTATCAAGCCCGTCACAATCGATTTCCTTAAGGTCTCTTCTCTTGTACGGCGTTTGGTATGAAACCCTCCTAATTCCATCAGCGAAGGTCATGATTCCGTTCCGGTCATCAATTATCAGATTAGTGATCTCGCAAAAGGGCGCCCCAAAAATGACTTGTGATAATCTAGGGTCGACATAGTCTTCGATATTGTCCACAATCGTAAATTCCATAGTGAATGCCATATTTCCTACAAACACCAGGATTTCATGATCCTTACCAACCACTTTCTCTCCCTTGTAAACCATTCCCCATCTGCAGATATTGTTATAGTGGAATAGGGACATAAAATTCTTCGGCGGGAATACGTTAATGTAGACGTTATCGAAGTACTTATGACCGATCATGCAAGGAATTTTGAGATTATTCGGATCACGCCGTCTTACCTTCCCTGATTCTCCACCCCTTGATCCAAATAGATTCCCTTCAAGGGAAGGACGATACTCGTATACCTCCTCAGTACCCCTACAAAAAATTACCTTCTTAACACCATTGGTAAACAATGCACTTCCATCCTTCTCATCAAGGATTACTCCTGATTCATTGATAAATGGTTTCCCAAGAACAAGGTTGGTCAATGTTCGATTGGTGAGAGGGTCCACATCATCGACCACGGCGAGGGCAATATTGTAAACAAGTTCTCCAATCATAATTGACATATTTCTTATTACCCTTGCATTATCAACTTTTTCGCTCAATTTATGTTCTGGGAAGACTTCTTGGTATAGGGAAAGGGGTATTATGTTGTCTGGGAAACTAGGATCTATATGACTATCGGTTAAGAGCTGTTCCTCAATGGTGCAGGAAATCTTAAAAACTTTAGGGTTGCTTACATTAATCTCATCGCTATTCCCACTGGTAACATTCTCCATTTTTCTCACAGGCTCCTCTAAAATAGATTTACCCAAAATGGTTGGATTTCTCGTATGCTCTTCCGATCTCTCATTCCCTTCATCCGATTCGCTAGATACTTACGCGGCGCACTGCTCGGATGAGTTGGTAGGGCTTCTGGCCAAATCGTGGTAAACCCTTGAGGTCTCATCTTTAGCTGTATGACCAATTTTGTTAGTTTGTTGTTGGGTTGGGTTAGGTGTAAAAGCAGATATCGTGGTGATGGTGTTTACGAAATGGATTGGTCCTAGGGGGTTGACAGGCTCTTTTCCTTTTGGTGATAGATGTTTGAATAGCTTACTAGGACTTTTTATTTTCACAGGGGAGGTTGGTGGACTCATGATGGTAACAGACTTAACCTCATCAATATGAATAGGTTTATTAACAACATGCTCTTTGATAGCAGTTAACAGATTACAAATCTTGTTATTCATATCAGCCTGTTGTTGTCTAAATTTAGCCTCGAGCGTAGAGAGCTGTAATTCTTGAGATAGGATGAATTTTTTTAGAGCATCTACACAGCTTTGCCTAGGAACGCCTTGTGGTGGAAAATGCTCGGACCAAGTGAGTGGTGAGGAGTCATTGAAGGATACGCTCCTCGTTTGGTACCCTCTGAAATTAGGTTTATCCTTCCATGCCTCATAGGCCTCGCCAGAAGTTCGAGGACCTTGACCCACGTGTGACGATGTGAATTCGTTATAAGCATGTTTTGGAAGCTCCATGCAGTTATGAGTCTCGTGAGGGCCATTACATAATTTACATGTAGAAGCAATTCTGTTTACTTGGCTTGAAGGTTTTTGAGCTTTGTAAGATTTCATGAGAGACTTGACTCGACCTTCAAGTTCCATGATCCTACGGTTGGGAGTGCTAGAGTTGTTCGAAGGCAAAGATATTGCCTTGACCATTTTGTTCAAATCACGGGGATCATTCCAACTTTCGTTGTCATAGAGAGCAAGATCTTCTATGAGTTCCCATGATTGTTCCGCACTTAGATCACGTAGCTTACCACCGGCCGATTGGTCAATGGCTCGCCTCGTGGAGAGATCGATATGGTCATAAAAGATTTGGACTTGGAGCCAAAGATCTATGCCATGATGAGGGACTTTTTGGAGTAAGTCCTTGAAACGAGTCCATGCTTCATAAAGAGATTCATTTTGACGTTTTTGGAACATCAAGATGTCATTTCTAAGCTTAGTAGTTCTCCCCGGTGGGAAAAATTGAGCAAGGAAACGAGTGGTGAGATCATCCCATGTGGTGATGGATCCCGCGGGTAAACGCTCAAGCCATTGACTAGCTTGATCCCGTAGAGAGAATTGGAATAGGCGTAATCGGGTTGTCTCTCTAGTTTCAACATATAGGTCTATGGAATCTACAATTTTAAGGAAGTCCTTTAGATGTTGGTTTGGATCTTCAGAACGAAGTCCATGGAATGCACATCCGCTTTGCACCAACCGGATGGTGTCGGATCGCAAGGGGGTCACATTGGCTCCGGTGAGCTCAATGGTGTTTCGGTAGCCTTGGTGGCTAGGTCGGGAATACTCTCCTAAGGTTCGGGGCCTAAGAGGTTCTAGTGGTGGGTTTTGTTGTGGTGGGATGACGGGTTCAAAGATGTTCCCATCGTCCATGATGTCGGGTGGTGAAGAGTTACGAACAAAAACACAAAGAAATAAGATAGACTAAAGAAAACCTAAAAATAAAAATAAAATCTTACTAGAAAGGAATCTAGCAAGTAGACCTAATAAAAAGAGATTCTAACCTAGACAATAACTATTCCCCGGCAGCGGCGCCAAAAACTTGATACGTGGGAATCGCACCAGGCTTTACCTCTCAAGGGATCTTGAGAAGCTTACAACCCCCACCAGGCAGTGTACCTGATCGTTGTAGGATAGTATAGTGACAAGTACCGGGGGATTGATCGTTCAGCTAGGAATAGTGTCGCGAGGATTAGAAAACCTAAATACTAGTTCTAAAGATGAAGGATGATTATTTTTGTATTTTTATATTTTTTAGAAAGCAAGTAAAAATCTCGGGTTTTAAGGATTTGGGCGGAATTAGTTGCTAGTCAACTAACCCAATACTAAAGATGCAATCAAAATAAAATACTAAAAATGAAAATAAAACTATATTAAACTAAGGTTGTGAGCAATAAGTGGAGAAATTGTGTTTACTTAGATTTCACTACTCCCTAGATATCTTTTACACGTTAATTACTTGTTATAGTTGTGTGGATGACGGATTGTATTCCTTAATACCATTCATGGGGTGGCGCACTTAATTCCCCAATCCTATGAGTGCCTACTTCACTCCTATGTCGAGCCGGCTAAGAAGCTCCTTAACATGGGATCATTAGAATTTACTCATGCATTAAATACAACCAATAAAACCTAGTGCACGTCAGTTCATGTTTCCTAAGACGTTCAAGCATGTTACCAATTGGAGATCTGCCAGTTTTCTTAAGCCTAACATCGAAATCATTCATCCAATACAACCATAAACAAGTAATCAACACATAATTAACATCTAGGTTTCATTAGATCTAAGCAAACACAAGATAGATCTAGCCTAGCATGATGGAATTAAGACAAGAACAAGATATAGACAACCAACACATAGACATATTGATTGAATTAAAAGAATACTTATCTCAATTACACATGAAAGGGTTCAAGGGCTGAAAACCCTTGAAAAACCTGTAAAGTTCGTACTAAGTTCGGCCTTAGGGTTTCTCCAAAACTTCTCCTTTTTTTTATGAATGAAAATTAGAAAACTATATATAGGAAATTGAGGCTGACGGCGTCAAGACCAAATTGGTGACGCCGTCATCTCGCCGCCAAAAGAATTCTCGGACTGCCTTGATCTGCTTCTGACGCCGTCACGTTATAACTTTTTCCAGGTCGTCACGTATTTTAATCTTGACGCTCTACCTTGTGACGCCTTCATTTCTCTACTGGGCCGTCATGAAAATTACTCTTGACGCCGTCAGGATTTTCTTCTTGACGCCGTCACCTACTCTTCTCAGCAAGGAAAATTAAGACTTTGGCGTTTTCTTCACTTTTATGCTCCAAAAACGTCCGAATTGCTTCCTTTTCTAGATTTCTCTCCCAAAGTACCTAAAATCATAAAAGGAACGATTTAGGGCAATATTTGATCAAATAAATTCAATTCTGGGCTTAAATGACCCCTTAAAAGTGGTTCATTTTTCGCCTCATCACTCTAATATACTATATCTATCAGAACCCTAATTAAACCTTAATTGAACCCTATACATTTATGGTTATCTTTAGAACCCTAATTACTTATCTAAACTAGTTTAAAAGTGTTCAAGGCTGAGATATGAGTTACATTAGCAACTTTAGGATATCTTAGACTTCCTAGACCATAGTACAACTCCATAGAACTTAGGTACAAATCCCTTAAGCACAAAACCCTAAATAGGTCACTAAAGTCCCGGAACTAGGTCTAAACTATCTTAAATCTTTAGCATAAGTTACCACCACTTAGTATAAACTTCCTAAGACCTAACCTTAGTCACTAAACACTCATAGGACCCTAATATAGGCACTAAACCTTAAGATAAACCCTAATCTCTCACTAAGTAAGATTAGGTCTAAACTAAACCTAAACTAGTACAAACCTAAACTTAACCACCTCAAGCTCCTCAACCAAGCACCCTAGCATCTTAGTCACGCTAAGCACCCTCCCTAGAACCTCCCCAAGTAGCTTACAAGGAGGTGGATCACCTCCTTGTCACCTCCTTAGGTCGCGGCATAACCACCACCATAAACACCCCTAGGCCGCCCCCTACCTACTCCTAGCCACTCTTAGCCACCAGAATAGCTCCCTTTAGTCACCATGTAGCTGTGGTTAGTCACTCCCCCCCCCCCCCCCCTCTCGCCACCTTGCACCCCTTTTCCTTGCTCGCTACACAAACGTACCTTATAAATAGCCAACACCCCCATCACTTCAAACCATCGATTCCTCTCTTCTCTACCTTATAGATTCTGTAGTACTAGACTCATAGAAGCCTTAGAAGTCGAGTAGTATAGCCTAGAACCCTTGTCGAAGCCAAAACCTAGCCGAGAAAACCCTAAACCCTCGTTAGGACCTCCGACAACCAAGTAGGCCTAAAATTTGATTCTAGTAGGCTTAGTAATGACCTAGGATAGTTATGATTATGCCTTAGAACCCCTAGGAACCTAAGATAGAGCCTCGATCATTTTCTTTTACAACTTTTTATTTTGAAACCCTAATTTAGGTCGAATTGTTGTTTATGTGCTAAAATGCCTTATCTTGTGATATATGTTAGTTTAGGTAACTTAGTTAAGCATATATTAGTTAAACATAAGCTAGGAAACTCTTTTGTTTCATAAAAATATAGTTTACATGATTTTAGGACTAGTTTTGCAAATGTTTTCATGCATAAGGGTATATATGGTAACTTTCTAAAAATATTAAGTCTATGGACTACTTTTGACATTTCTTAGAAGTATTAAGTATAAGGAACCTTTTTGCAAAGTTTTAAAACCTTAGGATAAAAAGTAAAATAAGTTATAAACTTATAAGGACTAGTTTTACAAATATAATTAAGTTAAGGGTATAAAAGGTAAAATTGAAAGTTAATATAGTTTAAGGAGCATTTATATCATCGCTGCTGTGTGCAGCAGATAAATTCCCCGCAGTAAGGAACAAATACCTTTTTAACATTTACACTTTTAGTCCTTCAAGATTTTGCATTGTATATGAATCATCCTTTTGCTATAATACAAAAGTTGATAACTTCCCTGCTGTAACAGTAGAGATCATTGTGCCAATAAATAAATAAATAAATAAAATACAATAAAACACTAAAAACTAAAATATTTTTTAAAAAATGAAATAATTTGGTTATAATGTTTCCCACAAGAAAATCTGACAAAAACACTTCAAAACCCAAATATATTAAAAATCCGAAACACTAAAATAGTTAAAAACCAATTATAAAAATGCTCCATAAAACTAAAAAGATATAGATTTATTAAAAACAGTGTAATCACCGGATAAAATTAATTCTTGTTGGACAAAAGGTTAGCTTTATAAGAAAACTCTAAAAGGCAACCCTTAACCAATACACAAATTAATAAATATACATGTATCTGGGGTCTAATGTAGCGCGGCTATGACTCAAAATGCTTCCATTTTGATTATTTGGAAGGCGATCTTAAGGGCTGCGCAAATAATAATTAAAAAATTAAGATAAAAATAAATAAGAAAAAAAAGTTTATTGATTTGATAAGGTGAAACCCTAAACTGAAAGAGATGACTTCAGACTACAGAGTGAGAGTTTAGGATTTTATGAAAAATGTTTGTAGCTGTGAAGCTTAAAAGGATTATTAGGGTTTGATTTAGTGGGATGAGCCTATATTAAATAGTGGATTGGTATGATGAGATGGTGTGATGAAAATTAGTGGATTGAGATTGTAGAAGGCCCATATTAAATAGTATGTATATAAATATTCAATGTCTGGATTATTTGTTTTCTTGGTGCATGCTATATAGGGGAGCCAAAAATAATAGAACATTAGAACCCAACTAACTTGATTCGACCCGGTTTATTTAGGATGGGTTAATACATGTTAAAAGATCGTAGTTAGGATTATTAAGGCAACCCAATTAGAACTAAGTAAATAAAGTATTTTATTTTATTTTTTATTTTTTTATATATATAAAAAAATTTAGTTTTTCATAAGTCGTAGCCATTAGCCATTTTGTTTTATGACAAAAAGCTTATTGAGGATTTGAGGTGGAATCAAACCCGACGAATTCATATTTACTAGCAGGGTATTCGCACAGCGGCGGGTACCCTGTGATTAAAATTTATGAGTCAACAAAATAACAATGACGAACTAATTAACCGAAGGAAAAATGATAGCAGTCTGACACAGTTCACCCGTTTTTACCGGTTCTGGCGAGTCGTCTCCCGTTTTGTTTTTGAACGGCTTTTATTGGCTAGCCGAAAGGATGAATGAAAATTAATAAAGTTATTGTCAAAGAACGTATAAGTAAAACAAATTATTGGCCGGAAAAATTAAATTACAGGGTACCCGCCGCCACATCGCGAGGGTACCCTGCTAGTTTCAAATAATACGAAATTTTTTAAGGGAAGATGCATTCACTTCTGTAGAGATGAATCTAAAATGTATGATTGTGGTTTCAATTCTAAATCAGGGTATGCATGCGTAGTAACGTTGCGTTCTCGAGTTTTTTTAGGTGAGGATAGAAACGATGTGTAAAGAAAAGAAAAGACAGGAAAAGGAAAGGAAAGAAAGTTGATTTTATATTTTATTTTCTCGAGTTGAAATGAAATGAAAGGAAAAGAAATAATGTTGTATTCTCAAATTGGGAAGAAAAGAGAAAAAAATGACATAATTACATTTATGCACTTTTAAATATGTTCATTTTATTATAAGAGTTGAATATGAGTAAATATTGAAAGTTATATCCGTTATTATATACTAAAAAGTGCGGGTGTAGAATTGTTTCCGTCCAAATCCGCCCATATTTGGGCGGAAAATTCTTATAGGAAAGTGATAAGAATTTTCCTTTCATTTCCTTTGTGTTTCTTTTCCTTTCTGTCTAAGAAAAACTCAAGAACACAATAAAATTTCAGTTTCTTATCATTTTCTTTCCTTTCCTTCTAAAAATGAACTCGAGAACGGAGTGTTAAGACACGCTTTCAATTCTAGATGTGGAGTTTATGCACATCTTTAATCTTCTATTTGCAAAAAAGGTTGAATTCCAACAAACCGACTGATTCATCTTTAGCAAGAAGTTAAGTACATAAATGGACTAAAAGACGCACGGATTGGCTTATATTAGCAGTATACCTCATGTGTGAAGTATTGGTGATTTTTTTGACAACTCATAATCCAACGGATAAACCAAGCGATGAATAGAAGCACAATTGCACAAAGCAAAACATTGGTGACGATATATCTTACGACTACAGGCATGTAACAAGGAAAATTTGTAACCACAACCTAGTTTGGGTTAAGCAGAGACTTGAAGCTCGAGTTCATAAGAACAAGACAAGCACGTCACACTTGATAAAACAATAAGATTTCCAATAAAATACAACAGTTGCTTTTATGAACTTCCAAGTCTGAACAATAATCAAATTTAACTCGAAAGTCACAAAACTAAAATTTTAAAAACAAAAAGAAAAGTCTCAATAAAAAGTCATCCGTTGCCTCTCGACAACACTCAGAGATGTCAAAATTCATGGTAACACGAGTCCACCTTTTTGTTTTCAAACAACACATTACTATGTCTATTATAACCTCAAACAAAAACAAGATTATACAGTCACTGATTAACGCACCTCTTGTTTTCAACATCATCCAACCGCCTTACTTAGAATAGACTTTCACACGCAGCAACATCGGCAGCTTGAGACTCCAAAATACCTTTTCCACTCGAACCGACGACATTCTTAACACCAGCGAAAACCGCTTTCTGAAAATAGTCATCCTCCATTTTCTTAAGAACATCATTCACAACCTTAAAGTCCAACCCACCAGACACCACCAAATGACCCAAGATCTCACCAAAGTTGCTTGGTGCTTTTGGTAAATCAATGGCAATATCATCCAACAACGAGCCATAAGAGATGCACCCGCTTACTAAATCAGCTCGGGTAAGAACTTTCTTGGAAAGTAAGTAATTTAGAAGCTTCGTTAATGGTTCAACACGTGGTGGGATTTTCTCCAAAGCAAGTGAAACGGCTTCTTTAACAAGCTCTGCGTGATATTCAGGGGCGCTTAGTTCCTCCACACATTGTAAGGCTTCGTCAAGAATAAGAACACTGAAATATTCCTCAAGCAAAGAAATTGTTTTCCTTTTCAGTTCAGTAGGATTCTTCGCCTTCACCGGTGCAGCAGCGACAGGAGCAACAGGAGACGGTGTTGGGACAGGTCTAGAGACGGGAACAGAGGCAGGGCTAGCAGCGGGACCGCCACTGCCTTGCAATAAAGCACTCGGCTTTCCACTTATAAATCCACCACTACCCTGTGGAAGAAATTTCTGACTTGGTGATGGTGTTTTCCCAAGTAAAGGTGGCTGAACACCCCTAGGCATCGAGCGGGACCGCGGGTATTCCCAGTCATCGTTTTCAATAGCTGGCGCGCCAGGCATCATGCGGTTCCCAGGCATTCCAGGCATCATGCCACCTGTACCAGGCCGGTTCAATCCCACTGGGCTTAAACTCCCTGGTGCTCCAGCAGCCAAAGCACGACTGTTTCTAATACTTGCAGTTGAACCACGACGAAGCCCCATGTTCTTTTCTGCTTCAGTATGAATCTCCGTAATAGTCTTGGCTTTGACCTTCACAATAACAAAAGAACCATAATTTAGCAGTGAACCTCTGATAAAGATACTGATTTTATAATAAGAAAGTGAAAATCCATCTAAATAGCCCCACTACAGATGCGTTTTTAACATAATGAACTAAAGTTGCGGAAATAAGAAGATAAGATAATTCCACAAATTTTGTACTCATAAGTTGCAGAAATATACATTTTTTACATTTTAAGGTACTTTGCAGACTTGAACGGATAGCAGAATTATTATGCGAGACCGAGGGATATTTTGGTATAAACTCATATGATTAAACTACTTTAATAAATTTCCCTTATGATATTACCTCTTCCCGCCTTGGAATCCAGTTGTTCGATCTCAAATCAATAACATCACGAACCATAAACCTCATACGTGGGGCCAGCTGTTGGTTGTTTGATAGCTCCTTGAGTCGGCTAAAGTAAAGATCATTAATTCGCTTGGACTTTGGCCCCTCATCGAGTTGTTTCCCAATGGTGTTAAAGAAATGGCAAATCGCCTCCACATTTTCTTCCTCTGGACAAACTTTACCGTCGGTTCCCAACAGCTCCTGTGGACCCAGCCATAACAAAATGTTAACAATCACCTACATTTTTTGGAGAAAAGAACAATTGTTCTCATTGTAGGGTCAGAGACAAACCTGAACAATGTGATGAACGATCTTTTCTGGGACCATTTTCTGCTTCAACAACTCACCAATCAAACGAATGTTTCCAAGAGTACGGAGTTTAATCATCCTTTCTTTATCTCTACGTTCAGATTCTTGTTCAGGGGAAGTCATTTGCCTTATTTCTGCCCTTAATTTGTCTGCACCTTCAAAAGCCTCTTGGCAATTATTTAACAGTACACGTTTGAATGTGATCTCCTTACCATCTGGTTCCTCAGATGGGAATACGGGTAGATTTGTGTTGAGATCTGAACACAGTTGAGCATACATAGGGCAAAATGTTGGCTCAAGAACAGCTTTGTCAAATATCAATGAAATGACACCCTGAATTGAGTACGTAACCATATTAGTTATTCCAATTTACATTATAAAGGTAAAATCAATGAAGTATGGAATGTAGTAGACAAAATTACAAACCTTTAGGATATCAGCTGTTGTGATCCCTGAGTCGATAAGTTGACCCTTGAGAAGGTCAAACTTTTCCGGGGTCAACTTGTTCAGGATACTGAAAGCCAAAAAGGAAAATACTTTTAAGTTTTCAGTTTGTTTATGCTATAATCCTGAATAATAGATCAATTATTGTTTACATCAGGAGACAGAAACCTCTTTACCCACAATAGGTCGATTTAGGTTAATTTTTTCTTTCAAAGGCGTCCAAAAAAGAATCCACAAAATGTACTTTAAATGCATACAACTTCACAAACCTTTTTACTACTAAAAAAAAAGTACAGTATCATTGTAATGATATAGTTTTTAAGCTAACCCTTTTCAAACAGCTCTACCATTTAACCATTTTCAAAAAAGTTGAATTTTTTAAGCTAACCCTTTTCAAACAGCTCTACCATTTAACCATTTTAAGCCAAGCCATAAAAAAAATCATTTTTACTTAAATGTGTTAGAAGTTTACCCTTTAACTGTCTTCAAGACACGATCCTTGTCAGAGAGAGTCCCTCTTCGAACTGACCATGGCACCTCAGCTTTCACAAGAGCGGGAGCAGGCCCACCAGTCTGTTTCAGTAAATTAGGAATATTAAAGAAGCATATTTAATCACAAATCATAAACAGTCAGAAGAAAAGCTTGTATAAGTTATAAAAATATGTTACTAAAGAACTAACCCCTTGGCTAGCCGCTTGCCCTCTACCATATTGTGAGTTTGGTTCCTGCCTGTTATCGAATCGGTTAAAGTCCCGATTATCTCTACCAGCATCCCAAGACCGCTCCTCCACAGGAGGAGGAGCTCTGCCACGCCAGTCACGCGTATCAGGCTCAGTGAAACGTGCCTGAGGCTGAGCTGGCACCTGCAAAAACATTAAACATTATAAAGAATGAGAAAAAAAAAAATATATATATATATATATATATATATATATATATAAGAAAAAAATACAATAAAGCAGATAATTGTGTGGTAGTATTTCTTACAGCTCCTTCAGATTTGGTCCAGCTTTGGGTCTCACCAAAAAATTCGGTTTCCACTTCTTGTTTCACTTTAAGTATCTCCTCAGGGATGTCTACAACCTAAAACGGTAAAAAGTGATAGATTTAATACCTTTCAACGATCAAAAACAGAACAAAACCTTAAAGAACAAAACCTGTTTGGTAAAAAGTGATAGATTTAATATCAATTCACTGTATTATGTAGATTTCTAGCACACACAAATAAGTAGAACCCTCATGAGTAAAATTTTGGTAAAAAGAAGTGGTCAACTAGTAACACAGAGAAAAGAACGTACGATGATGCTCAAACATACTAAAAAGAGCAGCTTTCGTATATTAGAAAAGGGTAGGCCTTTTTTAGTATACTTTATAAATTGGATTGAATGAGATACAAGGGTTAACACTTAACATATAAAACATATCAGACATAGTAATAAAATTAAATCAATATTCAAACATTTTAGACCAAAAAAGAAGCTCAAAGCATTGTTTGAGGAATTTACCGCCCTAAGTTGTAACAGCTGGTCTCTGGTGTAGCGCACACGTTCACGAAGCTCAAAACGGGAGTCATTGGTCTGGAATATAACAAAAACAGAAAGATGAAATAAATTAGTAACGTTAAGATATAAAAATAAGATACGTGAATTGATATTTATCCAAACAGCAAACAGTAGCACACAACTAAGATACATTATTTATGAGATTTACCAAACAAAAACAATAACTAGTTAATCATTAAGAACATTTATTATCACAACTTACGAAGAACACGCTCTAATGAATTCAAAGTACCTACAAAACTATAAAAGATAGTAAACATCTTGTACAAGTATCACATACGAGAGCATAACCTCGTTCACGGAAAGCTCCCATGCCACATTATGTCCATACTCACCTCCATAACTACAACCACCATCGGCGAACTAAACCAAGACTATACCAAACTATTTCATACAACTCATTTCCAAATGAACGCGCCAATACGAAAAAATGTAACCTATTTACAGATAATCATCACAATAACTACACTTACATATAATACATCTAAAACCAATACTAACATCACTAAACCTTAAAAAAACAAATATCATTAAAAAACATATAAAAATCAAAACTTTACAAATCAGATCTCACAAACCAATCCATAAACACAAAAAAACATCTATAAAACATAAAAACATAAATAAAGATTCAGATCCAATTAGGGTTTATGACAACCTTAAAGGCGGCGGCGGCGGAGTTAGGACGAAGGTCAGAAGAACCAAAATCAAAACGAGGAGCAGTCGATGTTCTTCCTCTGTTACCACCACCACCTGGTCTTAAACTCAATACTGTCTGATCAGCCTGCATACCTTAATTATATTTCAAGAAAATTAATACCCAGTAGCTAAAATTGAATCTTGAACAATACCCACAAATCAAAATTCAATCTTTTTTGTATAAAGATTGAATCTTGAAGAGAATGAAAGATAGGGTTTTTTTTCTTTTTTTTTTTTAGGGATATGATGAAAGAGTGTTTTGTTTCTTTCTTTCTCTCTCTTTTTGTTAGAGGAGGAAGTGAGAGAAGGTTAAAGAGGAGTGAGTGAAACCCTTTTAATGTTGTTGTGGGCGCATTAGGATTTTGTTTTTGTGTTTTGTGGGTTGAGTTTTGGTTTGGGTTTTCATGTTTGGTGGATCTTGAGGGGTGTTTCTTGTACTTGTCATGTTTGGTTGAGGTTACCATGGACAAACTCACATGTATGTCGGGTGTGGCACGGGCTACACCCGATTTTAGGTCACAAAGTGCAAAAAGATTTTAAAATTAACGTTTTTGTGGTATGTGCAATCCTAAAAAAAAACTTTTGCTACTTTTGTTTCTTACGATGTAATTTTAGTTAGCCCAACACCCTCTTAAAAATTCTGGGTCTGTCCCTGGAGTTTACTATGGGAAATCGGCGAGTTGGGTTAACAGGTTGTTTACTAAATTAAGTGGTTAGTAGATTTTACTAGATTAACTATTTAATTGAGAGAAAGATACGTTTTTGTGAACCTCATCATTATGATGAAACAAAGGATTGGACGCATTCATTAAATGGAAAAGAAACACCTCATTAGAGTAGGAGTTAGCGCCGGAGCATTAATATTACTCTGATGCCAAAGTTTAAAATATGAACGGTAAGCTAGTATTTTTATTTTTATAAAAATATTTGGCAAAATAGTTGTAGTTAACGTTTATTATTTAAAAATTACATCAAATTAAATCACTTGTACTCCAAACTAGGGGTGAGCAAAACCGCCCGAGTCCCGACAACCGACCCGATCCCGACATAAATCGATAGTCTCGAAACTGAATAATAGTTTCTCGGGTCAGGAGTCGAGATGGATTTTTAGCATTTTCGGGATTCAGGACGGGCCAAAAATGACAAAATACAAGCAAAACCTGACTACTTTCAGGACGGGTTGGGACGTGTCGGGACGGGCCAAAAAACTGACTACTTTCGGGTCAGTACTCAGTTTACGATTTAAGAGACTTTCGGGATCGGGATTAGTCGGAACGGGTCGAGTCGAGATCCAGCCCGATGCTCAGCACTACTCCAAACTTGTTTATGTTTATTTATAATATTTGGAAGAGCATTTAAATGTTTAATTATATACAAGCTTTGGTTATTTCTAAAAGCTTGTTTATATTAGATCTTATGACTTATAAAAAAAATTGCATAAACTTGTGTACTAATCAAAGCCTGTTTTAAGCTAAATTATTCCGATAGTTCAATATCATTTATAAGCTTGCATTCAAACCAAACACACATTATAAACTGTTGACGTTAACGTATTAATCGTACTCTCATTAATTTTAATATGTGTTAGACAATATAATGCTGAGTTTATGATGCACATTGATTTGACGGCTCCTTAAAATAGTAGAATTCGTCAATACTTAGGAAGCATGACTTTTTGTGTAAAGTCATTTTTTATTCCAAAACTAAGTTATGTGTACGAAATTCGTTCCAAAATCCAAGCACTTTGCTACTCCGCTGGAATTATTTGTGAGTGTCGGCATTCAAAAAGTCATCAAAATATTGTTATATATTTTGTTGAGACCTCTCGCATAGTCGCATGTGATAACAACCTCCCCAAAGTCATTTTTGGTAGCCAACTGAGCTAGCCCAGTTGGTTGTTTGACAAACACTTTTAATCATGATTTATTTTTAAATATGATGTGACTATTTTTAAGTGATCGCATCTATAATAATGGTAGCTATTTTATGCGAGCATATGAGCTAAAAAATCAAACTCATATTTTATTATAATTATAAAAAATTATCATTTTTTGACCGTACAAAAGCGTTCAGGGTTGGCCTAACATGCTTCTTAGTATGAACTTTATTATCACAAAGAGAACAGTGAGAGCTTCATGCGTCTACAATTAGCTAGATTACGTATTTAAGATTTTGTTTATGAGTGTTAAATGTTCTTAAATATACTTCTACTTATCCTCTTACAAACAAGATCATCGCAAGTGTCAAAATCAAAAGCTGAAATGAGAAGAAATAATAAATGGATTTCAAATGTCAAATAATAATTAAAAGGATATGTTGGGAGGATTTATCATTTTCTTTTTTGTTTGTTCTTATTTTGTTGTTGAACCTTTAAATTCTCAAATAGTGTTTGTCCATAAACATTGAATCAGTTTTTGAACTTGAATATTTGTTGTTTCTAGAGGGGTGTTAACTGTAGACATGTTGATTGTCTTTTTTAGCATGAGGCACAATCTCAACCTTGAACTTTGTAAAATGTTACTTTGGTCCTTATCATTGTATGTTTTCTTTATTCACTATCTAACTTGCGTTTTCAACATTCCTAATTTCATAGGGTTGTTTTTTACACATCCGTGATGGAATGAATAAGGTACATAGAAAACGTATATAAAATAGCCAAAGTCCAAATGCGTATGGAGTGCTTGCTTAGACAAGTTGAAAAAATAAAATATACCATATGTTTGCCAAGATTAGAGATTATGATGATCTTTTTTAGAAAAAAATAAGCAACTTAAAATAGTTTGGTATTAGAAAAAAATAAGCAACTTAAAATAGTTTGGTAGACAAAATTTATAAAAGATTATAAAAAATAATATTTGATAATCTCCGTTTCCATCTCCATCTACCCGGTTCCAACAAAAGTTATTTTACCCCTAATGCCTATAAAAGCGGATAAAACATTCGAGTTGAATCACCGATGTACTAGCATTTCTTTTCACTTAACGTGATGGACTGATGGTCCATTTTAGTGTTAATTTGGTTAGATATGTGCTAATTTGCTAATTTAGATGTCATACATTATCGACTGAGCACGCGATATCGTTGACGTTACAATGTTTACTTCACTAATGGTGTAAGAGGGCTAATTTTATTAATAACAATATCTACATCAAAATTTCTGATAAAGTATCTAGATATCCTTTCATAACACTCGATTATCTCAACAGTTAAAGGTTATACACAATTTAAAACGATCGTAAATGAGCAACTCAGTTAGCTTTAGCAATTTAATGTTAAACCATATATTTTTCAACATTCTGATTCCAAAACTTGCACCAAATATATACTGGTCAATGTAGCGTAAGTTTTTAATATATGGTCATAAAAAATCAAAGAAACCTTTTGAACAAACGAAGAAAAAAAACCAAACAATTTTTTTTTTTTTTTTTTTTTTTTTTTTGTATTATATTAGTCCAATACATATTTTTCATGGGCTTGAGCAGTATAGCCCACTTGTGCATCTGTGGTAACTTGGTTGTTTTGCCTAAACCTTGTTTGATTGAAAACAAGTATGGCAGCGGTCGGCCGCGTTGCGGCCTTGCGTGGTCTCTTTCGGTTGTATTTACCACCTCGAACAGTAGCAGGCAACATGTAGTTGGTCCCAATTCCAGCCTCAGCTGAAACAGCAACAACGAACTGAAAATTAGCATCTCCAATGAGAGACATAATAGGATATGAAAACAGAGAAATCATGTAAAGAAATACCAGCAGCTGGATTGGAAGAAAGCAAGGTCTCACGTTCGCGCATGTTTTGATGTAATGCATAACACTGTAACACTGATTTATTACCAATAGGCCATTTAGTCTATTAAAAGAAGAAAAGGTCTCACGTTCGCGCATGTTTTGATGTAATGCATATGTGAGTCCTAACGGTAGTCATCAGCAAACACAAACCAAATGAACTTCAAACGACTTCATATTTAGAGTCTCGGGAATACCTGAAGTGCCAAAAACATGTCGATGACAGCTGTTCAGAGCATTATAACATGTGTCCATTAAAGATTGATGGATGGTATGCGAGCGTAAAAACACATGAAACAACACTGCACAACAACAATGCAATAGAAAATAGAACGCCAAGCTTAAAGCTATTATCGCCAAGCTTAGGCAGCCGCAATGAACGTGGCAGCTAGAATAAGACTTTTAAATTAGTAAGGAGCATGTACCTTGGTTTATACCAGAAGTGGAAGGTTGGCTATTTGAAGCAATCTGCGGGTGCGCATGTTTTTGTGAAACACGATTAACAACACATATGTGCATGTCACGTAGGTTGGTGGGAGCATCTGAGGAACACCGTTGCAGTAACTGTGACGAATTTCTTTTTTTAGTAGCAGGAATTCGAGAAGTACCTGTACCAGCAGCGGCTAATGTACCAATGGTAAAAAAAAATTCAACAAATATCATGTTTTGCACAATTTATGTAAGCAAACTAAGAGCTGGCCCAAAAGCTAAAAAAACAATAAAAATGAAACCACTATTATCCTGGAAGCTGTGTGCACATCTTTCTTTCATGTGAACATCATAATATTGTAGTAACTAATAGATACAAAACAAAATAAGGGGGCATTTGGGATTGCTTATTAAAGCTGCTAATTCGATCAGCAATCTTATGATTGCCAGTTATTCTAAATCCAAAAGTCTTAAGTGAACAATAATTCGGCTATTTTTGGAGTCATAAACATGGCCTCCAACCCGTCCGTCCCAAGAGAGTTTCAAATTTTCAATCATTGACAATATATCAATTTAAAGAAAAAAGCATTATGGTTCATTATCCAATAATGTGAATTACAGCTAACTGTGGTTGCATTTGCACACATGGCATACCCCAACTTTTGTGTTCTTGTAGTAATTAGACAAAAATTTATTTGAGTTTGCATATTGACACCGTATGATACTATGTTTATACTGAAATGAATGTCATACAGCATATGTGCTTGAGCCTTGAGCATCTTGTGAAGGTACAAAGCAAAGCTATACTTAAATTAAGCATCAAGATCTAAGAGAGTGTATGGGATTGGTTACTTCATTCTGTATATGTGCTTTAACAGTAAGAAGTTAGCCAAAAGTGCTTATTTACACTTGAATATGCAGTTCATTCAAGCACCTAACAACAACTAATTAACTGCCTTTGTATTAAAGCTGATAAGCAAGTATCATATTAAAAACTTTAATACGGGTTGTAATGCTATAGGTCGGTTTAGCCGACCCAATAGTTTTTTTCCTCCAGTCTTGTGTAAGCAAAACAAAAGTATATAATATGATTGATATCAAAATACACAGTTAGCATTTTCAACATGTATGACTGATTGGCAACTTTGCTATACCAAAAAAAAAAAAAAAAAAAAAAAAAAAAAAAAAAAAAGGGATAACAATAGTAAATAATTGCATCATCAGATTATTGCACGTTTTTTTAAGTGGAAAGTAGGACGGTTTTTGCACTTTGTATTTTGTATGGCCGCTTGTGTTATCCGCATGTATCAAAGTCGACAACTATTATTACATAACATGAATACAGGTCCATTTTCTGCAGAAATGTCTACTAAAGATTAACATACTAAGGTTAATGTGTTACAATAATAGATGTGATTTAACTTTGTTAGTACCAGACGTCGCACTTTTTGATAACACGACTCGTGACACACCCTCTAGTAGAAGCAAAGCGTACCTGATTATCATTCGTTAGTACTTTCTCAATTCCGTTACGACGGTCTGTCTGCAAGTTGTTGTTGTTGATACCCTGCAAAAAGCACACAAAACACATGATTAAAAATGGAAAAGTAAAACAATCTGAGTATAGAATTTTTAAAAAAATGTTACTTTCGTACATAAAACCTCATAACTGACATGTATCTGCAATTCTTATAATCAAACATGTAATCTTCACGGCCTCTCCTAAGTTGTTCCAAGCTGTGACAATAAAGTGTATGGTTGAAATCAATTGGTAACATTTAATATTGTGTATCTATATTATATGAAAACAACTGATACATGTTAGCAAACTATAACAAACATCGTCGTTCGAAAATATTGACAAATGAAAAAAAAAAAAAAAAAAAAAAAAAATCAGAAACTGCAATACCTATCGCAGCGGTTACAACGGTAGCAACACCACCGGCTCAGATCACTGGTATAATGGTCCCCAAATCAAGACGCAACAAAAGTAGTAAATTTCCTGTTCCATTATACATATCACATTAAAACGTGCGGCAATAATTAACCAAACTTGGCGGGCGAACTTTGGCCTGATTTTTCGGCCTGCTACTTGCTCTAGGCTGCTACTTGAAATCGGTATATGGTAATGTTGTTTATCATAGATATACCGATTTCAGGTTGGTGATGCTCCTTTGTTAAGGCTTATAAAAGTTAGAACTTAATTACTCTTTTGTACCATCATCTATTTAATCCTAAACCCATTCATGAATGGGTGCTGCAACAATATGAAAACGGTTTACTCACATCTTCGATCCATTGGTCGTGTACCCGATGGTACGTTGTCAGCTGTTGAAGGCCCAACTTCAAAACCTGGTAGGCCTATAATTGAAACATAAGCCGATGAGCAAGTCACCCAACGATAGGAAAGCTGACTTTGACAACGTTTGATTTCAACCATACACTTTATTAAATGTGACCTATTGAAATCAATGGGTTTGTCAGCGGGTTAGTTCGGCGTTTACTTTCAATCTAAGCATTTCAGTAACAAAAATCTAATCTTTTTATCCACACATTTATTAAATCCCAAATTCTTTTAAATAGGCCTAATGAATAAGCAAGTGTGCAAAAACCCACAAATCAAATAGTTTCTTTTTTCCCCCCACAAATCATCAAAATCCCACCAATCATATCAATAATCAAGCCAAAAAAAAATCTAAAAAGTCTTAAAAGAAACACCAACCTATAACCGCGCATTGAGATTTGTCAAAATCCTTTCCTTAACCAATATGAATATAACGGCAAACCTACAACATGAAAATACGAAAACTCAATCCGAAAGCAATAACCTTATCGCAAAAGAAAGGAAAAGAAAGATACAGTAAGCTAACTATAATGAAAATGGCGCTGCAAGCCTTGCTGGAAAATGATTTTGGCGTCGGAGTAATATTCCAGCACAAAAAACACTCGTAACAATCAAACCCTAACACTCAGTGGAGAAGATAGTAGATGGTTCTGGAGATACGATGACTATGTATAACTTTATCTATTTATTTATTGTTTGGATTGGGTACTAGATTGGGCAATGGGCCACATATAAAGGCTAACTGGGACTCAGCAGCTCGTATAGTTTTGGCGGGATACTGGAGGGCCGTCCTTTTTGTGTTTTAATAAATATTGATAATGAACGAGGATGGTTTCGACCCTCCGCGTTGCGGCGGGGCGTTGGTCATGCACTTAAATATGTGTTAGTTTTTTATAGCGTGTTTAGGGTGCACGGTTTGGCATTTTTAGCGAAATAGTCCAAAAGAGTCAAGCAACGTGATAAGTCATCGAAGTAGGTTTTGCGGAGTTATTTGATGCGGTTGTTTTACGTCAAAATATTTTTTGTATCCCGAACTTATGCGGAAAAAAAAAAGCTTTTTGTATCTTCCTATAATTTCATAAAACTGAAAAAAACAGGCCAGCAGTTGTTTGAAAAAAAAAAGTCCTGCAGTTATTGAGTTGGGCTTAAAAGATATTTCGCATGATGCATTAATAGAATAAAGGTGACGGGCTGGGCCTTGGTTAGCAGACCAAATTTTTTTTTTTCTAGAATCCAAATGACGTGACATGGCGTCATTTGACGCTGAATTAGTATATATAGTAATTCCTTTAAATTACCATATATTAATTCGTAGAACAAAAATCAGTGGTATGCTGCACTTATGAGAGTGATTTTAATACTTGCAATATTTATGTAACACTTTAATTTTTTTTGAACGGCGAAGATTTTATTGAAACTAGCAAGAAGCTAGAAACTAAAACAAAAACAGAAATTACATAGCGGAAATAAGAAGAGATGGGTTTTGAAGCCAACCAACCCAACTCAAGTTTTTGGATCTACATCTACTATTGACCCACAAAAACGATTGCGTTACAAATTTATCAAAAAATAAATTGTTCTTCGGTCTCACCTTTCCAAACACGCATGCGTTTCTATGACACCACACATGCCACCATAGCGACAAGAATGTTGCTTCCAAAAACTGCTTTTGCACCTTATTTAACCGAAGATCCAAGAAACAGTCTAACCATTGTTGATAGCACCTCGTCATTGGAAAATGGAGATCCCACCACCTATCAAACCTGTTATACACTTGAGTAACAAATGAACATTCAAAGAAAAGATGGTTCACTAATTCCGTACACTCCCCACATATAGGACATAGAACCGATGGAATATCAATGCCACGAGCATCCAGGTTCACACGAGTTGGCAATTTATCAATTGAGAGTCTCCAACCCATGATATTAACTTTAATTGGAACTAACTTACTCCACCTGGTTACCTTTCTATCTGAAATAAGCAACTTTTTATCAATGGCCACACGAGCAGATTTCACAGTGAAGTCACCCCTCCTGTCCAAGATCCACGTCCAACGATCCTCCATCGGAGAGAGGCAAATCAAAGATAACATTTGTTGCATCAATGTCCACTGCTCACTTTCTACCCCCCCCCCCCTCTCGGTGTTCGATGTAACGAATTTGTACAATTTCCTTGAGCTTTCTTGAAGGCAACCGTAGCGTACTTTTCTGTTTTTAAGGCATAAACTCTAGGAAATCTATCCTTTAAGGAGTTGTCTCCATCCCAAAAATCTGTCCAAAAAGTAGTAGTTTGGCCATCTCCAATCTTCCTTTTGCAACAAGCCAACAAATCTACACCTTGATCCTTAAGACTAGAAATCGCCTTCACAATATTTACCCACACTGAATTTGGATACGACTTCCGAATGTTACAGTTTATTAACCCTTCTTCCCCATGAATTGCTTTTACAACCCTAATCCATAAAGCATGTGGATCAGATATAAATCTCCAAATCCATTTAAATAAGAGTGCATGGTTCAATGCAAATATGCAAATATGTAACACTTTAATTACAAGAGTATTGTGTATAACAACGGAATTTTATAGCGGTATAAGTTTTCAGCCGTGTACATTATATGATTAAATACTTTCCGAGATTATAATGATTGAATAGTTTCCGCTAATGGGTACATAATTAAGCTTCCAGCAGCGTATTAGTTTGTTTCCTTAAATAAATTCAGTTTTCACTTTTCACTTTCAAGAAAAATTGTTTTTCCATTATAGATACTAGACGAGTACCCGTGCATAGCAACGAGATTTATAGCAGCATATGGTTATAGTGATATTTTGGTTAAGTGTTTTGTGTAACGTTTGTGTAACTATAGTTGTTTGCCGCAAGAAAATCCAAATATTCAAACGTTTTTATATATTATTTAAGTTGACAATCAAAGTACCAAATATGTTTTTATATAGTTGAAAAACCAAATATTTAAACGTTTACGTGTTAAGTGTACATTTAAGTTTCCATTTTATGTTTTCTAGTTTTCAAATGAATAGAGTTAACAAACGGGGGTGAGGATCCTCTCCCGTTACTCGACTCAAGTTGGGCATTTGTGAGACATTGGATTTGATCCAATGGCTCACACTTCCCCAACTTGAGACAATCCTCATCCTAACAAACGTGTGTGTGCTAAGCTTCATTAAAGCTCCATTTAAATTTCCATTTCAAAGTATGCATGTAAACAATGTTGGAAAGTATTAAACCAATTGTAACAACCATGTTTTTATACGTTTTTTTTTTCAAACTTTTTAAAGTTTTCAAAGGTGGAATAGGTATAGAACAAAATCAAAGATTAAGAGAATAAGAGTTTTTTATCCATGTTTTATAAGTAGTTAAGATTGGTGGGATGAAAAGTGTATATTTATATTCCACAAAAAGGTTGCATATCAAAGATTAATCCTAGCCATTGTTTGTTCAAAATCAATATGGGCTTTCGAACGAAATTGAAATGGATGCGCATTGGAAAGTCTTTTATTAAGAATGAACACGCTTTTATAAAATTTGACTAATTGCTTATCGAGTTATTGCTCTTTTGTTTTATTGTTTCATGTGATGGACCCTATTACTTATGTGCTTTTGAAGTATTTCCGGTAAGTACTATTTCTACCCGTTGTTATTGAAAATTAAATTTAAACATGTAATATCAAGTGTCATCAAGAGTTGTATATTATGCATGTATAGTAGAATTCCAATCCATCACCAAGCAATAAAATAACAAAAATTGTAACACTTAGGGTGCGTTTGGTTCGTAGTATGTTTCGAAAAGAATTGTAATCTGTTAAAGGAATTGTAATTTGAATGAATTGTAATTCAAAGAGTTGGAATGTGTTGTAATTGTAATGTGTTGTAATTGTAATTGATGTATTCTGTCACTTTGTTTGGTTGGATCTCAACGTAATTGTAATTCAAAAAATATTAAAAAAAAATTAATAATAATAATAATAATAATAATAATAATATTATTATTATTAATAATAATATTATTAAAATAATAATAATAATAATAATAATAAATATTATTATTATTATTATTATTATTATTATTATTATTTATTATATTATTATTATTATAAAAATAATAAAAATAAATAATAATAATAATAATAATAATAAATGTTAATTATTATTATTATTATTATTATTATTATTACACATATTAATATATTATTATTTTATTATTATTATTATTATTATTATTATTATTATTATTATTATTATTGTTATTATTATATTTTTATTACTATTATTATATTATTATAATAAATATTTATTATTATATAAATATTATTTATTATTATTATTTAAATATTTATATAATAATAATAATAATAATAATAATAATAATTATTATTATTATTATTTAAATTTTAAAATAATAATATTTATTATTTTTATATAATAATTATAATAATATTTATTATTATTATTTAATTTTATTATTTTAATAATAATTGATAATAATTATTTTTATTATTATTATTTTAATATTATTATTATTATTATTATTATTATTATTATTATTATTATTATTATTATTCTGAATTACAACGTAATTCCGAACTTTCCATCCAACATCCTATGTATTCTGAATTACCTCATTTGATGTAATTGTAATGGCTGAATTACAATTACAACGCAAATCAAACATCCCACGTAATGTAATCTGAATTACAATTCCCTCTATTCTGCGAAACAAACAGGCTACGTAATGTAATTAAATTACAATTACATCCAATTACGTTAAATTACGGTGAACCAAACGGCCCCTTAGTTATATAATAATATAGACTCGTCAGTATATAAGTGTGTAAATAGCGTTTGACTTCACAAGAATAAACCAAATTTATTGTTTCAAGTTTTAATTTTGAAGTTAGCTTCAATATATTTTATGTTTCCATTTTTAAGATTGAAGTTTCTCTCACATTTGACCATTTTTAATATTCCGCTTTTCCACTTTTCACATTGACAATTTTTCTATTATATGTAGTATAGATTATAGATAGAAGCATTCATCAGTAGTTTTGAACATGGTTTGCATCTCACCTCTTGTACAGTATGAAATGGAGTCATGTAAAGTAACTGAATGAGAAAAAGCTCAAATAAAATGACGAGAAACTGAATTCAATTGTGCGAATACGATGATGAACGGGACTAAAAGATGAAAAAAAAAAAAAAATAAAAAATAATGGTTAGGTTCCAAATGATAAATTTTACCATACACATGAGAAAGATAAATCACGTAACAAATGAAAAATCAAAACATTTAAACATTATCTTTTGCTCTCATTTTAAATTAGAGTTGCAAATCTATCTTTATTTATTATTCTTTATATCCCTTTTTATTCTAAAAACACGTCACAAAAAATGACATATACTCTTATTGTCATTTACATTTTAATTTAAACTTCATCACGTTACATAAATGGCTAAATAAAAAAGCAACCTTATTCCGGTTATTTAGCAAAGTCACCCTTACTACAACAACAATTATAACACATAATCTCGCAAGAGCAAGGTATGAGAAAACTAAAATGTAGACAAATTATACTCTTAACTAGAGGTGGAGACAGGAGTGCTCGCCTCCTCCAACCTTTAGACATTAAGCCGATGGTCACAGGTAAATGACCCACTAACCTTTAGACGCTTAAAGAAATAAGAGAAGCTTGACAATATTTCATGCACAAGGTTTTCATCTAATAATTTTTTTTAGTTGTCATGCGTTTTTCTTATCAAAATTTTAATAGGATTTGTTGATGTGTGTGATCACTAAAACGTGTCATTTAATGTTTAAGTTACATGACTTTGTTAGTTTTGGAAAATGATATTCGGCTCCCCTTATTGCTAAATTCTGGCTCCGTCCCATTCTTAACTCAAGAAAAATATAAAGAGTAAAATAATAATAATAATAATAATAATAATAATAATAATAATAATAATAATAATAATATTTCATGCACAAGGTTTTCATCTAATAATTTTTTTTAGTTGTCATGCATTTTTCTTATCAAAATTTTAAGTTTGTAACCATGATTTGTTGATGTTTGTGATCACTAAAACGTGTCATTTAATGTTTAAGTTACATGACTTTGTTAGTTTTGGAAAATGATATTCGGCTCCCCTTATTGCTAAATTCTGGCTCCGTCCCGTTCTTAACTCAAGAAAAATGTAAGAGTAAAAAAAACTAAAATGTAAACAACGTACTTTTTCCGTTTCAAAATTATTGTCTATATTTCCTTTTTAGGATGTCTCAAAATAATTGTCTATTTTTCTTATTAAGTAAAACTAGATAATCTAGTGGAGTAATATTCTATTTTAGTGATTGAAAATTAAAATGCTCTACTTTTATTAAATTTTGTAATTTCTCCTTCTCATGACAATAATTTTGAGACGGATTGAGTAAAACACAAGGACTCCTTTGCAACAACAACCAAACTTAAAAAAACCAAACACCCAAACATAGATTCCTTTGCAACAAGAGTTTAACTAACTAAACCAAACACATAAACCCTTCCTTATCCCCTCAACCCAAAACCATGTTTTCACCTTCAATCAAACTCATCTCATCTTTCACACAAAACCCAAATCACACATTCAAATTCACACCCAAGACACCATTAATCCAATCCCAAAAACCCATTATTCAATGTGCTAAAAAAGGGTCTAGTTCTAAAAGAACAGGCAAGTCAAGATACCCATCTGAGAAAAGAAAGCTTAAGTCAGTACAAGTTGTGGAAATGAATGAAGATGAGAAATTTAAGGGGTTTTGGAGGTTTTTTAAGCTTGGTGTTTTGGTTGAGAATGATCCTGGTAAAGATTTTGTTGATGTGAGTCAAGGGTTGCTTGTGGAGATTGCTAAAGCTCTTAAGTTTCCGGTAATTTGTTTGTTTTTGGTGTAAGGTTTGATGATATATAATGTTGGTTTGTTTTAGGATAATGTATTTGTTTCTGCTTATATAGCGGGCTTATGACTTATGTGGTTTTCGGCTTATGTTTCGTTAGCCCATTTTTTGTGGCTTATTTGGAAACTTTCTGGCTTATATAAGCTTATTATGAAATGATAAGCTTATATAAGCTTATTATGACATGATAAGCTTATATAAGCCGGAAAGTTTCCAAACAAGCCACGAAAAATGAGCTTATGAAACATAAGCTGAAAACCATATAAGCCATAAGTCCGCTATATAAGACGAAACAAACACCCCTTAGAAGCTAATTTTTCGGGCTTACTTGAATTTTGAAAAGTTCGTTAGCCTGGTTTTTTCGGCTTATGAGCTTGTCAAGTTAAGCTTAAAGTGAAAAATGAGATAATCTGAACACCTCTAAAAGCATTGTTACAATGAAGCAAACCTTTCACACATGGCAAAAGAGGAGCTTTTTACCGCTTATTTTGTTTGGTTAATGAGTTATGAGGTCATATATTCGGCTTGTTAAGCTCATAAGTTAGCAGAATATGAGCTTTTGAAAATTAGCCGAACAAAATTAGCCCGGATATAAGATAAGAAAAAACCCCCTAGTGATATTAGATAAATTTGTTACATTGCAAATGCCCAAAAATCCATGGCTATTACCTATTGGCAGTCTTATCTGTAATTTGCTATTGCAATTAGTGTTCTGTTGCATTTTCACAAAATTGAAATGATGGTTTAAAGACCGTGTATCCAGTTAGTATAAGATAGTGATGGAACTAAGGAAATGGTGTTGTTAAACATGAGTTTCTTTTTGCTAGTCATTCTTTGATAGGTAATTTGTTAGGGGTAATTGCTTGAAAATGTATTATACTTGTCACTTTTTGTTATTGTGTGTACTGAACTTTGAACTTTCAAATTTCGATTACTGTGTGTATTTTGTGACCATTTTACCCTTACTTTTTTCAAATTTTGAAAGGTAAAGTAGTCATTTTACATGACAGAATAGTCACAAAATACACACAATAATCGAAGTTTGAAAGTTCAGTACACACAATAACAAAAAGTGGCAAATATGATACATTTTTAAGCAATTAACCCAATTTGTTATATGTTTGTGTCCAGGTTGCTTCAATGTTGCCTCCAGAAGCTTTTACGGTTGTGAGGAAATCGTTTGATGCAAGAAAGGTTAGTACATTGCTTCACTTCTTCAAAAACATTATCTAGTGAAATGACAAAATGTTCAAAATATAGTTACTTGACTCATGTTGAAAATTTTGAATTTTCAGAGTCAAAAGGAGCCCAAATTTGTGTACACAGTGGAGATGGATGTCGATAAGCTCCTGAGTCTGGAACCTCGAACTTACGACTT
The DNA here is from genome assembly GCA_030686995.1 of Artemisia argyi. Taxonomy (NCBI): domain Eukaryota; kingdom Viridiplantae; phylum Streptophyta; class Magnoliopsida; order Asterales; family Asteraceae; genus Artemisia; species Artemisia argyi. The sequence continues at coordinate 171,383,747 of CM060705.1, read as the reverse complement.
TATATCAAGCTTAGAACCCAAAATTGGCGTAATTGAGCATATGCCTTATGAAAGAGCTGTTGGTGATTTAGTTAATGTTATAGATGATAACAAAAAGATTGAGCATGATAAAGTCCTGGGAGAAAATGGTCATAGTGGTTCATTAGGTTCTTATACCAAGCCAAAGATTGCCGTTGTGGGTAGTGGTCCAGCTGGTTTGTTTACTTCTCTTGTACTTGCAGAGTTTGGTGTTGATGTTACTTTGATAGAAAGAGGGCAACCGGTTGAGAAACGTGGGCGTGATATTGGTGCTTTGGTGATCCGCAAGATACTGCAATCAGAAAGCAACTTCTGTTTTGGCGAGGTTACACCTTCACATTACTTCTTTTGTATACCGTTATAAGTTTATAACCCAGAGTTAAATATCTCGCATTTATGCTTGTCGGACTAGTGGGTGTTAAAATTGAGAATACTATATTGCGGTATTTTTATCTTTGTTATTTATTATGGACTTATGGTTGACAGGGTGGTGCAGGTACCTGGAGTGATGGAAAGTTGGTAACTAGAATCGGGAGGAACAGTGGTAGCGTTTTGTCGGTGAGTGTACTATCTCCATTTTCGCCACAATCAGTCATATGTTAAACACAACCCAAATCAACCTGTTCATAAGTATATTGGTCAAGAATGTGACTGCTAGTTTCTTCAAACTTGCTTGAAGATTCACCTATATTTTTAGCTTACTTGATTATATTAATCGAAAATTCAGGTTATGAAAACCTTAGTTCGGTTTGGAGCACCTGAGAGCATATTGGTTGATGGAAAGCCTCATTTAGGAACGGATAGGTTGATACCACTTCTCCGCAACTTTCGGCAACATCTACTAGAAATAGGGGTGAGTCATATTTATAACTTCCCATTTGAAGAAGTAAACCTTACAGTTTAGTATCTTTCCATTAACGGGACTAATTACTTTCTGTTTTTGAAGGTTAATATCAGGTTTGGAACAAGGGTGGATGATCTGATTGTAGAAAATGGTCACGTTGTTGGTGTCAACGTATCTGATTCAAGTGGAAGCTCACAGTTTAATAGCGAGAAGCTGGGATTTGATGCAGTTGTTCTTGCAGTCGGGCATTCTGCACGTGATGTATATCAAACACTTCTTTCTCATAATGTGGAGTTGGTTCCCAAAGATTTTGCTGTAAGTTTCAGTCACATCTTTTCATGTTTTATGGTAAATTATTTGTCTTTTTTTCTTCCTGTAAATATATTTGGATATTTGTGATGAACAGGTTGGTTTGCGGGTTGAGCATCCACAAGAATTGATAAACAATATTCAGGTATCACTTCATTTGTTGACAACCTAGCTAATCCGATGAAAATTGCAACATGTGACTTAGTAAGTGGTTTAAAGAGAAGGATGTTTTCACTATCTGTGATTTGACTATTTGTCTGGTATCTGAAATACTAGAGGTGACGAGATTGGTGGGTCAGTCGTGTTGGGTACTTGGGTAACTGGTCATAACGGGTTTGAATCGAAATGGGTCGGGTTGTTATTTCAAAACAAGGACTTGTTGCAATTTTATACGATATATGGAGGGATCTGATTTTTCTAGAGCAGCATATTGATAGTTTGGCTAAATTATTTGTTATTTGAACACGTAGTACTCCAAATTGGCCAATGAGGTTAGAAGTGGGCGTGGGAAAATACCGGTTGCAGATTACAAGGTTGTTGAATACGTTAAAGGAGAGGGTAATGGTACACAGTTTACGTCACAACGGAGTTGTTATTCTTTCTGCATGTGCCCCGGTGGGCAGGTAAACTTATCTATCTATGTTCTAACATAGAAAATCACCTGTTCGACCATTATCTTAATTTTTATTTGTATAAATCCTTTTCAAAACAATTACCCAACCCGCCCATTTTGCCATCTCAAATACTATTAACTGAAAATTTCTTCTTTGCAGGTTGTGGTAACGAGCATAGATCCAACTGAACTGTGTATAAATGGTATGTCGTTTTCTCGAAGAGCATCCAAATGGGCTAATGCTGCACTCGCCGTCACTGTTTCACCAAAAGATTTCAGTGCTCTTGGTTTTCATGGACCTCTTGCTGGTGTCGATTTTCAGGTACTCCTTGCTCTTAAATATTCCATCATCGCTTATTCATACTCTATCTAAGTGCCTTTCATATTAAATCATTGGTTTAAATGTTTGTACATTTTGAAGAGGGAATTCGAACGAAGAGCAGCTACTATGGGAGGTGGAAATTTTGTTGTGCCCGTGCAAACCGTCAAAGATTTCATGGATAATACACTGTCTGGTAAATTGTTTATTCTTTAACGTTTCTAACTAGTAGAGCTGGCAATTCTATCCATTCATCTCTAATATGTCGAACGGGTTGAAAGTCCCTAAATTTCTACGTTTTGACATGCTACCCAACCTGCCCCATATGCCACCTGTGTTAACAAGGTTATACTTGCAATTCTTTTTTGTATCAGCTACTACTTTACCATCATCAAGTTACCGATTAGGAGTAAAGGCAGCAAACCTTCATGAGTTGTTTCCCGTGCATATAACAAAAGCATTGCAGCATTCACTCTCAACGTTTGACCAAGAGGTTTTTGATCTGACCTTGCTTTTGATCTAAATCAGCAAACATTCCATACATTTGAATATCGGTTTTGAAATTTTCGATCTTTTATTCTAGTTACCAGGATTCATCTCCCACAACGCCCTTCTACATGGAGTGGAGGTAATATTCCGTACATTTAAACTATTTTGCGTGGAACCCACAGAAGTTAATATTTTTAGCTAATTGCATACCATTTTGATCTCACTCCAGACTAGAACTAGTTCTCCGGTCCAAATTCCTAGAAATGCCGACACTTTTGAGAGCGTGTCTTTAGGAGGATTGTATCCGGTGGGGGAAGGTGCAGGGTATGCAGGTGGGATTGTGAGTGCAGCTGTCGATGGTATGTATGCTGGTTTTGCTTTGGCAAAAAGACTTGATCTATTAAAGGGTGACATTGAGTCGATTTTTGGACGGACTCAAAATTCTGGATTTGCCAAATACTGAAACATAAAATAGCATTAAACTGATATAGTCCACAAATTTTGATCCTTAAAAACACATTGTCTGTAATATGAGTTAGTTGCAACCTTGTAAGTTGTAGCCCTTGTTTTCGAGTTAATGTAGCTTCTCTGATTAGTTTAATTAAAATATTTAAAACGTCTCTCGAGCTGTTGTACCCAACCCGACCCATTGACTGATTGACCCATTAATTTTTCCGCCTCAACCAAGTCGAGGAACCACCTCAGACTTTCTTGTAAGTCTCAAGGTTGTTTTTTTTTGTTTTTTTTTTTTTTTTTTTTTTCGTTTTTTTTGTTTTGAATTAAAAATAGATGGATCCGCCTATTTGGACCCGTATTATTAACAGGATTTATCACTGTTTAGCGGCTTGGCCTATAAGTCGGGCAAAGGAAAAGCCGGTTGGCTCGACAAATTTGTATAAGAAGTTGGTTCAAGTAATATTGTGAAGAAGAATGTTAATGAGGTTAAGTTTAGTGAATCAATATCTTATGGCTTTGTAATTGATTAAAAGAAATGTTACACATATCTAACTACCTATAAAGCACAAACCAAACCATCTTTTTCAAGTTTTTAAGATTTTCATATATAAATTTTAAGCAAATACAACTAATTAAGCTAGATGTATAATCAATTTATGCATTAATACTTGCGTATATTGACTGAGCAACACTTGTAGTTAATGTAATCTTTAAAACACTCCATTAATAGAAAGTATCATTAATAAAACACAATGTACAAATGAAGCAAGCTGCTAAACTCTAAAATTTTGAAGACATTTCACGAACAATGTTTCATATATTTTATGATCGAACTTTCAAAATAAGAAAAGAAAAAAAAAGTTGAAAGTGACCTTAGATAACATATTATCTATGGCCTCAAAATTTTAATAATTTACCGTGAGTGTAAAAAGATTCCCGCAATCTCTAAACTTATTGTCACCGTAAACATATAATAGAAAAACATTATTTGCTAAAAATATCAATTACTATAAAATACACGCCGCCGCAACATGCATGTACACACTATTGTTACTATAAAACATTCATCATCAAATTGCTTTTAACTTGATTATAAAGGAAGGTTCATTGGTCAAAGACTCAAAGCACTCTCTACTTAAAAGAAAGAGGCCTAGGTTTTTCTTTTCCCCAAAAAAGTTTGAAACTTTTGATCATTGTAGTAGCTCAAACTAATCTCATAATGATGTTATTTACGAGTGGATGCAGATTAAGATTTTCAAACTATTATAATGATAGACATGACATATCCTTATCTTTAGAGCACCTCGTACCCGTAGCCGGTGGTACGGGTGGTGCCATCCGACAATGCCAACCTATGGCGCGACAGCGACACCATGGGCTCTCGCGTCGTGGTGACCAGCCCACGTTGTGGGTATTTTCCTTTTTCCTTTGTTGTTGTTGTTGTTGTTGTGTTTTATTGGGTTATGTATGGGCCAGGAGGTGTCATATAACACCAGAGATGAAAGGAGGATGTTTTGTGCTCAATCATATAGGTTTTGGTGTTATAGAAAAAAGTGCTGAGGTGCTAACATTTTTACTTATGAGTCACGTAGTGATCTTATACTCGTTGTTTATTTGTATCGCGCAAATTGTTTGTATTGCATGTTTGATATATTTACAAACAAACTTCAAACTACATACGAAGATACTTATCTCATTTTGAGCGAGCAACCGAGTTAGCTTGAACATTTGTTTTTTACATATTGGTAATTCAGGCGAGACGTGTAGACTAATCAACATAGCAAGTTATCAACGTTTTGTGTTTTGTAAGAATCGACTATAGTTTGTAAATTAATTTCGTAACACACTCTAGGATATGACTAACATTTATCTCAATTCTTTTCTATTTTGTTAGATTTAGAGTCCATTTAAATTATCATATGTTAAGATATGGAAATTTATTAATTTATTATCCTAGAAAATGCATAAGTTGTTGGATGACATGATGAAATAGTAATTCATATAAATAAAGAAAAACATTGTTATGTCACATTAACAAAATAAAATTTCTTAGAGTGTACGTCTCATCGTCTCAAATGACACATAGCACTTATTCTTTTTGGAAAAATATTCTATCATTATTTATTTATTATCGATTAGGATCATTGTGAATAATAAGATTTTTATTCATTTATTAATTTTAGTATATTTTATAGTTTAAATCAACTTGCATAATATTAGACGTCATGACTCATGACTTGGAATGGTTCATGTTTTATCTATAGAAAACACTAGATGGTGTGAACATATGGTTTAAATGTATTAAGTAATAAAGTTTCGATAAACGTTTACTTTTTTTTTAACTTCATTTTTACTTTTGGACTAGTTTATTCTTTTCTTTTCCACCGAAAAGAGCACGAATATATTGTATCCCAAATCCACAAGCTTAAAATTATAATAAGCAAGCACGTTAGTAGGACCATCCTAATGAATATTAAACAATTTCACCATTTTAATTAATCTATATACTCTTATAATTATACAATCTTTGTTTATATATATTTCTTATAATATAATCTACACAAAATCTACAATAAGAATCATATATAATACCATCCTCATGGGAAATTACAAACCTGTCTCTTTTAGCTAAATAATTACTGATAGTCATTTTTTTTTTAATTATAATTTACATAACTATCAGTTATATGGACAATGGACTCTAGTCTAGGAATGATAATGGGGCGGGTTTGAGGCGGGGTAGTCATTTCTATCTCCAAACCCGATTAGCAAACTAGACTCCAAACCCGTCCTGATCCTATTGGAGATCTTATCGGGGCACCCAATTAGGAAAATATGCTCCCCAAAACCCACTCCGATCCATGTTGGGATCTTAACAGAGCGCTTTTTCAGGCGCAATGCTCCACCAAATACACGTTCCTCATTTAGTATTTTTTTTATAACATAGTTTAGCAATATGATTATATGAAATAACGCGAAAGTATTAGCCTTGATAAGTTTTCAACAAAATTAAAATAATAGTGATAAACCATCCCTTAAAAGATCAAAATTTCCTTTAAAAATATGGCACAAAAGAAGTTCTTTAGTCACAATTAATCTTGCAAAGATACAAAACTATAAAAATACGATAATCATGTTTTTATTACTTAAATACTAATATAACAATATATAAATATAATAGATCTACATGTATATATATGTTTCGGGGTGGGCGGGGATGTTATGCCCTGCTCCCCGCCCCGAACCCAATAAAAAGCCCCGTTAATGCCTTGTAACCCGATAAGCATGCCCCGCCCCGCTCCATAAACTTCAGGTTTCGGGTTTACCCATCGGGTTCGGTTTTTTCGTCATCCCTACTAGTCTAGTAAATGACGATATTTCATTGTATGAAAATCATATTTGTTCACCATCACGTTTATTCTTAACACAAATTTAGAATAAAAGTTGGATTATTAAGTAAAAACGTATTAAAAATGGTTATGTGAATACAAGAAAAGAATATATGTAATGATAGATGAAAACCAATGATGTAGATACTTTTGCAATAATTATACCTTGGATTAAAGTGTGTCTTGGTGGCGCCAAAAACATTCTTTTTCAACCACCCTCAATCAACGTCTTCTTGTTCAAATTCTAAATTTAACCTACCAACACGGCAACACCTCACTATTTGAGTGCTACTTACCGAAATAATCCTCTCGTAAACTCATCGACCGGCTTCCGACGTCCACCAACATACTTGTTACCTGGTATGATCACTTTTCAGTTTTTACAAAAATTATACAGTTTTAAGTTTTAACTAGTTCGGTCTAATCCTCTAGAGTTCGTCGTACATTTAAATATGTAGTCATGTTACACCTTGTGGCCGGTAAGCGTTGCTTTTATCTTTGTTACGAAGTACAAATTTTATTTGGGATGTAAACTTTCACTAATTAGGGTCGTTCTCGAGTTTTTGTGAGTTAGTTTGTGCAAAAAAATATATCAAGCCTACAACATAAGGCTTAAAATATATGTGAGACTTTTAATATATCTAGTCATATGTAGATGAAACTTCTTTCACTAACAATTTTACTCAACAAGTAAGGGGCCGTTTAGTTGGTAAAAAATTTCTCAATTTTTCCGTCTTTAAATTCCTTGAGAAAATGATGGTTTTTCTTCTCTAGAGAAGAGTTTATAATTTTGAAAACGCGTTTAGTTGGAGTTATATTTTTCTTTTTTAAAAATGATAAGAAGATTACCTCAAATTGCGACGGTTGCGGCGACGGCGGGCGGTGGCGACGACGGTCGGCGGTGAAGGAAGACACGAGAGATTAGGGGTAGAATGGTGTATGTGTTTTTTTTTTGAGTTGAGAAAAAAAAATGAGAAAAAAAAAAGTGAAAATGATAAAATGGGCTTTTCAATTTCTTAGTTAAAAATTAAAAAATGAGAATTTCATTTTTTTTGAAAATTGTTGAAAAAAAGTGCGACTAAACGCGTTTTCAGTTTTTTCATTTTCTTATGAAATTTTTTTTAGAAAAATGGAGAATTTCTCTCCAACTAAACGCACCCTAATATTCGACAATATTTTGACTTACATACAATATTATTACATTAGTTGTATTTAGGTTTAAAAAATTGTGAGATAGTAACAGAGGCGGATACAGGAGGGTGCAGGGAGGGCACGTGACACCCTAGTGAAAAAAATTGTAGTATGAATTTTTTAAAAAGTATATAACTATGTTTGTAATTTGACTCCCTAACGAACCGATTTGTAGAGTAGTTTTTAAAAGTTATCAAAGTTTGCCCTTCAATCATAACTTTCTTGCTCCACCCCTAAACAATGTAAGGTTGCACCTCTCGCCAACCCTCGTCAACCGACATAAGATTCATGCTTAAACTACCTAGAGTGATATGAAACAAATCTATAACAAGTTAGTTTTGTTTAAGATCTTTCTATTCTAATGTTTATGCTATAGCTAAGGTAAAAAAAAAGTGCAATAGATCCACTTTTAATGAAGATCTTATTTTTTTTCATGTGAAAATGTTATAATAATATATTTTTAGAATAATGTCCTTTAGTACCGATTTCTGAGAATTAAGCACTGTTCCGGAAATCAGGGACAACGATCTGCAATATACAGACATTACATAATGTACTGTTCGTAACAAATGTTGCTATGCTAAATTACAAAATTTATTGTATCAGTTTTTTACATCGATTTTTGTACCTCAAATCTTGAAATCTTAAATTATTCGTCATGGCATATGTAATATTTTATCGGTCTCTTCTTAGGATCCTTTTACAATGTGATCGAACATTATCTGATTATTGCGTTCTCAAGTTATAGATAGTTGGCTTCAGAGGTGGATCTAGGGGGGTTTTCGGGGGTTAACAGAAACTCGATGGATATTTGCCGCTTTATGTAAACTTACGTTAAAAATCACGATTTCTAAAAAATGAACCTGATCTTGAAATTTTTTATATCACACAAATACATGTCTTGTTTAGTTAGTCGACTAATATGTCAAAATAAATACATGTTTTTTTAATTTGTTTACTAGTTTAAATGAAATCATACATTTTTTTATGTTTATTATACTCGTAAAAACTTTTGCCTCTTTGGGTATAGTAAAACTTAATATACGATTTTGAATATTTACGAAACTTGTTATCTTTGATGGATTATTTTGTTGCAAGTGATAATCTAAACGGGTACGCGTATAAGTTTTTCCCTGTTCAAGTTATCCTCAATTAAGATACAAGGCATAATCGAGGTATTACTGTGACTGTTTCTGACTTTTCCCTGCCTCGCCTGAAATGTTTACCTAGTGAGGTATAAACATAAGACCTCTTGTGAGAAATCACGCGCCTAACACTAGAAAATCTTATGGGTGGTTTCTTTCAAAACGTTGATAACCGGCATCATTAACCGGCCAATACACCCGAACCCATGAACAATACGTGAAAAAACAATCTTCATGCTACTACATACTAAGAGGCTCGTTTAGGAGAGCGCCCGTCCGCTTTTAAAATTATTATTATTTTTTCTTGTATAATTCTCTCATCAAAAACCAAATGAGTTTAGTAATATATAAAACAAAAATGCACTCCATGAACATGCTTACATGATACCGAAATATTTCCAAATCTAGACAATCAGACATACGTACATGAATATACGACATTATTCGACCTAGATTAAATATAACATAAATATATAAGTTTGTGTTGTTCGAATGGATTCAATGAATTAATGAAACTAGACAATGATCTTCTTCAGCACATGGTCTTCCATGTTTGTTTCCATAACTCTTATGATTATATATACATTATTCCTTCAGTTTGCTGACTTAGCTTTCTTAATTTATATATAAACTATTTGTCTGTTTCTTTATGGTTAAAACATTCACTGTAAAAAAAATATATATATGCTAAAGTTGACTTCAATTATAAAGTCTTAAGTTGTTTATATACATAGATACTGAGTCATGTCCTAAATGATCTCTTGCTCATCATTTTAGACTTTGTCCATATTATTTTCTTGTTTGAAAAGTATACCTTTAAGGCTTCAAGATTGTTAGGCTAACGATAATCGGCTGACCATAACTCTAGCTTCTCATTTTCGTGTAGACGGAGTTCTTGAACGAGACTACAGGTGGAAATATATTCTATTTTTGCAGATTATATGGGTTTTCTTTTTTGTGTTATGAGGTGTAAATGTTGTCTGTAAAGTGCAGTTAGTCTTCTTTAAATGATGTTCTTTGCGCTTTAAGAAAATTTGGTGATGTGTTAGGATTCGGGGCGATATTGTATTATAAAGATGCTTGATCACATTAGTTTGTTGCAAGTTTCGAGGGAATACTTATTTTTAGATCTGGTTGTGCCTGTAAAGATTTATGCTTTTGATCACCTTTATACTTTTTTTGGTTATAATACATGTTTATTTATTTGTTACAGTGAGATTGCTGTGAATACAAGGCGGTTTAAAAATATAGGAAATTTTGTTGATCATATGATATATGCTATCAATGTGGCGAAATTCAAATAGAGTTGCGTGTGAATCAAGTATAAGAACAGAGAAGAACGATGGTACAAATTGTCAGGCTCGTACCAAAGAAGTCAATTCTAGGTACAAATCACCAACGACACCAAGGCGCTATCCATCCCCAAGCACACCAAAAACAGTTACAACAAGAACAGCTTCAACAGAAAGAAAACGGCCCACGACACCACAATTATCGTCACGCCCCTCCACCCCAGTTCGTGATACATGTGTCAATATGGAACCAGTGGTCAGAAAGGCGGATTCCTTATGGCCTTCACGAACACGTAGTTTAAATGTTGCTTTCCAGTCTGATTCGTTTTCGTTGTCAAGTGGTAAGAAAGAGAAGCCACCACCTCAAGCTCTTGCTGATCGCACGTCAAAGTTGTCATCAAATGCATCTAGGAAGGCTACTCCTGAGAGAAAAAGGAGTCCACTTAAAGGAAAAAACGCGATCGTTCAGTCAGAAAATTCAAAACCTTTGGAGGGATTACAATCTCGTCTAGTAGATCAGCATCGGTGGCCTAGTACAACAAGTTCCAATATTTTGAATAAAAAAATCGATGTTCCTGATCATAAGCCTATGAAAGCTTTTATTCCACCAAATAGAAATGTATTAGAAAAATGTGCAAGTGATCCCGTGAGGTTAAAATTAAATAACTTTGTTCCTTCATGTTTATCGTCAAGATCTCAATCTATGCCTGCTGCTGTCGCCCGACCTCCTTCACCCAATAAGCTATCTGCTTCGGGTTCAAAAAGGCCCGTAAGTCCAGCTCCTTTTAGAGGAGCGAGTCCTTCTCGTGTAAGGCCAGCTAGTCCTTTGAGGCAACCTTGTGACTCAAACAAGGTTTCAGTTCTTACATTTGTTGCTGACATTAAAAAAGGGAAAAAAGTCGCTGATCAAATAGAAGATGCTCACTATTTACGGTTACTTTACAACAGGCAATTTCAGTGGCGGTTTGTTAATGCCGGTGCAGAAGCTGCCTTGAAGTCTCAGAATTTAACTGCCGAGGTTTGTTTCTGAGTGTTTGGATTATTATATGTTTGTACTATACATTTACAAGTCGGGTTTTTGTGAGACTGATAAACATGGTATATATCATGATACAGAAATCTTTGTATAATGTGTGGAGAAGTTCCTCGGAAATCCGAGAGTCAGTAGCTGCAAAGAGGACTGAGCTCGATCAGTTGAGACTGAGGCTAAAGCTCTACTCAGTTTTAAACGAACAAGTAATTAAGTTCCCTAAACCATTTCTATTTACTAATTCAAAATTTTCGTGTTGATATTATATTTATTGTTATTTGTATTTGTTTGGTTTAGATGGATTACCTCAACTTATGGCCTTCAATAGAAAAAGAGCACGATCTTTCTTTGTCTGGTGCTATTAAAGATCTAGAGTCAAGCACTCTCCGACTTCCTATAACCGAAGGGGCATCGGTATGTCATTTTTCCAATCTATGTTTAGTTAGATTTCATTAGTTGTGGCAAAATGGGCGGACCGGGCAGGTTGGGTAATGGTTTAAAACGGATCGGGGTCAAAACATGTTACCTTTTGTACTGGGTTGACCCAAAGTGCTTTTGTCCAAATTTTTTAGAATCTTCAATATATCATAAGTGTGTCAAACATGTAAATTTTTGATGCATTAAAATTACAATTTGACTCATTTTCGACCAGTTTAGCCCAATTAAACGGATTTTTTTTTCTCTATTATTTTACACTTGACCTGTTAAGCCGTTAAAGTATGAGGCCAAAATTTCCATATTTACATTTCATCATCTAATAGTATAATTTTACAAATTTTCAGGCAGATGTACAAACTCTGAAATCATCTCTTTGCTCAGCTATCCAAGTAATGCATACAATGGGATCCTCCATACAATCTACTTTATCAGACGTAAGACTGGCGATGTTTATATCTTAAGTTGTTGGTAGCTTTTGGTAGTTATGGTTACTAATTCTATGTATCTTTATACAGTTGGAGGAATCGAATAGCCTCGTATCTGAACTTGCTACTGTAACGGCACAGGAAAGAGCTCTTCTTGATGAATGTGAAGTTCTTATGGTTTCTGCAGCGTCTTTACAGGTACAATACTATCATTATCATTGGTTGCACATTTTGATTCTGTCAAACATCTTCTCAGTATGCTAATGACTGTGTCATTTCTAGGGGTGATACCCAAAGATCTTATATATAAAAGGGAAATGGGTCGTAAGGGTCAAACGGGTTGAATGTTGCCCAATGTGTGTATGGCATTGAAGCTCCTATATCACACCATCATATAACAACTGTTTTAAGCATAGTGACATGCTTATATATCTTTATTGAAATTTACCAAATTTGGACAAAAAAGTTTTTTTGGTTAACCCGCACCAAAAATGCATAATGAACCGAACCAAAAACATGCTTCATTTTTTCGTAATCAAACACACAAATCTCAATCATATCTTTTACGACCAAGAACACGGACTATAAATCTTAAAATAAGAATTCTGATTTCTTGATGTCAATTGGTTATCTGCAGGCAAAGGAAAACAGTCTTAGGACACATCTAGTACAACTGAAAAGTCTTGAGTCGACATGACAACTATATATCTTCACATGCAACACGCTAACCTACCTTAACTCTCACCATCTCACAAGTGTGCCCGGGAGCAACCAATTTTAATGTTACTTTTCCAAGGGGCTGTCGGCATCATTTAGCATGACTCTGCACGAGATTACCCTTCTATGATCAAGCGACAAAAAAGATATACCTACACACACGCGCATTGACGACAATATGGCCAACAATGCTGCAATCAAACTAAGAAAAAAAATGTGTACATATCAGTAGATATAATGTTACAATATCCATCCAATATCATTTCATCTGCATGGATTTAATTAGTTTCATCTTTGTTATATTTAACTCTAAACTTTTTTTTGTCATATTCTTATCAAAATATTAACATTATTATTTAACTCTTTTTATTACTCCATTCGTCTCATAATTATAGTCTACTGTTGACTTTTAAAGTCTTTAGTTTTCAACTTTGACTTCAAATATTTTTATTTGTGTTATATATATTACTTGATGCAAAATATACGAATAAATTGAGTTTTAAATGTATTTTCCATTGGTATAAATTTTATCAAGTATTATATATCACAGATAAAAATATATAAGGTCAAAGTTGCAAAGTGAAGACTTAAAAAGTCAATAGTGGACTATTAATTTATAAAATATTATAAAATCTTTGTTTAGTTTATGTGAACCGTGATCTATGAAATATGTAAAGTAGATAATTAAGCTAATACATTACATAAAAAAAATGAAAATATATTTGCATACAATATTACATAAATAAAGTGATCTTATAATGCATTAGATCAATATTAAATTATTAATTAACATTACATTGTATACCGAATAAAATTTTGATAATCATTTGGAAATGATATTTTGGATTTGCATATAATTTCTAAAAATAACCCATAACAAAAAAGATAACATGCATCATATTGGGCTTGAAGATAACGTTTAGGCCCTATATAAACAATGCAAATGGTCATATTTTTACACAAATCATTCTTCTAAGACAAGAAATTAACAATGTCTGGAGCTGAACCGGTAATTCACTATATTTTTTTGTACCATTTTCTTATATATGTTTGATGTTAATCTTGTTTTTTGTATAATTGTTTTAACTGTAACATAGACATGAGCAAATATTGGTTTGCTTTTATTTTTACAGTATTATAATTTGTAAATTTGATATAGAATTAGTTGCAGATTATGTAATTGTTTGTTCTAAACGAGACGTTATTTGTTATGCCTTTTGAGTTGTTTTGCTGGCTTAGGGTTTTATGAATCCTGTTGATTATTTGTATTCATATTGGTTATGTTGTAAAGTGGTTTGCTTCGTTTAGGATATTGTGCGTTGTTTCGTTTATGAGATATGGATTATCATGTGTTAATTTTGGTGTGTGTTCCTATATGCGTATGTAATTGTCTCCCACATATCACACACTGAAGATTCGCGTGCTGATTTATGTAACCTTGTTGCTCGATCTTTATGTGTGTAAAGAACTGGTTTCGTAAAGTTTGGTGCCATATGCAACGAGTGTTTTTACTGTAGAGCAATAATGTTCTTAGTGGCTACTCTTTGTATAAAGAGCACAAGGCATACATAATGAGTTTGTTTTTCTGGAATGTAGTCACTTAGTATCATATGTTAAATTGCTCTTGTCTAAGGATTAGTCAAACATGTTGAGCCATTAACTTGATATCCAGCAACCATATATTCATAGTTTATATTAGGTATATATATAACTCCTATATATGGATACTGTTTTCAAGTTTTGAAGTGTGATTTTCTCTATAAGTATATTAATGGTATAGGATTAGTAACAAAACTTTTTAATGGAGATTATCTGACCTTTTAATGTATCTTGAACTAAACTTAGCAGTTTAATTTAATTGTTCAAATATAAGATCGAAGCCTTAAATGGCGTTTCGTACTATATTTTTTAATGGCAATTTTTTTTCACATATCCGAACGGCCTACCTCATACTATGTCACAAATGTCTCATCGATTATTTAATATTCGCGTGTCATTACGAATTTATTATTCTCTACATCACGATTATTTTTTGTGCGAGAGTGTAACTATTTAAGCCTCTTAGCTTTGTGTTATAGTATACAAACATTTGCTCAAATACTCTTGTGAGTTGTGGCAGTATTTCAAAAAGAATAAAACCAATGCTCTTATGGTGAAAAAAAATTGTATCTCAACTAGTTTGTATTTTCAAAACACAGTGTAGCAATTTGTATTATTTACTTTGTGTTCACTATACCAAAAGAGATTAGCCACTTTTAGATGATCAAAATATATATATAATTATATATTTTTTTAGTGATACAAGAGGGACATATAAACCAACAAGTTGTAGCTTAAGTCTTTATTGTGTCAAAGTATTGATTCGAATATATGTGAACTATGTGAAATTGTAGAAGTTTTGGATGTGTAAATAACTTAGTTGTAGAGAAAAATAAAAAAAATCTAAATATATATATGTAATATGGAAGAAAGTACCTTTTTATTCATCTAAATAGTATTCTTATTTTCTTTTCGCCTTTGATCTTGATACTTTAAACACATCCGTTTACAAAATATCCAATGATCGAGTACTACTGAATATCAAATGTGATATAAAAGAAACGAACATATGCATACTAATATTGTGTTCTGATATCTTATGGTTAAATGTGTTATTAATTTGCAGAGTTGTGGAACCAAGTGTTGTGGAGGATGTTCCAAGAAGAAAAGTGCAGATGAACCCAAAGCTGAAGACCAGCGGAAAAATAAAGAACAGCCCATGTTGTGCAAGTCATGTAATGAAGATGTTAACGAGAAACCGAAATTATTGTGCACGTCATGTAATGAAGAAGTTAACGAGAAACCAAGATTATTGTGCATGTCATGTAAAATAGAAAAGAAAAGATTAACTAAGCAGCAAAAATTTATTGCTGAACACAAATGTGAAAAGCCTCCAAAGGCTGAACCTGATCCATCTGTATGTCGGGATAAATTTTGCAAAGATCACTGGAAGAAACCGGTAGTCAAACCATCATCTATCGAGATTGCACTACCACCAATGATGCCACCACAGCCATCACCAATCTTTTATCACCAACGACCACCAATGATGCCACCATTTTATCACCCAAATAGGCCGATGTATCCTCCACTGCCTCTACCACCACCACCACCACAACAACAACAACAATTTTCTGCCTATGACAGATCAATGCAACAGTATCGTTCTCCTTATGGGGGAGGATACAGAGATAACTTTTGGTGATCGATTTGAGTGATAAGATTTCAAGTTTGCATTCTAGTTTGACAAGCTTCATATTTCAATAAAGAACATATAGGTAGTACATTTCATGTTTGGTTTCATATTATGATGTACTAGCTTTTTACCCTATGCAACTTTCTAGTGTTTTGGAACTTAATATACTTGATGGTTAGGAAAAGTGTGTTTTTAAGGTCTATTTCATATTTTATCATACTATTTGATTCGATATATGTTTTCTAAATAGTTACAATGTTATATATCGCTCTCGGTTATTATTTGAATTTGCAAGATGCAACCTTTCAAGCAATGGTACATGATTATACGAGTATGTTTGCAGTGTATTGTTGTTTGAATAGCAACATCATAAAATCGCTTAAGGGTTTCATCCTACAATCAACAAGTAATATATTTTTGTTTGATATTTTAGCTCTTGACCGACCCAACTCACTACAACAAACAGGAGGACGGGCGACGAGACTTTCGGCGGCGACGCCCTTGTCCCCGCCGAAAGTCGCTAAACGACAAAAACAGAGCTGAGCTGACACACAATCTCGTTGACCGCCCATTGCATTTTCAACGCAAACTTTCAGCGGGGACATGTCCCCGCCGAAAGTGTTTTTGCAGACCACAACTTTGACCAAAATAGTCACATTTTCAAACCCGCCTTTTAGCGGGGACTGTCCCTGCCGAAAGTGTTACATAATATTTGACCAAAATAGTTGCACTTTTTATTGTCGCGGGTATTATTCCCGCCATTACTTTTGGCGGGGAAATGCATAACTTTTGGCGGGGACATGTCCCCGCCAAAAGATTGCATCATAAACTTGGAAAATACTTTCAGCGGGGGGCGTCCCCGCCAAAAGTTTGCATCATTTACTTGGAAAGTACTTTCAGCGGGGACATGTCCCCGCCAAAAGGTTTGCCACGCTGGCAAGTTTGACCTGACCAATATTGTCCACGCTGGCAGCGTGGGTCACACGTGTCACCGCTAAAAGAGTGGAACGTCGCCGCCGAAAGTTTACAGCGTGGGGCTTTGCGCGAGGCACTTTCGGCGGGGACATGTCCCCGCCGAAAGGTTTGGGCGGAAAGAAGTCCCCGCTAAAAGCAGCTGTTGTTGTAGTGACTTAGTTAACACACAATACTGAAAATAGATTGATTCAATCCGTATAATGTATAATATAATCCAAATTCCACAACGATCTTTTATTTTGCTTCATACATTTATGTACTGTAATGATATTAACGACAACCTCTTTGAAAGAATGAAAACATTTTAGCAAAGGTCTTTGCAAAGTGATCCGATAATTTCCACATATAGACACGAAAAAAAAATTCTAAGATCGGATCAATTTGTAATTACTCTATACAACCGAATCGTATATTAGAACCATGGTACGGTTTTTGGTTAATGAAATTCCAAATTTTCGGTTCTCGAAACAGTTAGGTTTATAACCGTCCGATCACGATACTTTCCCGAAAAGAACCGGCTCTTTTATAAGGTTTTTTGGCGACTTTGTATACATGCAACCTTTTAAGAAAATAGATTTAAAAAATGGTTAATTACTTGAAAATGTATTATACTTGCCTCTTTTTGTTGTTTATACTATTTTTTCTTCTTATTGTTTGTACCGAACTTTCAAATTTTGATTATTCTGTGTATTTTGTGACTGTTTAGCCATATAAAATGACCATTTTACCTTTTGAAATTTATAAAAAATAAGGGTATAATGGTCACAAAATACACACAATAATCAAAATTTAAAAGTTCATTACACATAATAAGAAAAAAAAATCAGTACACACAATAACAAAAAGTGACAAGTATGATATGTGAAAAACTAGAGGGGGGGGGGTTGAATAATTTTTCTGTCGTTTTTATATTTATAAAAAACTTTGTTTACAAAAACTTCGATTCTAGCTTTATGTGAGATCAATATTAAAACGCTTAAGTATACTAATATCTACGTGAATAAATGACAATATAAGTAAGTAAATAAGTAAAGAGATAGAGATGGAGAGATCGCACCACAAGACAAATGATTTATAGTGGTTCGGCTACGAAGCACCTCTTCGCCCTACTCCACTCCCCGAGCACCTAACTCGAGAATTTTCTTCACTATGTCAACAAGCTCCTTTATGGCGGAGAAAACCTTACACAACTTTTGCTTACACCAATTAACGACACTAAGCTAAATGTCGAGTCCTAATAGTAGCTAGAACCAATCTCACACCACTAGTCACTACACACCTTCTTCACAGCTTATACACACCACAACTACTACACAACTACTCACAACTTCAATACTTCAACTTCACAACACTACTACTCCTTCACAACTACTAACACACCTAGATCTACCAATTACACACCTTCTACACCTTTACAAATAATCTAAACAACAACTAACAATATTCACAAATCTACAATACTTCTTAACAAGATGTTGGAGGAGTATTCTTCTCTTGCACTCTTGAATGATGAAGGATTGAATCACTTGAAACAAGAACTAATAAGCATATGATCAAAGGTTTTAGGAAGATGATTTGAGAGGATTTGGACAGAAAGTTTTAATGCAAAAGGTGAGGAAAAATTATAGATTTGAATTAGTATTTATAAGCAAAAGATTCTGACACAGGAGCGTATACCAGCCCCCTTAAATCATGGCCGGTCCCCTTCCCCTTATAATTAAGGGGGCCGCTGGTATGTGTTAATTTACACATACCTTTATACCTAAATATCAGTCCAAAATGACCAAAAGCCAACCTTAAAATGCCAAATACGTTGTGTTTTTGTGTTTGTGATGTGCAGGAACGGATTTAGCAAAAATGGACAAAAAAAAGGCAACACGAGCACGAGATTGGAAAGAGTGTTCAAGAGCCGAGCCGGGAAAGAGTTTTGATTTTAATTGAGCTCAGATTGTCAGAATCTACCCTTGAAGAATCAAAGTTTGTCAAGATTAACCCTTGGAAGTATTTTTCAGAATGGCAGAATCAGTCCTCATAGTTTCAGAATACTACACAATTGGTCCTTGGATTTTAATATACCAAAATCTGAAATTTAAACCCAAAGTTTATTCAATCCATTTATAATATAAAAGCCCAAACAATATCATAAACCCCAAAGCCCAATCATTAAAACTTGCCCAAGCCCACCCACGGTCAACCTTTACTTCGGTCAAACAAACAAAATAATAAAATTACCCACACCTCTACTTCCCGCCCCCCAATTATTTACCCAACCCAGTCATGAACCCTAGTTACTATTCAACTCTTAATTAATCAAAGTTACAGCAATTAAGGGCATAATTGTCTAATCATTGGGTTTCTAGAAGCTATTCAGAGGTGTCAGGTGATGTCAGATCAAAGAAACACACAAATGGGAAACGTGGCAGCTCTCTATTGGTACTAACACGTCATATAACTCAATCCAAGGGTTGTTATTCAAAGGGAATGATTGGCTGATGACCAGAAGGTTCAGATTTATGGAGAGAAAACACACCACACGGATTGCCAAGCTGGCAATCCGTGGATAATCCTTTCCTGAACCCTCTCTCATGTAGTATAAATAGATGATTAGGCTATTGTAATCAGTGTGGAGTTTTTAGTGTAACAAAACTCTGCCAAAATTTCCTTTTATTGTATTAGATTAGATTTAGTTGTAATTTCTTTTAAATTTCAATGAAATCAGTTTTTATCATTCAAGTCATTTAGCTTATTGTTGTTATTACATGCTTATTGCTTATATTTCATATCTGTTTTATCAGCTTTAGTTATCTGAATACATTTTCTAAAGTTCAATTTAGCTTTCATTTAGTTTAAATATTTCCTATAATTCAGAAAAAAATAAATAAATAAAATAAAAATAGATTTGATAAATCAGTTTTCAAAATTAGTTGTTAAAGAGTAAATTGAATTTCATTTTAGCTATATAGTCCTTGTGGAACTACTGTTTCAAGTTTTACATAGCACTTAGTATCATAAGAATTTGGTCAAACATTGGTCAACTGATTAGTGGTGAATTGTGGTGAATTGGACAAGATTGAGTGAGATTGGGATGCACTCAGCCTGTCAAAAGACAGGGAAGCTAAGTGAATCACCTCTATTTAGAGTTGAGGTGAAGTAGCTTGTAAGTACTTGTTTCTATTTCTTATTGTTATTGCATTATATTAGTAGATTGATCTTATCTGTTTAATCCTGTTGATTTATGCTTTTGATTTACTGCATTGATTAGAGTAGATGATTTAGTAAGTTGCACTTGTTGTTTAATTCAATTGAATTTGTTAGAATATATATTGAGTCCTTTTGATCATCTGTCATTAGATTGCATCTGTTTTCTGTGATTCAGTTGTTTTATGGTTGTTTGATTGTTGAATCTGTTTTTTTTAGAGTTAGTATAGCTTATTGGATCTTTGGTTTAGTAGTTTGTGGGAGTTTTCATCATATCTCATTGTTACTGTCATATAAAGGGTTGTTTGGATTTGAGCTTTACTGGAGTATTGATGTTGTTTCATAACTACTGCTTGTCACACATAGGTTGCAATAGTGTAAATATATAGTAATAATTCATAAAAAACAGTAGGTCATTTTCTAAAAAAGTCAAAGTAAGATTTAAATAAGCTTTACAGTTAGAAGTTATAAAAACAGTTTGAGTTATTGATTTCATAGTTGTAATTTAGTCTTAGTTAGCTTATTTTATCATTGAAATAGCTTAAAATTACATATAGGGATAGTTATAAGTCACTAAAATTGGATTTAGTCATTTGGTAAAAGCTAGTAAAAAGTCAACTGTTCTTAGCTATTTGGTCACAAGAGGTTGCTGTTTCATGCTATTTTTAGATCTGTTTAAGTCTAAATGAGATAGGGCTTTTGAAGTTTTCATGATCTTTGGTTGGTAGTCCATCATTTGCCCCCATTGGTTTTAAGATTAGAGCTTATTAGGCAGTGCTTATTTGAACTGCAAATTAGTAGCTTAGGCCTGTTTACTAATTTGAGCTTATTGGACTGCATTTGGTTGTTTGAGTTTGAGATTGTGTTTTATTTGCTTATCTGAGTTCCTTTATAGTTATATGAGAATTGTTATTGGTCTGATTCATCTGGCTTATTCATTTTTGAATTGTGCTTATTGATTAGTTTGAACTTGACTGCTTATTGCTTGCATCTCTTGTTTCTGTGCTTCCACTGTTCCTTTCTGAGCTTATTTGAGTGTTATTTAGTCCATTGTATCTGTGTTTAAAGTTTGGTAAAGTTTCTTTGGCAAGTGCTTATAAATAAGCACTTGCCATAAGCTGTTTTGGCTTAAATAAGCACTTCTGCTTATTATTTTTAATCCAAAATTTTTATACAACATTTCCATATTATTTTTGATTTTCTGGAATTTTTTCAGATTTTTCCAAGTTATTTTACTATTTTTCTTAATATTTCTTCCTTATAAATTATTTTTAATTACCAAAAATCCATAAAAATCAGAAAAAGCTTTGAAAAAAATACAAAAATATTTTTAGAAATTCTTTTATAATATTTTAGAATTTTTAGAATTAAATTTTCATTTTTCTACTTTAATTTTCTATTTTTCCTTATTTTTAATTCAATTTAAAATCCAAAAATCAATTTTAATTCATAGAAAATAAAAGAAAAGTCAAAAAAATATTTTTCTTTTTCTGAAAATTCTTTTTAGTAGTTTAAGATTTTTAGAAAATAATTCCAAGTTCGTAGGATCAATTTTCAATAAACGTTACGTTTAAAATTTTGCGGTTGCATTTCCGTTTTTACGTTTTTCACTTTGGTGCATAATTAGTTTGTACTCTTTGCATATTTCTTAGTTGTTTGTGATTACTTGAATATCTTGATTGCTATTTTCACTTTCTCACTTTTCAATTCACGGTTTCACGAATCGATATTCTCGATTCCATTCGCCTTCGTTGGGAAACGACTCAGGTGATCCATATTTTACGCGGATCACTTCGATACTATACTATATATATTATAATTGGTTTTCACACGAATCAATTTTTGGCGCCGTTGCCGGAGAAGGCCGAAGTGAATTTTTGAATATCGTTTTAAAAAATCGTGTTTTGTTAAGCCTTCCTCTACTTTGTATATATATCTCTATAATAATTGAAAATTCAAAACACTTTTCTTAAAGTGTTTACAAAATACCAAAAAAATAATAAAAGTTACAGCCTCGACTCGACCGAAAGGAAGGGCGTTGTAAACCAAAAAAGTCTCACAATATAACGAAAACATAATTTAGTTGTTTATCGGATTATTTCAATTACTACAACCGAATAAGCAGGAAATACGGATGGCTAAGACATTAAATTGCTAGCTGAAGAGAGATCAATTCTTCTCTCCCGTCCCGTCGCGCGTGGTTTTGAAAGAAACGGTTTTCAATTAACGTTACGTTTTAAGAAAAGAAAAACAAAAGAAATAAAAAGTTTTTGTAAAAAATATAAAAAACAAAAAGATTTTCTTTTCTCTTTTCTTTTTCATTTTCTTTTTGATTTTGCTCGTGGTGTATGCACACCCGTTCTTCTTTTGAGAATCTTACATCTCCGTTCTCTAACCCCGAGCGGGTTTTACGACATACGAATCGGGTTCATTTCCTTGACGACGAGGAGATGAACCAAAACGAACACAACGGACCCCCGCCGATGGGTGGTCCACAACACAATGTTATCCCGCCGATGGGACAACAACCGGCATTTGATCCACGTCCGATGGAAGAACAACTCCAATCACCGTTCAATGGTGTGAGGAGAGCTATTGTGATTCCGGACATCAATGCCAACTTTGAGATCAATCACGGATTACTCAATTTGATCACACGTATATCCTTTCACGGGTTCGATCACGAAGACCCCTATGCTCACATTAGAAATTTCACCGACATCGCTGAGACCATAAGAATGAACCAAGTTCCTCATGATGTGGTGAAATTGAAGTTATTTCCTTTCTCCTTAAAAGGAGCAGCCCGGACTTGGCTGGAAAAGGAACCGCCTAATTCGATTCACACTTGGAATGATCTCGCTTCCAAGTTTGTGAATTACTTCTATCCTCCCTCTAAAACTTCTAACCTACGTTCTCAAATCTTTCGGTTCCAACAAGCATTTGATGAGTCGTTTAGTGAAGCTTGGGACCGATTCAAAGATTTGAAGGAAAAATGTCCGAACCATGGGTTCACCGACCTTCAGCAGATTGATACTTTCTATAATGGGTTATGTCATGTTGACCAAGATTCACTTAACTCTGCTGCGGGTGGTAACTTGTTGGCTAGGAACACGAATGATGCTTTCATGATAATTGAGAATAAAGCTCGTGTGAGAATGTCAAGGAATAAACCTCAAGTGTCTAACAATGGTAAAAATAATGATGAATTGGTAAATATGATTGTGGCTTTAACAAAGAAAGTTGATGCAATGTCTATTGAAAAACCAAACCATCAAGTCAATGTGGTTAGTCACGGTTGTGAGACTTGTGGTGGTCCACATTTGTATTATGAATGTCCGGCCACCGATGCCTTTTCTCATGAGAACGCGTATGCTGCAAACGCGGGTAACAACGGTTACCCACAACCTCAAGGAGACCGTAATCTCCTCAGCTACCGTTCACCTCATTTTCTTGGACCACCCGTTCTCGAACAACAAAACCAAGTCAATCAAGTCAACCAGAATCATAATGTGCAGAATCGTAATAATCAAGGAATTCAAAATCAGAGTCGAGCTAATAACGGTTTTCAAAATCATAATCAAGGGTTTAATCAAAACCGGGGTTTTCAAGGTAATTACAATCAAGGCCCGCCTCAAGGGAACAATTTTCAAAACCAACAAAACCATGGAAACCCTGGGAATTTTCAGAACGCTAATCATGGAAATCAAAATCATGGTAATTTCCAAAACCGTGGGCAGAATTTCAACAATAATCAAAATCAAGGTGTTATTCAAAATCCGTCGCCCACGGAAGATTTGATTAAGCAATTGATTCAAAACCAACAATCTTTTATGGCAAAATATGAAGAGTCAACACGGTTGTTTGCAAATCAAATCATTGATATTAATAAACGTTTAAATGATCGACCCTCGGGTTCGGGTATTACATCTTTGCCAAGCAACACGATCGCAAACCCGAGGGGCGAAGTTAAGGCGATCACGACTCGCAGTGGTGCTCAATATGATGGACCCACAGCTCCTACCACCTCTTCTTCTTCGTCTCCGCCTAAGGTAGTGGACTGTGAGACCGAGGCGACAAAGGACCCGGTTCCTCCTATTAATAATGGAGGAGCTAAAAACGTCCAACCTCTGGTTGTCCAAAAATCAAAAGATAAAGAAAAAGTCGTTTTTGAGAATAATGTGAAATACAAGTCTAAATTGCCATATCCGTCACGATTTAACGATGAAGAGCTCTGTGCAAAGTCTAAAAAACAAATGGAAAAATATCTGGATATTTTTCAAAAATTGCACTTTGATATAAGTTTTATGGATGCTCTCGTGTATATGCCGAAATTTGCTTCCACGTTCAAAATCCTCATAAGTAATAAAGAGAAATTGCTTGAATTAGCCGAAACGCCAATAAATTCTCAATGTTCTGCGATTCTTCTCAAGAAGCTTCCCGAAAAGCTTGGTGACTCGGGAAAGTTTCTCATTCCTTGCTCATTGAAAGATCAAGAAGTTTGTAACGCCCTGGCCAATTCAGGCGCAAGTATTAACCTCATGCCATTATCAATCTATGAACAACTTGGAATGGGGGCTCTTAAACCGACGGGAATGACTTTAGAGCTTGCTAATCGATCGATAAGTCATCCAGTTGGAATTGCTGAGGACGTTTTTGTTCGTGTGAATTCGTGTACTTTTCCGGCAGATTTTGTTGTTGTCAATTTTGAGGATGATCCGAGAGTTCCTCTAATACTAGGGCGACCATTTTTACGAACCGCTAAAGCCCTAGTAGATCATTTTGAGGACACTCTAACTTTACGACATGATGACGATATAATGATTTTTAAAGCCGATGCTTCGAAATTGAAGAAGTACTCCGTCAAAAGTGTTGATGTTTGCGATTATTCCTTTGATGATTTTGTAAAAACTTTCGTCTCCGACTCTACCCCATCATTTCCTCCGACTAAGGATTATGATTTTCTTTGGGAAGAGGTCGATGAATTTCTTGCAATTGAAACGATTCCGATTTCTGAGACTGGCGAATCATACTTTGATTCGGAGGGGGATATTATTTTTCTTAATAATTTGTTGAACGATGAACCGTCAATCCCTCCGGATAAAGTTAAGACGAAGATTGAGTTTACAATTGACGATCCTCTGGAGCCCGAGCTCGAGGAATTTTTACCTGACTTTGAGAGTTTTACCTTTGATACGACTGAGGAAATAAGAGGCAATCCCACTTATCGTCCTGATTTTTCTGATACGTCTTTTGAAGCTTTTCATTTTGATACCGATCACTCGGAAGAGACGAGTCGTGGCAGTACCACTTCTCATGCTTTTATCTCTCTTTCGGAGTATGAGTCATTTTGCTTGATGAATTTGAATGCAAAATGGAAAAGTTTTCTAAACCTGAATATGAAAGTTTCAGTTTTGATCTTGAAGTTGATCATGATCCGGGTGGTGTGTTTAAAAATGAGAATTTTAATGAAAATCTTATCCCACCCGGAAAAGTTTGTAAAATAAGCTTGAATGATAAAATTCATAATTCCATAATTATGAAGTTTTCTTTTGATGATGATGAGTTTTTCAAGATTGTTATCATGATTTTCTTGCCATTTGCAACATTTGGTGTGGTTTCTCTTATCCTTCACTCCGTGGGAAGTGAGGATGTTGTTTTTGACCCTGGTATCGTTTTTCAAAGTTTTCACCATTAAAATACCATCGGTTATCTCTTCGGGATGGAACTTTCAAATAAATCATATGTTTTTCAAAATATTTTGAATGAAAGCCCAAGTGAGATTATTTTTCCACGGATTTTTCCCCAAGGACGAATTAATTCAGGGATCGAGTCAAGCTACGTGACTCGGAAATAAAAAACAAAGCGCTTCATGGGTGGCAACCCATGCTTATCCAATTTCATCTTCTTATTTTCTATTTTCTAACAAATAACGTGAGGAGGGGGTACCTCTTCTACTCTTGTGTTCCGTGGTTGTTTGTGATGTTTGTTAGGATTGTCCGTGATTTATGATGACTCTCGTGCTGGTTATCTTCTCTCCGCTTGAGTCTCATTCATCGGTGTTACTTGGAAATCCTATATCCGTGAATTTTATCGACTAACGTTTTCTTTGGCATAATTAATAAACGGCCTAGAATTTTGTTAGGATTACCTTAACCCGAAAAACATTGAGGACAATGTTTCATTCTAGTCTGGGGGAGGGTGAATCTTCGATTCGATTTTAACCTTGCATTTTTCACAATGTCGTGCACTCTTGCAACTCCGTTTTTCCACCAAAAATAAAAAAATTGAAAAAATTCAAAAATTCAAAAATTTTGAAGAAAAATCAATGAAAAGTAATGAAAAAATGAGAAAAAGTTGAACAAAAATATAATAAAGTTTGAATAAGTATTTTGACACCTTGTTAACTTTCTTGTTGGCGAGAGTAGGAATAAATATTTTGACTTGACCGGGCGTGTTGAGCCCTAGCTTGTTCCCTTAACCAATGATGATCACATAAGCTTGTGTTAGTCTTGTACACCAGGAGCTATAAAATGTGAATTCTTTCTTAAGAATCTGCAAGTTCCCGTACTTGACTTTATACATGTGCAGCTTAAAAGCTTTCGCTAGTCTTTTACATCAGGAGCTAGAAAACGCGAATTCTTCTTCTAGAATTTGCAAGTTTCCGTAACTGACTTTATATATGTGTGGCTGATTATCGGCTAAGTATTCGCTGGTTTCATTATTTGGAATCTTAAATTGCGAAGAGCGAGAAATGATAGAGTTTATTTAGAAGTTAGATGCTAAACATGGAGTAGTGGTTCTCTTTAGAGCTCATGAGAGGTACTTGTGGCTTTTTACTCCCGTCAGATACGTCACCAATATATAATAGATGTTCTAGGTTAATTAGTAGTATTTCTGTTTGAATAATATTTAGTTCTTTGTTTTCTTAAGAGAATTTTTGCTTTAAAAGTTGGGTACATATCAAGGAACATCAAAAATAAGAGCAAAACGTGAAAAATCAAAAGTCAAAAGTTGATTATCTATGT
The DNA here is from genome assembly GCA_030686995.1 of Artemisia argyi. NCBI lineage: Eukaryota > Viridiplantae > Streptophyta > Magnoliopsida > Asterales > Asteraceae > Artemisia > Artemisia argyi. The sequence goes on along the minus strand of CM060705.1, from coordinate 171,356,639 downwards.
GGTTTTGGAGCTACCCGATAAGCTTCCATTGATGTTGAGAAAAAAAGTCAAGAAAGAAAAAAAGTGAAAAATATGAGAAAGTATGAAAAAAAGTGAAAAAGTGAAAAAAGTGAAAGTTGAAAGTTGTATGAGTAAGAGCTTGAATGTATAAATAAGTTGTTGACGCGTGAGGTGCATGTGGATGATTCTGAATTGGACACATGAGGTGCACGTGTAGTACTCCGCAACTTATATTTCTGATATTGTATGTATGATACGTGTCAATTATAGTATAATAATATTCCGAGGAAATACCGGTTAAAGTAATTCCCGGGTCGTTCTTCCCAACGAAAGCTCAAATGGAAAATTTGAATTATCGAATGGGGAATCGTGTAGTGAAAGTGAGTGGTGAAAGAGTGATAGAGTGAAAATAGCAATCAAGGAATTCAATTATTCACAAACAATGATAAAGCATGCAAAGATTACAAGCTAACTATGCACCGAATTTAAAAACGTTAAAACGGAAATGCAACCGTAAAAATTTAAACGTAACGTTTTACGAAAAATGACCCTACGAACTTGGAAAAATTTTCTAAAAATTAAAAACTAATAAAAAGAATTTTAAGAAAAAGAAAAATATTTTTTAGACTTTTCTTTTATTTTCTAGAATTTATTTTGTATTTATTGAATTAAAAATGAATTAAAAATAAGGAAAAATGGAAAAATAACTTGGAAAAATGAAAATTTAATTCTAAAAATTCTAAAATATTATAAAAGAAATTATAAAAATATTTTTGTATTTTTCAGAATCTTTTTCTAATTTTTATGGATTTTTTTCTATTTAAAACTATTTAGATATTGAATAAAAATCAAAATAAAATAAGAAAAATAGTAAAAAGCTTAGGAAAAATCTGGAAAATTTCCAGAAAATCAAAAATAATAAAAGAAACTTGAGAAAAATTTTTGAAATGAAAAAGAGCTGAATTAGTGCTTATTTACTGTTTAACTGCTTATCTCAAGTGCTTATTAATAAGCACTTGAGATCCAATCTGCATGAAACTTTGAGAACAGACTAAAAATGATGCAATAAAGCTCACATATCACAGAAAGTGATCAATGACAATCTCAGAATACCACAAATACTCATAATGATGGCAATAAGCTATGGTAAAAAGCAAATAGTGATATGCAGAATAAGCACAAGCTATCTCAGATACAAAATGATCAATCACAAATCTATAACTACTCAGATGAAACACTAATCACAGAAACAAGCTCAATCTCAATCTTGCAGGCCTATAAACTAAAACAGAACTTAGCTTCAAGCAATTAACTATAAAGATCAAATAAGCTGATGAGATGAGTAGCAAATGAGAAGCTAATAGTGCCTACTATTACTCTACCAACTAGATATCTCAATTCAACCAACAAATTTGAATTCCAAACACTTTTTCCTACTAGAATCAGTCCAAGAAAACAGGTTCACACAGATGGTGCAGGGGAAAAAATCAGCTCATCAGTCAACTTAACTCCATTTTTCCAATAAGCAATTGTGATTCAAAACTGAAATTTGTTGTTGATTCTTATTCACAAACTGATAAACTTCTGAAAACAGTAAACCAAATAAGTTTCCAAAGAGATATGAATCCTTCAAAAGCTTACAAAGATTTGTTCCAAAACTGATTTCTGACTTAATTTGACTTTTGAAATTAAATGAAATTTTGACTAAATGGAATTTCTACTGGTCTTATATGACTATCTAAGTTATAATAAGCTATTGTAACACATGATTATCCTATAGGTACCCTAAGTCTAACAGATTGCACGATCACAAGTTCTACAAGCTACTTATGCTAACTGAATTTTTCATTGAGATGATTAATTGACTATTTACTAGAAGTACTATGAGTTTTATGACTGTTCTTTCCTAATGGAACCTACTGTGACTAACTGGTGCAAAGAGATCAACAAGTAAACCACAAGGACCCTTAGAACAGTCCTAACCCCAAACACCCCTAACAGCTAACAGTTACACTACACCAACTAATAACAAGCTACAATCTACTGAATAAATGATCAATCCAACTCAACTAATTCTAAAATAAACTGAATCAATTTACTACTAACTCAGATTCAGCAAATGCAATTGCACCAATCAACACAGATGACAGATCCGATAACTCTATTCAATCAAAAGCAACTTGCAAAGCAATATGATCCAATGAAATAGTTAAACAGATTCAATCTAAACTAATACCAATTCAACTCAGATCTATACTAAATTTGAAACACAGAAACACAGATTTGAAATAGATTGAATTAAATTCCTACAATATATTTCAACTACTCTAACAACTAATAATGAAACAGAAAACTAAATCATTACCAAATCTGCTACTACAAACTCAAATAACACAATTACTGCAACTAATATCAACAAACTAAATCAATTAAACAGTAAGATCAATTCTAATTAAGTAACTAGAACTTACAACAATCTCCTCTCAGCTCAAAATAGAGAGGTTCCAAAGTCGCCTATCTCTAAGATAGGCTGATTTCAATTACTGTCTGTATCAGCTTATCCACAACACCACATCATCTTAGATTCAGCAACTTGGATTGAATATTGAATGATGACTCAAATCACTCCACAAAAGCTATAAAGCTTAGATGGATTATATAAAAGCAAAATAAGCTCATATGTAAGCTCTTACTAAACTATTTGTAACATTTTTTTTATTCTTTTATATATTTTTCTGATTTTTTTTATATTTTTTCTTTCTTACTTTTTATGTAAATGAATATTAAAAACTAGATAAAAGTAATTATCTAAGCTGAATATAACTAGTATAAGCAGAAATAGAAGATGTAGAAACAAAATAAGCAAAATAAAATGAACAATAAGCTGAGAATTTAATGAAGAAAAATTACTTTTATTAAAACTTGAAATAAAAATTACAATATGCTAAACTAGATTACAAGGCTGAATAAAATTCTACAGAGTAACACTACACTCTCTAACTACTCCAAATAAGCTAAAACTAACACCTATTTATAGGAAAGATGAGAGTGAGGGGGTCTCGGATTGCCATGTTGGCAATCCGTGTGACCTGTGCTTGTTTGAGGCCTCTGAGCGCCCTTAGATCAACCACAATCATAATCCCTTTGATTTAAGCCCTTGGATTGCAAATTGTGACGCGTTTGTACCAGTAATAGCCTGCCACGTAGTCCCCCGTGTGCTTCTTAGCCTCTGACACACTCTGACATCATTCAACTCTTCTAGAATCGTACTTGATTTGACAGGTTTACCCTTAATTGTGGTAACAATTGGGATTGAGTAAGGTAAACAGTAGTTAGGGTTTATGTTCTGGGTAAGTGAGGGTGAATTTGGGGAAAATGGGAGCGGGGTATTAGTTATTTCGTTTTAGACTTAAGTTTGACCGAAGGAAAGTGGGCTCGGGTCAAGATTGGGTGGACTTGGGCTTGTGATAAAAAAACTGAGTGGGCTTGGCAACTTTATGGACTAGGCTTTGTGGATTAATATTTCAGACTTAGTAGCAAAATATATCAAGGATCATTTTTGTTAATCTTGCAAACTTAAGGACCAAAAATGTCACTTATGCAAAATAACTTCCAAGGACTAATTCAACAAATCTTAGATATTTGAAGGACTAAAATTGACTTTTGGATCCCAGCTTGACTCTTTGACCATCTTCTACTCTCGTGCTCGGTTTTTCCGGTTTTCTTGTGAATTTTCATCAATTTATGATTTATCCGAACCTGCATATCACAAACACAAAAACATGCGTTTTCTTGGCAATTATTAGCTCAAATAGTCGTATTGGATTGATGTTTGGCCATAAAATGGTGAGTAAATAAGCACTCACCAAAATCCCCCCGACTAAGGTATTGCCGTGTCCTCACGCAATGTGATCAATTCACGCTCTTAGGATAAATAATTTTGATACTCTTTTTACTAACTTTGAAAAGTAGCAAGGCGGTTCAAAAGGGATTACAAAATCATTTATTCCCGAAAAACGCTCCGTTTTCCAAAATTTTCCTTTTATTCCTTTATTCCACTTATACTTTCTATTTTTGGACTTTTCCTTACTTCACACTTGTGACGGTTTGTTGAACTTTCATTATCTTGCAATAATTATTAGGGTCAACGAGTAGAAACACTTCTTTTAAGAAGCGACCATACGGTTAAAATTCGTCATCCTTGATTTTTCACGAATCCCCAAACTAAGCGTACAAACGAGATCACAGCTTATCTACAAATTAGATGCTAACACTACTCATAACAGTTACTTGTGAAACTTCTTACTCCCATTTCCTTGGTTTTGTATCTCAATATTTTATTTTGTTTGAGAAATGAATTACTTCATATTTTCTCGTTTGAATACTTTTAAGTCCGATAGTGACACCTAAGTTTAAACAATAAGTAGTTATTCATTTTCTCTTAAGAACCACTGCAATAGAAATTTGCTCCACATCAAGGAATTTGGGATACATACAGATAGAAGATATAAGTTGCGGAGTACAATCACGTGCACCTCATGTGACTGATTACTAATCACTTATCACATGCACCTCACGCGCCAACAACTTATTGATACATACATAGCTCTTATTCGACAATACTACAACTTTCACTTTTTTCATTTTTCACTTTTTTCATACTTTTTTCATACTTTCTCATATTTTTTACTTTTCACTTTTTTCTCAACATCAATGGAAGCTTATCGGGTAGCTCCAAAACCACATAGATAATCAACTTTTGACTTTTGATTTTTCACTTTTTTTGCTCTTATTTTTGATGTTCCTTGATATGTACCCAACTTCTAAAGCAAAAATTCTCTTAAGAAAATAAAGAACTAAATATTATTCAAACCTAAATACCACTAATTAACCTAGAACATCTATTATATATTGGTGACGTTTCTGATGGGAGTAAAAAGCCACAAGTACCTCTTATGAGCTCTAAAGAGAACCACTACTCCACGTTTAGCATCTAACTTCTAAATAAACTCTATCATTTCTCGCTCTTCGCAATTTAAGATTCCAAATAATGAAACCCGCGAATACTTAGCCGATAATCAGCCACGCATATATAAAGTCAGATACGGAAACTTGCAAATTCTAGAAGAAGAATTCGCGTTTTCTAGCTCCTGATGTAAAAGACTAGCGAAAGCTTTTAAGCTGCGCATGTATAAAGTCAAGTACGGGAACTTGCAGATTCTTAAGAAAGAATTCGCATTTTATAGCTCCTTGTGTACAAAACTAGCACAAGCTTATGTGATTATCATTGGTTAAGGGAACAAGCTAGGGCTCAACACGCCCGGTCAAGTCAAAATATTTATTCCTACTCTCGCCAGCAAGAAAGTCAAAAAGGTGTCAAAACACTTATTCAAACTTTATTATATTTTTGCACAACTTTTTCAACTTTTTCACATCTTTTTGTGTGCTTTTCCATGACATTTTCATCATTTTTTTTTTTGAAATTTTCAATTTTTTCAATTTTTTATTTTTGGTGGAAAAACGGAGTTGCAAGAGTACACGACTTGTGAAACATGCAAGGTCAAAATCGAATCGAAGATTCACCCTCCCCCCGACTAGAACGAAACATTGTCCTCAATGTTTGATGGGTTAAGGTAATCCTAACAAAATTCTAGGCCGTTTATTAATTATGCCAAAGAAAACGTTAGTCGATAAGATTTAACGGATATAGGATTTCCAAAAGCACCGATGAATGAGACTCCAAGTGAAGAGATAACGAGCACGAGAGTCATCATAAATCATGGACAATCCTGAACAAACATCACAAACAACCACGAAACACAAGAGTAGAAGAGGCACCCCCTCCTCACGTTATTATTAGAAAATAGAAAATAAGAAGATGAAATTGGATAAGCATGGGTTGCCACCCACGAAGCGCTTGTTTTTGTTCACCGAGTCACATGAGCTTGACTCGATCCCCGAATTAATTCGTCCTTGGGGAGAGACCGTGGAAAAATAATCTCATTCGGGCTTTCATTCAAAATATTTTGAAAAACTTGTGACGTATTTGAAAGTTCCATCCCGAATAGATAACCGCTGGTATTTTATTTTTGAAAACTTTGAAAAACGATACCAGGATCAAAAACAACATCCTCACTCCCCACGGAGTGCAGGATAAGAGGAACCACACCAAACGTTATAAACGGCAAGAATGTCATGATAACAATCTTGAAAAACTCATCTTCATCAAAATAAAACCTCATAATTATAGAATTATGAATCTTATCATTTAAGCTCATTTTAAAATCTTTTCCGGGTGGGAGGGATGGGATAAACTTTTCGTTAAAACTCTCATTTTTAAGCACACCACCCGGATCATGATCAATTTTAAGATCAAAACTGAAACTTTCATATTCAGATTTAGAAAACTTTTCCATTTCACATTCAGATTCATCAAAACGAAATGATTCAAACTCCGAAAGAGAGATAAAAGCATGAGAAGTGGTACTGCCACGACTCGTCTCTTCCGAGTAATCGAAATGAAAAGCTTCAAAAGTCGGATCAGAAAAATCAGGACGATAAGTGGGATTGCCACTCAGCTCCTCACTCGTATCAAAGGAGAAACTCTCAAAGTCTGGTAAAAATTCCTCGAGCTCGGGCTCAAGAGGATCGTCAATTATAAGCTCAATCTTTGTCTTAACTTTATCCGGAGGGATTGACGGTTCTTCGTTCAACAAATTGTTAAGAAAAATAATATCCCCCTCCGAATCAAAGTAAGGTTCGCCAGTCTCAGAAATCGGAAGCGTTTCAATTGCAAGAAATTCATCGACCTCTTCCCAAAGAGAATCATATTCCTTAGTCGAAGGAAATGATGGGGAAGAGTCGGAGACGAAAGTTTTCACAAAATCATCAAAGGTAAAATCACAAACATCGATGCTATTAACGGAGTACTTCTTCAAGTTCGAAGCATCGGCTTTAAAAATCATAATATCGTCATCATGTCGTAAAGTTAGAGTGTCCTCAAAATGATCTACTAGGGCTTTTGCGGTTCGTAAAAACGGTCGCCCTAGTATAAGAGGAACTCTCGGATCGGGTTCAAAATTAACAACGACAAAGTCGGCCGGAAAAGTACACGAGTTCACTTGAACAAAAACATCTTCAGCAATTCCAACTGGATGAGCAATCGAACGATTAGCAAGCTCTAAAGTCATTCGTGTCGGTTTAAGTTCCCCCATCCCAAGTTGTTTATAGATCGAAAATGGCATAAGGTTAATGCTTGCACCTGAATCGGCCAGGGCTTTGCAAACCTCTTGATCTTTCAACGAACAAGGAATGAGAAATTTCCCCGAATCTCCAAGCTTCTCGGGAAGCTTCTTGAGAAGAATCGCAGAGCATTGAACATTAATCGGCGTTTCGGCTAATTCGAGCAATTTCTCTTTATTACTTATCAGATTTTTAAATGTTGAAGCAAATTTCGGCATGTAAACAAGAGCATCCATGAAACTGATATCAAAGTGCAACTTTTGAAAAATATCGAGAAATTTTTCCATTTGTTTTTTAGATTTTGCACGGAGCTCTTCATCATTAAATCGTGACGGATATGGCAATTTAGACTTGTATTTCACATTATTCTCGAAAACGACTTTTTCTTTATCTTTCGACTTTTGGACAACCGGAGGTTGGACGTTTTCAGCTCCTCCATTATTAACAGGAGGAACCGGGTCCTTTGTCGCCTCGGTCTCACAGTCTACTACCTTAGGTGGAGACGAAGAAGAAGAAGAGGTAGTAGGAACTGTGGGTCCCTCATATGTAGCACCACTGCGAGTTATGATCGCCTTTACTTCGCCCCTCGGGTTAGCGATCGTGTTGCTAGGCAAAGTTCCAGAGCCCGAGGGTCGATCATTTAAACGCTTGTTGATATCATTAATTTGAGTTGCAAACATTTTCGTTGTTTCCTCTTGTTTAGCAATTAAAGCTTGTTGTCCTTGAAGCAATTGTTTAATCAACTCTTCCGTGGGCGACGGATTTGGAACAGCAGCTTGATTTTGATGATTAAAACTTTGCCCACGGTTTTGAAAATTGCCATTATTTTGATTTCCATGATTATTATTCTGAAAATTCCCGTTGTTTTGAAAATTATTCCCTTGAGGCGGGCCTTGGTGGTAGTTTCCCCGGTTTTGATTTTGAAAATTCTGATTTTGACCTTGAAAACCATTATTTCCACGGTTGTGATTCTGATTGTTATTGAATTGATGATTACGGTTTTGCACATTGTTATTCTGATTCACTTGATTTTGTTGATCAAACTTGGGTGGTCCTTGAAAATGGCTCGAACGGTAGCTGAGGAGATTACGGTCTCCTTGAAGAGGTGGGTAACCGTTGCCACCCATATTCGCAGCATACACGTTCTCTTGAACAAAAGAGCCGGTCGTCGGACATTCATAATACGGGTGTGGACCACCACAAGTGTCACAAACGACATTGACCACATTAACTTGTGTGTTTTTGTCTTGATTAGGCATCATTTGGTACATTCTTAGCATAGCCGTCGACAAATCGTCAACTTTCTTATTCAAGACGGCTAGCTCGGGATTAGAAGAAGAGGAAGAATTAAGAGTCGCGGTCGATCTTATTGGCTCATTCCTCTCGGCTGAGGAATCCCAATAGTTGTAATGGGCCGTCATATTCTCGATTAGCTCGTAACAATCCTCAGGACGACGTTTCATGAAAGTACCACCAGCTGCAGCATTGATCGTGTCCCGATGTCGTAAAGTCAAACCATTATAAAACGTATCAATGATCGTAACAAGAAGCATGTTATGGTTTGGACAACGATCAATGGCAAGCTTGTAACGCTCCCAAGCCTCAAACAAAGACTCATCGGGGAGTTGTCGAAAGTTGCTAATATCATTCCTCAATTTCGTCACCATCGATGGTGGAAAATACTTCGCCAGGAACTTGGAAACCATTTCATTGAAAGTATGAATCGAGTTCCTGGGAAGGCGATCAAACCACGCGGTGGCATGATGCGTAAGAGAATAGGGGAAGAGAGAGAGACGGAGGGCGTCATCGGAGACCCCGTTTTGTTTCATATTTTGGGTGACGGTTAGAAACTTATCGAGATGCTTATTTGCATCGTCACCCGGTAATCCGTGAAATTGGCACGAATTTTGGACTTGTTGTATCATGTGGTGCTTAAGTCCAAAATCCGTAGCCTCAATATTTAGAGGGGCAATCGGGCCACCTCTACCATGCATCGTGGGTTGGCACAGCTCCTCCATCGTTCGGAGATCGGGAGCCGGCATGTGTTGGTTTACATCACCACCCACCGGAGGGTGTTGATCATTCATATCCATTTCCTCAATGTTAAGGAAATGGACACGGTGTGTGTGTCGTATTACCCTTTCGGGATTTGATAACGGTGATATAAGACTCTCAAAAGAAGAGCGGGTGTGCATACACCAAAAGCAAAATTAAAAAGAAAATAAAAAGAAAAAGGAAAATCTTTTTGTTTTTTATATTTTTCACAAAACTTTTTATTTCTTTTGTTTTTCTTTTCTTAAAACGTAATATTAATCGAAAACCGTTTCTTTCAAAGTTTTCACCATTAAAATACCATCGGTTATCTCTTCGGGATGGAACTTTCAAATAAATCATATGTTTTTCAAAATATTTTGAATGAAAGCCCAAGTGAGATTATTTTTCCACGGATTTTTCCCCAAGGACGAATTAATTCGGGGATCGAGTCAAGCTACGTGACTCGGAAATAAAAAACAAAGCGCTTCATGGGTGGCAACCCATGCTTATCCAATTTCATCTTCTTATTTTCTATTTTCTAACAAATAACGTGAGGAGGGGGTACCTCTTCTACTCTTGTGTTCCGTGGTTGTTTGTGATGTTTGTTAGGATTGTCCGTGATTTATGATGACTCTCGTGCTGGTTATCTTCTCTCCGCTTGAGTCTCATTCATCGGTGTTACTTGGAAATCCTATATCCGTGAATTTTATCGACTAACGTTTTCTTTGGCATAATTAATAAACGGCCTAGAATTTTGTTAGGATTACCTTAACCCGAAAAACATTGAGGACAATGTTTCATTCTAGTCTGGGGGAGGGTGAATCTTCGATTCGATTTTAACCTTGCATTTTTCACAATGTCGTGCACTCTTGCAACTCCGTTTTTCCACCAAAAATAAAAAAAATTGAAAAAATTCAAAAATTCAAAAATTTTGAAGAAAAATCAATGAAAAGTAATGAAAAAATGAGAAAAAGTTGAACAAAAATATAATAAAGTTTGAATAAGTATTTTGACACCTTGTTAACTTTCTTGTTGGCGAGAGTAGGAATAAATATTTTGACTTGACCGGGCGTGTTGAGCCCTAGCTTGTTCCCTTAACCAATGATGATCACATAAGCTTGTGTTAGTCTTGTACACCAGGAGCTATAAAATGCGAATTCTTTCTTAAGAATCTGCAAGTTCCCGTACTTGACTTTATACATGCGCAGCTTAAAAGCTTTCGCTAGTCTTTTACATCAGGAGCTAGAAAACGCGAATTCTTCTTCTAGAATTTGCAAGTTTCCATAACTGACTTTATATATGTGTGGCTGATTATCGGCTAAGTATTCGCTGGTTTCATTATTTGGAATCTTAAATTGCGAAGAGCGAGAAATGATAGAGTTTATTTAGAAGTTAGATGCTAAACATGGAGTAGTGGTTCTCTTTAGAGCTCATGAGAGGTACTTGTGGCTTTTTACTCCCGTCAGATACGTCACCAATATATAATAGATGTTCTAGGTTAATTAGTAGTATTTCTGTTTGAATAATATTTAGTTCTTTGTTTTCTTAAGAGAATTTTTGCTTTAAAAGTTGGGTACATATCAAGGAACATCAAAAATAAGAGCAAAACGTGAAAAATCAAAAGTCAAAAGTTGATTATCTATGTGGTTTTGGAGCTACCCGATAAGCTTCCATTGATGTTGAGAAAAAAAGTCAAGAAAGAAAAAAAGTGAAAAATATGAGAAAGTATGAAAAAAAGTGAAAAAGTGAAAAAAGTGAAAGTTGAAAGTTGTATGAGTAAGAGCTTGAATGTATAAATAAGTTGTTGACGCGTGAGGTGCATGTGGATGATTCTGAATTGGACACATGAGGTGCACGTGTAGTACTCCGCAACTTATATTTCTGATATTGTATGTATGATACGTGTCAATTATAGTATAATAATATTCCGAGGAAATACCGGTTAAAGTAATTCCCGGGTCGTTCTTCCCAACGAAAGCTCAAATGGAAAATTTGAATTATCGAATGGGGAATCGTGTAGTGAAAGTGAGTGGTGAAAGAGTGATAGAGTGAAAATAGCAATCAAGGAATTCAATTATTCACAAACAATGATAAAGCATGCAAAGATTACAAGCTAACTATGCACCGAATTTAAAAACGTTAAAACGGAAATGCAACCGTAAAAATTTAAACGTAACGTTTTACGAAAAATGACCCTACGAACTTGGAAAAATTTTCTAAAAATTAAAAACTAATAAAAAGAATTTTAAGAAAAAGAAAAATATTTTTTAGACTTTTCTTTTATTTTCTAGAATTTATTTTGTATTTATTGAATTAAAAATGAATTAAAAATAAGGAAAAATGGAAAAATAACTTGGAAAAATGAAAATTTAATTCTAAAAATTCTAAAATATTATAAAAGAAATTATAAAAATATTTTTGTATTTTTCAGAATCTTTTTCTAATTTTTATGGATTTTTTTCTATTTAAAACTATTTAGAAATTGAATAAAAATCAAAATAAAATAAGAAAAATAGTAAAAAGCTTAGGAAAAATCTGGAAAATTTCCAGAAAATCAAAAATAATAAAAGAAACTTGAGAAAAATTTTTGAAATGAAAAAGAGCTGAATTAGTGCTTATTTACTGTTTAACTGCTTATCTCAAGTGCTTATTAAGATCCAATCTGCTTGAAACTTTGAGAACAGACTAAAAATGATGCAATAAAGCTCACATATCACAGAAAGTGATCAATGACAATCTCAGAATACCACAAATACTCATAATGATGGCAATAAGCTATGGTAAAAAGCAAATAGTGATATGCAGAATAAGCACAAGCTATCTCAGATACAAAATGATCAATCACAAATCTATAACTACTCAGATGAAACACTAATCACAGAAACAAGCTCAATCTCAATCTTGCAGGCCTATAAACTAAAACAGAACTTAGCTTCAAGCAATTAACTATAAAGATCAAATAAGCTGATGAGATGAGTAGCAAATGAGAAGCTAATAGTGCCTACTATTACTCTACCAACTAGATATCTCAATTCAACCAACAAATTTGAATTCCAAACACTTTTTCCTACTAGAATCAGTCCAAGAAAACAGGTTCACACAGATGGTGCAGGGGAAAAAATCAGCTCATCAGTCAACTTAACTCCATTTTTCCAATAAGCAATTGTGATTCAAAACTAAAATTTGTTGTTGATTCTTATTCACAAACTGATAAACTTCTGAAAACAGTAAACCAAATAAGTTTCCAAAGAGATATGAATCCTTCAAAAGCTTACAAAGATTTGTTCCAAAACTGATTTCTGACTTAATTTGACTTTTGAAATTAAATGAAATTTTGACTAAATGGAATTTCTACTGGTCTTATATGACTATCTAAGTTATAATAAGCTATTGTAACACATGATTATCCTATAGGTACCCTAAGTCTAACAGATTGCACGATCACAAGTTCTACAAGCTACTTATGCTAACTGAATTTTTCATTGAGATGATTAATTGACTATTTACTAGAAGTACTATGAGTTTTATGACTGTTCTTTCCTAATGGAACCTACTGTGACTAACTGGTGCAAAGAGATCAACAAGTAAACCACAAGGACCCTTAGAACAGTCCTAACCCCAAACACCCCTAACAGCTAACAGTTACACTACACCAACTAATAACAAGCTACAATCTACTGAATAAATGATCAATCCAACTCAACTAATTCTAAAATAAACTGAATCAATTTACTACTAACTCAGATTCAGCAAATGCAATTGCACCAATCAACACAGATGACAGATCCGATAACTCTATTCAATCAAAAGCAACTTGCAAAGCAATATGATCCAATGAAATAGTTAAACAGATTCAATCCAAACTAATACCAATTCAACTCAGATCTATACTAAATTTGAAACACAGATTTGAAATAGATTGAATTAAATTCCTACAATATATTTCAACTACTCTAACAACTAATAATGAAACAGAAAACTAAATCATTACCAAATCTGCTACTACAAACTCAAATAACACAATTACTGCAACTAATATCAACAAACTAAATCAATTAAACAGTAAGATCAATTCTAATTAAGTAACTAGAACTTACAACAATCTCCTCTCAGCTCAAAATAGAGAGGTTCCAAAGTCGCCTATCTCTAAGATAGGCTGATTTCAATTACTGTCTGTATCAGCTTATCCACAACACCACATCATCTTAGATTCAGCAACTTGGATTGAATATTGAATGATGACTCAAATCACTCCACAAAAGCTATAAAGCTTAGATGGATTATATAAAAGCAAAATAAGCTCATATGTAAGCTCTTACTAAACTATTTGTAACATTTTTTTTATTCTTTTATATATTTTTCTGATTTTTTTTATATTTTTTCTTTCTTACTTTTTATGTAAATGAATATTAAAAACTAGATAAAAGTAATTATCTAAGCTGAATATAACTAGTATAAGCAGAAATAGAAGATGTAGAAACAAAATAAAATGAACAATAAGCTGAGAATTTAATGAAGAAAAATTACTTTTATTAAAACTTGAAATAAAAATTACAATATGCTAAACTAGATTACAAGGCTGAATAAAATTCTACAGAGTAACACTACACTCTCTAACTACTCCAAATAAGCTAAAACTAACACCTATTTATAGGAAAGATGAGAGTGAGGGGGTCTCGGATTGCCATGTTGGCAATCCGTGTGACCTGTGCTTGTTTGAGGCCTCTGAGCGCCCTTAGATCAACCACAATCATAATCCCTTTGATTTAAGCCCTTGGATTGCAAATTGTGACGCGTTTGTACCAGTAATAGCCTGCCACGTAGTCCCCCGTGTGCTTCTTAGCCTCTGACACACTCTGACATCATTCAACTCTTCTAGAATCGTACTTGATTTGACAGGTTTACCCTTAATTGTGGTAACAATTGGGATTGAGTAAGGTAAACAGTAGTTAGGGTTTATGTTCTGGGTAAGTGAGGGTGAATTTGGGGAAAATGGGAGCGGGGTATTAGTTATTTCGTTTTAGACTTAAGTTTGACCGAAGGAAAGTGGGCTCGGGTCAAGATTGGGTGGACTTGGGCTTGTGATAAAAAAACTGAGTGGGCTTGGCAACTTTATGGACTAGGTTTTGTGGATTAATATTTCAGACTTAGTAGCAAAATATATCAAGGATCATTTTTGTTAATCTTGCAAACTTAAGGACCAAAAATGTCACTTATGCAAAATAACTTCCAAGGACTAATTCAACAAATCTTAGATATTTGAAGGACTAAAATTGACTTTTGGATCCCAGCTTGACTCTTTGACCATCTTCTACTCTCGTGCTCGGTTTTTCCGGTTTTCTTGTGAATTTTCATCAATTTCTGATTTATCCGAACCTGCATATCACAAACACAAAAACATGCGTTTTCTTGGCAATTATTAGCTCAAATAGTCGTATTGGATTGATGTTTGGCCATAAAATGGTGAGTAAATAAGCACTCACCAATGTACCAAAATTCCTTGATGTGGACCGAATTTCTATTGCAGTGGTTCTTAAGAAAAAATGAATAACTACTTATCGTTTTAACTTAGGTATCACTATTGGACTAAAAATTATTGAAACGATAAAATATGAAGCAATTCATTTCTCAACAAAGTAAAGTATTGAGATACAAAGACTTAGGACATGGGAGTAAGAAGTTTCCACAAGTAACTATTATGAGTAGTGTTAGCATCTAACTTGTAGATAAGCTGTGATCTCGTTTGTACGCTTAGTTTGGGGGCTTGTGAAAAATCAAGGATGACGATTTTTATCCGTACGGTCACTTTTCTATGAAAAGTGTTTCTACTCGTTGACCCTAACAATTATTGCAAAATAATGAACGTTCAACAAACCGTCACAAGAATAAAGTATGAAAAATAAAAAAAATATGAAGTGTAAGTGGAATAAAGGTATAAAGGAAAATTTTGGAAAAACGGAGCGTTTTCGGGAATAACTAATTTTGTAATCTCTTTTGAACCTCCTTGCTACTTTTCAAAGTTAGTAGAAAGAGTATCGAAATTATTTATCTCAAAAGCGTGAATTGATCACATTGCGTGAGGACACGACAATACCTTAGTCTGGGGGATTTTGGTATGTATTAATTTACACATACCTTTATACCTAAATATCAGTCCAAAATGACCAAAAGCCAACCTTAAAATGCCAAATACGTTGTGTTTTTGTGTTTGTGATGTGCAGGAACGGATTTAGCAAAAATGGACAAAACAAAGCCAAAACGAGCACGAGATTGGAAAGAGTGTTCAAGAGCCGAGCCGGGAAAGAGTTTTGATTTTAATTGAGCTCAGATTGTCAGAATCTACCCTTGAAGAATCAAAGTTTGTCAAGATTAACCCTTGGAAGTATTTTTCAGAATGGCAGAATCAGTCCTCATAGTTTCAGAATACTACACAATTGGTCCTTGGATTTAATATACCAAAATCTGAAATTTAAACCCAAAGTTTATTCAATCCATTTATAATATAAAAGCCCAAACAATATCATAAACCCCAAAGCCCAATCATTAAAACTTGCCCAAGCCCACCCACGGTCAACCTTTACTTCGGTCAAACAAACAAAATAATAAAATTACCCACACCTCTACTTCCCGCCCCCCAATTATTTACCCAACCCAGTCATGAACCCTAGTTACTATCAACTCTTAATTAATCAAAGTTACAGCAATTAAGGGCATAATTGTCTAATCATTGGGTTTTTAGAAGCTATTTAGAGGAGTCAGGTGATGTCAGATCAAAGAAACACACAAATGATACATTTTCAAGCAATTAACAAAAAATAGGGATATCGAGAAATATTAATAACGTTTTTACGCATTATTTATATCAACATGATACATTTTCAAGCAATTAACAAAAAAAAAATAAATAAAAATACCCGCTACTAAGTTGTAACAGAAAAATCCAAAACCTAAAAACTCAAAATAAATATAAACCCTAACCTTTATTCCATTCCATATACATCAAACTATTAGTTTTACAATTAATTATATCATTCAAAAATTTAAATGTCATCATCAACATCATCCATCAACATGAAATTAAATTTTTTATATATATTTTCTTTTTTATTGTGATCATAGTTAATTAGATACCATATTACAATAATGTGGAAGAAATTGAAGATGTTTTGAATACTGAGGAGATTGTTAAAAAGATGGAAAAAGCGGTACGAAATTATAAAAGGAAACAAGTGATAGAGCATTAATTGTATTTGGAGGTTTGGAACACAAATGCGTGTTTTTTATATTTTTTTAACAATTATAAACTTAGATGTTGATATTAGTGGATATATAATAGGCCCAAGCCCGGTCTGCAGGTTTAGGGTATCTAGGGTTTTACTATTATAAATAATTGTTATAATAAAGTATTACATACATGTTTTATCATTGTTTAACATGGTATCGGAGCAGGTCTGATCCTCAGACAGGGGTGGAGCTATGCATTGGCTACCTGTAGCACGTGCCACACACGGTTGTTGGTAACGAAGTGTAATTTTTCAGTGATTTTTTATTTTATTTTATTTTTGAAAGTGCCACACCCATGTGTAAAGAAGGAGGCTTTTGTGCTATGTTTTTTAGCAATAAAGGAAGATAGTAAAGATGAAGAGGATGAACAGAATGCTTTTGTCCTTGTTACTTGACTTTCTTTTGTTATTTTTTAATGTGTTAAAGGACGGCATAGCGCTATAGACTCTTTTGCCCCGTATTATTTTTACAATGGAGTAGCCTTTATTTTGTTATTATGGCACCCTGGAGAAGCCCATATATTAGTAAGCCTATTTATTAAAAAGCAAAATAATAAATAGAAATAGTCAACTATTTTTACACAGAAAACAATTAGATGAGCTAGCTAATTAGATTGTCAAGACTGATTTGATTTTAAATATTAGCTCCACACAGGTTGCAAGTACCGGCAACATTCGACTTTTTATTATTATGGTTTAGATTTTATTTCTATTTTTTGTGTTACAGCCTTTTAAAATTTCCATCTTGCCGGTGATTGGAATTTTGAAAACGATGTATTTAACTCTACTAACAAACAACGAAATATAAATCTATCCGTGAAGTAAAGCGAGCCAAAATTGTGCCACACACGCTCATAAAACATGGATACCCCACTGCCTCAGACGTAGGTGGCTAAGTTGAGCCGCTTCCCTTAAACCACCCGTCAAACCTTAACCCCTCAATTATCAATTAAAAAAAATGTTGGAACGCAACCCTTTTAGATCAATGTTGGTTGCTGCTGTTAGTGGAAAACATTTGGATGAAATCTGGATAGAAGGTTTTGTACTTAGGTGCGTCCTATTATTAAGGATTTAGTTTATGTTTTTTGTTTATTGTTGAAAAAAAAATGTTATAGTTGTTTTGTTATTTGTTTGTTAGTTGATGATTCGTACGGCTTTGTTACCAGTCTACTAAAGTCGACCATTGGGCTATACAATTAAATGGTACTAATCCGAATTTAGCATAAATTTTGGTTGGGCTATACAATTTAAAATATTTATACTAATCCGAATTTAGCATAAATTGGTTAATGTGGGTCATGTTTAAAGCGTATTTGCTATAATGTGTTTACTTTCAAATAATCTTATATGAAACGTGATTAATAAAAAATTGAAACTGATAAGAAGGGTAAAAAATGATACGCTATTAGAATCAAAATCAAAGTCTAGATCTATATCTTAAACTGGTTACTAAACCGAAATCGAAATCGAAATCAACCCATAAAAATACCATATGTTTTTTTGAAACCATGATTTCATTCATATATTTTGCATCAAGTATTATATAACACCTGGAAAAATAGATAAAGTCAAAGTTGAACCAGTTTGACTCTGAAAAGTCAAACTGGACACTTATTTTGGGACGGAGGGAATATCTTTTATGGTATATTTTATAAAACTAAGGTATACGAGGCATAGAACCCGTGCTACGCACAAAGTTTGTATCTATGTGTTCATCGTGTAATGTTTGTGTAAATTGCCGAATATACAACAATCTATAACTAAGGCTGCCGTGGGAGATCTTTGTTGATTTGCACCGGTTTTTTTCCCGATAAACTATTGAACTCTTGCTTATGTCTTAAACTTAACTTTTTTAATTTGTTATTATAATTTACATATGGGTTCGAGCAAAAATTTTGCAGTTTTTCCTCTATATTCATCATTCAAGGTGATAACCGTAAGAGAAGTATTTATGTGTGTTTCTTTTTATTTAAGATTGAAATTTACTAATATGATGCACGGGTCTTGTGATTAATAACTCACTTTATTGTTATAACTTTAATTTAATGGCCGACACATTCACTTTTGCTATAATTTCATATATTATCACCTCTTTTAGCCTTTTTACATTGGTTTTTAAAGCATGCTCACTTCTTTTAACTTCCGTATATTTTTGTGTTGTTTCTACGGTTAATGTGTTTTTTAAGTGTCAAATATAAACCATGGGCCAGTAAAAGTAGATGTAATTGGGATTGGCCAAGGCTTCGTGTGGGCTTGACTCTTATCATCATGTGTGTTAGCTATATCGGGAGGTGATTCTTTTTCAAGGAGACCATCATGATCAAACGACACAAATGTGTAGACCTTGGATACACAATTCTACAACCTACATAATCACGTTTATGATCTTGTTAAAGATAGCATATTCCTTTGTGTTTTTATGTAACTAAATGATGGTCTTCCATATACTTGAGTCTTGCTTAGTCTTTCATAATAGAATCTTGGCTTTATTTTATCATGATACCTTGGTATACATAGATAACATATGCAAGTATAAGTCAATGATAGTACGCATGTACATTATTGTAGGTATTTATAGAAGCTGATACATATGTAGCATCTATCAAACAATCATAAAGTATCTTGCAATAAGTTTTGCATGAATCTCTATATACAAAGGAAGTGGATATTAAGTAGTAGGTTTTCCTAACCTTGTAGTAATTAATTCTTATTAGCCGCTAATTTCATAATAACTTGCCCAAATAAGATTATAATATCAAGCCACCAAGTTTATATGTTTATGTATAATAAAAAGATGACATCAAATTGCATGCACTTCATCAAGCACTTTTTTTTTTTTTTTTTTTTTTTTTTTTTTTTTTTTTTTTTAATATAAGTTTCATAAAATACTAACATGCTTCATGATCTTTCGTAAGCTTGCAACATTGTTTTTAAAGCTAAGAACACTTGGATGATCTTTCGCAAGCTTCTTTGGTGAATTCCTTGCCTGCTCAGGGCAGCCAGCTTTGGAACAATATGAAACAGACAATCCTCCTTCTCCCAGTACTGCATTAATCACAAAGAACATCAGATTTCCAGCCAACCTAACCCGACATAAACCAGGAATGACCCATTTTGACCCGTGAAGAATTATGGAAGTACGTTGGTCATTATTGGAGCAATTTTTTTTGTCGACACACGCTCTTAAGAGAAACAACATATATGCACAACACATACTTTGAGAAAATGAGGCACTAACTGGTGTCTTTCAAATATTGGAGTGTTTTACATGACGTTGTCTCGAATAGGACGATGGTCAGCCACCATGAGTATCTACAAAAGGAAAAAAAATAAAAGCCAAGTTTTTAATCCACACTGGTATAAAATGCGTGTCCAATCACCCATTTTACTGTCCAAACAACATATAAATGGCGTAAAATCAGCATTTAAAAGCTGTCAAAATCAGCAGTTAAAAGCTGTAAAAATCCACATTTGTAAGGTGTAAAAAGTAGCATATAAACTTGTGACAAAACCAACGGATATTCCGTTATTCTCATTTGACAGTAACGACAAAAATTCCCATATTTAAAAAAAAAAAATCAGAATCTGTAAATATATTAACAGTTATATAGGCTTTATAACTGTTAAAAGAGGAAATTAGATAGTCAATTCATATAGACTCCACGCTTCGCTGCAGGCTTATATAGCTAAATGTGGTTCTAAATTCGAACTACAATGTTGCATCAATATGTATGAGCCATAATATGCCGCATATCTAAATCCCATCATCAGTAGCTTAAAATAAGATCTAGATAATCATATCCGTTTTCCAAATGACCCATATCAACTTGAATCAATTTGAACTGCTGTTTGAATGAATTTTTAATATTCTATTGAAGTGAATCTTGTGAACCAAAATGAAAATTTCACTAAACATCTGTTGTGAATTCAGCAGTGGTGGACTATCCATTGTTTTTTTTGTCAATGTGCAGAAAATAAAGATACAGTTTTTTTTTTTTTTTTTTTTTTTTTTTTTTTTTTTTTTTTTTTTTTTTTTTTTTTTAATGTTACATGCTAACAATTTTTCTTGTACCCAACAACATCAAACTTGATTCTCTTTTGTCCAGCACCACTCATTTTTTTAGAATGCAGTCCTCTCGTTTGCAGATTAATAAGAGCGATAATTTTTTTTTTTTGAAAAAGTCAATCATTCTGTAAATGGTATTAATTAATTCGACTGTGATGATTAAACAGTTATGATAATAGTGATTTTGCAAGTTGATCTATTTTAGAAAAAAGTAAAGGAAAAAGTTACTTACTTCAGGTTTATCTGTCTCAGAAATAAGCTGCTTCAAGGTTCAATTTGTTTGTCATTCAAATGATTTAAACATGATGTGTTCCATCTCTCCACGATCCCGTCAAGTTCTTTTTGTGTTTGATTCTTTAACTGGAGCTTTCTTCCTTTCCTATTACATGATTGACATATGGTTCTTTTTAAGATAATACAACCATTAATACATGAATTGACTATATAAAAGTCCAATAAAAATTATAGAACAGTAATGCGCCAGATAACCAAAACTGAAATTAGGAACCATCGATTACAGTGTGTAAAGGGGGCTTAAAGGTATAGTCACCGGGCATCGGCCTCATATGTCAACCACTATCATTGTCAATAACCTGAACAATAAGAAACCAAATAATGATACTAAGTTCATATAGCAATTTAGAAACATTTATAAATGGGTCAATTGGGTTACACGTTGCCTCTAACGGGTCAAATGATACATTGAAGGGTTATCGAAAGCAAAAAGTCTACAGGTCAATGGCAGAAGAAAGTATGCTAACTGTTCATTTACCTATGTTTTACGTGTATTACAATGAACAAATTTTACTTTTTTTTGGCTCATGAACTGCTTATTGCGTTGAGCCTGTGGCTCAAGCCCATAATTTCATACCAATAAGCTGAATAACGAATCATAGGGCAATGTTTGCAGCCCTAGTCATGTACCTATCGCCAGCACATCAATGTGTATTTCCGATTCATAGTTATCTCACCTGCACTTATTGTTTAATCACCCATATAAAACTCTATAACCACCCTAAAAACATACATGTCTGATAGATATGATTGAATAATAATGTTTGTAACCAACTAAAAAACATACCTGTATCAATAACAAAAGTTGGAGATTCATATATTTTATAAACTGAGAACCCAGCTTACCTGCTTTCAAATTTTATGTCTTGCCTCTTTGCTAAATCCTGGTGGAAACAAACCATCTTCAAGCTTACGCACTCGCGTCTGGGATTACTCGATAATCCTTGCAACGTCGCTGCAACAAACACAAACTCATGTTAGTTCTTATTGAATGCCCGTATCAATTCTTCATACTGAAAGAACCGGTTTTAAGATGGTTTATGAAAAGCTATTGGATAAAATTATTTTAGTTGTACTTTATTTGACAGTAATGTAACTTAATTCGTTTGTATGCAAAGTTGAGTTGTCTTTTAAGTCGAATTACTCGAACTAAACTCTCTTCTTGTCGTTTTCATGTCTCCGACTAAATATCTTCTTGTCATTTCCATATCCCTATAACTAAACTCACTCTAATAAATATCTCCCACTAAATCTTTTCTTGTCATTTTCATATCCAACTCTCTAACTGTGCTAAGGTATTTTTGTTTTAATTTTCCTTTATTTTATCTTGTTGTTCAATAAGATTTTTTTTTTTCCGTTCACACAATATTCGATCTTTTGATAAAACTTGTTCTCAGAAAGTACTCTTTAGACACCGTTTTCGTATTAGAGATGCTGACTTCAAGGACATGTTTACATTACACTCAGGAGACCAATTTCCATTGGATCAACAAGACGTAACAGGGGTTGAGCTCCCCTATGATTCTCGTGGTACTCGAATTGTTGGTTCATGTAATGGAATATTGTGTTTTAATAACAATGGATCAATCAGTCTCTGGAACTTTTCAATTAGGCGCAAACTAAATGTGCCTCGCAATCCTTTCAAAGACTCTACATATGTTGGGAATTTAGTATTCGGGTTTGGTTTTGACCCAATCAGTGATGATTACAAGATTGTGTGTATATCCTACTCTGGCTATGGAAAACTTTCTAATGATTACAATGCATTTGTTTACTCGATGAAATCGGATTCATGGAGTGTAATTGCTTCACCAACTATTCCTTTTCGTTTTATGTTTCAAGATGCATGTTATCTCAAAGGAAAATTGCATTGGATGGTAGAAGGCGAAGACAATTTTATTATGACATTGAGTTTGACCACTCATGTTTTTGATACAATTAAATATCCGGAATCCATCTCGGCTAAAACAAACAATCAAACATTAACAACTTTCAATGGTTCTCTAGCCGTGATTTTTCAGGTCCATGTTCATACATGTATTTGGGTGATGAATGAGTATGATAATATTCCATCTTGGTCTCAAGTTTATACATTGAAAACTGGTGTTATCATACCACCCAGAGTTTTGCAACCTATCATCAATGGTTTATTATTTATACACAAAACATACGGGTGTAAAGTTTATAATCCTGAGACACAGTCGTGCACAAAATTTTGGAATTCTGGAATTCGTGGTCACTTTGTGGTTGAGATCAATACCTATGTGGAAAGCCTTGAATTATTAGATAGAGGGATTGATTGTGGGAAAACAACAACAACAACAAGAATCATAAAAGAAAATACACTTCACTCGGCTAGATACTACAACAACAATGCCCTTCATCAGGCTAGATGATTATGATACACTTCAATGGGTAAGATGATTTTGATAATGATGGTGTTGATGACTAGTGATTTGAACAATGATTCCGGCCACACGTGCGATTCAAATATATTTTGATGTTGCCTAACCTATCTACTTTCTCGCCCCTACTATGACGTATTTGTGTCACAGACTTTTTTTTTTTTTTTTTTTTTTTTTTTTTTTTTTTTTTTTTTTTTTATACTTTCGTTCAAGTTTTAACATTGCATGACTGCTGTAGTTCATTTTATTTTTAAATTACTCGTTTGATCCGTTAATGATACATGATACTAATTTGCCAATTCTTAGTAGATCAATGATTGACACATGTAAATAAGAATGAGTAGATGGTGTTTTTATTTGCTGTTATATCTACAATGATTGTGTGTGTAATACTAGTCGAAAACCCCATGACTATGTTACTAATACATGTTCTATTACAATCATCATACTACCATTTGTGTCACAAGCTTTTTTGCTCTTGTTTTCCGCATGATCCCATAGTCTTCGGTGATATTATTGACAAATTATATATAATATGCTAAAGTAAATTAAGAACACCAGTTTGGAAGCAAACAGGTTAAAGGGTTCAAAAGGGTTGTAAGTTATTAGTGCATTTTTTATGCAAATATCTTATACATTCATACACAGAATTAGACTATTATTTACAGAATTTATTTTTTGTAAGTAAACTTGGCATCTTGCTTGCTCGAAAATTTTTTTGAACGAAAAGTGCTTCCGCTCAACATGACCCATTTTAACCCATAGGTGAAATAAGCCTACTGAACCACCTGTTAAGCCACGTATATCTACAAATTCTATATATTGAAAATGTGAAATGATCTTGATGAATGTGAAGATATTTAAGAAAGAAGAGCTCACAGGTCATTGTTCTTGGTGCATAAGTGTGGTTAAAGCTCATTTGCTAATGTTTTGTTGATGTTATAACTTAATTACGTGTGCATAGAGATACTTCACAAAAAAATTGAAGAGGCATAACGTGCGTTATTGAAGAGGCATTGAATATGATAAACGAGTTAAGACAAAAGGTATGAGTAGCCGGAAACTAGGTTTTTTAACCGGAATTTTTAGTGTTTGGCCAGAGTTATATAAGATGAAGTTGAAGGAAAAGACTAAATTACCCTTAAAGGTGGTGTATAATGAGTTTTTTTTTTTTTTTTTTTTTTTTTTTTTTTTTTTTTTTTTTTTTTTTAAGTATAGAAAAGATAACGAGTCCTCAACAACATTAAATATATTATTTTTTGCTTTTACCCAAATTATTATTTTTCATTATTAATCGTTGCTTAATAGTATAACTTAATTTTAGGCACTAATGTGTAATGCAAGTTGTAAACATGTCAAGTTGTATATTTGGGCCGCACTCCAAATCAAAGAACATAACCTATCTTAACTACATATAATGTAAAAATGGTCGACCTTGTAAGTGAATTCTTGAAACTTTGGTCAACATTATTGAAAGTGAAATCTTGAAATATTAACTACACATAATCTTATTAAAGGAAATTATGAAATATAATTAATACTCTTATTAAAACATGTCATTACTTAAAAGTACAATGATTTATTCACATTGTACAACCAATTAAAAACATATCTAACAAATTAAATACAACCAATTAAAACAATTAATACAAATCACAAACCGGGTTGAACCGGTTTAATTTGACCTCTTTTCGACCCAACCTACCAACTTGACCCG
This sequence comes from Artemisia argyi, assembly GCA_030686995.1. Taxonomy (NCBI): domain Eukaryota; kingdom Viridiplantae; phylum Streptophyta; class Magnoliopsida; order Asterales; family Asteraceae; genus Artemisia; species Artemisia argyi. Next base: position 171,331,598 of record CM060705.1, on the reverse strand, counting down.
GTTTAAATCGACCAAATTTTCGACTAGAATGGTTCAACCGGTTGAACCACCCGGGTCGAACCGGGTTTCAAAACATTATGTTTAATTCTCAAATCTTCAAACTTTTATTATTTTTCATTTATAACCTATAAACTTTTTTTTAAACTATCTATCGCTATAAAATCCCGTTGCTATGCACGGGTACTCGTCTAGTATATATAATGTATCGAAGTCTTAGAAAACCCTTGGACCTACTTTCTCTCTCGTTCAATAGCCACCGGTGAATCCTTCCCACAATATTTATACGACACTGGTACATACATAACACCATGTCTAGTTATATATGTGAGGATTTAATGGTTAATATCTTTGAACGACTACCACACAAATCCATACTTAGATCTAGAACTCTCTCAAAATAGTGGTGCTCTCGTCTTGCTAGTCGCGATTTTATCCGTACGCACAATCTTCGATCTTTTAATAAAAATTGTTCTCAAAAAGTACTCTTTAGGCACCGTTTTCGTATTAGAGATGGTGACTTCAAGGACATGTTTACATTACACTCAGGAGACCAATTTCCATTGGATCAACAAGACGTAACAGGGGTTGAGCTCCCCTATGATACTCGTGGTCAGGGGCGCAGCTACATAGGGGCGGGGGGGGGGGGGGGGGGGCACCGTTTTCGTATTAGAGATGGTGACTTCAAGGACATGTTTACATTACACTCAGGAGACCAATTTCCATTGGATCAACAAGACGTAACAGGGGTTGAGCTCCCCTATGATACTCGTGGTCATGGGCGCAGCTACATAGGGCCGGGGGGGGGGGGGGGGCTCGACCCCCCGAAATTTTTTTTGCAATGTAGGGGGTATATAGTTTTCGTGTAGAAAAATTTCGGTATATTCGGTTTCAACCCCCAAAATTTCGGTATTACCTGAAAAATAGCGTTAGGAAAAAAATTTTAGATCCCGACCCCCCACTGAAAATTTTCTAGCTTCGCCACTGCTCGTGGTACTCGAATTGTTGGATCATGTAATGGAATATTGTGTTTTAATAACAATGGATCAATCAGTCTCTGGAACTTTTCAATTAGGCGCAAACTAAATGTGCCTCGTAATCCTTCTTTCAAAGACTCTATATATGTTGGGAATTTAGTATTCGGGTTTGGTTTTGACCCAATCAGTGATGATTACAAGATTGTGTTGGTTATTATGTGTTTGAGTGTTCCTAGATTAGGGTTAAGATAATCAATGAGTACCGGATATTCACTTGAAATCGTGTTATCACTTTCCAATAGAAACTATTCGACCCTATGCATGGGTTACACGAATATCTCTATGGGATAAGACCAACTGATGTTCTTGTTTTAGGCACAAATCAAGAACAGAATTGTATTCAAGTGTTTTGGGTTTGTGTTTTTTCTTCTCCATGCAGAATGTTATGACCTCTATTTATAATAGAGAATACTCAAACCCTAGCCCATGGAATTATGTATAATTAATGGCCCATTAATTATATCATAATATTTTCCATAATAGTAGGAATCGGTGGTTAAACCCGAGCAGTACTTTGAACAAGCAGTACTTTGAATCCACTAGTAACAGAATCATAACTGCTAGCAGGAGAGTCAGATTCACACTAGCAGCAGAGTCCACTGTCAGCAGGATCTACTAGCAGCAGAGTCCTACTAGTAGCAGAATCTTTTCATAACCACTATTGAGTTAGGGGATTCAGTGACCAAATGGGTGTACACTCCGTACCTCTAAACCCATTACCAGGTGTGAATTAATCCCTCAAGTGCACTAAATTTTCCAACAATCCTCCCCAAATTTAGTTCACTTCCTTTGCATGAAAAAATAAACACAAAACAAAACATATGCATAAATGAAAATATCTTGAAGATTGAATTCTCATCTTAGTACATTACGCGTTCAAATATTCGATAATCAGGGTGTTCTAAGAATTGAACCCTTCAACCCATTTGAATACATGAAGATAAAATACACATATATTTTCAAACACTTAAATAAACCTGACACTATACAAGCCATGTGTCAATATCCAATTCATAAATGTTGTAAAAGCTAAAAGTCCAAAGCTTCCTGAAGCAGCAAAACTTCAACATTTACATAGGTGGTTCCTCTTTATTCATGCTCTTGCTTAGCTTTTTTTCAAAGAAATTAACCATTGAGAAGTAAAGACTTCATCCTCCTTTTCCAGCAAGTTCTGAGCACAACCTTGGGATGACAATAAAACATGTGCTCCAGTCCACTAAATATTCAGCTTTCCATATTGAACTCAGCTCCCAAGTTTCCTCGTGAGGGAGTTAGGTATCTTAACATTTAGTGACTAAATTGGACTTCAAACCCATCCCTTGAGCAGACTTTAAAACCGAGTCTCTAGCCAAACCCTTCGTCAAGTGATCAGCTAAGTTTTGTTAAGATCTAACAAACTCTATATATATCATCCCATTCATGATAAGTTCACGAATCATGCTATGCCTGACACCTAAGTGTCTAGACTTCTCATTCTACATCTGGCTATAAGCCTTTTCCAATGTAGCAGCACTATCACAACGGATATAAATAGGTGCTATAGGTTTAGGCCACAATGGAATCTCAAGAAGCAAGTTTTTCAACCATTCAGCTTCTTTGCCAGCAGGTGCTAAAGCTACAAATTCAGATTCCATGGTTGAACTGGTAATGCAAGTTTGTTTCTTTGATGCCCAAGAAATTGCACCTCCACCAAGTAGGAATACCCAACCACTTGTAGACGAATTGTCTTCTGTGTTACTGATCCAACTTGCATCAGTGTATCCTTCCAACACTGAAGGATAACCAGTATATGAGAGACTATAATCTATAGTTCTCTTCAAATACTTAAAGACCCTCTGAATTGCTTGCCAATGATGAGCACTAGGATTACTAGTATACCTGCTCAATTTACCCACTACAAAAGCAATATCAGGTCTTGTACAAGTCATGACATACATCAAGCAGCCAATCACCCTAGAATACTCAAGTTGAGATACAGCTTTACCAGTATTAGGCATTAGCTTCTCACTTGTATCCATAGGAGTACTCACTGGAGTACAATCAAAGTAATTAAATTTCTTTAACACCTTCTCAATGTAATGAGACTGAGAGATAGAAATTTTGTTACTTTCATGTTTAATCCTAATGCCAAGGATAACATCATCCTCCCCCATATCCTTCATGGAGAACTTTGATGATAAAAATGCCTTTGTAAGATCAACTTGATTTTGGTCAGTGCCAAAGATCAACATGTCATCAACACATAGACAAATGATGACTCCTTTACCAGATTCATCAAATTTGCTATATACACATTTGTCAGCCTGATTAAGTAAATAACCACTAGACAAAACCACTTCATCAAACTTTTGATGCCATTGCTTAGGTGCCTGTTTTAGTCCATAAAGAGACTTAATCAGTTTACACACCTTGTTTTCATTGCCAGGCATGATGAAGCCTTGAGGTTGGTTCATATAAACTTCCTTATCTAAATCACCATTCAAGAAAGCTGTCTTCACATCCATCTGATGAATAATCAGATTGTGAATTGATGCCAAAGCAATCAACAATCTTATGGTACTGATACGAGCCACAGGAGCATAAGTATCAAAATAGTCTATTCCTAACTTTTGTCTAAAGCTCTGAATAACTAGTCTTGCCTTGAACTTTTCAACAGTTCCATCTACCTTCATTTTCTTTTTGAAAATCCATTTGCTACCTAAAGGTTTGCAACCAGGTGGTAGATCAGTCAACACATAAGTGTTATTGCCCATGATGGAGTCCATCTCATAATTAATTGCTTCTTTCCAGAAAGCAACATCCTGGGACTTCATTGCTTCTTCAACTGTTTTGGGATCATCCTCAACAATGAAGCAATAGGAGTATTGATCAGAGACCTCACTCCTTGTACCTTCAATTAAGTATAATTGAAACTCAGGTCCAAATGACTTTGGAGTCCTGACCCTATTGCTCCTTCTGAGCTCAGGTTCAGGTTGTTGTTTCACAACCTCATCAGGGGCCTGAGATGATAATTCATCAGGGACCTCTGATACACCAATGTCATCAGTTCCATCTGGAATTCTTTGACTTGGTCTAGGGACTGATGAGAATCTATTCTCATCAAATAGTGCATCCCTTGATTCAATTATTGAGTTAATTGAAACAGATTCATTATGTTCAATAACATAGAACCTATATGCCTTGGAATACTCAGCATATCCAACAAAGATGCATTCAATGCCTCTTTCACCCAAAGTTTTATGCTTTGGGTCAGGGAGTCTTACAACAGCCCTACAACCCCAAACCCTGAGATAATTCAGGTTGAGTTTCTTTTTAGTCCAGAGTTCATAAGGTGTAACCTTGTTCCTTTTATTAGGAACCCTATTTAGTAAATAGCAAGCATGTTAACATAGCTTCACCCCAGAACCATTGACTCAGCCCTGAATAGGACAACATGGAATTAACCATTTTCTTCAGCACCCTATTTTTCCTTTCAGAAATACCATTTTGCTGAGGAGTATAAGGGGCAGTAGTTTCATGGATTATAACAACAGACTAAAAATACAGAGTATCCATGTACTCACCTCCCCTATCAGTCCTAAATCTTTTGCTTAGAGACCCTTGTTGTAATTCAACTTCAGTTTTAAATACTTTAAATTTATCTAATGCTTCATTCTTAGTATGTAATAAATAAACATAACAAAACCTAGAAGCATCATCAATAAATGTCACAAAGTATTTCTTGTTCCCTAAAGCGGGAGTAGCATGTAGATCACATAGATCACTATGAATTAGCTCCAAAACTTCAGTTTCACGTTTTACACTTTGAAATGGTTTCTTAGTTATTTTGGTCATCATGCAAGTTTTACACTTTTCAGTGTCCATATCAAAGGCTGGAATTAACCCATCCTTAGACATATCTCGCATTCTTTTAAAGTGTACATGGCCAAGTCTTGCATGCCATAAGGTTGAATCATTAAGTTTAGTGGTTGAAATAAAAGCAGAATTAACATTATCATACACAATATTAAGTCTGAACATTTGATTACACAAATAATCAAAACCAATAAACACACCATGTTTAGATAAAATAAACTTATCAGATTCAATCACTTGTTTATAACCACAATTATTCAAAACACTACTAGAAACCAAGTTCATCCTTATATCAGGAACATGTAAAACATTAAATAAAGAAACAATCTTTCCAGAACTAAACTTCAAATCAACACATCTTTTTCCATACACCAGGGCAGTTGACTCGTTTCCCATATGAAGAATAGAACCATCATTCATTGACTCATAGGTCTTGAACCAGCTTCTATCTTTACACACATGAATTGTTGCACCAGAGTCAACCCACCAAGCAACATCATCATCCTGCACAAAATATATTTCAGATATATATGTAACATAATAAATCTCAAAAGACTTATTAAATATATTCTGACCTTTCAGAGAATTAGTGTTACCATTCCCTCCACTTGTGCCTGATCCATTGGTTTTATTGCCAATCTTAACACCTTTACGCTTGCCCTTGTTGTCATTGATACTATCAGATTTGGTGTTATCTTGATGCTTACGCTTGCCCTTGTTGTCATTGTTCCTGGAGGAGTTGTTATGCTCCACCATATTAACAACTGATGGACCAGTAGCATTGCTACTCTTTGGCTTGTCAATATCTTGTGCTTTGAGTGAATCCTCAATGCGCAAGTGATTGCCCAACTCAACAAGAGTTAACTCCTCCTTCTTATGTTTCAGCATATGCTTGAAATCTTTCCAAGAAGGAGGCAGTTTATCGATGATACAAGAGACTGAAATAGCCTCATCCATGTTCATCTTATGTTGTTTGAATCGACCAAGTATACTAAGAAGTTCATTGTATTGTTCCATGATAGGTCTAGAATCAACCATTTTGTAATTGTCAAAATTACTTACAAGGAACTTCTTACTTGATGCATCCTCAGCCATATATTTGGCTTCCAAGGAATCCCATAGTTCTTGAGAAGTTTCAACATTCTGATAAATATCAAATAGAGAATCAGACATACCATTGAGAATTAAACCCCTGCATATGTAGTCATCATTCTCCCATTTGCTTCTTGCCCTCATCTGTTCCATAGTAGCATTTTCTCCAAAATCTTCTAGAATCTCAGTTGTCAGAACATAAACCACATTCATGCTTAACAACAAGAAGTGTGTGGAAAACTAGAAGGGGGGGGGGTTGAATAGTTTTACGTCTTTTTACTTAGTTATAAAAATTAGTTTTAGAGTTTTGCTTAGCTTTTAAAAACTTAGATTCGAAAATATGTGATCATAAACAATTAATACAACACAAAGTATAATAATGATAAGTAATGAAATAAGTAAGAGATGGAAAGATCGAACCGCGAAACAAGAGATTTATAGTGGTTCGGCTACAAGGACACCTTCCTTGCCCTACTCCACTCCCCGAGCACCTAACTCGAGAGTTTTCTTCACTATATCAACAAGCTCCCTTATGGCGGAGAAAACTGTACAAACCAATATACACACCGCTTTTCACACCACAACTTCGTCACACCTAAGTCACACCTTCTACACAACTTCTTCAAGTCTATCTACTTCACAACTAACTACTCCACACCTATCTTCTTCACACCAATCTAATACCTAGCTTATCTTCTTCACACCAAGCTACTAACTAATCACACAATCAATATCTAACACAACTATCTACAATCAAATATTCACAACAATTTTCACAAAGAATAATGTAAATGATCTTTGATGATACACCAACAACTTGGATGTGGAGATCACAACAAGTTGTAATACTTCTTGTCTTGAGGGATAGAAGTATTCTTCTCTTGCACTTGAGAGGATGAAGGTTGGATCACTTTGAAACAAAGAATTTATATACTTATGATCAAAGGATAAAAGAATGGAGAGTTGGATCTAGATCAGAAAGTTTAGTAGTGCAAAAGGTGAGGAAAAAATCCAGGTTTAAGGTGGTATTTATAGGCAAAAGAATCTGACAGAGGAGCGTGGCCGGTCCCCTTAATTCATGGCCGGCCCCCTTAAAATTAAGGGGACCGCCCTTTATAATTAAGGGGGCCGCCCAGCTGAAACGGCCAGATTCTTTGTCTTTTAGTGGGGAAAGTTTATTTGGTGAAAAACTAACTGATTTTGGTTAAAAATTTGAATTCATATATTTAGTATGAATAAAACATTTTTCTTAATTACCAAAAGTGTTTTTCAAAAATATATAATATGTTTATATAATTAAATAAACTTTGTAATGCATAATTAAACTTTCCTTTGATCATAAAATACACTAAACACTTTGTTTATTCATACCTTAAGTGATTTGGATGTAAAGAGAAATATTAATTACTAAATACTTGTTTATGTCACAAGTTTTAGTTCTATGAGTTTATATTTTGTGATAATTAAAACATAGAGATATTGATAACATGCTAATAATGTTTTTAGGCATTATTTATGTCAACAATCTCCCCCTTTTTGATTATTACAAAACCTTAAACTCAATATATCTAAAACTTGTTTTTAGACAAGTATTATATAGATTATATTTCTCTTCTCCCCCTTTTTGTATTAATTAAAAAGGTTAAGCCGAGTAAGCTCCGCGAGGGAAGTTTAAACGGGTAGAAAGCTCCCCCTTAATGTATGCTCCCCCTCATTTGAGAGCACCAAGGGAATGAGCAATGGAGATCTTTGCTACAAAAATATTTGAAGAGAGCAAGATACACATATATGAAAAGCAACAATTATTGCAACTAAACATAGATTCATTCAAGCATTGTAGGAATGATAAACATTACAACATTCAATATGCTTGGAGCATATTGATAAAAAAAAAAAAAAAAAAAAAAAAAAAACACAAAAGAAAAGACATAGTCCTATTTTGCCTAAGAGAGCACTTGGACTTGCTTGCAACCCATGGTTGATTGTTTTATTTGCTTGAAGAGAAACCTAAGCATAAAGCTTAGATGTTTGATTGAGAGGGATATGGAGTGGAGTGTGGAACGGAAGAAGTGGATCTCACGATGTTGTATCGTGTTAAGGGTGGTATTGGATGATTACGAGTGAGAAGATATTCAATCCAAGAAATATCTTCACTCAAGTAGAGGATTTGTTTTTGAAGGAATATGCAACAAGGGCAAAAGTGAGTGTGATTTGTAACTTGATCCAAGTTAAGAGAGTGGGGAAGGCAATTTGCATAGGGTGATGATGGAGGTAGCCCTTTGTTGCGGTGTGCAAGATGCATAGTAAGGAGATCACTAAGATCATGGATTTGGTTTATTTCATCACAGAACTTTTGTTTTTCCGTGGCAATGTGGAGGGGATCATAGGTTTGGTATGGATGAGTTGGGTTTGAGTAGTTGGAATTGTAGTTTGATGGTTGATCAAACTTCATGGATCATTATAAGTTGTTGGAGGTTGAGAAGTGTAGTTTGGCTTGAAGGAAGATGTTTGGCCAATGTTGTATGGTTTGTAAAGTGGATCAAATGAATGACTTTGTTGGTTTGATGCAAAGTTTGGGAAATAAGAGGTTGGTGGTGAGGAATGATTTCCAACTTCATTTATGATGATGGATTTGTTTCGAGGGCTTTTTCGTCGCCAAACGGGTTTTTCCGTCATCCTTGCTAGCCTTGAGGCTTTTGATTTTGGTTTGTTTGGAGAGTTCATTATGGGATGAATGGAGAGCTTTGAGGATTGGGGATATTTATAGTGTAAGATTTGTGTGTTTAAGGATGGATAAAGTTTGTTTGGAGGATTAGGACAAAATGTGTTGGTGAAAAATGGGAAATGTAGGTTGAAATGGGCTAAAAAGCAGAAAAGATTCTGTAAACCCGACCAGCAGATGGCCGGTCCCCTTAATTAGGGGGCGGTCCCCTTAATGATTAAGGGGGCTGATTGGCTCCAAACGGTCAACATAAATTGACCAAGTGATGGTCAACAAAGTCAAACTGCCTAGAATCAATCTCCGTGGAAGTATAGTGATTTCCCCGGGTCGTTATGTCCCGACGAGGTGTGATGGTATTAAAACGGATTTGTGAGCAGGTGAATTTGAATGGGAAAGGGTATAAAGAGAGATTTGAAATTTGTAAACTAAATTGAGCAAATAACAATTCAAAATAACTCAAATTAACAAACACGTAAAGCATGTAAATCACAATTATGCTAAAACGTAATCTAAACTTAAAACGGGCCTAAGACTAAATGATTAAAACTAAGATAATAATAATAACACTAGTACCAAGTAAATAATCTAAAGTTAACGATTAAAGACAACGGATATAAATAATAAACTAGATTATACTAAGCAAGCAACTAAGAAATATGTTATAAAAATAAGATATACTTGTTAAGCAAATTATCACGATCCTTAAATGTGGTTTATTATTTTAATTAAGTTCTCTTATTGATGAATTAATATCTTTTACTAATAAACATTTTCTCACAACGTTGGTTTATTTTGAAAACAATCTTTCATAAAGAGATATCAATATCTAAATTAAAACCCAATTATTTACACGGCTTTTGTCCGCTCAAACAACCAAAATTTCAATCTAAGTAACTTAAAATTACTAACCAATATATTTTCTAACTTTTATAAAACCACACTCAATTCACGGAATAGTCTACTCAACAAGTATATAAAAAATCTACTCACTACACATGACTACTAAGCTAGAAAAAACAAATAAGTCAACAATAATAAGCGTATTTCTAAACTAACATATATAAACTACTCGCACATAATTAAAACTACGCTACAAGCAACAAATAAAACGACAATAATAACTACTAAGGTAAACCTGGCAATAAATATAAACATACTAAAATAAAGAGACAAAAAGATTAGAGATAACCAAATGAGACTAACGATGTGAAGATGATGAGATGAGTCCCATTCAACCATAAGCTTTAAAACTTCATTTATAAGCTCCATCGTATTAACCCATTAATAACGCTTGCACGCCACTTATTTTAACTAATCACCACTAATCATATAAATGAAATAAAAATACTTTTATAAAAAAAAAAAAGATAATAATAATAAAACGATAGATCAAAAGGAAAAACACTGACAATACTAGAAATATCAAAACATGATTACTTGACGTTGGACTATTAAATATCCAACTTCATTAATTAAACTCTTAGCAAAAATGAAATCAATTGAAAATGTAGAACGCATTTAACTAAAATATTCGGTCAACACAAATTATAGAAAGCAGTAGAATTCATTAAACTAATATTTTCTTATAATTGAGAAATTATAAAATGTTATAAAGTGATTGGTGGGATATAATTAAAATGGATGGTTGAACCGACCCAGTAGGGGTGCGGCTGTCTTTCTCCTCGTTTTACAATGAGTAAATATTACATTTATAGCAACATGTCAAGACCTAACAAAAGAAATATCCACCATCTAAGTTGTGGGCTTCGGGAATGGGCTAGGCCTCCATGAAATAAACATCTTCTTATCATTTATCTTGGGCTTTGTTGCAAAGAGTAGGCCTGGTGTCTTCATTTTAAATGTATATACATTTTCGAGTGTGTTAAAAAAATAGTGATCTTGTATGCCACAATGAAGAGACAGCAGGTATCAAATTCAGTTTTAACATTTGAATTAGCAATGGGTGGACTTGGTCTTCATTATATTCTTTCATGCTCCAAATAAAATTATCGTTGGTTTTGTACTTTCGTGCTCTTTCCAATCTCGTGCTCGTTTTGTCGGGTTTTCTTTGACTTTTGTCCACTTTTTAAAATATCCGTACCTGCACATGCATAAACACAAAAACACGATATATTTGGAATATTTGGTTAGTTTTTGGTCGTTTTCGCAGTCTAAATGGGTATAAAATGATGAGTATTTACACACTCATCAATCCCCCACACTAAACTATTGCTAGTCTCTAGCAATCTAGAATCCAAAAACAACCCGTTTTGAAAATTTGATGGATTTTAAACTCTTTACCAAAAGCCATCTCTTCTGGAGTAGCCAGGTGTAAGAACTGTGGCACACCTGATAACCGTGTGATTTTGAGCAAACCACCGGCTGTCAACGGATTTGATTAGTCTTTACCAAAAGCCGTTTGCTTCTGGACTAGCCAGCTCTTGATGGAATAGTCAACATCTTGGTGAGCTGATTACCAATTATGGATTTTCCACTGCCTTTACCACAAGCCATAATCTTGCGGGCTAGCCAACTCATTCGCTTTATGGGATATGGCGAGTTGAGATACCATACAATTTTGGGCAAATTGCAAGCCATAAACGGATTTGAGATGTCTTTACCAAGAGCCGTTTGCTCCTGGACTAGCCAATCCCTTTTGTCGCTTAGACAAGGCGGACTGATTATCACAAAAATTTTGAAGCACCAGTGAAAAATTTTTGAAATTTTTTTGAAATTTTGGCTAAAACGGGGGTATTATATTGTAAAATGTGATAAAATCCCTAGAATAGCGAAATACCCCCCCCCCCCCCCCCCCCCCCCACTCTTAGAATGAATATTGTCCTCAATATTCAAAGTCCCGGCTATTATGCCGACTCTTTGAACGTAAAAGGGCAACATTACAAGCTAAATGTGGAAAACACCATTTTGTATTTTCACTTTTTGTAACCACAACAGGGGTAACTCCCCCACACTTAGGGTGAAAACCCTAAGTACATGCTACTGTTTTTGTTTACCGAGTCGCTAGCTTGACTCGACCCCGAATTCATTTGTCCTTGGGGAAGCATGATATGGAAGAAGCAATCTCAATCGGACTTTCATTCAAGATGTTTGGACAAATATTTGAAGCACGTGAAAGTTCCACACCGATGAGATAAATATCCGGCTCAAGATAATGATACATGAAAATGCCAGGATCAAATATGGTATCTTCATTCCCGAAGGAGTGAAGAACAAGAGAAGTCACCTTATAGGTGAAGAAAAGGAAGAAAACCATGATGAAAATCATGATTTGATTTTCTTCCTCGAGATCAGGCTCATTAGCCTGAATTTGGATTTCCAAGGTTAAGCTCAAAAACATCCCGGGAGGGTGGGTGGGAATTTGCAAATTCTCATGATTGAGTGCATCTCCCCCCGGGCTATCAAACTCTAGAGGAGTCATGATATGATGAGTGAGTTCACCGGAGAACTCCTCATGAAGAGAATTATTCACAAGATGTGAATCTGTGAATTCATGTTCCAGAATAGACTCATCACAATCCTCATTCTGAATATCAAATAGTGGATTATCAGAAATCAAAGTGAATTCAGATTCGAATTCAAATAAAGGATTGGTGAGAGTGGTATTGAATTTTTCGGGAACAAAGAGATTAACATTCTCTTGTGGACTGTTGGGATAAGAAGTGAGTGACGGATCATGATTTAAGAAACTTTCAATTTCTCCCAGATCGGCTTCAAAGTCGAGGAGACCATCATCACTTTCCAAGGAAAGTGGATTGATGTGAGTAAGTTCATCAGCAAACTCCTCAAGAAGAGGATCAACATCAGACTGAGGGAGTGATGCCTCAATATACTCAATGTCTCCATGAGATGTACAATCATCATTAAAATCTAAGAAAGTCTCAAAATGATCGTTTGAACACGCAAGAGGTGAAGGAATATCACATACATGATCCAAAGTTCCCTGTGACTCTCTCGGGATTGGGACAAGGGTTTCAACACTAGACTTTATTAATTCGTCCGATTCCTTTTTAGGAACAGTGTCAAAATGCTCGTCCCCCATGATCAAAGAGTGAGTGTGAACTTCGGGTGTGATAAGAGTGGGTTGAGATGGAATCTCAACTGATGGAATCTCATCTGATGAACTTGATGAAGTTTTATAAAATTCAAGGATGTCAAGTGTATCCTCATCATCACTGTCATTAGGGATAAAACGGAACAAAGAGCTAGATTTGGCTGCTTTTTCTCTTGCAATTGATTCCCGAATAGATTTTTCATAGGCATCTTGGGCATTTATTCTAGCAGCCGGCTCTTCAGCAAGTAATTCTTCCATGGATTTTTGATGAGTATGTCTTTGGGCAAAGTCTTTAACTAAACCCTTAAGTTCATCAACGATTTTCATCATATTTTGCATTTCTGGAAGAAGTGCTTGATTCATATCGTACTGTGGAGGTTGGTCGTAATAAGGTGTGTCAAAATTGTCACAAGGATATGGATTCCTCGATTGACAATCTGAGTTGAAGTGTGGACCTCCACAGTAATCACAACAGTAACACTGTTGAGTCTGAACTGGTGAATCATATGGGTAATGGTCATAACCAAAGTTCTGAGCATCACCGGAAAACTGTTCATAGACAAACGTGTTTTCGGATTGACACTCAAATCCTTGGTGAGGACCTCCACAAAACTCACACAGATATGTCAGTATCTCATGATGTGGTGGCTGGTAATATGAATCGGATGTATCATGGTAAGGATAGGGAGCTTTGTTATAGACAGACCCATCTCCTGACTCTACCATGCTACAGCCGGAACAATTCCCACCATTATGAGGACCACCACACCATTGGCAACCAAAATGGTGTGGATACGACATAGGAAAGAATCAAAGGTTCATAGAGGGGTAGGGATGAAGAATCAAAGATGTGAGAGGGTAAAGGTGATTATTTTTGGATTTTTGAATAAACATTTTGTACAAATAGGAAAGAAAATATTTTTGTGTTCGTTGAAAACTGATTTAAAATGTTTTCGGGAATAGTTTTGTTTATATAATAAGAAAATATGAACAAAGGATGGTAAATATACAATGAGTGTATACCCAAATTCACTAATCTGTAAAACCATTTAGAATAACGCGCACAACCTCCCCGGCAGCGGCGCCAAAATTTGATTGGCTCCAAACGGTCAACCTAAATTGACCAAGTGATGGTCAACAGAGTCAAACTACCTAGAATCAATCTCCGTGGAAGTATAGTGATTTCCCCGGGTCGTTATGTCCCGACGAGGTGTGATGGTATTAAAACGGACTTGTGATCGGGTGAATTTGAATGGGAAAGGGTATAAAGAGAGATTTGAAATTTGTAAACTAAATTGAGCAAATAACAATTCAAAATAACTCAAATTAACAAACACGTAAAGCACGTAAATCATAATTATGCTAAAACGTAATCTAAACTTAAAACGGGCCTAAGACTAAATGATTAAAACTAAGATAATAATAATAAAACTAGTACCAAGTAAATAATCTAAAGTTAACGATTAAAGACAACGGATATAAATAATAAACTAGATTATACTAAGCAAGCAACTAAGAAATATGTGATAAAAATAAGATATACTTGTTAAGCAAATTATCACGATCCTTAAATGTGGTTTATTATTTCAATTAAGTTCTCTTATTGATGAATTAATATCTTTTACTAATAAACATTTTCTCACAACGTTGGTTTATTTTGAAAACAATATTTCATAAAGAGATATCAATATCTAAATTAAAACCCAATTATTTTCACGGCTTTTGTCCGCTCAAACAACCAAAATTTCAATCTAAGTAACTTAAAATTACTAACCAATATAGTTTCTAACTTTTATAAAACCACACTCAATTCACGGAATAGTCTACTCAACAAGTATATAAAAAATCTACTCACTACGCATGACTACTAAGCTAGAAAAAACAAATAGGTCAACAATAATACGCATATTTCTAAACTAACATATATAAACTACTCACACATAATTAAAACTACGCTACAAGCAACAAATAAAACGACAATAATAACTACTAAAGTAAACATGGCAATAAATATAAACATACTAAAATAAAGAGACAAAAAGATTAGAGATAACCAAATGAGACTAACGATGTGAAGATGATGAGATGAGACCCATTCAACCATAAGCTTTAAAACTTCATTTATAAGCTCCATCGTATTAACCCATTAATAACGCTTGCACGCCACTTATTTTAACTAATCACCACTAATCATATAAATGAAATAAAAATACTTTTATAAAAAAAAAGATAATAATAATAAAACGATAGATCAAAAGGAAAAACACTGACAATACTAGAAATATCAAAACATGATTACTTGACGTTGGACTATTAAATATCCAACTTCATTAATTAAACTCTTAGCACAAATGAAATCAATTGAAAATGTAGAACGCATTTAACTAAAATATTCGGTCAACACAAATTATAGAAAGCAGTAGAATTCATTAAACTAATATTTTCTTATAATTGAGAAATTATAAAATGTTATAAAGTGATTGGTGGGATATAATTAAAATGGATGGTTGAACCGACCCAGTAGGGGTGCGGCTGTCTTTCTCCTCGTTTTACAATGAGTAAATATTACATTTATAGCAACATGTCAAGACCTAGCAAAAGAAATATCGACCATCTAAGTTGTGGGCTTCGGGAATGGGCTAGGCCTCCATGAAATAAACATCTTCTTATCATTTATCTTGTGCTTTGTTGCAAAGAGTAGGCCTGGTGTCTTCATTTTAAATGTATATACATTTTCGAGTGTGTTAAAAAAATAGTGATCTTGTATGCCACAATGAAGAGACAGCAGGTATCAAATTCAGTTTTAACATTTGAATTAGCAATGGGTGGACTTGGTCTTCATTATATTCTTTCATGCTCCAAATAAAATTATCGTTGGTTTTGTACTTTCGTGCTCTTTCCAATCTCGTGCTCGTTTTGTCAGGTTTTCTTTGACTTGTGTCCACTTTTTAAAATATCCGTACCTGCACATGCATAAACACAAAAACACGATATATTTGGAATATTTGGTTAGTTTTTGGTCGTTTTCGCAGTCTAAATGGGTATAAAATGATGAGTATTTACACACTCATCAGGGGCCGCCTTACAGAATTAAGGGGGCCGCCCATCTGGTGATTTCCAGGTTGCCAGAATTGGATTTTTGGCAGAAAATTTGCAGAAAGGTTATGTGTTTGGATTAGAATTCAAGCAAGTTCAAGTCTCTTAGGCAATATAGAGTCTAATCTAATCAAGATATAGCATGCATGTAAAAACACATAAACACAAGAGCAAATAATCAACATATAACAAGCAAGAGAAAGCAAATAAAGATAAGCACAATTAAGCTTCCTAAGGCATCTATCTTAGATTAAAGGCAAGAATAATTAGTGAGAGAATAACTAATGATGGATCAAGATGACACTATTATTAATGAATTTATTCTAGTGAGTGTCTATATGCAACAAATGTGGAGTTGTGATTGTTTCGACTCCTAGAAGCAAAAAGAAATAACGATCCTAAGAAACAATCCAAATAATCTCCTTGATTCAATTTTTGCTCGATCATGAATGTCAAAGACATATATTAGATTATATATCTTGACAGTTTGTGTGAGAATTTATGCATGATTTTGAAATAGAATGTTTTTAGAATTAGTCAACAATGCAAGGAAAATGATTTTCATGGGTTTCCTAGATTGTGAGAATAATTTTTAGAGAAAATTGATTGAGGTTTACAAAACGATTTATGCAAAGAAAATAACTTTTCTCAATCTTTGGTTTTGTGCAAAATAGATTCCTAGACTCAGAATAGGTGAAATGAAAGAAAAATGAATTTCATGCAAGTATAAATTTGAAATAATTCAATATAATTTAGTCAACTTGTTCCATCATTCTTAATCCTAAACGCAAGTGGTTGAATAATTCACGCTTAAGGGGTTTTGTGAATATATCCACAATGTTGTCTTCCGATGCAACCTTTTCTATAGATATATTCCCTTTTTGTACATTATCCCTAAGAAAATGGTGAAGTATTTCTATGTGTTTAGTCCTAGAGTGTTGCACCGGATTTTTACTTAAATCTATCGCACCTTTGTTATCGCACATAATGGGGACATTTTCTAACCTAATGCCATAGTCTACGAGAGCTTGTTTCATCCATAGTGCTTGTTGACATGCCTTTCCGGCGCTTACATATTCGGCTTCGGTGGTAGAAATAGCAAGAGCGGTTTGCTTCTTCGAAAACCAAGGCGTTAGACAACATCCCATAAACGTGCAAATACCGCTAGTGCTCTTTCTATCTACGTAGTCTCCTGCATGATCCGAATCCGCATAGACAATTGTTTCTATGCCGGATTCCTTAGGATACCATAATCTTAAGTGTATAGTGCCTTTAACGTATTGGAAGATACGCTTAACCGCTTCTAGGTGAGAGGTTTTGGGATCCTCTTGAAAACGGGCACAAAGGCAGACACTAAACATGATATCGGGTCTACTTGCCGTCAAGTATAGTAAACTACCTATCATTCCTCTATACTTGGTGTTATCTACAGACTCACCTTCATCATCCTTTGTGAGCTTTACCTCCGTAGACATGGGAGTTTTCATGGGTTTTGAGTCTTCTAGGTCAAACTTCTTAAGCATTTTCTTAATGTACTTAGATTGGTTAAAAAATATTCCATCTTCTAATTGTTTTATTTGTAATCCTAGGAAGAAGTTAAGTTCACCCATCATACTCATCTCAAACTCATCATGCATGATTTTGGCAAATTCATCACACATATCTTGACAAGTCGATCCAAATATAATGTCATCAACATATATTTGGACAATGATGAGATTTGGGTCTTTCCTTTTAGTGAAAAGAGTGTTATCTACCATTCCCATGGAATAATCATGTTTAATAAGAAAAGCTTTTAATCGATCATACCAAGCCTTGGGAGCTTGTTTGACTCCATACAAAGCTTTCTTTAACTTATAAACATAATCAGGTTTTGCGAAGTCAATGAATCCTGGAGGTTGTGCCACATATACCTCCTCATTAATAAAACCGTTAAGGAATGCACTTTTCACATCCATTTGGAATAACTTAAAATCTAGGGCGCAAGCATAGGCAAGTAATATCCTAATCGATTCTAGTCTAGCTACAGGGGCATAAGTTTCGTCATAATCAATTCCTTCTTGTTGATTATAACCTTGGGCAACTAACCTAGCTTTATTCCTAGTAACTATTGCATTCTCATCTAACTTATTCCTATATACCCATTTGGTTCCTATGATGGTCATATCCTTTGGATTTGGAACTAATTCCCAAACATCATTCGCCTTAAATTGATTTAATTCTTCTTGCATAGCTATAACCCAACTTTCATCCTTTAAAGCCTCGCTAATATTCTTAGGTTCTATTGCTGAGAGGAAACAAAAGAAATTATTTTTATCTTGGGCTTGTGACCTAAGGGTTCTTTGGTTAAGATGTCCTATTATATTATCTAATGGATGAGATCTAGATTCTTTAATATTACTAGTTTCGTTATTTTCTAAGTGAATGTCTACATTATCATTTCCTATGGGTTTTGTTTTACTAACCTCAACAGCTTCATCTTCGATTAAATCATCATCTTCTAAAGGTAATGTTTTAGGAGGTGGTGGTGTTTCATCAAATGTTGCATTTAGTGATTCCTCTACTTTCATGGAGTGTTTGTTAAGTATTATATATGCTTTGCTATTTTGTGAGTATCCTAAAAATATTCCTTCATATGATTTTGGATCAAACTTAGTAAGATAGTCCTTAGTGTTTAATATATAGCATTTACTTCCAAATACCTTAAAGTAGCTTAAGTTTGGTTTTCTACCTCTTAATAACTCATAAGGAGTTTTTCCTAGAATTCTTCTAATTGATACCCTATTTAAAATATAAGTTGATGTATCTACGGCGTGACACCAAAATTTTTGTGGGATGGATTGTTCATTTAACATAGTTCTACTCATTTCTTGTAGTGATCTATTTTTTCTTTCTACTACACCATTTGATTGAGGAGTACGAGGAGCGGAGAAATTGTGAGATATTCCATTTAACTCGCAATATTTTCCGAATTGTACTTCGTTATCAAATTCCCTACCATGGTCCGTCCTACTGGAAACTATTGAGCTTCCTAATTTATTTTGAATCATTCTACTAAATATTTTGAAATTTTCAAAGGCTTGGGTCTTGTCACTTAAAAACCTAGTCCACGTGTATCGTGAGTAGTCATCTACTATTACTAAGGTATATTTGTTTCCTCCATAGCTCCGCACAGCGGATGGACCAAAAAGATCCATATGTAATAATTCTAGGCATCTAGTAGTGGATACTATATTCTTGGCTTTGTGGCTAGCATGAGCTTGTTTTCCAATTTTACATGCATCACAAAAATGCTTGTCATATTTTAGATTAGGCAAATTTCTAACTAATTCCTTAGAGGCCAACGATTGTATTTGTTGCATATTAGCATGTCCTAATCTCCTATGCCATAGTGTAGAGTTTTCATCTAGGGTCGTTAGGCATATCCTATCCTCAGGTTTGTTTCCTAGTTTCATAACATATATGCCACCTTTTCTAATTCCTCTACCTATAATTTTTCCATCCTTAACTATTTCGCTATCATCTTCGGTAAATGTGACTCTACATTTATTATCACATATTTGTCCTACACTAAGCAAGTTATATGTTAACTTATCTACATGCTCTACATTTTCAATAGTAAGTGAGTCTTGAGAGATCGTACCTTTGCCAATGATTTTTCCACGTAAGTCACTACCGAAAATAACGTAAGTCACCAACGAAATGATTTGGACTTCCACATCTAAAGCATTTTCTCTTCCCGTAGTTGTCACTTCTATTCCTTTGGAATGCTTTTCTTTCGTCTCGTGATGATCTAGTGAATCTTCCTCGTCTCTTGAAGAACTTCTTGAATTCTCTTACGGCCATTGCATATTCTTCGTCTTCACTTTCGTCACTTGAATCATCATCATCACTAGGTTCCTTTTTG
The DNA here is from genome assembly GCA_030686995.1 of Artemisia argyi. Classification (NCBI taxonomy): domain Eukaryota; kingdom Viridiplantae; phylum Streptophyta; class Magnoliopsida; order Asterales; family Asteraceae; genus Artemisia; species Artemisia argyi. The sequence goes on along the minus strand of CM060705.1, from coordinate 171,311,820 downwards.
GCTTTTAGAGCAATTGATTTGGTTTGTTCTTTCTTGACTTTGACCGTTTCCGAATCTCTTCTTATGATTTCTTCATGAACCTTCAAGTTGCCAATTAGTTCATCTAGAGATAACGCATCAAGTTCTTTGATTATTCGATTGCCGTGACCTTAGCTCGCCATTTTGGATGCAATGCCCTAAGAAATTTCCTAACACAATTTTTACTAGAAAATGTCTCATCAAGTGCTTTTAAACTTGTGATGATAGTGTTAAACTTAGCAAAAGCATTATCAATTGATTCCTCTTCCGGAATCATAAATTGTTCATATTGTTGTACAAGAAGATCTATTTTATTATCTTTGACTTGGCTATTACCTTGGTGAGTGATTAGTAAAGAATCCCAAATTTCTTTGGTGATTTTACACATAAAAATTCTTTCATATTCTTTGCGTGGTAACGCATTATAAATTACCATTTTAGCCTCATTATTTTTTGCTAATTTCTTTTTCAAATCATCATTTTGTTTTTCAAAAGATACAATTTCATTCATTTTAGTTTCAACATTATATTGAATAGGAGGAAAATCACCAAAGGTAATAATATGCCAAAGATCAAGATCTTTTGATTTCACATACGTTTCGAATCTATTTTTCCAATATAAAAATCCATCACTTTCAAATAGTGGTGGTCTTTGCATAGATTGCCCTTCTAAATATTTTTCAGATTCCACAGATCGTTACAAGTTTTAAAATACAATATATTTTAAAAATCTTGCTAGACGTGGCTCTTGATACCAATTGTGGAAAACTAGAAGGGGGGGGGGGGGTTGAATAGTTTTACGTCTTTTTACTTAGTTATAAAAATTAGTTTTAGAGTTTTGCTTAGCTTTTAAAAACTTAGATTCGAAAATATGTGATCTCAAGTCTTGTACAATATAAACAATTAATACAACACAAAGTATAATAATGAAAAGTAATGAAATAAGTAAGAGATGGAAAGATCGAACCGCGAGACAAGAGATTTATAGTGGTTCGGCTACAAGGACACCTTCCTTGCCCTACTCCACTCCCCGAGCACCTAACTCGAGAGTTTTCTTCACTATATCAACAAGCTCCCTTATGGCGGAGAAAACCGTACACACCAATATACACACCAATCTACACACCAATCTACACACCGCTTTTCACACCACAACTTCGTCACACCTAAGTCACACCTTCTACACAACTTCTTCAAGTCTATCTACTTCACAACTAACTACTCCACACCTATCTTCTTCACACCAATCTAATACCTAGCTTATCTTCTTCACACCAAGCTACTAACTAATCACACAATCAATATCTAACACAACTATCTACAATCAAATATTCACAACAATTTTCACAAAGAATAATGTAAATGATCTTTGATGATACACCAACAACTTGGATGTGGAGATCACAACAAGTTGTAATACTTCTTGTCTTGAGGGATAGAAGTATTCTTCTCTTGCACTTGAGAGGATGAAGGTTGGATCACTTTGAAACAAAGAATTTATATACTTATGATCAAAGGATAAAAGAATGGAGAGTTGGATCTAGATCAGAAAGTTTAGTAGTGCAAAAGGTGAGGAAAAAATCCAGGTTTAAGGTGGTATTTATAGGCAAAAGAATCTGACAGAGGAGCGTGGCCGGTCCCCTTAATTCATGGCCGGCCCCCTTAAAATTAAGGGGACCGCCCTTTATAATTAAGGGGGCCGCCCAGCTGAAACGGCCAGATTCTTTGTCTTTTAGTGGGGAAAGTTTATTTGGTGAAAAACTAACTGATTTTGGTTAAAAATTTGAATTCATATATTTAGTATGAATAAAACATTTTTCTTAATTACCAAAAGTGTTTTTCAAAAATATATAATATGTTTATATAATTAAATAAACTTTGTAATGCATAATTAAACTTTCCTTTGATCATAAAATACACTAAACACTTTGTTTATTCATACCTTAAGTGATTTGGATGTAAAGAGAAATATTAATTACTAAATACTTGTTTATGTCACAAGTTTTAGTTCTATGAGTTTATATTTTGTGATAATTAAAACATAGAGATATTGATAACATGCTAATAATGTTTTTAGGCATTATTTATGTCAACAAAGTGCATCTTCTTTTGCCATCTTCTGAAATCAACACCTTCAAACTTTTCCAACTTGGAAAAGTTAGCAGCCATTTGTCTCATAGCAGCCGCCATTGATTATCACTAATAGTTTCTATTGATTATTGGTTATTATGTGTTTGAGTGTTCCCAGATTAGGGTTAAGATAATCAATGAGTACCGGATATTCACTTGAAATTGTGTTCTCACTTTCCAATAGAAACTATTCGACCCTATGCCTGGGTTACATGAATATCTCTATGGGATAAGACCAAGTGATGTTCTTGTTTTAGGCACAAATCAAGAACAGAATTGTATTCAAGTGTTTAGGGTTTGTATTTTTTCTTCTCCATGCAGAATGTTATGACCTCTATTTATAATAGAGAATACTCAAACCCTAGCCCATGGAATTATGTATAATTAACGGCCCATTAATTATATCATAATACTTTCCATAATAGTAGGAATCAGTGGTTAAACCCGAGCAGTACTTTGAAGAAGCAGTACTTTGAATCCACTAGCAATAGAATCGTAACTGCTAGCAGGAGAGTCAGATTCACAGTAGCAGCAGAGTCCACTGTCAGCAAGATCTACTAGCAGCAGAGTCCTACTAGCAGAAGAATCTTTTCATAACCACTATTGAGTCAGGGGATTTAGTGACCAAATGGGTGTACACTCCGTATCTCTAAACCCATTACCACCAGGTGTGAATTAATCCCTCAAGTGCACTAAATTTTCCACCAGATTGTGTGTATATCCTACTCTGGTTATGGAAAACTTTCTTATGATTACAATGCATTTGTTTACTCGATGAAATCGGATTCATGGAGTGTAATTACTTCACCAACTATTCCTTTTCGTTTTATGTTTCAAGATGCGTGTTATCTCAAAGGAAAATTGCATTGTATGGTAGAAGGCGAAGACAATTTTATAATGACATTGAGTTTGACCACTCATGTTTTTGATACAATTAAATATCCCTAATCCATCTCGGCTAAAACAACCAAAACATTAACAACTTTCAATGGTTCTCTAGCCGTGATTTTTCAGGTCTATGTTCATACATGTATTTGGGTGATGAATGAGTATGATAATATTCCATCCTGGTCTCAAGTTTATACATTGAAAACTGGTGTTTTCATATCACCCAGAGTTTTGCAGCCTATCATCAGTGGTTTATTATTTTTACACAAAAGATACGGGTGTCATGTTTATAATCCTGAGACACAGTCGTGCACAAAATTTTGGAATTATGGAATTCGTGGTCACTTTGTGGTTGAGATCAATACCTATGTGGAAAGCCTTGAATTATTAGATAGAGGGATTGATTGTGGGAAAACAACAACAACAATAACAAGAATCATAAAAGAAAATACACTTCACTCGGCTAGATACTACAACAACAATACCCTTCATCGGGCTAGATGATTATGATACATTTCACTGGGTTAGATGATTATGATAATGTGGTGTTGATGACTAGTGATTTGAACAATAATTCCGGCCACACGTACGACTCAAATATATTTTGATGGTACCTAACCTATCGACTTTCTCGCCCCTACTATGACGTATTGGTTTCATAGATACTATTACTAGGGCTTCAAGTCCTGCAGTTTGTAAGGCATCGGATTAATTATAGATTTTTTTTTTTAATATTGTCGTTCAAGTTTTAACATTGCATGACTGCTGTAGTTCATTTTATTTTTAAATTACTCATTTGATCCGTTAATAATACATGGTACTAATTTGCCAATTCTTAGTAGATCAATGATTGACACATGTAAATAAGAATGAGTAGATGGTCTTTTTATTTGCTGTTATATCTAAAATGATTGTGTGTGTAATACTAGTCGAAAATCCCATGACTATGTTACAAATACATGTTCTATTACAATCATCATCCTGCCATTTGTGTCACAAGCTTTTTGCTCTTGTTTACCGCATGATCCCATAGTCTTCGGTGATATTAATGACAAATTATATATAAAATGCTAAAGTAAATTAAGAACACTAGTTTGGAAGCAAACGGGTTTAAGGGCTCAAAAGGGTTGTAAGTTATTAGTGCATTTTTTATGCAAATATCTTATACATTCATACACAGAATTAGACTATTATTTACAGAATTTATTTTTTGTAAGTAAACTTGGCATCTTGCTTGCTCGGAAATTTTTTTGAATGAAAAGTGCTTCCGGTCAACATGACCCATTTTAACCCATAGGCGAAATAAGCCTGTATTGACCTGTTAGTCTGTTACTGAACCACCTGTTAAGCTACGTATATCTACCAATTCTATATATTGAAAATGTGAAATGATCTTGATGAATGTGAAGATATTTAATTGTCTAGCTTCTTTAAAGGTAGTTTACATGTTTGGTTTCGATCCAGTCACTTATTATTACAGGATTGTGGGTAAGTCCTACCTAGTCGAGTCGGTCCTACTTGAGGTAAAATTCCAGTTTTAAGCCCGATACAAAAGTCAGGCCCAGAATCTTTCTTGGCCTGGTTTGGCTTGTTCTTCGGGCCGGATAAAGTCCTGTTTGCCCCGGTTTTTAGCGATGCCCGGTTTGAACCAGTTTTTTTTGTTTAACTCATTTTTTTATGCAATTGCTATCCACCAGATTCTATAGTTGCCAACGGCTCTTCAAATCTTCTTTTCATTTTTTTCGATCATGAGTAATCTCTATCAAGTGATTTCTATAGTATACCTGAAGCTGAAAAACTAAAATATCTAAACTTTGGTAATTCTATATGGTTCTTAGTGTTGGCCATGTAGATGTAAATTTTAAGGAATTAAATTAGTTCGAGATAGATCATTTGAGGACTAAAGATCATTTGAGGACTAAACATTCTTTACATACCAAGGGATCAATTCCCACCTTTCATTCATTTTGATCTAATGGCTTAGATTAGAGTTAATATTTACACTACAAGGGTATTTTAGTACTATTTAAATACTTTTTTTACTCTCATCTCTCAATTAATGCGTCATTTTTTCACACACACAAAGTGTGTGTTTGTTTCTTCTCTCTCATCTAACTACCTCTTGTAACGAGCTCCTCTAACCATCTCCTTCATTGCGATCATCATAGAAACCCTAATTTTTTCTTCTAAATTCATTAATTGATCTCATTCTTCATCCCGTACATCACCTAACCCTAATTTTTTATCGTTTATTTTTATTTAAGCTTAATTCAAAGCTGAATTATAAGCTATCTGTTTCTATAAGCTGAATTATGATCTAACTTACTTATTTTTTTCATATTATATGCAGGTTTTATGGATTCGCTTCAAAGTTCTGTTTCTACTACTTCTGAAGAGATCGCTGTTAATGATTCTTCTACTGCTTTTGAAGAGATTGTTGTTAGTGATGATGTTTCAGCTAAGTATGCTGAGGAGATTGTTGCTTATGAACACGGTGATGAATCCGTAGCAATTAAGAGTGAGTTTTTTGATTATTTTAATTTTTTCTATAATCCGTTTGTTAGTGTTAATAAGCTATGTTATTTAGATGTTATAAGCTCTGAAAATGTTATTAAGATGTTATAAGCTCTGAATAAGTAGTTTTAAGCTTTGAATGAGTAGCTGATTATATTTGTAGTTTGGATATCATATATGATATATGACATGTGATATATCAATGTTTTTGTATCACATGATATATCACATGTGATATATCAATCTCAGCTTTGAATAAGTAGTTTTAAGCTTGTCATATCATATATGATATATGACATGTGATATATCAATGTTTTTGTCTTGCATGTGTTATATCATATATGATATTATTATAACATGTGCATGTGATTTCATTTTTAGTAAACCTCTGTTTTTTTTTGTTTTTTTTTTGTTTTTTTTGTTTTTTTTTCTCCAGATTTGTATGCTTTGAAAACTCCTGAATCATTTTCTACTCACTCTAATTTTAATACTCCTGGTGGAACTGTTTATTATATTCCGAAAGTTCCTGTGGATGTGTTACTTGTTAAGGGCAAAGTTTATAAGCCGATTGATGAGTGCATTGCTGCTTATATGAAATATGCTGCTAAAGCAGGGTTTGTGGTTAGGAAGTCATGCCAGAAAAGGTTGAGGAATGGTACTGTGAAGCAAAAGTATTTAGTGTGTAATAGGGAAGGTTCTCCAAAGGGAATTCATGTGGACACGTTAGACTTAGAGAATAGTGATAAGCAGGTTAGAAGTTCGAACCTGCATATCACAGGGTGCAAAGCACGTGTCATTTTTGATTTGATTCCTGGTACTTCTAAGTACAGGTTGAATGTCTTTGATAGTATTCATAATCACGAGCTTGAACGTGAAGAGTATAAGCATTTGTCAAAGACTGAGAGGCAGTTGACGTATGCTGAGCAATTGTTCATTGTTAAAGCTGCTAGCGTAAATATAGGCGCAACGAAAGCTCATCACATCTTAACTGGTTTGAAGGGTTCTTATTTGCTTGTTCATGGAACGACTGTTGATTTTAAGAACTTTTTTAGGGGTGTGAACTGCTATATAGGTGATAGTGATGCGCAGATGCTTATATCTAAGATGGAGAATAGGAAGAAGCATGTGCCAGATTTTTCATTTGATTATTTGGTCGAAAATGCTGAGCTTGCGGCTATTTTTTGGGCTGATGAAGTTTCTAAGTTCAACTATAGAGAGTTTTGTGATGTTGTTTCGTTTGATGCTACTTACAGAACAAACAAGTAAGTATTTGTATGTTTAGTATGATATTTTGATTATATGATTTTCTATTTAATCTGTTATTTTAAGTATTTTTTATTTTTGTTTTTCAGGTACAAAATGGTGTTTGTTCCCTTTACAACCATAGATAATCATCGGAGGTGTGTAACAGTCGCAGCAGGCTTGTTGAAGAACGAAACTACAACTTTGTATATTTGGTTGCTGAAAGCGTTCATAAAGGCGTTTGGTAGGGCTCCAAATATTGTTGTTACTGATCAGGATGGGGCTATGAGAAATGCCATTGAAGCTGAGTTTGCGGGTTCTAAACACAGACTTTGCATGTGGCATATTACTCAAAAGCTCATTGGAAAGGTATTTTTCTGCCTTTTTGTTTATCATATGTGATACTTGATTCTTTGTGTATTTCTTATTGATTTATCATATATGATAATTTGAACTTTTTTTCAAATAATATGTTAAATCATATGTGATACTTGATTTTATTTGTATTTATTATTGGTTTATCACATATGATAACACATATCTATTTTCAAATCATTTGTTAAATCAGATGTTATTTGTTTTGTTTACAGATATGTTCAAAAATCTATGATGATACCGACTTTAAAAAGAAGTTAATCAAATTGGATGGAATATGTATATCGGTCCGGAGGAGTTTGAGGATAGATGGTCAAAGTTATTGGAGGAGTTTAGTTTGCAGAATCATAAGTGGTTAACAAAGATGTTTAATATACGTTCGTGTTGGATTCCTGCTTATTTTATTGATTCCCCCTTGTGTGGTTTGATGAGGACGACGTCTAGATCTGAGAGTGAGAACTCCTTTTTCTCTCATTTTACGAATCAAGGTTCCACTCTTATGAATTTTATGAATTGTTTTGAGACGGCAATGGAAAAGCAGAGGCATATACAAGAGAGGCTTGATCATAAGACTATTGATTCTGTTCCGAAGTTTAGAACCTATCTTAAGATTGAACGTCATGCTTCGAAGGTTTTTACTCGTCCTCTGTTCGAGCTTGTTCAAGCAGAGATTTTTGCAGGCACATGGTATTGTCAAATAGAAACCAAAAGCTTGGTTGAAGGATCTGAGGTCTCTGTTATTAGAGAAACAAAATTTGTTGATGCACTAATGGAGAAGAAGAAAGCTAAGTTGAGAGAGAAAGCTAGGAAGAGAGTTAAGGATAAAGGTAAGGATAACGATAAAGCTGAAGAAGAAGAGCCAGTTAACCTGTTTTATAGAGTTGATGGATTATATAAGGTATGTTAGCTACTTAAAAAAATATTTTTTATTTTTTTTTATCATATATGATTTTTTACTACCTTATTTCTTTTGTTTTATCATATATGATTTTTTACTATCTTCTTTCTTTTTTGCCCATTAAGGTGTTGCGTAACCAAGAGGATGGATCAGTTGTATGTTCCTGTCAGTTTTTTCTTCGAGTTGGAATATTATGCAGGCATGTTTTTTGTGTGTTTAAGAACACCAATATTGAAGTGATTCCAAGTCAATACATACTGAGGCGTTGGACAAAGAACCTTATACCTGCTGCTTTGAGGAACAAACGGAACAGATATGGTGAGAAGAATGAGATTGTTGAGAATTATGCAAATGAGGCAAGTTCCATTGTTGATCACTGTATCCATATGTTGAGTAAAGATGAGGCAAGGTTGTCTTCTTTTGTTGAAAAGTTGAGGTTGCTAAAGATTAATGTTGAGGCTGATTGCCCAAATCATCCTTCTAAGAACACGGCTGACAATTTGGAGGAACTTGTTGGAGTCCCGAAGCCAGCTGAAAAAACCATTAACAATCCAGCTCTTGGTAATCCTAAAGGCCGTAAAAAGATGCGCATAAAAGGAGGGAAAGAGCAAGCTCTTGAAAAGAATTCGAAGAACAGGAATGCATGTTCGTTATGTGGAGAGACAGATGGTCACAACAGGAGGACGTGCCCAAAAAAGTTTGCAGAAGAGGCTGAGTTGGATCAAGTTGAAGTTACAAGGGAAGGGGATTTGGATCAATCAGAAGTTACAAGAGGAGAGGTGTTGGATCAAGCATGAATTTCAACATAAATCGTCTGCATATTTTTTTTTAATTTCTTTGATTATTATTTGTTTTGTCGGATTGTGTTGAAGAAATTTGAGTAACAGACCTAGACATGATTGTTTGATTATTACTGAGTTTTTATATGAAACAGATTGTTGCTGATTGTTTTCTAGAGTTTTGGATACTTTCATTTGAGTTATCACATATGATAATCCAGAAGTAATTTTTTTAGGTGTGTTATCATATATGATAATTCTCCGATATCATATATGATTTTACACTTGGTTTTTTCCATTTTGATTTATCATATATGATAACTTATAAAGAAGGGTATATTATGATTGTGTTCAAGTGTTTTTGTTTCTTTCATTTTAGTTATCACATATGATAAAATTCTGAAGCAAATTTTTTAAGTGTATTATCATATATGATATTTATGTATGATACTTTTTTTTTTGCAGTGTGCTATAAAACAGTCGATTATCGATAAACAACAACCATTAGAATTGATTTATCAATTTGTGCAATAAAAACTTAAACAAGACATTTAAAATCACATCCAGAAATGTTTCGCCATTTTCATTTCTTGACAAATGATGGCAACGTAGTACTTAGAAAGTTAAACCATTATCCTACCTAGAAATTTAAACTGTCTTGTGATATTCTAGCATACGACATACGAAATAAGACATTGTTTTAACATGTTTAAGCCATATTATATGGCATACGATATTACATAATAAAGTCTAAAGAAATTAGATCTTAATCTGCATTAGTAGCCCCAAAAAGATGTTGTACGCCCCCGTCCTTCTATTACTGTGTTGTTAGTCCTACTTCTGAATTTTCCACCACTAACTGCTAACCTTTTCCATCACTTTGCACTTGCAACATGCTCTTTTGCCTGCTCTTCCTTCTTCTTTCCAATCTCTTCTCTTATCAACTTCTGTAACTCTTCCTTGTTTGTGTGTTTCTTTGCAAACTCAAGTGCTTCTTCATTTATCATTTCTCGGTGATTGTTCAGTTCATGCGTTAACATCTTGGTTGCATACTTGATTCTCATTCTTATTATCTCGAAGTCCTGAGCTTTTCCTTCTTTTGGAAATTCAAAGTTCCAGTTCTTCAAAGTTTCTCCACCATAGTGCTCCATATGCATCATTACGAAAATACCACAATCAATGACATTCTGTGTTGTTCACCACTTTAGCTTCATCACTGTTGTCTTTTTTTTCGCTATGTCAGATGCTTTTTTATGCTTGTGGGATTCCAGATATCTTGAAAACAGTTTTTTCTACACAAAATAGAAAATTCATTTTAAACAAGACAATTCATTATCTCATATGCCGAAGGCGTTTTTTGCGGCTTTGCTGCAGAAGACGCATTCGGCTACAGCTATGCCGAAGGCTTAGCTGAATAAGACCCTTCAATGTAAATTTATAATATGTAATCACTTACCAGAACATCACATTGTTTTTATTTTTTTATATCATATATGATACTTGATTTTCTTTTTTATTTTTTATAGGTTTATCATATATGATAATTCACATGTTTTTTCAAATCATTTGTTAAATCACATGTGATACTTTTTTTCCATATATGTGATAGTGAAAACATATCAGATTAGAAGCATTTATTCAAGGCGTCTTTAGCCAAAGGCATTGATTGTGGCTAAGCCGCAGGCATAACCTTCGGCTATAGCCGAAGGCTATGCTGCAATTTATAACACAATCAATTTATATAGCAATCAAAATAGAAGGTAAAATTAACCTCTATGGTTTCTGGTCTCTTTGGTGGCAATGGTTCATCGTGCACATCATTTCCCTTGTATAAATTCAGACCTGTTTGCTCTTCGTCTGGATCAAATTCTTCGTGATGATCAAGCTTCCCCAGGCATTCTTCCTTCATTTCCATCCCAATCCTCTTCCTCATTGCTTGCGTGTTCCAACTTCTCAGTGCTGGACGATGACGCATAACTTGAAATGCTGGGAAGTTTGTTGAGTCCAAGTACAACAGCTTTTTCACACAAAAAATAAATTTGTGTTAGATTGTAATATTTTTATAGTATTGAATCACATTTGATAAATGTATAGAAACATGTAGAACAACTTACGCATAGGAAGGTTGCTGGCCCATAAAAGTAGTCACCTATCTTCACCTTTTCCCAATTCTGCTTACTTGTTTGTAAGCAATCCATTATGTATCCACACCAGTCAATATCCGAAATTTCATCACTTTGTTTGACATGTTTTAACACTGTCTTAAACACCTTTGCACCATTATCAACTGTTCCCATTGTGCTAGCAAACAGTGTCAAGAAGTTTATTGTGATGGATATCTCCGTTGATATTGCAGCTGGTGTGATTTTTTTCACTTGAGAGTATTGTTTTTCCCATTGCTTGATGAAAGGATCGTCATGATCTCTTTCTTCTAGCTCTTCCAATTTGTTTGCTCCCATTGGCACACCAAGCATGTCATTAATTTTTTGTCTTGTTACCTTTATTGAGCCCTTCTCTAATCTCAATTCCATGCTTGGTGGATGGAATTTATCAACCACGTGGTATATCAAAGCACTTGGAAGTTCAGTTATCGGGAAGTTTATGTATCTTTCGAAACCAATATCTCTCAGACATTTCTTTCTTATTTCTGTTAAACCAGCCATGGCATCAAACATGGCTTTCGGTGATGACCTTGTAATGCAGGTTGGGTATATCACCTTTTTGGTTGCTTTTCTTTGTTTTTCTTTTTTCGGTTTTTCCTTTTTGGCCTTGACAACCTTGCTTTCCTTTTCCTCCTCGTCCTCGTGCTCCTCGTCTGCATCATCTTGTTTTTCTTTAATTTCTATTTTTCTCTTTTTTGTTCTCTTTTTCTCTTCCTCCAGTGTTTCGCTTCCTTCCTCCTCCTCCTCTTCACGCTCTTGACTACTTTCTGCTTCTTCATTTGTTTTTTTAGTGTTTTGCCTTTTCAAACTCTTAGAAGATGTAGCAGGTTTTGCTGCTTCTTTTTTTGTTTTCTGTGCACGCCCTCTTGTCGTACACTTTGTCTTCACATATCCCTTTTTTTTCTCTTTGAACAACTTCTCGTTGTTCTTTTTTTTATTTCCTTCTTTTTTGGCTCTGGATTCTTTTTGTTGTTATCATCTTCCTCCCTTTCTATTTCCATGTCTTCTACATCTTCTATATGTACTGCAAAAAAATATTAAAATTTTATCACATGTGATAAATGATTCGTGTGAAAACCAATTATATATAATATAGTATAATATCGAAGTGATCCGCGTAAAATACGGATAACCCGAGTCGTTTCCATACGAAGGCGAATGGAATCGAGAATTTCGATTTGTGAAATCGTGAATTTGAAAAGTGAGAAAGTGAAAAATAGCAATCAAATAGTTCACGTATTCACAAACAAGTATGAAATATGCAGAAAGTACACGCTAATTATGCACCAAAGTGAAAAACGTAAAAACGGAAACGCAACCGCAAAATTTAAAACGTAACGTATAACGAAAAATGATCCTACGAACTTGAAAATATTTTCTAAAAAAATCTTAAACTAATAAAAAAAATTTTAAGAAAAAGAAAAATATTTTTTTTTGACTTTTTATTTATTTTCTATGAATTAATAATGATTTTTGGACTTTTTAAATGAATTAAAAATAAAGAAAATAGAAAAATTAATTGGAAAAATGAAAATTAAATTCTAAAAATTATAAAATATTATAAAAGAATTTCTAAAAATATTTTTGTATTTTTCAGAGCTTTTTCTAATTTTTTATTGATTTTTGGTATTTAAAAACTATTTAAAATTGAATAAAATCAAAAAGAAATTAAGAAAAATAGTAAAAATGGTAGGAAAAATCTAGAAAAATTCCAGAAAATCTAAAATAATAATAAGAACTTGAAATAAAATTTTGAAGTAAAATTGACAAGTGAAACTGCTTATTCAAGAGAAACTGCTTATCACAAGTGTTTATTAATAAGCACTTGTGATAAAAACTTATGAAACTGAAAACTCTGACTTAGAATGCTAAATTGAACTCAAAAATGCTAAGATCAAAACAACTCAAGCACAGATAACGAGTAATCAAACCAACAGTAAACCAATCTTATGCAATAAGCTAATGAAATAAGCAGAACTAAAATTCAGCAGTTCCAGAAGTCAAATGAGATACTCTAAATTAAAACTACTAACAAATGAAACTCAGAAATTAACTCCAACACAGATTAAAATCTAAATGCACAGTTTCAAGCCAACCAAAATCATTCAGAACTTAGTCTCAATCAGCTGAATAGAATAAAGCTAAAAGCACTTCCCATAAACTCTAATGTGCAAACTAGTGGATGCAGGAGTAAGTCTACTATACTGAATTTTCAAAAACAACAAAAGCCCTATCAGTATTACTCAATTACTACCTAAAAATGAAGCAGCATCAGCAACCTAGGAGTTACTAGAATAGAAAACAGTTGACTATTTCAAGTCCTATACTAGTTGACTATTACTAATTTCTGTTACTAATAGTTATCCCTACATGTGATTTTAATCTATATCTATAATAAAATAAGCTAATTAAATCTAAATTTCAACTTTAAATCAAATTACACTAACTGTATTACTTAAGATACTAACTGTGAGGTCTAATGAAATCTAATATGACTTATTTAAAAATGGAACTACTGATTTATTGCTATAACCAAACTACTAATGCCTAGAGTGATCTGCTAAAACAGAGTAACAACAAAAATAACCACAAGAACTCAGTTAAGCCTAACTGATCCAAACACTCATGTATGGGACAGACATGCAACTTCAGTAAAACAGTTTCAACTCAGCATTCACCAAGCAGATCCAAACACTCTTCTAATAACTGATTCAACACAACTAAATTCAACAAACTGCAAAACACCTTACAGTCTTTCAAAATCAGTATCCAAACACTATTTATATATTGTGACTGCAATGATCTAATGATTAGGCAGACTTGAAGTATGAACTTTCACTCAACTAAACTACTAGAATTCTGTTCCAATTATAAACAATCCACACAATTATCACATACACAATACCTATCAACTCACTACTAACACAGACTTACAAACATGACAGATATGAAACTTCAACTAAGAGTATAGATTATGCAAACTCAGCAACAATTTATGCAACTATTACAATTGTGAATTTCAATGTAACAGTAACTCAGATTCACTTAACTAGTATTAATCTCAATAGCATAAATCTGATTCAAATCAGCAATTACACTAAACTATTCTACAAATCTAACAAATGTAAAAGTATATTATCATATTACAACTAACTACACAGATTATACTAACAGTTATATCAACTAACCAAAACAGCACAATTAAACTACACAAGCATACAACAAATCTAATCTAAGAAATTTAGTGGAATTTTAAAAATAGAAATTACTTACAAAGCAACTCCTCCTCAGCCACAATTGAGGAGGATTCACTATGCTTGCCTATCTTTTAGATAGGCATGTCCTTCCTTCTCTGACAATGCTTATCCAATAATCCACAATCAACTTCTGACCAACAACTTATTTGAATAAAACAGTACAATTCACAATAAGCTATATGAGCTTGTGTAAATTGTAGATAAACTGAGTACTGCTTATTGTAAATCTAAAATACTGAACTTAGAAACATTTTTATTATTATTTTTTATATATTTTTTATTTATTTTCTTTATTTGAAGACTATTCAACTGAATTGAAAAGAAAGATTGATTAAACTAATTTGTAGTCAATTAGATTTACTAATAGGAAATAAACTGAGATTGAGTAAAAATAAGCTAGATATTAACTAAATTGAAACTGAATAAGCAATTTAAAGTAAGTAATAAGCTGAAATTTAAAAAGGTAAACTCAAACTTTTATTGAAAAACTTTATCAGAAGATTACATTGTCTAAGCTAAATACAATCTAATGGAATTTCGACAGCATAACAATAAGCTAAAAATTACATGCTAATGAGCTCTAAATAGGACCTATTTATAGCAGAAGTGAGAGTGAGGAGGTAACAATGCCAGGTTGGCAATCCATGCCACTATCTGTGCTTCTACACTTCATCTCATTGCCCTTGGATTAGATTTGTGTTTCTTTAAACGAATTGTAGCCCTTGGATTATAAAATGAGACGTGGCCTGCCCAATCCAATGATGACATCTGTCCCAAATTTCATCAACTCTCTGACATGTGATGGAATGCTTCTAGAAGTAGAATCCAATGATGAATTAGTGAGGTGTCATACCCAATCATTGCACACCATCTGTCCTTGTAGTCTCAAAAATTCTCTTTGACATGTGCATAATCACGTGTGGAGTTCTAGAAGCTTAAATGATTGGCTTAATCATGGTTAATTGGAGTGGGTATGAGCCAATTGAGAATTATGATAAACTAGGGTTCATGTTGGGGGTTTTCTGGGTTTGGGGTAAAAGAGAAAAAGGTGCGTATGGTTTTGTTATTAATAACTTGACCGGATACAAACTTTGACCAAGGGTGAGTTAGTATTGACCGAGAAAGAGTATGGGTTGGGTAATATAATAAAGTGATGGGTTTGGTGTTTAAGTAGTGGGCTGGGTGGGCTTTGGTGATATGGTGTGTAAGATAAAAATTGGACCAGGCTTATAGGTTTAAATTTGGATCTTGAAATATAAGGACCAAAAATTTGTAAATCCAAAGTGTCAAGGACTAATTGTGTAAATGTCCAAACTCCAAGGGCTGAATTAATCTTTCTTCAAAAGTATAATCCAAGGACCATTTCTGCCAATTCTGAATAAATGAAGGCTGTAGTTGACTTTTAAGATCCTGGCATTGACTTTTTGACCGTCCTCCACTCTCGTGCCCGTTTTTCCGGTTTTCTTGTGATTTTTCGTCTTTTTGTGATTTATCCGTACCTGCATATTCACAACATAGAAACACGTGTTTTCTTGGCATTTGTTAGCTCAAATAGTCATATTGGGTCGGTTTTTGGCCATATAATGGTGAGTGAATAAGCACTCACCAAAATCCCCCCGACTAAGGTATTGTCGTGTCCTCACGCAATGTGATCAATTCACGCTCTTGGGATAAATAATTTCAAAACTCTTTCTACTGACTTTGTAAAGTAGCAATGATGTTCGAAAGAAATAATAAAATCATTTATTCCCGTAAACGCTCCGTTTTCCAAAAATTTTCTTTAATTCCTTTATTCCACTTTCACTTTCGATTTTTGTATTTTTCACACTTCATACTTGTGACGGTTTGTTGAACTTTCATTATTATGCAATAATTATTAGGGTCAACGAGTAGAAACACTTCTATTAAGAAGCGACCATACGGATAAAAATCGTCATCCTTGATTTTTCACAAGTCCCCAAACTAAGCGTACAAACGAGATCACAGCTTATCTACAAATTAGATGCTAACACTACTCATAACAGTTACTTGTGGAAACTTCTTACTCCCATTTCCTAGGTTTTGTATCTCAATATTTTATTTTGTTGAGAAATGAATTGCTTCATATTTTCTCGTTTCAATAATTTTTAGTCCGATAGTGATACCTAAGTTAAAACGATAAGTAGTTATTCATTTTCTCTTAAGAACCACTGCAATAGAAATTCGGTCCACATCAAGGAATTTGGGGTACATAAAATATCAAAGATATAAGTTGCGGAGTACAATCACGTGCACCTCATGTGACTGATTACTAATCACTAATCACATGCACCTCATGCGTGTAACACCCCCAAATCTGGTTTAGCGGAAGCATTCGGGTCATGGGGTGCTACTAAATTGGTAATCACAACACAAAGGAATAAAGAACGGAATACATACTCCGTTTAAATATTTTACACCAAGTAGTTAAAGTTTACAATAAGTTCATTTGCGGGAAATAGAGCCCATAGTTTAAGTGGTCCCAATTAACATAAGTTATTGATGTGTAAAAACACTTCGGTAAATAGTCTACGACCCTTGCCATGCCCATACCTTGCTTCAATCACGTGAATCAAACACCTAAGAAAAACATGCTTAAAAGTCAGCGAAAAGCTGGTGAGTTCATAGGTTTAAAGTAAGCACTATAGTTGGACCAATGTATAAAGCATATGCACATTACGATGAGTATAATGCCATACAAAACAGTCTATTACGCTAGCACTAAGTTCATGCAACCGAACTACGACAGTGGTGTATGCATAATGTTGTCATACAAAAAAAAGGGGCCCATTGCGAGTGTTTATCCCAATACACTCGATTCCGATATGGTATACGTTTCGCATCGACCTATGAATGGCCAACCGAACGGGGGAGTCACCCCAATAGATCTATCTATAGCAATCGCGTTTCCCGCAGGAACTAACGGTTCATGAAAGTGGGCATAAGTATGGGATCAAGGGCTTAGGCTTTCCACGTAATAGTTTTTAAGCATAGTATTGGTCCATAAAAGTTTTGCATGTTTCTCACCCCAATTTTGTAAAGCAAGTATGAGTAAAGTGGGGCTATAAACTCACATCAGCAAAAGTAGTTTGAAAGTGAAAAGTCAAGTAGTGGTAATGAGCGGCACCGACACGCGACCTAAATTAGTACGGCAAGTTTAGTACACAATTCCCATTTAAGACTCAACAAGGCTTAACTAAGTTTAAAAGTTTTAGAATGTTTGCGTTGTTGATGCTTGTGTGGTAGCATTAAAGTTCGAAAGCAATTTCTGAATATGTATAAGTATTGGCTCATGGAAGTGACAAGTATATCAGTAGACGATGAAATGTCAAGAACGAACACAATGACCGAAAGACGAAGTACGAGAAGTAATAACAATGGCTGGTAAACGTTGGTGATATATATAACCATGTGTATTTATATCAATGTATAAAATGTTGTTACTATTATGACAAAAATAGGTATTTAAGCGAGGTTTTATTTAAAGTATGACTAGTAACTATATATATATATATCTTACGTAAAAACAATGCTAAATGTCAAATTATTAGTCTCGTTACAAATACTTTAAATCTAGTCATGACCCATATGTATATGAATGTTATCGAGATAATTAAAGCTAATTTTGTTTATTAAGATCAGGTGTCGTGATATATTGTTTGTTAAAATCTAATAAAACTTGTAGATTTAAGTATGTTTGTACAACGTGAAAATCTCAAATTAAGTTATAATTAGTTTGATTAAAGTTATAGTTCAAGGGTGCAAAATTACTAAATTTTAGTTATAAGTTTATAAAATATGTCATGTTAAGTTTAATAAGAAAATCAAATGCTTCAAGGTAAGTTAACGCTTATTTTTATAGTCTAGTTTAATATAGATAAGAGCTTATAGTTTTATATTTCAAGAGAAGTTTGTTTCCAGTTTTAGGAAAAAGAAAGAAGGACACGCCTTGGCTTGCTAGTGTCGCACAGCACAAAGAAAGAAGAAAGGCAATAAACTAGTGAATGATAAAACAAAAGAATCATGAGAAGGGTAGGCTGGTACACTGAGCACCATTAAACACAAATATTAACGGGTGAAGGTGGCCACACCGAGGCTCGAACTAAAGACCTATCGGTGTGGTGGTGAAAGTGAGTTGTCGACACAAGACGCAACTGACATCTCCATAAGCAGACCCACATTTTATTTGGCTTCTTCAACTTAGGATTAGAACCAAAATACTACAAATGGGTAATTTAATTAACTGGTGTTGATGAACTCAGATCATTAGCCATGTTGGGTTAGTATCAAAATTTATACTATCTTTATAATACTAAGATTAATTAGATACTTCAATAAGGAAAATAAATTCGACAAAAGCAATTTAGATGTTTCAACAGGGTCACCCACTGGTTAGGTTGTGACTCTCGACAGCAAGCAAAACGGACAGAAAAAGAATGGAGTTATTGTTAACTCATCAAACTCCCAACGAGGTATATACCACTGTGGCTTCACCACAGTGGGTTTTGATTCACAACAAAACCAAACACGTATCTATTTAACCTTTTGCGAGTCGGTAATGTTGAGACAAAGAGGTAACCAACCAAAACCCATCCACTATGGTTCGACCACAATGGGTTTTGACCCGTAACCAATTCGTCACAACAAAACGTTTAAGCAAGGCCGAACCTCAGTCAATCACAAGACAATCCACCACTGTGTCGAACCACAGTGGTTTCCGTTATGATGCTAAACTCAAGCGCACTAATTGCATTGTGTCAAACAAAAGAAGGGTAGAACAAGGTACAGAGCAACGTACTAACTTCCATTACTTAAGCCAATACTCAGGTTATTTATAGTCAAAAGATACAGTAGGCTTATAAGAGTTAAAGTGTGGTGAAAGACAAATAAGTTACTGATTTTATGAGACATTACATTAATATCAGGAGCATACCACACAAGACTAATGGACAACTAGGAAAGATACTCATTTTCAGGTTCATGGCTAAAGGTCTGTTGACTCCAAAAGTCAAACATCCCATGAATCCATACGAGAACTGATAATCGATCACTTAACAAAACAATAATAATAACAAATCGATTCGCCTAATCAACTATTATAACAATCAAAAACTCAATAATCACAGAAGTGTATACGAATCAAAACCAGGAAGTTTGAGGTTCTTACAACACGAGAGTCGATTGATAGGGATGAACAACGAGGCTCGATACTGATCTTCCAAGCAAGTCCACACACCATCGATCTTTTCTTGAGCACTTCGATTCTTGTGATGACTTTGTTGTGAGATGCGATGGTGTGGAACTCACCTAGAAATCGATTGGTATTAAGGATAGACATGAGGTAAACTTTGGACTCTCTTTTGGCCCTAGGAGATGGGAATCTCCCCAAAAGCAGTTAACTTCCATTCTTCCTCAATTTCTGAGACTCATCTACCATTGATTTTGGAGGGGAAGGTAAAAGGTACCTAGCCTCTAGTTAGTGATAGTGATAGATGATACTTTAGAGTTGGGGAAGGAGTCAAATACAGAAAACGATAAAATGGGGGCGGGAGTATGTGGGGAGTGGTTATCAGGGGTAGGATAAAGGTTTTTTTCTTTTTTTTACCTTCTTGTTTTATTACAATGAGTGTATTTTGTGTACCCCGTGTCCCGTTGAGCTCCGGTGTAATTGCGACACCCCGGTCTCATATAACCGTGAAAAGAATACCTCGGGAAACATTTTCATAAGAATGACATAAAAGCAAAATTATTGACTCCGGGAATTATTTATAGAAATTAAACTGTAATTTAAGCGGTGCCGGTACGCGTGCGGTGTCGCGCTCTAGTACATGCGAGATATTTCTCGGTATAATTTGTAATAATCAGTAATGGTCATAAAATGGGAAATTTATATTTCCCGATGAATTTTAGTAATATAGTGAGTTATTGTACGCTACTGTGTGCGGCTAACCCATCCGATACAGTTATGTAAGCTCATGCGTGCTTAGTTTAATATTTCTGAAATAATAAATTGGCTTTTATTATCAAAGTATCAGTGGAAAATTACCGTTTGTCACAACGCGCCAACAACTTATTTACATTCAAACTCTTATTCGATACAACTTTCAACTTTCACTTTTCTTCATTTCACTTTTTTCACTTTTTCATACTTTTCACTTTTTTCTTTCTTTCTTTTCTCAATACATCAATGGAAGCTTATCGGGTAGCTCCAAAACCACATAGATAATCAACTTTTGACTTTTGATTTTTTCACTTTTTGCTCTTATTTTTGATGTTCCTTGATATGTACCCAACTTCTAAAGCAAAGATTCTCTTAAGAAAATAAAGAACTAAATATTATTCAAACCGAAATACCACTAATTAACCTAGAACATCTATTATATATGGGTGACGTATCTGATGGGAGTAAAAAGCCACAAGTACCTCTCATGAGCTCTAAAGAGAAGCACTACTCCACGTTTAGCATCTAACTTCTAAATAAACTCTATCATTTCTCGCTCTTCGCAATTTAAGATTCCAAGTAATGAAACCAGCGAATACTTAGCCGATAATCAGCCACTCATATATAAAGTCAGATACGGAAACTTGCAAATTCTAGAAGAAGAATTCGCGTTTTCTAGCTCCTGATGTAAAAGACTAGCGAAAGCTTTTAAGCTGCGCATGTATAAAGTCAAGTACGGGAACTTGCAGATTCTTAAGAAAGAATTCGCATTTTATAGCTCCTGGTGTACAAGACTAGCACAAGTTTATTTGATTATCATTGGTTAAGGGAACAAGCTAGGGCACAACATGCCCGGTCAAGTCAAAATATTTATTCCTACTCTCTCCAGCAAGAGAGTCAACAAGGTGTCAAAACTTATTCAAAACTTATTATATTTTTGCACAACTTTTTCAACTTTTCTCTTTTTTTTTTTGTTTTTCCATGATTTTTTCATTGATTTTTCTTCAAAATTTTTGAAATTTTCAAATTTTTTCATTTTTTTATTTTTGGTGGAAAAACGGAGTTGCAAGAGTACACGACATGTGAAAAATGCAAGGTCAAAATCGAATCGAAGATTCACCCTCCCCCAGACTAGAACGAAACATTGTCCTCAATGTTTTTCGGGTAAAGGTAATCCAAGGGCTACAATTCGTTTAAAGAAACACAAATCTAATCCAAGGGCAATGAGATGAAGTGTAGAAGCACAGATAGTGGCATGGATTGCCAACCTGGCATTGTTACCTTCTCACTCTCACTTCTGCTATAAATAGGTCCTATTTAGAGCTCATTAGCATGTATTTTTAGCTTAGAGAAATGCTGTCGAAATGTTATTGTATTTAGTTTAGCTCATGTAATGCTCAATTGAGTTTTCTTTTAATAAAAAGTTCTTAGTTTCCTCTTATTCATTCCAGCTTATTAGTCATTATAAACTGCTTATTTAGCATCTTTTACTTACTAAACTTTAGTTTCTATCATCTTAAAACATTATTACTTTCATTTCAGTTTTAAATCATTTGTAGAATTAATCATTTACTTTAGCTTAATCTGTTTTTAATTTTTCTCAAACTAGCTTAAACTTAGTTTGTATCATCTTATTATCTGTAAATTTCAATTTAAACTTTAGTCATTTACTAAGGAAGAAAATCAAATAAAAAAAATAGTGTTTCAAATAAGTTGTTTCAGGTTTTCAATAAGCTGATTATAGCTTATTTACAACACATTCAAGCTTTGCAGCTTGTAGTGTGAGTTGTACTGTTTCATTGAAAGAGTTTGAAATCCAAAGTTTGCTGAGGAAGAATTGTGGATAAGCATTGTCAAAAAGGGATGGACATGCCTATCTTTAAAGATAGGCAAGCATAGTGAATCATCTCTATTCTTGCTGAGATGAAATTCAATTGTAAGTTTGATTAAAATCTCTATTATAAAGTTTGAATTGAGTTAGCATAGTTTATTTGTAGAATTATTGTTTCATTGTTATGCATTAGCTGATATTGTAGTTGATGTTGATGTGATAGAGTTTTTATTGTTCATTTATTCACATCTGTTTGCTGATCTAATTGTTGCATTTGATTGAACTTTCTGATTTGTCAGTTTATTTGATCTAAGCTGTAAGCTTGATCACGGAGTTCTGCTAACTCATTCAATTGAATTTTTCTATGATCACCCGCGGTTTTCAAATCAAAATTGGCATGTTTTAAGGCCCAGTAGGCCTTGTGCTCTAGTTCGATGGGCAAATGACAAGCTTTCCCGTAAACCAGCTTATATGGTGTACACCCAATGGGAGTTTTGTAAGCGGTCCGGAAAGCCCATAATGCATCTTCTAATTTGTCGGCCCAAGAGGCACGGTGTTCTCCTACTGTCCTTTCAAGTATACATTTTAAACCACGATTGGAGACCTCAACTTGACCACTCATTTGTGGATGATAAGCCGTGTAAAGACGCTGTGTGACACCATATTTTAGCATAACTTTCGCAAATTGATCATTGCAAAAATGGGTCCCACGATCGCTTATGATGGCTCGAGGTGCACCAAATCGGGCAAAGAGACTCTTCAAAAACTTAACAACCACTCGGGCGTCATTGGTGGGGAGCGCCTTCGCTTCAACCCATTTTGATAAGTAATCGACGGCCACGAGAATGTATTTGTTACCCCTAGACGACGGGAATGGCCCCATGAAATCGATGCCCCAAACGTCAAAAATCTCACAAACTTGAATCGCATTTTGCGGCATTTCATCATTTTGAGAAATCTTCCCTTGACGTTGGCAAGAATCACATGTTTTCACCAATTCATGGGCATCCCGATATATCGTCGGCCAATAAAAACCGGAATCGAAAACCTTCTTAGCGGTGAAATTGGCACCATGATGTCCCCTCGTGGGTCCACTATGACATGCCTTAAGTATTTCAACGGCATCCGTACCGTGAACACACCGCCGGATCACTTGATCCGCACAGACTCTGAACAAGTAGGGGTCGTCCCAAAAATAATGTTGGACATCTTTAAAGAATTTCTTCTTTTGCTGGGACGACATCCCTTTCCTAATGAAATTCCCCGCATGGTAATTCGCAAAATCGGCGAACCATGGGGTACTTTGGTCAATTTTGGTCACACTCCCAAGTGTCTCGAGAGGAAAAGCATCGTTAATTTCCTTATTCTCGAGAACACTTTGATGGGGGTTCTCAAGTCGTGAAAGGTGATCGGCAGCAAGATTCTCAGCTCCTTTCTTGTCTCGTATTTCGACATTAAATTCTTGGAGCAAAAGAACCCACCGCATTAAACGTGGCTTCGCATCTTGTTTAGCCATTAAGTACTTTAGGGCTGAATGGTCCGTATACACTATGCATTTTTTAAGTAGCAAATAAGACCTAAATTTCTCAAAAGTATAGACAACCGCTAACATTTCCTTTTCGGTAGTTGTATAATGATGTTGGGCGTCATTCATGGTCTTGCTTGCATAGTGTATAGGCTGAAAATACTTGTTCTTACGTTGCCCCAGAACTGCACCAATGGCATAATCGCTAGCATCACACATTAGCTCAAATGGTAAGTTCCAATCGGGGGGCAACTAAGATTGGTGCCTCCGTTAACTTCTTCTTTAAAACATTAAATGCATCGACGCATTCATTCGTGAAGTTAAACGGAGCGTCTTTTTCTAAAAGGTGGGTCAGAGGTCGGGCTATTTTGGAGAAATCTTGAATAAAACGTCGGTAAAAGCCGGCATGACCAAGGAAACTTCGGATTCCTTTGACGGTAGTTGGGTGTGGTAATTTAGCAATAACATCGACTTTTGCCCGATCCACCTCAATTCCAGATTTGGAAATTTTATGGCCGAGGACTATTCCCTCTTTAACCATGAAGTGGCACTTTTCCCAATTTAGAACTAAATTAGTGTTTTCACACCGAATTAGCATATTTTCCAAATGGGAAAGGCAAGAGTCGAAAGAATCTCCATAGACGGAGAAGTCGTCCATGAACACTTCCATGGTTTTTTCAATCATATCAGAGAAAATGGCCATCATACACCGTTGAAAAGTGCCTGGAGCGTTACATAAGCCAAAGGGCATTCTACGATAGGCAAACGTTCCATACGGGCAAGTAAAAGTGGTCTTTTCTTGATCCTGGGGATCAATGGGAATTTGAAAATACCTAGAAAAGCCATCCAGAAAACAATAGAACTCATTTCACGCTAAACGTTCAAGCATCTGGTCCATAAAAGGAAGCGGGAAATGGTCTTTACGTGTCGCATCATTCAACTTGCGGTAGTCGATACAAACTCTCCATCCGGTCACAAGTCGAGTCGGTATAAGCTCATTATCGTCATTCTTCACAACAGTGATTCCGCCCTTCTTTGGCACACAATGAACCGGGCTAACCCATGAACTATCCGAGATCAGATAAATCATTCCAGCGTCAAGGATTTAATAACTTCCTTTTTGATCACTTCATGGATTTGTGGATTAACCCGTCGTTGTTGCTGGACGGAAGCTTTGTGATTTTCTTCAAGAAGAATCTTATGAGTACAAAAGCGAGGGTTGATTCCCTTAATGTCAGATATTTGCCAAGCAATCGCACTTTTATGCTTCCGAAGCACATCTAAGAGTCGTGTCTTCTCCTCATCTTTAAGGCATTTTGATATTATAACCGGTAATTTATCATTTTTTTTCCTCAACGTTAAGGAAATGGACACGGTGTGTGTGACGTATTACCCTTTCGGGATTTGACAAAGGTGATATAAGACTCTCAAAAGAAGAGCAGGTGTGCATACACCAAAAGCAAAATTAAAAAGAAAAGAAAAAGAAAAAGAAAAATCTTTTTGTTTTTTATATTTTTCACAAAAACTTTTTATTTCTTTTATTTTTCTTTTCTTAAAACGTAATGTTAATCGAAAACCGTTTCTTTCAAAACCACTCGCGACGGGACGGGAGAGAAGAACGGATCTCTCTTCAGCTAGCAATTTAATGTCTTAGCTATCCGTATTTCCCGCTTATTCGGTTGTAGTAATTGAAATAGTCCGATAAACAACTAAATTACGTTTTCGTTATATTGCGAGACTTTTTTTTTACAACGCCCTTTCTTTCGATCGAGTCGAGGCTGTAACTTTTATTATTTTTTTCGTATTTTGTAAACACTTTAGGAAAAGTGTTTTTGATTTTTCAATTTTTATAGAGATATATATACAAAGTAGAGGAAGGCTTAACAAAACACGATTTTTCAAAAAGATATTTAAAAATTCACTTCGGCCTTCCCCGGCAGCGGCGCCAAAAATTGATTCGTGTGAAAACCAATTATATATAATATAGTATAATATCGAAGTGATCCGCGTAAAATACGGATCACCCGAGTCGTTTTCCAACGAAGGCGAATGAAATCGAGAATATCGATTCGTGAAATCGTGAATTTGAAAAGTGAGAAAGTGAAAAATAGCAATCAAATATTTCACGTATTCACAAACAAGTATGAAATATGCAGAAAGTACAAGCTAATTATGCACCAAAATGAAAAACGTAAAAACGGAAACGCAACCGTAAAATTTAAAACGTAACGTATAACGAAAAATGATCCTACGAACTTGAAAATATTTTCTAAAAAAAATCTTAAACTAATAAAAAAAAAATTTAAGAAAAAGAAAAATATTTTTTTTTGACTTTTTATTTATTTTCTATGAATTAATAATGATTTTTGGACTTTTTAAATGAATTAAAAATAAAGAAAATAGAAAAATTAATTGGAAAAATGAAAATTAAATTCTAAAAATTATAAAATATTATAAAAGAATTTCTAAAAATATTTTTGTATTTTTCAGAGCTTTTTCTAATTTTTTATTGATTTTTCGTATTTAAAAACTATTTAAAATTGAATAAAATCAAAAAGAAATTAAGAAAAATAGTAAAAATGGTAGGAAAAATCTAGAAAAAATCCAGAAAATCTAAAATAATAAAAAGAACTTGAAATAAAATTTTGAAGTAAAATTGAAAAGTGAAACTGCTTATTCAAGAAAAACTGCTTATCACAAGTGCTTATTAATAAGCACTTGTGATAAAAACTTATGAAACTGAAAACTCTGACTTAGAATGCTAAATTGAACTCAAAAATGCTAAGATCAAAACAACTCAAGCACAGATAACGAGTAATCAAACCAACAGTAAACCAATCTTATGCAATAAGCTAATGAAATAAGCAGAACTAAAATTCAGCAGTTCTAGAAGTCAAATGAGATACTCTAAATTAAAACTACTAACAAATGAAACTCAGAAATTAACTCCAACACATATTAAAATCTAAATGCACAGTTTCAAGCCAACCAAAATCATTCAGAACTTAGTCTCAATCAGCTGAATAGAATAAAGCTAAAAGCACTTCCCATAAACTCTAATGTGCAAACTAGTGGATGCAGGAGTAAGTCTACTATACTGAATTTTCAAAAACAACAAAAGCCCTATCAGTATTATTCAATTACTACCTAAAAATGAAGCAGCATCAGCAGCCTAGGAGTTACTAGAATAGAAAACAGTTGACTATTTCAAGTCCTATACTAGTTGACTATTACTAATTTCAGTTACTAATAGTTATCCCTACATGTGATTTTAATCTATATCTATAATAAAATAAGCTAATTAAATCTAAATTTCAACTTTAAATCAAATTACACTAACTGTATTACTTAAGATACTAACTGTGAGGTCTAATGAAATCTAATATGACTTATTTAAAAATGGAACTACTGATTTATTGCTATAACCAAACTACTAATGCCTAGAGTGATCTGCTAAAACAGAGTAACAACAAAAATAACCACAAGAACTCAGTTAAGCCTAACTGATCCAAACACTCATGTATGGGACAGTCATGCAACTTCAGTAAAACAGTTTCAACTCAGCATTCACCAAGCAGATCCAAACACTCTTCTAATAACTGATTCAACACAACTAAATTCAACAAACTGCAAAACACCTTACAGTCTTTCAATATCAGTATCCAAACACTATCTATATATTGTGACTGCAATGATCTAATGATTAGGCAGACTTGAAGTATGAACTTTCACTCAACTAAACTACTAGAATTCTGTTCCAATTATAAACAATCCACACAATTATCACATACACAATACCTATCAACTCACTACTAACACAGACTTACAAACATGACAGATATGAAACTTCAACTAAGAGTATAGATTATGCAAACTCAGCAACAATTTATGCAACTATTACAATTATGAATTTCAATGTAACAGTAACTCAGATTCACTTAACTAGTATTAATCTCAATAGCATAAATCTGATTCAAATCAGCAATTACACTAAACTATTCTACAAATCTAACAAATGTAAAAGTATATTATCAAATTACAACTAACTACACAGATTATACTAACAGTTATATCAACTAACCAAAACAGCACAATTAAACTACACAAGCATACAACAAATCTAATCTAAGAAATTTAGTGGAATTTTAAAAATAGAAATTACTTACAAAGCAACTCCTCCTCAGCCACAATTGAGGAGGATTCACTATGCTTGCCTACTTTTAGATAGGCATGTCCTTCCTTCTCTGACAATGCTTATCCAATAATCCACAATCAACTTCTGACCAACAGCTTATTTGAATAAAATAGTACAATTCACAATAAGCTATATGAGCTTGTGTAAATTGTAGATAAACTGAGTACTGCTTATTGTAAATCTAAAATACTGAACTTAGAAACATTTTTATTATTTTTTTATAATTTTTTATATATTTTTTTATTTATTTTCTTTATTTGAAGACTATTCAACTGAATTGAAAAGAAAGATTGATTAAACTAATTTGTAGTCAATTAGATTTACTAATAGGAAATAAACTGAGATTGAGTAAAAATAAGCTAGATATTAACTAAATTGAAACTGAGTAAGCAATTAAAAGTAAGTAATAAGCTGAAATTTAAAAAGGTAAACTCAAACTTTTATTGAAAAAATTTATCAGAAGATTACATTGTCTAAGCTAAATACAATCTAATGGAATTTCGACAGCATAACAATAAGCTAAAAATTACATGCTAATGAGCTCTAAATAGGACCTATTTATAGCAGAAGTGCGAGTGAGGAGGTAACAATGCCAGGTTGGCAATCCATGCCACTATCTATGCTTCTACACTTCATCTCATTGCCCTTGGATTAGATTTGTGTTTCTTTAAACGAATTGTAGCCCTTGGATTATAAAATGAGACGTGGCCTGCCCAATCCAATGATGACATCTGTCCCAAATTGCATCAACTCTCTGACATGTGATGGAATGCTTCTAGAAGTAGAATCCAATGATGAATTAGTGAGGTGTCATACCCAATCATTGCACACCATCTGTCCTTGTAGTCTCAAAAATTCTCTCTGACATGTGCATAATCACGTGTGGAGTTCTAGAAGCTTAAATGATTGGCTTAATCATGGTTAATTGGAGTGGGTATGAGCCAATTGAGAATTATGATAAACTAGGGTTCATGTTGGGGGTTTTCTGGGTTTGGGGTAAAAGAGAAAAAGGTGCGTATGGTTTTGTTATTGATAACTTGACCGGATACAAACTTTGACCAAGGGTGAGTTAGTATTGACCGAGAAAGAGTATGGGTTGGGTAATATAATAAAGTGATGGGTTTGGTGTTTAAGTAGTGGGCTGGGTGGGCTTTGGTGATATGGTGTGTAAGATAAAAATTGGACCAGGCTTATAGGTTTAAATTTGGATCTTGAAATATAAGGACCAAAAATTTGTAAATCCAAAGTGTCAAGGACTAATTGTGTAAATGTCCAAACTCCAAGGGCTGAATTAATCTTTCTTCAAAAGTATAATCCAAGGACCATTTCTGCCAATTCTGAATAAATGAAGGCTGTAGTTGACTTTTAAGATCCCGGCATTGACTTGTTGACCGTCCTCCACTCTCGTGCCTGTTTTTCCGGTTTTCTTGTGATTTTTCGTCTTTTTGTGATTTATCCGTACCTGCATATTCACAACATAGAAACACGTGTTTTCTTGGCATTTGTTAGCTCAAATAGTCATATTGGGTCGGTTTTTGGACATATAATGGTGAGTGAATAAACACTCACCAATAAACCAATAACAAATACAAATAAAATCAAGTATCATATGTTATAAAGCATGTTATTTGAAAAAAAAAAATATGAAATATCATATATGATAAAGCATTTAAAATATACCTTTTGCAGCTTGTCTTTCTTTTGCGGATGACTTTAAGAACGGCAATGTTGTTATTACTTTTTCCACCTCATCAGTTTCCTTTGCTTTACCTTTATGTACATTTTTAAAACACGCATGTTTAGTAATTATGTTCAAGTAGACCAATTAACATACATTATCAGTTTTTTTTTCGAAGGCTTAGCTGCATTGATAGCCTTCGATAAAGCCGAAGGCTATCACTGCAGTTAAGATAAGTGTTTTTTTTCAATATCATATGTTATAAAATGCATTCAATATCAACTTAATCTATCTATAGGTGAATATTTTTTATATATCATATGTGATAAAATACAGACTAAGCCGCATCCTACGGCTTTTTCTATTCCAAAGTCGTAGTGTTTTTGTATGCCAAAGGCATTTACATATATGCCGCATCCTATGCCTTTGTCTATGCCAAATGTTTATTCATTTAAGCCGAAGGCGTCTTCTGCGGCTTAGCCGCAGCCAACACCTTTGGCATAGCCGAAGGCGTCTTCTGCGGCTTAGCCACAGAAGATGCCTTCGGCATTTCCTTCTTCTGCGGCTTAGCCGCAGCCAATGCCTTCTTCTGCAGCTTAGCCGCAACGAACGCCTTTGGCATATGCCTTCTTCTTCTGCGGCTAAGCCGAAGGCTTAGCCGCATAAGTCGCCTTGAGTAAATGCTTCTAATCTGTTTTTTTTTTTTTATTTCAACATCCACTTATTTAGTATGTTAACTTTGAAAACCTAATTTCTAGTTACTTATTTCTTCACAGAATCACAATAACTTGCATAAACATTCAATAATCAATGTAAATTCATAACATCTTCAGTATACTCTCTATACATAGTACGCATCAATATTTAAAACATATATGATAGTAAGAGATAGTAAATTTGTTGTTTGAAATGTATAAGTATACCTTTAATCGGTTTTTTAACCGTATTTTTGTTCTTCTTTTTCTCCGCCATTTTCAGTGCTATATCATCTCCGCCTCTTTCCGCCATTTTTTCCGGTGAGATTTGGTAGATCTGGTGTTTTCTAGGGTTTGATTTTGATCGGTTTGAATATGCGTGAGTAGTGTGTGTTTTTAGTGTGTGTTTGGTGAGCGATTTTGTGATGAAATGAAAATGCGTTAGTGGTGTTTGTTGGATGTGTGATTTTACTTAATTGCCCCTCCGTGTTTTTTAGTAGTAGTAATTGTTTTGATCTCAACTATTGATCAAAAGTAAATCAATGGTCCATATTTGTCCCTTGGTATGTGAGTAATGTATGGTTTTTGAAATAACTCAACTCAATATCTTATACATTCATGCACAGAATTAGACTATTATTTACAGAATTTATTTTTTGTAAGTAAACTTGGCATCTTGCTTGCTTGGAAATTTTTTTGAATGAAAAGTGCTTCGGCTCAACATGACCCATTTTAACCCATAGGCGAAATAAGCCTGTATTGACCTGTTACTGAACCACCTGTTAAGCCACGTATATCTACCAATTCTATATATTGAAAATGTGAAATGATCTTGATGAATGTGAAGATATTTAAGAAAGAAGAGCTCACAGGTCATTGTTCTTGGTGCATGCATCAGTGTGGTTAAAGCTCATTTGCTAATGTTTTGCTGATGTTGTACCTTATGGGTGCATAGAGAGGTACTTCACAAAAAGTTGAAGAGGCATAACGCGCGTTATTGAAGAGGCATTGGAAATGATAAACGAGTTAAGACAAACGGTATGAGTAGCCGGAAACTAGGTTTTTTAACCGGAATTTTTAGTGCTCGGCCAGAGTTATATACGATGTAGAAGATGAAGTTGAAAGAAAAGACTAAATTACCTTTAAAGGTGGTGTATAATGAGTTTTTTTTTGAAGTAGAGAAAAGATAATGAGTCCTCAATAACATTAAATATATTATTTTTTGCTTTTACCCGGATTATTATTTTTCATTATTAATCCTTGCTTAATACT
Organism: Artemisia argyi; assembly: GCA_030686995.1. NCBI lineage: Eukaryota > Viridiplantae > Streptophyta > Magnoliopsida > Asterales > Asteraceae > Artemisia > Artemisia argyi. Next base: position 171,280,402 of record CM060705.1, on the reverse strand, counting down.
AGTATAACTTAATTTTAGGCACTAATGTGTAAAGCAAGTTGTAAACATGTCAAGTTGTATATTTGGGCCGCACTCCAAATCAAAGAACATAACTTATATATATATATATAATGCATCGAAGTCTTAGAAAACCCTTGGACCTACTTTTCCACTCGTTCAACAGCAACCGGTGATAATCTACGCAGGTACGTAGGTTCGATAACACCATGTCTAGTTATATATGTGAAGATTTAATGGTTAATATCTTTGAACGATTACCACCCAAAACCGTAGGTAGGTTTAGAACTCTATCAAAATATTGGTGTTCTCGTTTTGCTAGCCGCGATTTTATCCGTACTCACAATCTTCGATCTTTCGATAATAATGTTGGAAAAATTATGGTCAAATTTTTTTAGAATTTAATGACAATTAATGGTCATCATGTATACTAATGGGATTTAAGAACAATGTTAATATTTGGTCAATTGTAACGACCAAATTAAGTGTGTGTTCATGAGCCATTAGTAAATTTAATTGTGACCGTTTCTTTTCCGCCTCTCCTTTTACCTATAAATGAGAGCTTTTCTCATTTATCATAACACACCGAAAACACATAAACTAATTCCTCTCCTTTGTTGTTGACTTCAATGTTGATTCATTTTGTATCGGTTGTAATAGAGGGAAGGCATGGTTTTGGTTCGCTTTGATAACCCGTTTGTGCTAACGGAGTTATCCGTTGTTGTTGTATCCTGGGAGATAGACCTTCACTATTCTCAAGCACTGTGGAGAGGACAAATCTGTCTTAAGGAAAGTGTGAGCATCACACGCCTCAACATTTTCCTTACTTGTGTTCTTTGAGTCTAAACCATCAAACGGTTTACGGTACTATTTTCTACACTTTATACTTATTTCATTATTATCATGTTTGTCTCTTGTAGCAATATACACTTAATACAACAAATAATTGTTCTCAGAAAGTACTCTTTAGACACCGTTTTCGTATTAGAGCTGGTGACTTTAAGGACATGTTTTCATTACACTCAGGAGACCAATGTCCATTGGATCTACAAGACGTAACAGGAGTTGAGCTACCCTTTGATGATGTTCGTGATGCTGAAGTTGTTGGTTCTTGTAATGGAATTTTGTGTTTGAATAACAAGAGATCAATCAGTCTCTGGAACTTTTCAATTAGCCACAAACTAAATGTGCCTCCTAATCCTTCTTTCGGCGGCTCTATGTATTTGGGTTTGGTTTTGACCCAATCAGTGATGATTGCAAGATTGTGGGTATATGCTGCTCTGACTATCAAAAAATTTCCTATGTTTCCAATGTATTTATTTACTCGTTGAAATCGGGTTCATGGAGTGTAATTGCTTCACCAACTATTCCTTTTCGTTTTATGTATCGAAATGCATGTTATCTCAAAGGGAAATTGCATTGGATGGTAGAAGGCAAAGGCAATTTTATTATGACATTGAGTTTGACCACTCATGTTTTTGATACAATCAAATACCCGGAATCCATCTCGGCTAAAAGAAATATATCATTAACAATATTCAATGGTTCTCTAGCCGTGATTTTTCATGTAAATGTTCATACATGTATTTGGGTGAGGAATGAGGATGATAATATTCCATCTTGGTCTCAAGTTTATACATTGAAAACTGGTGTTCTCATATCACCCAGAGTTTTGCAACCTATCATCAATGGTTTATTATTTATACAAAATACAGAGGGGTGTCAAGTTTATAATCCTGAGACACAGTCGTGCACAAAATTTTGGAATTATGGAATTTGTGGTCACTTTGTGGTTGAGATCAATACCTATGTGGAAAGCCTTGAATTATTAGATAGAGAGATTGATTATGGGAAAACAACAACAAGAAGAAGAATCATAAAAGAAAATACACTTCACTCGGCTAGATACTACAACAACAATACCCTTCATCGGGCTAGATGATTATGATGCATTTCACTGGGCAAGATGATTATGATAATGATGGTGTTGATGACTAGTGATTTGAACAATGATTCCGGCCACACGTACGATTCAAATATTTTTTGATGTTACCTAACCTATCGACTTTCTCGCCCCTACTATGACGTATTGGTTTCATAGCTACTATTACTAGGGCTTCAAGTCCTGCAGTTTGTAAGGCATCGGATTGATTATAGACCTTTTTTTATACTTTTGTTCTAGTTTTAACTTTGCATGACTTCTGTAGTTTATTATTATTATTTTTTTAAATCACTCGTTGGATGTTAATGATACATGGTACTAATTTGCCAATTCTTAGTGGATCAATTATTGACACATGTAAATAAAAATGAGTAGATTGTCTTTTTATTTTCTGTTATATCTACAATGATTGTGTGCCTAATACTAGTCGAAAACCGCATGACTATGCTACTAATACATGTTCTGTTATATAATCATCATCCTGCCATTTGTGCGGCATGGTTTTTGCTCTTATACATTTCATACACTGAATTAGACTATTATTTACGGAATTTAATTTTTGCAAGTAAACTTGGCATCTTGCTTCCTCGGGAAATTTTTTTGTATGAAAAGTGCTTCAGCTCAACATGACCCATTTTAACCCGTATGCAAAATAGCCTGTATTGACCTGTTACTGAACCACCCGTTATACCGCCTATATCTACCAATTCTATATGCTGATACTGTGAAGTGATCTTGATGAATGTGAAGATATTTAATTGTTTAGCTTCTTTACAGGTAGTCATGTTTGGTTTGGATCCAGTCACTTATGATTAGAGGATTGTGGGTAAGTCCTACCTGGTCCAGTCAGTCCTACTTCGGGTCGAATTACAGTTTTAATCCCGATCCAAAAGTCAGGCCCGGAATCTTTCTGGCCTGGCTTGGATCTTCGAGCCGGATAAAGGCTGGTTCTATAGTATGACCTCGATCTAAAAATCTAAAATTATCTAAACTTTGGTGATTTTGTATGGTTCTTACAATTGGCTAGCTAGTTCACAACCACTTTGACTATATGTCTATTATCACATAGTAACCATTTTAATCACTGTTGTTTAATTCTTACTGTATGAAAGTCTAAAAATTTCTTAATGCAGTTAGAAATCATCATCCTTAATAGAAGCTATTTTAGGAAAATATTTATGATGGAGGTTTAGTAAAAAATAGATGAGTCGAGTTATTCTACAAACCAAACATTCCTCACATACCAAGGGACTTATCCCCATCATCCATCTAAAAAGGAAATCAATGGTTGAGATTAAAAGCATTTTATTATTTCACTCATTTTTTATAATTTAAATATCTCTTAAACCGTTAATCGTTAAGCGAAAATAATTACACCATCGCGACGGGCATTTAATTATCTTTCTATAGACGGACACTTTGATATACTTTCGAAAAAAAATCGGTTTTTTCACGTTTTTTTTTCGTGGCCGGAAAAAAAAAATCATATATGATATTGCATATCATATATGATATGTAATATCATATATGATATTACATATAATATCATATATGATATTATATGTAAAATCATATATGATATTGCATATCACAATATCATATATGATTTTACATATAATATCATATATGATATGTGTAATATCATATATGATATTATATGTAATATCATATATGATTTTTTTGGCCACAAAAAAAAAACGTGAAAAAAACGGAAAAAAAAATTGTCGAAAATATATCAATTAGCCTATCTATAGAAAGATAATTAAATGCTCGTCGTAACGGTATATTTTTTTTTGCTTAACGATTAACGGTTTGAAAGATATTAATATTTGAAAAAAAAAAAGATGAAAGTGGGTTTTTTAAATTGTTGGGATTAATCTCATCCATTAGATCAAATAAAGATGGAGGGTGGAGATTAGTCCCTTGGTATGTAAAAAAAGTTTGGTCCTCAAATGATCTTTACTCAAAATAGATAGATAAAATAGATGTAGGCACCAATGCTTTAATCAAGTTATAAACATCTTAATTTTTTATTTCTTTGAAAAGTATAAAATTGACATCTTAATTAGTCAACAATTTTACTTACGGAGTATTTACCATGTGCGTAAAAATCTTGGGCCATACGTCTACGCTTTACAATACAATTACGATAAAAATAGAATTCAAATTCAAACAAAACCTATCATGATCATATCATAACTACCAATATAAATACACAAGGCATTGAAATCTTAGAAAACCCTTCGACAGTGATAGTTCAATAACACCATGTCTAGTTATATATGTGAAGATTTAATGGTTAAAATCTTTGAACGATTACCACCCAAAACCGTAGGTAGGTTTCGAACTCTGTCAAAATATTGGTGCTCTCGTTTTGCTAGCCGCGATTTCATCTGCATGCACAATCTTCAATCTTTTAATAAAAGTTCTCCTCAGAAAGTACTCATTAGACACAGGTTTGATAATGCATATAATGAGTTTAAAGACATGTTTACATTACACTCGGTAGACAAATTGCCATTGGATCCAAAAGGCGTAACAAGAGTTGAGTTCCCTTATGATATTCGTAACGCTAAAATTGTTAATTGGCTCATGTAATGGTATTTTGTGTTTGAATGATAAGGGATCAATCAGTCTATGGAACTTTTCAATTAGGTGCAAACTAGATGTGCCTGGTCATCCTCCTTTCAAAGGCTCTATATTAGTTCCGAATGTATTACTCGGGTTTGGTTTTGATCCAGTCAGTGATGATTACAAGATTGTGGGTATATCCTACACTGATTATTATGGAAATATTCCCGATGGTAACAACGCATATATTTACTCCTTGAAAACAGACTCTTGGAGTGTGATGGCTTCACCTAGTAATTCTTTTTGTTATGTGGACCAAAATCCATGTTTTTTCAATGGAACATTGCATTGGTTGGTACGTGATGAAAGGAGTCAGTTTATAATGACATTACTACTCATGTTTTTGGTACAATTAAATTGCCAAGTCCATCTCGGATACCAAAAGCCTAACAATTATCAATGGTTCTCTAGCTGCAATTTCTTCGGACCATGATACAAGGATTTTGGTGATGAATGGGTATGATAATATTGCATCTTGGTTTCAAGCTTTTCAATTGGAAACTGGCCGTCTTATGTCAGTCAAAATTGTGCAACCTATCACCAATGGTGTACTAATTTTATACGATAAGTGGCATGAAGATAAGGGGTGTCAAGTTTATAATCCCCAAACAGGGTCGCTCACAAATCTTTTTAAATTTGGAATTCGGTGTGGTCAGGTTGAGTTTGAAAGCTACGTGGAAAGCCTTGAATTCTTAGACAAAGGGATTGCTTGTGGGAAAACCACCTCCTCTCGGACAAATAAAAGAGAATACACTACACTAGGATAGACGATTATGACGATGATGGTGTTGTACTGTTGATGGCTCTTCAATATTGGGATAGCCTGGCTCTTCAGTTGGCTCTTCAAATCCTCCTTTGATTATTTCGATCATGACTAACCTTTATCAAATGATTTCTAACATATGAACTCGAGCAAAAAACTAGAAATATCTAAACTTGGGTAGTCTTGTATGGTTCTTAGTGTTGGCTAGTTCACATATATTAGTAACACGATAAGCACTTTGACTACATAACATAGTAACTTACTGCATATATATACACCACAAATCTATCTCACATTTCCTGCAACCATTTGGTTAGAGATCTTCTGATCTTCTCATACAACATGGTGTACCATTGGGACACAAGCCCTTTGGTTTACCGTACATATTAACAAGCACATTTTATTCAATAAGATAGACTCTTGTTGAAAAACATAATATTTGTAACCATATTTTGACACGGTACACACTCACCAGCTAGTGATGGATCTAAATGTATGCTTCAAGACCCTCATTAAAGATACGAACAAAAGCATCCACTTCATTAGCCAAAAGGGACATACCAATTTCCAAGTCTTCATTCGATTCTTTACTAGCACTCATAGATATTGATCCATATTGGTAGTCGATTGAAACCGTTTCATGCTTTTTCGGCTTCCCAAATCCAAAATCCAAGTCATAAAATTTAAGTTTTGGATTTCCAGTTACCCCCATCTTCATTGTTGGCATCCCATCAGGAAACAACTCCGCAAAAGGCACTATATCTTTCACCACTCCATTCTTATCCGTCAAAATCTTGTTTAGACTCTCTCCAATCAACTTAGCAGCCGTCACAAATCCTTCATTTCCATTTATGAGATTGGTTCTTGTTGTCGTCATACACGAAGTAAGACAATTGCCAAAGTAGGACGCAGGGATGGGTGGATCCATGCGCAACCTACAATCGATAGCAAATACAAATAATGCTAGCTCATCTTGGTTATGTAATTTCACCATGCAATTCCATATATAAGCACATGCAACGGTAAAAGATGACACATATTTTAGTGATGGTAGTTGAGTTGAAACTGTCTGTTTCAACTCATTCAGCATAGTTCGAGTCAGTGTAAAAGTGACTCGAACTTTATCACTTGGTCCAGAAAGTCTTGGAAGTTGGTACTCATTAAAATTTTCTACTTTTGCAGCTTTCAAATAACTTTGATCCAAATTAGGGTATTGCACCACTCTTTCATAAGATGGCAAAGTTATTCCATTATCTAAAAGTGATTGATCATTTAAACCACCAGATCGAGCAACATATGACCACGCCTTCATGAAACAAAACCTTGTGCTTGCATCACATAAACTATGGTGATTTGTCATTCCTATAGAGATCCCATAGTTCGGAAAAAGCGTTACTTGAACCGCGAAGACTGGAAGTGTTATGTAATCATTTACTTTATTAGTGGATCCAAGTAAAGGTATAAGAGGATAAAACTTGTCACACTTTCTAGGGTGATTCCCACTTAGGTCATTAAAATCAAGATTACATTCTGCAAATGTAACCGTGACAGAATCACCTTCAACATAACGAATTTCGGGCATTTTGGTAGGATTACTAGGGAACAATATTAACTTACCAACAAAAGGGAAAAAATGTTGAAGGGTGACAGATAAGGATTGTTTAAGATTAGGAATAATAGTTTGAGTGAAGTGAGTTTTAGTGATTAATGGTATGTCATAAAAGAAGAGAGTGTGAACAGGAATGAAGTTTAACCAAAAGATATCAAAGAAAGTAAGTGGTAGTGACTTGTGATCACCTATGGTGGCATGTGGTGGTGCTACATGAGAGTTTTCAATAATTGTCAAAGTAGGAAGGGAAGCCATATTATTCAACTCTCTTGATATGAACCAAAATGAGTGGACTTATGATAATAAATACTGAAAGGAGGAATAAGGAGAGAAGATAAGATACGTTTGTATACAAGCAATACTGAAAGGAGGAATACGGAGAGAAGATAAATACTGAAAGGAGGAATAAGGAGAGAAGATAAGATACGTTTGTATACAATCAAGTCAAGTTGTTATCAAGCAACTCGAGCTCGAGCTTGACTCGATCGAGTCAAGCTTTTATCAAGCTCAAGCCCAAAAAATAACTTGAAACATATAACAAGCCAAGCTCAAACTTTTGATAGCTCGGCTCGAGCTCGTATGAAGCTTTTTTCAAACTTTAATATAAATATATTTCCATTATAAATTTATATAACTAACTAGAGATAATTTGAGTATTAACATAATTATAACGATGTACTTTGTATATAATTGAATATGTATTCTAGAAGGTCATTTAAACCTAATTAATCCCAACGTTTTGTATTATACCTTATGTATTTTTCATACTTTTTGGGTTGTCGACTGGTATAGTGTTATCATTTGTGTAAAACACTAGTGAGTTTGGCTATTATGGTTTCAGTTTGTTTTACTTTATACATATATTTATTGATGAGTTTGGCTATTAGATACAATGTTTTTATATACGTTCAAGCTTTTCAAGCAAGCTTAAGCTTTAATCGAATTTTTCAAGCCAAGCTCAAGCCTGGATGATTAAAGCTCGTCAAGCTATCAAGCCAAGCTCAAGCCTAACTTATAAATTTTAAGCCAAGCTCAAGCCCTGTTAAGCTCGAGCTCGGCTCGACTCAATTACACCATTGCTATCCACTGATTATTGCACATATGTTTCATGTTTATTTTTGAAGAAAATTCTTAAAATGGTTTTATTTTTTACTGTGTTTTTTATTGATCACCTAAAAGGAAAAGAACAAAAATATTATTTCCAAAAATGAGTCATATGTGACTTTTTTAGATTTTGATGCGTGTCTTATACTCCTACTATCGGTTGGTGGCATGTTTTTTTTTTGACTGCCGTATATTAATTTTTTTGCAACTGAATTGTCTTTTTCAAAAAAAAAAAAAAAAAAAAAAAAAAAAGAAAATCAAAATTATTTATATTTGAAAAAAATAAAAGTTAGGTATATAAAAGGATAATAGTCATCGGTCGTAGAAAAAATAGTAAGTCACATCAATGAAGGTGTAGCTTAGACGCACCACCAATCCAAGTACTCTAATAATAAAAAATGGGATAGGTATCAAAATTTTAATGGAATCATACATTTGATTAGTCATACAAAACTCTTTAAAATAAATAAATAAAATAAAATAAAAATTCAGCTTATGGATAATGATTTCAATTTTGGTCCCTTTTACAAACTCATAGTTTTGATTTCTATTTTAAGATTTTGATTTGATTCGGGAATCCTTTTTATGGAGAATTTTATATATATCCTTTGTAAACTTGATAATTACATCAATATCCTTTCTAATTTGATAATTACAACAATATCTTTTCAAAACTTAAAAAGTCACAAATATGTTAAAACATTTAATTCAATTAGAATAAATTAATTTTGATTTTCCAAAACTTATTTACTTCTAAATTCAAAACTTATTTACTTCTAAAACATTGAAATCACAGCAGCCTTACTGAAAATTGAAAGGATCGATGAACGTACTCACAATTAAAGAATCAATAACAATGATCATTCACAAAAACATTGAAATCACAGCAGCCTATTTACAATTTTTTAATGCACTTAAACAAATTGTTTCATAAGAACTCTTTCTCTTTTGCTTAGTACTTAACAGACATTGGATTTTTGGAATACATGTCTTGATAGAATCTATAGTTTTTACTATTAATCTAATCCAATATAGAATTAGAGCACTCTCCAGTATTGATTTTGGACACTGATTCTATAAGAATATAGTTTTCAATTCTTAACTGATGCACTCAATAAATTTGAATTTGATAATAAGAATCAAACACAAGTCAATATCATAGAAACGTGTTGGAGATATCAGTTGAGAGCAGTTGAAGAGACAAGAAAAATGATAAAAGCTTTGAATGTAAATGCAATATAAAAGGTTACAGTGGTAATACTACAAGTTAAATAATATTTATAATTATTAAAATCATTTCTTCTCTAACTTATTTATTTTTGAATAAATTTGAGAATTATCAAGTTTTGAAATGATATTAACGTAATTATCAAATTAGCAAGGATATTGATTTAATTGTTAAATTTATCAAGGACATAGATAAAATTACCCATTGTTTTTATCTTGCTAGCTATTCTTTTTGTCCGCATACCACATGGTGCACCTTGATAACTATTAGCGATAAACACATCACTAGACCACATGATATCTTATTTTTAAAAGTAAACAGCAAAAAATTATCTCTAGCGTTTGTCATTTTTTGTGAGAAATATCCCTAATTTTGAAATTTGCAAGCTTTATACATAACGTTTGAGCTTTTTGGGAGAAATGGCCCTTAGGCGCTACTGTAGTTGCAAATCCGCGTTTTTTGCTAACGATCATTACAAAATCCCTTAGTCAAAGTCAAACCCCGTGCAAAATGACTAATTACCCTTGTCTTTTTCCCCAATTTTATTTTCTTTTGAATTTGCACCACCACACTCCTTTACCACCACACAACCGGCACCACCACCCTCCACCACTACCCTTTACCCTTCATCTTCATATTTCTGGTGACCAAACCTAGATTTCAGTCATTTTTTTTAATTATTAACCAAATACCAACGTACAAATCTCTGGTCCAATCTGGATCAATAAGCAGTGTAACACCCCCATTTTCACAGATCGCAGCGAATTTAGTGTTTGGGGTATTACTTCATGGAAATAAGAAAAGATAATAGAAAACGACTCAAAAAGAGACGTTTAGAAAAAAAGTGTTATCATTCATTTATTCATTAGAGTTTTTACAGTAAAAGTCATACTTTTACTAAAAGAGAGGTCCCTTAAGATACGTTTTAAGGCAAAACAGATGAATGATAACTATTCTGGACGTCCTCATGTCCAGTACTTCTCCGTGCCAGGGTTCCTAAAGAGGTCAATTACCTAGGATAACATGCTTAAAAGTCAACACGAATGTTGATTGAGAGTCATATGTTTAAATAGTTAGGGTGTGTGAATACAAGCTCTACAGGGTTCAGCTTAAACCCTATGTGTGGAAAAGTTTAGTGATAGCAGGTATATTGCACTAAGCTCATGAACCACACGTTAACAGTCCGAGTCATGGGGTCTGCAGACCAAGCCATGAGGGGACGGGAAGGATAACTTGCCAAAGTTAATCCTTCAGAGGGTTCAAATATAATACTTATTGGTACCCTCCAGTGAGAGGTAGTACCAACGAGAGTTGTCAAACTCCAATAGATCTATCAATTATATTCGAGTTCACTTGTGTAAAATATCACAAGCGATTAGATTCATGAATTTCGTTGTGTAGGGGTGGCAGATAGTTTACTCGTGCAACAACCAAAGTGTAGGAACAATGATCTAGTCTAGGTTAATGATATTGGTAGTGTCGGGTGGACGGCCGGAATAGTAACCGGTCACACCCATGGTGGTATTGATGTTAGAGAGAGAAAGTAGAGAGAAGGAAGAGAGAGTGGTGAGACAAAGCTTTTCTTTATTATTGAAACACACACCTCACAAGTGAGACTTGTGAGGGTATTTATAGTAAACAACCATAAGGATGAGATACCTCCCATCCTTTCCTAGGAAAAGGTGTGATACCACAACATTCTTAGTCCCCCCCCCCTCGAGACTATACAAGTGTCTCGGGGGAGGAATATTTAATCTAGTAAACTACTTGTATTTCTGTGTTCCAACAATCTCCCCCTAAATACAGGTAGTCTAGATTAGCTAACATTGATGTCTTCAACTAACACTGAGGATGACCTTGAAGCTCTCTCTTCCGAATAAACCTTTGGCCATGATCTTTTGCTCTGAGCTTGGTGTGCAGCATCCTTGAAGACAAGCAATGTGATGCACGGTATCACAATGTTCCAACAAATTACAACGTTCCCTAATCTTGTTTTCATGGAAACCCCTGCAACATGATTTATACTTTTCGTGTTCCAACAATCTCCCCCAAAGGGTAGATCATTCGGGTCTTCCAATGTAAGGCAACCGGTCTTTGTATCTTCGAGCTCCAATGAATTGGTTCTAGCATTTTTATAATGCTCGAAGTTCCGGTCATTCATTTATCATCTTCAAAACTCCACTTATCAGTGCTTGATATTCAACATCCATCTCTAGCTGCTTGAAGAACATCTGATCCAATAAATCTTCCAATGTCATTTGGGATGTTTTAGTGAGTAAAGGGAGGCTTGAGTGCAGCTTTGACTTTTCTTGAAGATATCTCTCATAATACTATGGTCAAAGTCTTCAGGATTGCAGGATTCCCAAGTAGACGAGGCATCAAACATATCAGTTATCAGCTGATTGTTTTATCTTCAATCTTTTGATCATTCATTCATTGTAGAAGATATCTTGATGTTTTAGCCCTTACGTCATATTCCTCGTTACTTTCAGCAGCATACTTACCAGATGCAGATGATACTTCCTTAGGCTTTTCAACCATTGGGTTTTCATCTTACACCTCTAACTCATTATCTTCTGCAACTGACCCATCTTTATCCAACTCCTACTTTGACCTTATTCCCCCTTCATATAACTTAGCCTAACATACTTCAGTTGCTTCCCTTTTATCTTCTTGCACAACATCTTCAAAAACATCTTTCGGAATTGACTCTGTGGAGTGTTCTTCGACATCTTCAACAGGTTTTGATAAGCATGAGAGTTTTTGTGAATGTTGGTGAGATGATGTAGATTGTTCCATGATTGTAGTACCAGCAGCTATTGAAGATTTCAATCTCGTATGCCATTTCTCCTCCTCAGGATGATCCTGACAGGGATTATCCTGATGAAGGCATCGAGATAGGTTTCAACAAGTTTGTTTGTCTGTTATTTCTATGGAGTTTTAATAGGGTGCAGATATAGATAAAACCTTTAATGATACCGAAAGGTTATCTATGTTTCATCCTTGGAGCAGTTGGAATGACTGTTGTTAATGTTGCAGATGTGATAGTAAGAGAGGTAATTGTCTGGTATTCGTCAATGTGGATGTTGATGATGTATGAGTTTTTGCAGTTGATGGTGCCTATGATGTAGGTATTGTTGTAATTGTTGTTGTTGTTGTTGTTGTTGTTGTTGTTGTTGTTGTTCATGTTGTTTTTAGCTCATGTGTTGGTACTGATGATGATGGTGATGGGGTCTTCTCTTCCTTGGTAATCGGTAACTTACCGAGCTCACATAGAGTACTCGTTAGCGAACTTGTCGATGTAACAACACATGATACATGACTTGTTCGACCGGCTTTCAGAGCTGGCGTGATGTTAACTCTGGCCAGATTTTCGGGTGATCCTCGTGAAGATTCTTTAAAAGAATCCACTACGCCCGTTCCAAAATCCACAGAAGGATTTGTAGAAGCATCATAAAATGAGTTGGTTTAACTCAGAGGTCCTAAAAAGAACTACTATTGTCAAAACTTCTTCTACGTCCTAAGCTTCTTTCTAAGTGTTTAAGCACCGACCCACTGATAATCTCCATCTTTTTCATCCATATGATCACTTCTATTCCTATCCAACAATCTATCCTTATATTCCTTAAAAGGTTCACTTTGCACTTGATTCACCCCCTTTTCTTGTCATAAGGCATCCAATTTAGCACATTCGTTATTTTTCTCAAGTTTTTCTACTCACGTAGAAATTATATCACCCATAAATTCCTCCAACTCCGCATATTCACTTGACACTTTCTTTTTAGCACATTTTCTTTAGTCATTTCTTGACTTCTATTTCTGTGATGTCTCCAATATATGCTTACTGTTTATATCTCCCCTTCTTAACCTAATTTTGGCGCTAGACACAACTTTCTTATGCATTTCATGGGTAGTTCCACTTGGTTTAGAGCTTTCCATAGAAACGCTAGCTACCCATACAAGCTCCGTTACTACCTTCGTGTTTTAAGCAGCAAGATACAATAACACTCTTAAAATATGGATAATGCTTAAGTGTTGTAGCATTATGTCTTTACCGAGATGTTATAACATCTATTCATCAACTCTGCAACGATGAGCTTGATGACCTTCACGAATGGTACAAATGGTTCTCCCTTCTTCTTCGACTTCTTTTGCAACGATGTTGTGAATTCAAAGATGTAGGTTTCCACATTTTGTTGTAAGAGTTGTAGGTTTGTTGTCTTCCACGAGTTGGATGTGGTGCCAGAATTGGTGAAGGTATATGATAATGTTGGAAACAATGTCAGTGGTTGCGGGAAATATGGAATGATTCTTGGGAAGTTTTAACAATTGGTGATCACAGTGAAAGGAAATTGGATAAACTGATGGTTAAGAAACTCCAATCTTTGAGAAATTAATTTTCTGGAAGAAGTTCTTCATCTGTGAAAATGAAAAACTTCGGTGACTTCTTCCTGAATTTGTTGTGGTGATTGTTCTTGTTCTTGAGTCATTTTTGTGAGATGTGATTTTGGAAATGATATGAAATATGTTAAGTACCTGGATAAATTTAAATTCATTTATTTTACTCTGTCTGTTGTTATATGCTCTGGCATTTCTTTTTCGAGCATATTCCATTTCGTTTTCTTTTCTTATGCTTTCTTGCTTTTATAGCATAAGCGCATGCTCTTTTCTTTTCACATGCGATTTAATTCTCTCTGTCTGTTTTTGTTTTTCCTCATCAAAATTTGTTTGTTGTGATACTTTTTCTAAAGATTTGAAGGTTTAGAGATAACGTTGTTTTATATTGGTCATGCATTTAAAATATATGTTTATCTAACCTTTATAAAGTTTTGGGAAAAAGTATCAACCTTTGTTTCAAACTTAAGTAATCTAGTATGTACTAAATGACTTGTTTTAGGAAAACATTTACAAATATAATTTAATTGCACGAGCGTAAGATTTCTTAACAAATGACCAAACTTTAAACTCTCGATTACGTGGACTAGTTAAAGGAGTCCATTATCAGCTTTTAGGTGATAACTATTCCTAGTAACTAACTTGAAGATGAGAAGTTTTAAGTGAAGTCAATTGTAATACGTCTTAAAAGAGCTTTTGTTGCATAAGAGTGAGATTTCCCGAAACGTATCAAAACCTTGAATACTCTATTACGTTGATTAGCTAAAGGGATGCATTATCAGTTTTTACATGACAACTAGCCCGAATAACCACCTTGAAGATGAGATATCCTTAGTTAAGAGAGTGTCGAGTCATCTCAAAACCATTTGAATAAACAGATTTGAGTGAAAAATATTTCAAGGTTGCATGAATTTGTTTTAAATATTTAAAATTCATAGAATTGGCAACCAAGAAATAATTTAAATTTTAATCCGTCAAAATCATGCATTCACCTTGACATAATGAAATGTCATTCACAAAGTGTGTCTTTAACAAAGTGCAATCATAGAAAAAGTCTAATTATTTTAATTAAACGTATGCATCTCGAATTACTTAAAAGCAGTGTCGGGATACAATCATAGTCTAATCAATACTAAACTCATCGTATGCAATTTATATTCACAAGTTTAAAATCTTCCTTTCAGAAAAAGTTTGATATTTCTCATTTTAAAATATGATTTTTGAACTTGAGAAATACACGTTTGTGTTAAAAATGAGCTCAATTGTGAAACTTTTATGAATAAATTTGACAAAAATTTAAGCTTCTGAACAAGAGATGACCTTTTAGAAACTGTTTTGATCAAATATTACTTTGTCAAAATTAAGAAAAATAATTATAAGAATTTATAAAGTATAATACTCTAAAAAAAGTCTAATAAAAATTTTTGAAAATTTTGAGAAAGTAATATTTAAAAAATAATTTGGTAAAAAAACTTTTGCAAGATTTGCTCTCGCAAAGATTTGGTATTGCAACAACTGTCGCAAATATGATCAACCATTGGCTCACAAAATAAAGTAGTGATATAAATGGCTATCGTAAAACATTTTGGGAAAGAGGAAAAACTCTTAAACCACGTTTTTAAGCACAGATCTTCATCAGATTCATAAAAGTTTTGTGTTAAAAATAATAATAATAATAATAATAATAATAATAATAATAATAATAATAATAATAATAATAATAATAATAAAAATAATAATAATAATAATAAAAAAAAAAAAAAAAAAAAAAAAAAAACTCTTTCTTAATTTTCAATATGTTATTCTAACATACATAATATAAGATTGAGCACGTTTAAAAATAAAGTTTTTAAAACTTTTACTACTAATGAACTCACAATGGACCTCTTGCAACATTATGCTCGTACAAAGACGCAACAAATGTTCTCAAAGGTCTTGATTTTTAAAAACCTTAGTTAAAACTTTATGGCTTTAACCCTTAGTATCACAAACAACCATTATTAGTGTCACAAACTTTTACCGTTAAAATATGCCCAATTTGATCCATTTAATTCCAAATCTAGAGGAAAATTCAAATGCATACCCTTATTTTGGTGCATACTAAGGGACAAATCTCCACCATCCATTTAGTTTGATCTAATTGGGGGGATTAACCTAAGATTAAATATGAAGCATAAGTCCATGTTTTTTTTCCCCCTTTTACTTTGTCTTTTTTATTATTCACTTTTTTTCATTCCTTCTTTCCCTTTTTTTCCTCTTTTTTTTTGGCATTTTTTTCACGCATAATAGTTTTTTTCGTTTCTTTTTGTGTTTTTTACTTTTTTTTTTTCGTTATTTATTTTGTTTCTTTTCTTTGTGTCTTTTTTTTTATCACGCTTTTTTTTTGTTCTAATAAACGTTTTTTTCTTCCTAATAAACGTTTTTTTTTTCGCTTTCATACATTTCGTCTGTTTTCATATGTTTTCGTCCGTTTTCATACGTTTTTGTCTATTTCCATACGTTTTCATATATTTTCGCCCGTTTTCTTACGTTTTCAGACGTTTTTGTCCGTTTTCATACGTTTTCGTCCGCTTTCTTACGTTTTCGCCCGTTAACGTCTGTTTTCATATGTTTTAACATGTTTTCTTACATTTTCGTTAGTTTTCATACGTTTTCGTTTGTTTTAATACGTTTTTGTCCATATTCTTACGTTTTCGTCCACTTTTCATACGTCTTCGTCCGTTTTCAGACGTGTTTTTACGCTTTTATACGTTTTCTTTTGTTTTCATACATATTCGTCCATTTTTTTACGTTTCCGTTCGTTTTCGTACGCTTTCGTCTATTTTCTTTCGTTTTCATCCATTTTTCAAACGTTTTTGTCCTTTTCATACATGTTTTTACACTTTCATATGTTTTCTTCCATTTTCATACATTTTCGTTACTTTTCTTACGTTTTTGTCCGTTTTTCATTCCTTTTCGTCCGTTTTTAAATGTTTTGGCAATTTTCAGACATTTTCATATGTTTCTAAATATCACAAGTGATATTATGAATATCTCAAATTATATTCTGAATATCACAAGTGATATTCTAAATATCACAAGTTATATTATGAATATCACAAGTGATATTCTGTGATATTCAGAATATCTCAAGTGATTTTCTATGATATGCAGAATATCATAAGTGATACTGTGAGTACCACAAATGATATTCTGGATATTTTAAGTAATATTATGTGATATTCAAAGTATCACAAGTGATATTCTGAATATCACTTGTGATATTCTGAATATCACAAGTGATTTTCTGTGATATGCAGAATATCACAAGTGATACTATGAGTATCACAAATGATATTCTGGATATTTTAAGTAATATTCTGTGATATTCAAAGTATCACAAGTGATATTCTGAATATCATAAGTGATTTTCTGAATTTGACAAGTGACTTTCAATAAATGTTTTGTAACATGAAAATCACAAGTGATATTCAGAAAATAACAAGTGATAGATATTCAGAAAATCACAAGTGATATTTAGAATATCACCATTGATATTCAAAAAAACACAAGTGATATTCTGAATATCAATTATGATATTCAGAAACGTATAAAAACGGACGAAAACGTAAAAAATGGACTAATACGTATGAAAACAGATGAAGTATGAAAACGGACGAAAACATAAGAAAATCACAAATGCTATTCAGAATATCACAAGTGATATTCAGAAAATTACAAGTGATATTCTAGATATCACTGAATATCACTTGTGATATTTATAAATCACTTGTGATATTTAGAAACGTAAGAAAATGGATGAAAATGTAAGAAAACGGACGAATACGTATGAAAACAGACAAAAACGTATGAAAGCGTAAAACCACGTATGAAAACGGACAAAAACATATGAAAAATGGACGAAAACGAAAGATTACGGATGAAAACGGACGAAAACGTTTCTGAATATCACAATTAATATTCAGAATATCACTTGTGTTTTTCTGAATATCAATGGTGATATTCTAAATATCACTTGTGATTTTCTGAATATCTATCACTTGTGATTTTTCTGAATATCACTTGTGATTTTTCTGAATATCACTTGTGATTTTCATGTTACAAAACATTTGTTGAATATCACTTGTCAAATTCAGAAAATCACTTATGATATTCAGAATTTCAATTGTCATACTATGAATATCACACAATATTACTTATGATATCCAGAATATCATTTGTGGTACTCATAGTATCACTTGTGATATTATGCATATCACAGAAAATTACTTGTGATATTCAGAATATCACTTGTGATATTTAAAGTCTCACTTGTGATAATCTGAGTCTCACTTGTGATATTCTGAGTATCACTTGTGATATTCTGAGAATCACGTGTGATATTTTGAGTCTCGCTTGTGATATTCTGAGTATCACTTGTGATATTCTGAGTATCACGTGTAATATTTTGAGTCTCACTTGTGATATTCTGAGTATCACTTGTGATATTTTGATTATCACTTGTGATATTCTGAGTATCACTTGTGATATTCTGAGTATCACAGAATATCACTTGTGATATTCAGAGTATAACTTGCGGTATTTAGAATACATAGAATATAACTTTTGATATTCATAATATAATTTGTGATATTTAAAAATATATGAAAACGTACGAAAATTGCCAAAAGCATTTAAAAACAGACGAAAACGAATGAAAAAATGGACGAAAATGTAAAAAAAAAACGAACGAAAATGTATGAAAACGGAAGAAAACGTATGAAAGTGTAAAACCATGTATGAAAAGGACAAAAACGAAAGAAAACAGACGAAAATGTATGAAAACGAACAAAAACATAAGAAAATGTACGAATATTCTGAGTATCACTTGTGATATTCTAAGTATCACTTGTGATATTTTGAGTATCACAGAGTATCACTTGTGATATTCAGAGTATAACTTGTGATATTTAGAATGCACAGAATATCACTTGTGATATTCAGAATATAATTTGAGATATTTAGAATATCACTTGTGATATTTAAAAACATATGAAAACGTATGAAAATTGCCAAAAACATTTAAAACACACGAAAACAAATGAAAAAATGGACGAAAACATAAGAAAACGAACAAAAATGTATGAAAACGGTAGAAAACGTATGAAAGTGTAAAAACATGTATGGAAAGGACAAAAACGTTTGAAAAATGGACGAAAACGGACGAAAATGTATGAAAACGAAAGAAAACATAAGAAAATGGACGAATATGTATGAAAACGGACGAAAACGTATGAAAGCGTATAAACACGTATGAAAACGAACGAAGACGTATGAAAAATGGACGAAAATGATAGAAAACGGACGAAAGTGTATTAAAACGAACGAAAACGTATGAAAACGGACGAAAATGTATGAAAACGAACAAAAATGTAAGAAAACATATGAAAACAGACGTTAACGGGCGAAAACGTAAGAAAGCGGACGAAAACGTATGAAAACGGGCAAAATCGTAAGAAAACGGGCAAAATCGTATGAAAACGGGCGAAAACATAAGAAAACGTACGAAAACATATGAAAACGGGCAAAAACGTACGAAAACAAACAAAAACGTATGAAAACGTATTAAAACAAAAATATAGAAAGCGAAAAAAAAAGTTTATTAGGAAAAAAAGTGTGGATTAGAGAAAGAAAGAAGAAAAAAAATGTGTAAAAAAAGACAAAAAAAAAAGAAACAAAAAAAAAGAACAAAAAAAAAAAGAAAAGAAAAAGAAAAAAAGCAATCAAGCATGAAAAAAAAAGAAAGAAAAAAAGAAAAAAAAATGAATAATAAAAAAGATAAAGAAAAAAGGGGGAAAAATGGACTTATGTTTCTCTATTTAATCTTAGGTTAATCCTCACCATTAGATCAAACTAGATGGATGGTGAGGATTTGTCCCTTGGTATGCACTAAAATTAGAGTATGTAAAATAAAGTGCCTCTCCAAATCTAACCTTTTAAAACCCAATTATTCTTTAAAAACGAACGACCGAAACACTATTTCTTAGTCATTTATCCACAAGAATTTCTTCAAAAATTCCTTATTCGCAAACCAATATTGATCATAGTGTATTCCCTAAATCGCAACCCTAACAAGTTATTTTCTATCAATGTGATGTATACCAGAGTATGATATACATAACAAAGATATAAAACAACAAGTTAAAGATGTTTGAAAACTCATTTTTGTAGTGGAAACACTAGATTCAAGAAAATCATTGATTTTGTAAGAGTTTTGCGATAGGAGTTTTTTGTGAGTGAGAGAGGATTGTGATAGTAAAAGGTTTGTGTGCTTCTCTCGCAGTCAAATGGGTGAGTTAATAAATTCTTGTAAGATTTTGAACTTTTGACTTTTGACCCATTTCTGCAAGAGTTTTGAACTAGGGGAGTGCTCAAAGATAGTTTAAACAATTTAATTAAAACTCCCCCTTGACTTATGCTCATTTTCACACAAAGTCCTCTTTGTTAACTTTTTTATTATAAACAAAGTTTTGAAAATATTTTAGTTCAAATAAATGAACGTTTGTGTTACATCAATACTGTTTAAATGAAATCTATCATAAAGTCTTTTTTGTTAACTTTTTATTTTAACAAGTTTTGAAAATATTTTAGTTCAAATGAACTTTTGTGTTATATCAAAATGTTTAAATAAAATTTATCATAAAGACCTTTTTGTTAACCATTTATTTTTAACAAGTTTTGAAAAACATTTTGGTTCAAATAAATGAACTTTTGTGTTTTATCAAAAAATGTTTAAATAAAATTTATGATAAAATCCTTTTTGTTAACTTTTTATTTTTAACTACTTTTGAAAACATTTTAGTTCAAGTAAATTGTCACACCCCGCCACGGCGGAAACGCGCGGGTGTAACTTCATGGATATCATCACAACACCTGGTGTCTATATAGAGAACAACTAAATGCACATAAATAGAGCAATGCACAAACACAAAGTGTTGTAACAATACCCCAAAATAAAATAACCAAAACAAAACATAAATCCAAACATAGATGATAAACCACTTCCAATGCAACTAAGGTCTCGTCTATCCACATCCTTCTATCTTATCCTTAGAAAGCTCACCTGAAAATGATGCTTAAAATGTCAACATAACGTTGGTGAGATTCATAGGTTTAAGACTCAACACACAAGGCAACCGAATTTACTGTGATTAGAAAATATAGCTGGACAAATAAATATAGTTATCATAAAGCCACATGCATTTGCAAGTTAATATCCACACACAAAGGCAACAACACTCATAAGGCAACCATTAGGATGGCTCGTGTCCTCCGATCCCATAATCATCAATTAGGTCGCATGCGCGAGCAACAAGATAAGCATCCTCCTAATTGGATCCCAAAATATATCATCAATTAGGTCGCTATCCTAATTGGATCCCAAAAATATCATCAATTAGGTCACTAACCTAATTGGATCCCAAAAATATCCACACAAGCAAATAATCACACATAGCATACATACGATAACATTATAAGTCCAAGCTCTTTAATACCACACACATAATCACAGTAAACCAAAACATTTAAGACAAGCATCATTCCCATCCCAAGTTTAAAACAAAGTAAAAATATGGGACTATGAACTCACCTTAAACTCCGCAGCTTCCACAAAAACAATTCACAATCTATAGCACACAAAAATAATCCACATTACACAAGGTCAAGCTAAAAGCTACAACCCATGTAATACTCATATGATGGATGTCTAAGACTCATATGACCCACCATGGATCTCCTAGACACCATACTAACCACCACCAGAACCTAACACTCACTAAATCCCTTGCACTCTAAAACTCAGAAAACGCAGAATTTTTGAGTACATTCACTCACATGAAATCACAACAAATAAAGCTCAAAAACCCACACCAAAAATTTAACATGGTCTCTCATAAGCATAGAAGCTAATCTCAGAAGGCCATGGACCAATAACACACACAAGTACTCACAAGAAATTCAAACTTGACAACTACTCAAATTCGGATCTGAACGCACACCAAAAAGTTTTGATTTTTAATAATTACTTCCACAAGTTTTTATCGCGAATCCTCTTCGTGGTAGTCTAATATAACTTAAAACTTAACTATTCCAGAAGACCAAGTCAAAATACCACTTTTACAACCACATGCCAACCTCAAACTTTTACCCAAAATCTGTCCCGGTTTGACAATTTTGACACCTTAACAAAGAAAAATCAAAAGGCCGACTTCCCGACCTCAAAATTGATCATGGCTGGACTTTTTGGAAAGATATTTCATTATACTTAAATTTAGACTTAAAATTCATGACTTAACTCATAACCATCTGTTATATACACTCACATCTTTACAGCCTTACAAATCTGTCCAAACCCTAGCACATAATCTAACGCGTTTAACACTCAATTCCCTTAACCGTTACCCATAATATTAACATCTAATCATCCTAACATGTTTTACTTCAATAATTTACAGAAGTTTACAAACCCTAGATTCCATCATATTAATTATTACATGAATCATAACAATAATTGATTAATTACACATAATGGTTAAAGATTTTACCTTGATTCTTGATTATTGCTAGACAATTATGAAACCCTAATTTTCCCCCTCTTGATTCTCCATGTGTCGACCCATAATTGCAGAAAAAAGGTTTTAGGGGTGTTTGGTTTGGTATATATATTAATTAGGGATAATCCTTGGGCCTAAGAGTCATATTTGGACTCAAATTGGGTTTCCTTTTTCCCCCTTATCCCTTAAATCCGAATTTTACATATATAATATATATATATATATATATATATATATATATATATATATATATATATATATATATATATATATATATATATATATATATATATATATATATATATTAAATTTATTTATTACACTCAAAACCTCATACTTTTCATATTTTATAAATACCCATAGCTAATCCTAACGTCTTACCCGATAAACCTCAACTTTTACGACAACCGGAAAAATATCATTTTCAAAAATAAAGTTTCCAAAAATAGAATTCCACACTCTTTTGAAACATAACTCATAAAAACAAATCCCACGTAACTTACTAACACTCAATTACTTGAACGAAGCCTCGTTACGCAAAAACACAAAAACACCAAAACTACACAAGTCATTTCTATACCACAAAGGCGATCAAAATGAACTTTCCCAAATTTCAAACTTTCCAAATCACAATAAAACCACCTACGCAAAGGGATTTAGTGCTAAAAATCACCTATATCACTCATATATCACTTCAAACACCTAATACACACCAAATAAACGTCAACCGAGTCAAGACTATCAGTCAAACTGACCTGCTAAAACCACGGTTGTTACATCATCCCCCACTTAGGAAAATCGCGTCCTGAGATTTCAACTACTATAGTCACCACTCACAACAGTAAAAGGAAATTTATGGATTTTTAAGCGGATAAATACCACACCATAAACTCACAGAGAAAGAATCGCAAAAATGTGAACCGACTAAATACCCGAATTCACACGATAGAAAACATATCGATACTCCAACAATACATGAAAATAGATACACTACATCGATCAATAACACCAACGATCAAAACGACTTCACACAGGTAGGTACGATACTCTCGAACCAAATGAAAAACCAAATGGTAACCGCAAGACGCACTCACAAATAACAGATACCCATAAAATAAAACATTAATTGCATCTGATCCTCACGTTCCCAAGTAAACTCAGGAACATGCTTAGAATCCCAAAATACCTTTACCAACGCTATCTCACCACACTTCAAACCCTTAAAATCTCGATCCATAATCTCCATAGGTTTCTCAACAAAACGAAGAGTCTTGTCAACCTTACATTCATCTAATGGCACATGCTGACTAGCATCCGCCAACCACTTCTTTCCATTAGATACGTGAAACGTATCATGCACTTTACTTTACTCCTCAAGCAAATTCAACCGATATGTCTCAAATCCAATCCTTTCCGTAAATCTCAAATGGTCCTACGTATCTCGGTGCTAGCTTGCCTTTCTTACCGAAACGCACAACACCCTTCCAAGGAGATACTTTTAACCACACAATATCACCAACACCAAACTCTAAGGCTTACAGCAATTATTCGCATTACTCTTTTTGGCGATCTTTTGCTGCCTTAAGTCTTTTCCTTAACTAGAAAACCTTATTCGTAGTCTCTCGTTCTAGTTCAGAACCAATCAGTTGGCTCGTCCCAACTTCTGCCCATAGAACAGGTAATCTACATTACCTTCCATACAACTTTTCACACAAGACATACTCAATATTAGAATGATATTTGTTGATATAGGAGAACTCAGCTAAGGATAAATGTATACCCCGGTTTCCTCCCAAAATCAAACACACCCATGCTCTCATCATACCATCCAACGCCTGATTTGTACGCTCACTTAGTCACTCATTAAAGAATGATAAGTCGTACGCATCTACATACGCGTTCTCAAGACTCTATAACCCGTTTACCTCTATCGCGAAGTAAGTATTTCATCATGTTTCTTGATGATCAACGCGACAACCCATGGCTCATTACCAACTCACCAAGCGAAAAGTCTTGCCTACTCCTCCATATATCTCTTGCAAAGGTAATGATATGCCTTATCCATCCTCGGATGTATCAAATACCTTGCATGACTGCTGTCCTTATGCTTCCTCTCCATGGAATCAATAGCTGGAACGCAAAGTACATTCGTCCATCTTTGTTCCTATCCATTTACTGGTCTAAACCAAGTAATCATTCTTCTTTCATGTTCTCAACCTTGAGCCTCTCTCTCTCTCTAGGCTGTCAACATCATCCTCTTAACTCTGAACCGAATTATCATAACCATTGCTCACAACATCCAAGTTTCACTCGTTTACTCCCGCTCAGCGCTCTTACCACGATGTCCGCTCTTCCTTAACAGTAGCGAATCAGACAATCGTAGTCACTGAGAAATTCCACACCCAACTTCTCTTCAACATATATTAGCCTCTTGTCAAATATATGCTAAAGATTCTTATGATCTGTGTAGATAACACTTTCTGCTACATACAAATCTCATCTCCAAGTTCTACTCCCCAACTCTAAGTCACGTATCACACAGTTCCTCTTAAGGATCTTCCACCTCCGCGATGCCCACGCAATCTAAAGAACGTACATCTTAAAGCTACACCTCTCCTTTGAACAACTTGGCAAACATCCTCTTTTTCTTCAACGAACAAATTGATAATCAAAACGACAATCTATCCTAAGTAAACGATGCGAACCATGAAACCGGTCGAACTAAAACGTATATCAACGAACTCAAAAAGGGTACGAATTACCGACTAACGAAGTAACGAACATCAAAATCAAAGCTAGAAAACACAATAAGAAAATTTTCTCCCAATAAAAGAAGACACGGATAAAATGTTCATGAAAACTCATACAAAGAAAATATAAAATACACATACCTATAAAACGTCCACAAGCATACCTCAACGAAAGAAACACTCGATGAACTAAATACATAACAAGTTTGGTAAATGAAAACCATAGACAGTTCTTATTCCCGTACTCGACCTTCCCCAAAAACAAATGAACACCGTTTTTTTTTTTTTTTTTTTTTTTTTTTTTTTTTTTTTTTCACAAAACATATCTTAAACTTATACGATTTTTTTTTATATAAAATATACATAAACCATTTTATGTAAGACATCAACATAACCATTTTTTTTTCACACTTCATTTTCACAATAGAAATATTAGTTTCCATCAAACAACCTTCAAATACCCAAAACGAATTTGTAAAATGCCATAAAGTCTCTAACACAACCTCTTAATCGAATGCGAAAGACATTGAAGAATTCCGTAATCAAAATAATCCTCAAACGAACTCATACCAGCGAACACTCACGCAAATACATTGCAACCCAAGCGAAGAACGCAAAGACTCATTCGTACAACGATCAAACCAAAATCATGGAAAAACAACGATACTAACAGGTCACAAAACATGTCACAAAATTCAATTGGTGTGTGTAAATGAGGAATCAAACATCCACACCAACTCGTCACGAACCAAAAATACTTGAAGAATAGCATAACATTCATCCGAGGAATGAATGTATGGAATAATCAAAGAAACGAACCAGTATCCAACAAAACGAATTCGATTACCCAACACATATCACGACGTCAAAGAGAAAGAATATGGCATCTGTACCATCATGGTACGAATGGGAATGCCAACCAAAGAATTAGGTATACAAACGGAGCGTCTAGCAAACGAATCAACCTAAATACCACAACATAAGTACCCACCGATAATTGAGGTATCAACATATGATAGGTAGAATGGAATCTTACCACCTACACACCCCAACATATAACGACTGCCCAAACGGTTAAGAGAATACTTCTCTAACCATACAGCCATCAACAACATGATATCACATACCATCTACCACAACATATAACAACTAACATCAATCAATGCAATAATGGTCACAAGTCCACGTGTGTGATACCCTTATAATTATGTTCGCGACCATAGTTATAAGCCTACTCCACACGCATACTTACTTCCAAAACTACACATCTCAATGATAACGCACATATACCACATAGCACCTAATACACCATGCAATCCATTCCATCATACTTGCAAGTCCACTTGTGTTGTGACGCATGTATAATTATGTTGGCCACCATAATTATCTATGCCCCCTTTCACAAATGTACTCCCTCCTATGACAACATATCATGCAAACAATCACGCAACCAAAAAAAACAAAAGACGTCGCAAACAATCATCTCGCATGGAACAATTCCAACGATCACGTAAACTCTATAATCAAAATCACTTGGATAAGGTCGATCCAATATCCAAGAGTAATCACGCTCCAACATGGCTCCAGATGGCAAAAGACAATATACGAATTCCAAAACATAACACAAAACAAAAGACGTCGCATAATGGCTCAAATATACTCTCGCACTTATCTCCTCACTCAGATCAATTCAACTTACTACTCGTTGTGGACTCTAGATCCGAATCCACACCATTCCATCCTAACTCCCTTTCATCTTTACTCAACCACCCATTCATGTTTCCTACATGTTGAGGTAGTCGACAACATGCAAAACCATCTCTATTCTATTCTTCCAATTCCACATGATTCCCAAGCGCATACAAATCACGAGGTTTAGACTAAACCACATCTCCTTCCTATGTGAAGTGAGGACACTACCAAGGGTATTTAGTAATGGATCCATCTCCAGAAGTCACCGTGGTTCCAAACCTCTCCACTTCTTCTCCACCAACGTTTTCCACAAACATCCTTTCCTTGTCCGAACATAGATACATACTATCGGAAACTCGGATTCTGCGGTTAGTCCGCTTCATCCTACCACCTCTCTCGCATCCGATAGCAACAACGGTTGTCCAACGAAGCATCTTACGCGCATAATACGATATAATAAAGTCGATATATACAATGCTACGTATAGGGGATAGAATAGACGTCCAAAACTCAATAAAACATCTAATAAATATAGGAAAATAGACATATAAAATATTATACTTATACACAGGCCCTAAATGCAACTATATGAGGGACTCCTAGGCTATAGTCTAGGTTAAACCACCTAATTCTCTATAACCAAGGCTCTGATACCAATCTGTCACACCCCGCCACGGCGGAAACGCGCGGGTGTAACTTTATGGATATCATCACAACACCTGGTGTCTACATAGAGAACAACTACATGCACATAAATAGAGCAATGCACAAACACAAAGTGTTGTAACAATACCCCAAAATAAAATAACCAAAACAGAACATAAATCCAAACATAGATGATAAACCACTTCCAATGCAACTAAGGTCTCGTCTATCCACATCCTTCTATCTTATCCTTAGAAAGCTCACATGAAAATGATGCTTAAAATGTCAATATAACGTTGGTGAGATTCATAGGTTTAAGACTCAACACACAAGGAAACCGAATTTACTGTGATTAGAAAATATAGTTGGACAAATAAATATAGTTATCATAAAGCCACATGCATTTGCAAGTTAATATCCACACACAAAGGCAACAACACTCATAAGGCAACCATTAGGACGGCTCGTGTCCTCCGATCCCATAATCATCAATTAGGTCGCATGCGCGAGCAACAGGATAAGCATCCTCCTAATTGGATCCCAAAACATATCATCAATTAGGTCGCATGCGCGAGCAACAGGATAAGCATCCTCCTAATTGGATCCCAAAATATATCATCAATTAGGTCGCTATCCTAATTGGATCCCAAAAATATCATCAATTAGGTCGCTAACCTAATTGGATCCCAAAAATATCATCAATTAGGTCACTAACCTAATTGGATCCCAAAAATATCCACACAAGCAAATAATCACACATAGCATACATACGATAACATTATAAGTCCGAGCTCTTTAATACCACACACATAATCACAGTAAACCAAAACATTTAAGACAAGCATCATTCCCATCCCAAGTTTAAAACAAAGTAAAAATATGGGACTATGAACTCACCTTAAACTCCGCAGCTTCCACAAAAACAATTCACAATCTATAGCACACAAAAATAATCCACATTACACAAGGTCAAGCTAAAAGCTACAACCCATGTAATACTCATATGATGGATGTCTAAGACTCATATGACCCACCATGGATCTCCTAGACACCATACTAACCACCACTAGAACCTAACACTCACTAAATCCCTTGCACTCTAAAACTCAGAAAACGCAGAATTTTTGAGTACATTCACTCACATGAAATCACAACAAATAAAGCTCAAAAACCCACACCAAAAATTTAACATGGTCTCTCATAAGCATAGAAGCTAATCCCAGAAGGCCATGGACCAATAACACACACAAGTACTCACAAGAAATTCAAACTTGACAACTACTCAAATTCGGATCTGAACACACACCAAAAAGTTTTGATTTTTAATAATTACTTCCACAAGTTTTTATCGCGAATCCTCTTCGTGGTAGTCTAATATAACTTAAAACTTAACTATTCCAGAAGACCAAGTCAAAATACCACTTTTACAACCACATGCCAACCTCAAACTTTTACCCAAAATCTGTCCCGGTTTGACAATTTTGACACCTTAACCAAGAAAAATCAAAAGACCGACTTCCCGACCTCAAAATTGATCGTGGCTGGACTTTTTGGAAAGATATTTCATTATACTTAAATTTAGACTTAAAATTCATGACTTAACTCATCACCATCTGTTATATACACTCACATCTTTACAGCCTTATAAATCTGTCCAAACCCTAACACATAATCTAACGCGTTTAACACTCAATTCCCTTAACCATTACCCATAATATTAACATCTAATCATCCTAACATGTTTTACTTCAATAGTTTACAGAAGTTTACAAACCCTAGATTCCATCATATTAATTATTACATGAATCATAACAATAATGGATTAATTACACATAAGGGTTAAAGATTTTACCTTGATTCTTGATTATTGCTAGACAATTATGAAACCCTAATTTCTCCCCTCTTGATTCTTCATGTGTCGACCCATAATTGCAGAAAAAACGTTTTAGGGGTGTTTTGTTGGGTATATATATTAATTAGGGATAATCCTTGGGCCTAAGAGTCATATTTGGACTCAAATTGGGTTTCCTTTTCCCCCCTTATCCCTTAAATCCGAATTTTACATATATAATATATATATATATATATATATATATATATATATATATATATATATATATATATATATATATATATATATTAAATTTATTTATGACACTCAAAACCTCATACTTTTCATATTTTATAAATACCCATAGCTAATCCTAACGTCTTACCCGATAAACCTCAACTTTTACGACAACCGGAAAAATATCATTTTCAAAAATAAAGTTTCCAAAAATAGAATTCCACACTCTTTTGAAACATAACTCATAAAAACAAATCCCACGTAACTTACTAACACTCAATTACTTGAACGAAGCCTCGTTACGCAAAAACACAAAAACACCAAAACTACACAAGTCATTTCTATACCACAAAGGCGATCAAAATGAACTTTCCCAAATTTCAAACTTTCCAAATCACAATAAAACCACCTACGCAAAGGGATTTAGTGCTAAAACTCACCTATATCACTCATATATCACTTCAAACACCTAATACACACCAAATAAACGTCAACCGAGTCAAGACTATCAGTCAAACTGACCTGCTAAAACCACGGTTGTTACATAAATGAACATTTGTGTTATATCAAAAATGTTTAAATAAAATCTATCACTCCCCCTCGAATTGATGGTATTTTCCCAACTGTTTTAACAACATTTTTCTCATCATTTTTCCATTGCAACAACATTTTTTGTTTTAAGTTTTCCAACAACTTATAACAACTTATTGATTGATTTAAAAAACAAACTTCACATTTTCTCCCCCTCAAAAGTAGCGTAAGTTTTTCAGCTGTTTTTGACCTATTGATGATCATGGTAGCATTGTTTTTGAAATTTTATTCTTACTCGAGCTAAAAAAGATTAAATAAATAATCATAAAAACATGTTCGAGATTTGTGTATTATGAGCAAAAAATTTTATAAAAAGGTTTTTGAAAAAGCTTTTTGTAAAATCTTGTATAAATTTTGCTCACAATAAATAAGAAGATTTCTCTTCTTTTCTGAAGGATTGATGCACTGAAGCGTACGTTCAGGGTCCTTTTTTTGAAAAACGGGTGTTGATCTGTGATTTAATCAACAGCCATTATGAATAATGAAATTACCCGTTTTGTTTTACCAGATGTACGTGTACTCGTATTGACTGCTACTTTGTTGACTTCTTTGACCTTGTCGTCATCGTTATCACTCATGCTTGCCTTTCCTAGACAATGTCGGAGATTATCAAATTTTTCTGTGGCAAAGCTTTAGTGAAGAAGTCGGCAATTCGGTAGTCAGTTTTGATGAAGTACAATTCCACATTCCGTCTGTCTACATGTTCTTTTATGAAATGGTATTCGGATGCTGTGTGCTTGATTCGTGACTGCTGGATAGTGTTGCAAGATGCAGGTCAAGAACAGCCTTTAGTATCTTTCTACTAACAACTGACTTGAAACTCAGACGAAGAAATCTCATGTTCTGTTTGTTAACAACCGACCTGAAACTCAGACGAAGAAATCTCATGTTCTTTCTGCTAACAACCGACTTGAAATTCAGACGAAGAAATCTCACGTTCTTTCTGCTAACAACCGACTCGTGACCCAGACAAAGAAATCCCATGTTCTTTCTACTAACAATCCGACTTGAAACTCAGAAACCATGTAGCCATGTTCTTTCTGCTAACAATTGTTTCAAAACTTAGATGAAGAACTGTTGGTGTCTTTCACTTGTGTACATCAATAGGAGAGAGATAAGTATTCAGCTTCTGTAACAGATAATGCAGTGTGATTCTGCTCCTTTGAAGACCAGATGATTAACTTTTCCCCCATGAATTAAGCATCTCATCACATAAATGGAGTAGAAGAATAATATCCGGCAAAAATTTATCCAACCAATGTTCGTCGACCCAATGAATCCCTCAACAAGTATGCATACGAATCCATAAGACCAATGTCCAGATACTAGATAAATCCCTCTACCCCCAATTAATTAAGCAGCCTCTAAAGTAATTATGCAATCAATTTGACAACCTGCATAATCTTCATCTAGAATAGACAATTAGTTCAAAACCGAAATCTTTCGGATGCACAAGGCCCCATGTACATGGTTCCCTTTAGATACTGAAAGATCTGTTTTTGCAGCAGTAATGTGCTTTTTCGTTGGCCTTGATTGGTAACGGGCACAAATGCAGATATCAAAATGAATATCAAGCTTACTAGATGTAAGATACATGAGTGAACCAATCATACTACGGTATATTGTAACATAAATTGGTTTACCTTTTTTTTTTTATCTTCATCTAACTTAAGCTTGTGTAGCATTGGTGTACTTACATATTTAGATTTTTCCATTTCAAAAACTTCCAAAATTTCCATCGTGTATTTGTTTGATAAATTAAGATACCACGAGGAGTTTTGGTAATTTGTAGATCCAAAAAGAATTTTAACTCTTCCATCATGCTCATCTCAAATTTCTGTCGGATGATATTTTCAAAGTTTTGCAAAATCTAGGATTTTTCGATCCAAAAATAATATCATCAACATAAATTTGGACTAGCATGATGTTGTCACCTTTTCTTTATATGAACAAAGTTGGAACGATTGAAGCTTCGATGAATTTGTGTTTGAGAAGATATTCTGACAACACCTTGTACCATGCCCTTGATGCTTGCTTGAGTCCATAAATGCCATTGTCAAGGATATAAACATCATCTGGGTTGTCTAGATCAACGAAGGCCTTCAGGTTGACTCACATACAGCTCTTCATCTAATTCCCCATACAAAATGACCGTTCTCACGTCCATTTGGTATATGGTGAAAGATTTTGAGTTGCATGAGCCAAAAACAAGCGAATTGCTTCGATCCTTGCTACTGGTTCAACTAATTCATCAAATTCAATTCCTTCTTCATGATTGTAACCTTTTGCAGCTAGGCGAGCCTTGTTGCGGATTACTTCCCCGTCTTTATCATACTTGTTCTTCAGAATCCATTTCAATTGTAGAAACAGTGATCTGGTGTAACATATCTTGTTTGATCGGGTTTAGAAGGAATACCAAGACTTTGTTCTAAAAGGTGATCTTGAGTCAATCTTCTTCTTTGCGGATGTGGTTGGTAAAACATATGCATGTTTGAAGGATTAACATATCGCGTATCTAACGGTTCATCGACCTCAGCTTTGGGAGTCGCGAATGGATTAATGAAGGCTGTTCTTCAAACGATGCATGAGTAATTTCTTGATCATTAACATTCTGGTAGGAGGTTGGAGTGGTATTGTTTGGTGAAAGTTCCTATTGAATCTTTGTTGTTGGAGAGGTATCTGGTACTTGATCAACATCTTCATAAGTAGTTCTTGATAAACCGGATACTGGAGAAGGAATGTCTTCTTGATGATTAACTTTGATAAACGGAGTTTCAGCGGATATTGTTGACATCTTCATCCTATTTCCTCCACATGATTCATCATAGAAATTTTCAAACAAACCATCTAACTCTTCCTTTTGATTCTCATTAAGCACTGGTGTTTATGATTTCCGGTTAAGTACGAGTCCTGAACCGTGTTGTTCAGAAGTCATGAGATGACGTCTAATTGAGTTTGCTCCCCCTCAATTAGACCATCATATGTAAAAAGCTTCTTCAAAGACTTGTGAAGTTTCTGAATCGGCTCCCCCTCAAACAGACCATCTCCTTTTATAGATTCAGAACATTAACGTCATGATTAAGTTTGAGGGTCTTGATTTCAACCGTCTTCTTCTTCATCTGAAATAATCTAGTTTAACCGATCCAATGAAGTTCCAGATGATATACCAAGTTCTGATCACCCAACTACGGTATCCCACTATTCGTAACCGAGTAACTTCGAAACAGAGCAAACAACCATGGTTTCCTTGTATTGTTAACTCACTGCATGTACACATTTTTCTTTCATGGAAACGTAAACCGGAACAGATAACAGTATGAACATATTCTCCCCCTCAAAGATAGCATACATGGTGTTTGCTATATTTGAGAGTTATCAGAAGCAGTATGCATATTTAAGGTTCAACTCAATCCACCAATCAACTAGAGTACTAAATGTTAATGTGAAGTTCAAATCCCAGAGGCCAAAATAGAATTCGAAAGCTGTAATAAACCATGGGACATTTTAGCACGGTAGTCATCAATCTTCCCGACATGTATGATTAAGCTCGATCCCCTCTTGATTTATAACCCCAGCATACACATTTCTTCTTCCACAGACGAAG
Organism: Artemisia argyi; assembly: GCA_030686995.1. NCBI lineage: Eukaryota > Viridiplantae > Streptophyta > Magnoliopsida > Asterales > Asteraceae > Artemisia > Artemisia argyi. Next base: position 171,246,789 of record CM060705.1, on the reverse strand, counting down.
ATAAAGTTTATATGATCAGGAAATTCCAATATACGCCTATTCTCCCCCTCAAAAATGGCATGCAATGACGTTTTTGCCATAGTTGAGATTCCGTGATGATTGTGATTTATCAGATGTGGCCTGAATATTTGTTGAAGCCCAAAACTACTACGAAGAAGATGGTAATTAAAACTCTCTTGTAAATCCCTCTTTGTCTCCTCATCAATGGTTTAGCAAGTGAAGAATTCAATGAAGCTCGTAATATGCCTAAACCACTTGATGTAATGTGTTCAACTTTATAGGGAACACAAGTTAAAACACGTCTCTAACCATTTCCACCTCGTGTCTTTTATGTCTGACCAATTTCTTGAGAAGATCTTGTACTAGAATCCCGTTAGAAGCTCGAAAAACGACAATCTCTTGATGAAGCTTGATAATAGACAAATTCGCGTCTTAAACTTACACTAATTTGTGATTAAGAACCTATTTGGAGGAAACATTCAAAACTCCTTAGGTGGTGGTATATACCCATCCTTCCATCCTTTATTGTATATATCCGCCTCTTGATCTATCCACATCTCGTGTGACACTGAGCACTACAACGTAATTCCTTTAAGTGATAGTTATATTCTGTGTGACCACAACGTAACCCCGTTGACAGATATAACTAGATAGCCAAGTATAATCATTGTGAATACGCTCGAGCAAGGATCTTCAAACATCATGCATCCAACCAACCCCGAGATATTTGAGATACTAAGTACATGAACCCGTAAATTAACAAACCAACCAAGCAACCATAATTCTCAATTCCGTTTAGTTCAAATGATCTCGTAACGAAGCGTGATCTCGAAAAATAACCTCTAATCGGTCTGATAGTACAAACTTATCCCATGAATAGGTCACACCCCGTAAGTTTTATTCATCCAATGTCCAAGTCCAATTATGTCAAAAAAAATTAAGTCCATTCATCTTTTTACCAATAAAATAGGCCTAATATCAATGAAAAGGAATTCGGTGTACGCATGCAAATGATATCATACGGCCCATTTTAGAACTCAGCCCAAATCTACTAACCTAAAAAATCAATAACCCCCAAAAATCTTAATGAGCCCGATTATAGTCCAATAATTCTGATGTTACCCTAATTATTCAGATTATAAATAGCCACCACATTTCGTAACCCTAACATTACATTCACATTATTTGCAGCCCCCATCATTCTCACAAACGTCTCCCTTTCATCTCCAAACAACCAGATCGATTCACCCTTATTACTCCTGGTATAAAACACATCACACATCATACATCAATCTCCTCGACCTTATATCTCCTGAACGAAGCAGACAACATGCATCCACCTCAAATACAATCGATAATCACAAGGCTTTTTCCATCCTTATAACTCCAAGAATACTCACCTCATCCTTATAACTTCAACAACATAAAATGAAGCACCCTTCATTCACCGTTTTCTGGTCAAGTCGACCAACTTAGACCGATGTAATGAGACCCAGACGCTAACACAGACCCTATGAATATTACTTTTATCATTTCAGCTTCAAGGTCTTTTAATGAGGTCGCGGGTAAGGTGAATTGTTTTTGTTATCGATTTGCTTTTATAACGAACTAAGAAAAGAAATTAACATAATTGTTATTTTACTTTTCTTTTAGTTTCGAATAGAAATGAAGTGAAAACTTCAACATAAATCAGTGATGAGATGGTTTCAAGTTGTAAGGATATTTAAAGATCTTGAAATCTTTTAAGAGATGTGAAATAGGAAACCAATCTGAGATCTGCTTTGTATTCACCATTATCGAGTAAAGGTTGGTGTTTGATAGAAGTAAAGTAGTTGACTGTGAGATGGGATATAAATGTGGTTGTTTGACTTTTGTTTGTATAGATTCTTGAATGTTAAGCTGAGATATTGAGGCAGTGATGTTGGAGTTTGGGATAAGATAGAAACGCATTTCATTTTCTTTTCATTGTTTAATCACGTTTCTTTTCTTTTTGATTAATATGGACTGATAATGTTCTATATAGTCTTGGTCAACTAGTCAAAGCCATGTTTCTTTAGGTATCATATGGTATCTCACTGATTCATGGTAACTCTCACAACATATCTGAGTTTGTAATCAATAAGAGACTCTGATTTGTGTACAAGAAATAGAAACAAGTTTGTGATTTTAAAAGTCTCGCATCGCAAGAGGAAATTTTGACGACATTTCTTTTCATAAAAACGTGGGTAACCAAAGTCTCGTACTGTAGCTATCGCATTTCTTCTTCTATTATGACTACTACTGCCATCGCAGATCTGACATCGCAGTTGGCATCACAGCCAATACAAGCATATAGTGCGAGCAAAAAGTATTCCGAGCAAAAAGTACAATTTTTTTCTCTCACATCAGAACACCCTTTAAAAATCTTACAACTGATCAAAATCTTGAATATTTACCACAAAGGCTTGTTAAAACCATAAAAATCTTGTTTAGAATAATAAAATAACATAAACACAATAACTCTGGATTCAAAAACAAAATAACATAAACACAATAACTTTGGATTCAAAAACAAAGATTTAGATACCAAAAAATTTAGATTCGGGTTGTTTTAGATGACCTGAAAAACAAGGATGATTTTGGACTGTTTACTTTGAGACCATAAAAACAGCAGCAGTATTGGGTACTATTTTATGACCAGAAAGATAAAAATAGTTTTTGAACAATTTGGACAATAAAACAATACGAGATTAGACACAAACAGCCACTAATAAATATCGACCTAAACCCCCGGTTAGCTCTTGATACCAATTGTAGGAACAATGATCTAGTATAGGTTAATGATATTGGTGGTGTCGGGTGGACGGCCGGAATAGTAACTAGTCACACCCATGGTGGTGTTGATGTTAGAGAGAGAAAGTAGAGAGAAGGAATAGAGAGTGGTGAGACAAAGCTTTTCTTTATTATTGAGACACACACCTCACAAGTGAGACTTGTGAGGGTATTTATAGTAAACAACCATAAGAATGAGATACCTCCCATCCTTTCCTAGGAAAAGGTGTAATACCCCTAACTTGTATTTTGATTAGAATAAAAGCGCATTTGCTTGAGGACAAGCAAATCTCAAGTGTAAGGGTATATGATGAGGCGAAAAATGAACCACTTTTAGGGGGTCATTTAAGCCCGGAATTGAATTTATTTGATCAAATATTACCCTAAATCATTCCTTTTGTGATTTTAGGTACTTTGGGAGTGAAATCTGGAAAAGGAAGCAATTCGGACGTTTTTGGAGCATAAAAGTGAAGAAAACGGCAAAGTCTTAATTTTCCATGCTGAGAACAGTACCTGATGGCGTCAAGAGTAAATTCCATGACGACCCAGTGCAAACCTGACGGCGTCACAACAAGGGCGTCAAGAGTTAAATTGGTGACGGCCTGCATAAGGTGAATACATGATGGCGTCAGACCCAGATCTAGGCAGTCCGAGGAACTATTTGGCGGCGAGATGACGGCGTCAGACTTTTGCTCTTAACGCCGTCACCTATCAAAATCTATATATAGTTTTCTATTTTTCATTCATTAAAGAGGAGCATGTGTGGAGAAAACTACACTACTAGAAAAAGGGCTATCCTTGACTCCAAATGCGAGTCAAGAAGAGGTCTTATGACGCGCAAATGCGAGTCAAGGAAAGACCAGTCATAAATCTTCATGACTCGCATTTGTGCGTCATCCCTCTATAACGCGCACTTATGACCCACGTTTTATGACTCTTTTTTGCGAGTCATAACCTAATTTTTTTTTTAAAATTTTTTTCAGTTCCTAATTTTCTATTAAATGACAATTAAAAACCTGATAATACAAAATTAAAAACACAAATATCAAAATAACGCATTTCATATATATATATATATATATATATATATATATATATATATATATATATATATATATATATATCAAAACAATGAGGTTAATTAATTCACGATAAGTCACAAGTTAATTAACGACAAAAATTACAGATCGATATGCCTAGTTTTTATATAGATCAAATATGTCTCAACACATCGGACCACTTTGCAGATGTCATTTGACTCTTCTTGGTGGAGACTGGTACCCGATAACCTAATGTTTGTTGATTTAGAAGCGGAATATTCATCATCACACGTGTTTCCTCGTTGCCCATCCTAAATTTAAAAGAAAAAAGTAGCAAAACAGGATAATCAAAAGAAAAGAAAAAAAAACAAGTTTTTATAACATCTCTCCAAATTTTTGTAGTTTATTATAAATGATCATAAACTTTGCATCCCGCCAAAATACATTAAACTTATAACATACCCATTGTGTTGAAGTTTGACCCGCTAGGCTACATTTTCAAGACTCGGAATCAAAAGAGATTTAATGCAAAACGACATTCCGAACAACTTTCGTGTTTTAACGGAAGGCCGATTCGGACCAGAAAAGGCTCAAAACCCCGTTTAAAAACTGCATCAGCTCACTTTTTATAAAACAAGTGCTGTCATTTTAAAAGAAAAAATGTAGAACTGATTTTTAATCAAAATCACCCTCATTTTCGCACTTTCACACCCCAATTCAAAGCGGTAGACTAAAAACGTTGTTTCGGACAACTTTCGTGTTTCGGCCGAAGGCCGAAACGGGCCAGAAAATAACGTAAATGCCCTTATTCAGATTTGACAGCAAATAAATTTTATACAAGTGCTGTTTGGAAATTTATAATTTTTCTAAATTTCAAATGACCGCCAAACATTTGTTATTAAGAGTTAGAAGCCGAATTTTATATCAAAATGTTCATATTAACATCCTCTATCATATTCAAAAGACAAAACTCAGTTTCAAAAATTTCAACCTAGGCGAAACAAGCCTCAACTTTCTGGTCTAAAATGGGTAGCTTTAAACCCCTTCAAACTTCAATTTTCGCAATATACAACATCACCATAAGCTCTAACTAGCCTAATCCCATTCACTAATCATCCCAACTATTAATCCAACCTTAATAATAATATTTCACACATCACCACATGGATTCTAAGTACTAGATTATACATCACCACATGGATTCTAAGTACTAGACCAATGGCTATGTGGTAACATTCAGATTAAAATACTAATTCATGAAAAAGCAAGAAAGAATAAAGAGAATATGAATGTGATCTATGTGCATGTCTTGTGTAAACTTTTGAAGAGCGGATGCTATCGCTTGCAGGTGCAACATGGAAGTAAGCAACTTCGGTACAAACTTGGAACCACCATAACCACTAGATCAGCTCATGTTACAAATTCCACTTCAACAGAAACCTGTAAAGAATTTACCAAATCAAACACTGCTTTTTATCAAGAACAAATACAGTTAAACTCATGGTCTTACCGATGAATTACAACAGCTAAAACTATCAACTTAGATAAAACGGATATGCTTTACAGGTTGCGATTTTGACCCCTTTTTGGGGCTGTGTTGCAGCAAACAAACGGCCTCTACTGTGCAGAAAATAGGCATACGAAATGCACCCTTTAGGGGCTGAACTAAGCAGACAAACACACACTTCTTGGGGCGGTATTGCAGCAAACAAATGCCTGCTGTTGGGGCTGCGTTTCAGCAAACATACACCCCTAGGTTGGGGCTGTAACACGATGAATTAAACACCCTCTTTGGGTGGTATTTCCAGCCGATAACCAAACAAATGGAACACACCTCTTGTGGTTTTTGTGACTGGCCCGAGACAAAATCAATCACCCTCGTGGGTGTTGACTGAATCTAAAAGCAATCCAACGTACCCTACTTGGGTTTGTTGTGTCGAGACCTGTATGTCACCAAACAACCACACTTGTGGTTCCATTTGAATCGAACAAAAACAAACAGTCTCAACTGTTTCTATGTATACCTAGAATCAAACAGACCAATAATGAACTTACCCCAAATAAGCAATAAGCAAAACTAGTAAGCTTTTTAACTAAACCTCCAAAACAAGGCATCACTCGACACTCTTGGAGTGTAGTTGAGCTGAGAGAAAAACCAAATGAGCTCAATACCCTACGTGGGTATCTTGTTGAACTGAGACCGAAAAGCAAACAAGCACCCTCTCGGGTTTGGTTGTACCAAATCGAGAGTCAACAAACACCCTCTTGGGTGTTGTCTCTAGTAAATCGAACACAAACAAACCACCCTCGTGGTGTTTCTTTTCCCAGCCGAGACCAATAAGCCACAAGCCCAACTAAGCTTAAATAAGCTAAAATTAAAATAAATGAATTAAACCTTACCACCACAAGGCTCGCATCTGAGACCTTGTGGCTTGGCCTTCTGTCACAGAAACATAAGCACCAAATCAAATCCCAAACACCACTTTAATGATTGACACCACACGAATCTGATTATTAAACACCTTTGTTATAGTTTTAATTCCACGAAAACTTTGATAACGATTTGATTTAATATTCGGATACAAGAATAAAAATGAAAAAGAGATGAAACAAGGTTGTGTTAATACCCAAAACGAGAGTGGAAAAGGTGGTGGCGGCGATGGTTATCTCGAACCAAAATAAACCTACAACCAAGCCACCCTTTTGTAGATTTTTGTAAACCCGAGACAAACAAGCATCCACGCCCTTGTGGCGTTGAAGTTGGTGATGGAGGTGGTGTGGAGTAGCTATGGTGATGGAGTAGATTGCAACAGCTCGCCCTTGGTTTTGTAAATCAGGTTATGACAGAGATAGATTGAGATGGAACGTTTTTGAGAAAGAAATAAAAGAGATATGAGCCAGATCTTATCTCAAGGGTTATAAGGAGGGAGAATTTGATTTTTTGGGAAATTTTTTTTAGAGCGGGAAGTGTTATGACCCTATGTTATGACGCTTCTGAAATCGAGTCATCCCCAATAAAAAATTTACTCGTTATGACTCTTATTTTATGACTTTGCTATTTGCGCGTCATCTTGTAGCGTGCATCATAAAATGCGAGTCAAGAATAGACCTTTTTCTAGTAGTGCTAGGGCCGAACTTTGTAAACCCTAGGTCATATTTTACAGTGTTTTCAAGGGTTTTCACCCCTTGAATCCTTTCATGTTCAATTGAGATAAGTCTTTTCTTAATTCAATCAATATGTCTATGTGTTGGTTGATTATATCTTGTGCTTGTCTTGATTTTAACATGCTAGGCTAGATCTATCTTGTGTTTGCTTAGATCTAATGAAACCTAGATGTTAATTATGTGTTGATTACTTGTTTATGGTTGTATTGGATGAATGATTTCAATGTTAGGCTTAAGAAAACTGGCAGATCTCCATTGTGTAACATGCTTGAACGTCTTAGGAAACATGAACCGATGTGTACTAGGTTTTATTGGTTGTATTTAATGCATGAGTAAATTCTAATGATCCCATGTTAGGAGCTTCTTAGCTGGCTCGACATAGGAGTGAAGTAGGCGCTCATAGGATTGGGGAAGTAAGTACGCCACCCCATAAATGGTATTAAGGAATACAATTCGTCATCCACGCAACTATAACAAGTAATTAACGTGTAAAAGATATCTAGGGAGTAGTGAAATCTAAGTAAACACAATTCTCCCACATATTGCTCACAACTTTAGTTTAATTTAGTTTACTTTCATTTTTAGTATTTTATTTTGATTGCATCTTAGTATTGGGTTAGTTGATTAGCAACTAATTCCGCCCAACTCCTTCAAACCCGAGATTTTTACTTGCTTTCTAAAAAATATTAAAAAAAAAAATACAAAAAGAATCATCCCTCATCTCTAGACCTAGTCTTTAGGTTTTCTAATCCTAGCGACACTATTCCTAGCTGAACGATCAATCCCCCGGTACTTGTCATTATACTACACTACATCGATCAGGTACACTGCCTGGTGGGGGTTGTAAGCTTCTCGAGATCCCTCGAGAGGTAAAGCCTGGTGCAATTCCCATGCATCACATAACACCGTTCGGGCCATCATAATTCAGAGGTCATGTAATAATCGTTTGAGGAGCCAGGGCACTTTAAGTCGTAAACCCAGCAAACTCGTCAAAACGAAATATCCACATGATACCCATCACATGAAGCTCCCTAGTATTGTGTTATGTTTCTAACTCAAAATAGGTTTTTATACTCCTCCCCAAACCCTCGTGGCTTCTCAAATGCCATTGTCTACCCAAACGAACACACCAATGAGGTCTTGCACGCGACCGATGTTTGGCTTGTCCAAAGTGTGTGCAAGTTTTGTGGGTTAGATGATGATGAACCGATCCAATACATTAAGGACTTCTTGAAAATAGTAGACACCCTCCATACGGATGGGGCTACTAGAGACACGTCCCGATTACGATTCTTCCCTTTCACCCTCTATGAAAAAGCCCAAGAGTGGTATGATAAACTTCCTTCTGAATCTATTTTCACATGGGAACAACTCATATCCAAGTTCTATGAGAAGTTCTTTCCACCTGGGAAAACTTCAGCGTTTAGAGATAGGATCCTCCGTTTCCGAAAAGGGAAGGACGAACCCTTCCATAAATCGTGGATTAGATTCAAGGATTTAATAAGACAAGTTCCCCATCATGGCATCGAACTTTGGCTTTTGGTCCAAATCTTCTACGACAATATCTCCTCAAATGATCGAAACGGAATCAACAATTCTAGAAAAGGGAGATTAGCCAATCTTAGTGCCGAAGAAGGATGGGATAGGATTGAAGAATATGCTCAAGACCAGGATGACACTTGGGATGAACCTGAGTCGACTGTCAGCATGCCTGAAATCACTTCAACATCTTCAGATCGGTTAAGAAAAATTCACAAAAGAATGCAATACCTAGCTGGGTTGCAGTTACCTAAACAACTTTCAAATCCTTACTTGATCTGCGATTACTGTGGGGGCCCGCATGAGGTAGAGGAATGCGGAGGAGAAACCACGACTGAACATGCATGCTTGTCAGGAGGTGACATCTATGCTTATCCCTCCCTTTTGCCTTTTTACCAAAATGACGATTACACCCTCTGGGGAAATCTGGTAAAAAGAAAAGAAGGAGAGGAAGGTCCTGAATTCAAAATCAGGAGCACTTTTGAAGATGACCTTGCTCACTTCACTCAAGAAAAAGGCTTACAATTAGAAGGTATTAATGAACTTGTTGATGAGCAGCAAAATGACATTGGAGAATGGTTCAACAAGCTTAACTCCGCCCTCGATAACCTTGAAATGCCATCAGTAAGCCAAAAAGACCCCATGCTCGCGATAACCACTCGAGCTGGAACAACAACCAAGGACCCCCCCCCCCCCCTTACCTGAGCTCGCCCCCCATCACTCCCAATCCAAACAAGCCTCGCGAAGAGGAGGATGATGTGGGCAGCGAGGCTCCCAACCAACCTCCCTTGGCGACCCCTTCCCCATCAACCCCACTTAACCAACTTGTGAGAATCCCATTCCCATCCCGATTAAAAAACCAGAAAACTGAGAATGATAATAAAAGATTCCTGTCATATCTAAAAGACTCAGTAGTCACCATACCCCTCCTTGATGCTTGTTATCACATGCCGAAGTATAGCGCATACTTTAAAAAATTACTCGCTAACCGAAAGAAACTCGAGGGTCTTGTGACCCTGGGAGAAGAATGTTCGGTGGTGACCCATCGAGGGCTAGCAAAAAAGGTAGACGATCCAGGTAGCTTCACCTTGCATTGCTCCATAGGATCTCTATCAATAAAGAATGCTCTTGCCGATTTGGGGGCAAGTATCAATCTCATGCCTCACTCTATGTTCCTTAAACTAGGATACTCTGGATTAAAGCCTACCCGTATGAACATCCAACTAGCCGATAGGTCAGTCAAATACCCCTTAGGGATATGCGAGAATGTGCTAGTCAAAGTTGGGAAATTCAAATTCCCGGTCGACTTCGTAATCTTAGAGATGGAGGAGGATGACTTGGTACCCATCATCTTAGGGAGACCATTTCTTGCTACCGCTCGTGCAGTCATTGATGTTCATGATGGCAAGTTAACCTTACGAGTAGGAACCGATAGCATAACATTCGACATTAAGGATACTATGGATCTCTCTCGCGAAGCAGCTAACCGGCTCTATTTCATTGGAGAGGTCGATGAACTCACTGATGTCATTGATAGCTGTGTTGATGAACAAATCGAGGAAGGCAGGTTACGGGATGAGAGTTTTCTCCCTTTGTTAGAGGTGGGAAAGATGGAGGATGTTGGTGCAGTCTCCTTCTACCCTAAACAAGAGGCCACGGAGCATCTCGAACTCCGAAAACCCGAAAACAAGCTTAAGCCTTCTATTATAGAACCCCCTGAGCTAGATCTTAAGGAACTTCCTAACCATTTAGAGTATGCCTTCCTTCAAGGAGAGGACCAACTGCCGGTAATCATAAACTCTTCCCTCGGAAATGAACAAAAAGGTAAACTCTTAGAGGTCCTAAAGAAATATAAGGGAGTGCGTGCATGGAGTGTAGCCGACATTAAGGGGATTGACTCAACTTTTTGCACGCATAAGATTCTCATGGAAGAAGATTATAAACCTACCGTGCAACCCCAGAGGCGGGTGAACCCCAACATTAAGGAAGTGGTAAAGAAGGAAGTCATCAAACTTCTGGATGCAGGATTAATCTACCCGATCTCGGATAGCCCGTGGGTTAGTCCTGTACAGGTTGTACTGATGCGTGGGAATCGCACCTTGCTTTACCTCTCGAGGGATCTCGAGAAGCTTACAACCCCCACCAGGCAGTGTACCTGATCGTTGTAGTATAGTATAGTGACAAGTACCGGGGGATTGATCGTTCAGCTTAGGAATAGTGTCGCTAGGATTAGAAAACCTAATTAATAGTTCTAGAGGTGAGGGATGATTATTTTTGTATTTTTATATTTTTATGAAAGCAAGTAAAATCTCGGGTTTTGGAAGAGTGGGCGGAATTAGTTGCTATTCAACTAACCCAAAGCTATTATATAATTAAAATAAAATAATGAAAATGAAATTAAACTAAATTATACTAAGGTTGTGAGCAGTAATTGGAGAAATTGTGTTTACTTAGACTTCACTACTCCCTAGATATCTTTTACATGTTAATTACTTGTTACACTTGTATGGATGACGGATTGTATTCCTTAATACCATTCGGGGGGTGGCATACATAACTCCCCAACTCTATGAGCTCTTATCTCCTCCTACACCATGACCCAGCACAACTATAGGGATTGTAAACAGTGGCTCATGCATTAAATACAACCAATAAAGACCTAGTACGCCTCGGTTCATGTTTCTTAAGACGTTCAAGCATGTTACCATTTGGAGATCTGCCAGTTTTCTTAAGCCTAACATATAAATCATTCACCCAAAACAAGAATAGACAAGTAATCAACACATAATCAATATCTAGGTTTCATTAGATCTAAGCAAACACAAAAGAGATCTAACCTAGCATAGTAGAATTGAGACAAGAACAAGATATAAACAACCAACACATAGACATATTGATTGAATTGAAAGTACACTTATCTCAATTACAATACAAGGTCTCAAGGGTTTGGAACCCTTGAAAAACCTGTAAAAGAGGCACCAAAATCGTCTTTAGGGTTTCACCACAACTTCTCCTCTTTTATGAAAAAAAACTAGAAAACTATATATAGGAAAAACAGGCTGACGGCGTCAAGAGTTACTTGTGACGCCGTCACCTCGCCGCCATATACTTCCTCGGACGGCCTTGATCCACTTATGACGGCCTATGTGACGCCGTCACCACCCACGGTATTTTATTCTTGCCACTTTGACGCCGTCATGATGCCTTCTGACGCCGTCACCACCTACGGTGTTTAATTCCTCATGTCTGACGCCATCAAGATGGTGGTCTTGACGCCGTCACCTTGTATCTTCAGCATGGAAATTTGGTACTTTGCCATTTTCTTCACCTTTATGCTCCAAAAACGTCCAAAATGGCTTCTTTTCCAGAATTCACTCTCCAAACACCTAAAATCACAAAAGGAACGATTTAGGGCAATATTTGATCAAATAAAGTTGGATTCGGGCTTAAATGACCCCCTAAAAACGGATCATTTTTCGCCTCATCATATACCCTTACACTTGAGATTTGCTTGTCCTCAAGCAAATGAGCTTTTATTCTACTCAAAAGACAAGTTAGGGGTCATTTAACACTAATATAAAAGTAATTACAACAAATAATCGTTCCACTAAAGACCAATAGACAAGCACGGAGGTCATACACAAGCACCTCACAAATAGTGTTTAGATACTCGCATCTCTCGGGTGTAATAAAGTAATATAACATTATGGAAATGGAAGATATCTCTCACTACCTGTCATAGCAAAATAGATTACCATAGGCTTGGGAAAGGATCAAACCTCCACCACATGGCGTAAGCACCTAGGATAAACTATCAAAGAGGTCTTTTAAAGGGTTATAACGTTAGGTGTAGGGATATGAATTACACGGTTTTGTTGGATAAAGGAAGTTTTACTGGTGGCGAGTTAACAATCTTGGTTAATTACATGTACAAGATGGCGTTGCTAAGCCAAGACTAGACTCGACTTAAGCTAATAAATGAAAAATAACAAAAACATAAAATGAACATAGAATGAAAACGGGATGGTAGTCGGTACGGTTTTTTTTTTTTTTTTTTTTTTTTTTTTTTTTTTTTTTTTTTTTGCATACACTCTTACCCTACCATCCAAAATAATACATCATAGGGGATGAGAATTCCCCTTACACTTGAATCTTTACATACTATACATTTAACTATTCTAATGACTCGAATTAAGAAAATCAAAACACTTGGAGCACTTTTAAGATTAACGTACATATGGGGGTAATAATATTATGTTCTTCCCCATTACTCCATAAAATAAGTACTTACCCATGAGTCTCAATCGTCCCAAAACAATATGTACAAGGATATGACTCGACTTAGCAACCATGTAATCAATTAGAAAGTTAACTTAGGGTTTAACAAATAACAATAATGCACTAAAAATGAGCGCATACATGGAAGGCTAAGGCGATTTGGTTGTACATTTAAGTGGGGTGTAACAAATTCTTCCTTTAAGTAAGATGCTTAAAGTTAAAAACGAAAAGATAGGCTCGGAGGGGTGTACTAGGGGTATCGTGTACTAAAAATGAGTACAACGCAAAGGGTGTGGGAAAAATTAGTTGACTTAACTAGCCAAGTAATATGACTTAAATGGTCAAGTAATTATAATACGGGTTTAACACAAGGGTGATCCTAATGCCTCTTATCATGTAGTAAATCCTACCACACGAATGTAGTCTCACTAGCGGTCTCGGGATGCATCACTAACGCAAGTTCTAGAATCTAAATGCTACCGGTACACTCATAAGCACCAATAATAAATGCTTTTCCTATCAAAACTAAAGGCGAACCTCACATTTTTGGGTGGAAAATTTTTCTGAATATACGGTTATGTGCTAGTCATACAACCTCCTATCCATGAGACGCTTGCTATGGCTAAAGTTTCACTCCTAAATGTTGTAAAAAATTTTAAATTTGGCGCTAAAATTACACTAACAAGTATTTCTCATAGTTTTATTACACATCTACTATCAAACAAAACAAACTCAAGCGAAAGTGCATATGTAAGGTATCATCTTTTTACCCTCCCCTTACACTTAAGATGAACATTGTCCCCAATGTTCAAGTAAAGAATGTAAAAGTTAAGAAGTAAAGAGAATGGAATCAAATACTCCCCTGATTCGCTCGGTATGGATTATAGGTTGGCCAGGTTAAATCTTCCTCCAAGAAAATGAACAATCAAAGCTTCCCTTCCAGAATATAAATCATCTTCTTGTCATAAATAACCTGTAAATCCTGAAAAAAGTAGACAAGGCAACCTCACGTAAAATCGGCGGCATCCTATATAAGTTACTAAATCCTAGAAAACAAAGTAAGATATAATGCTTGTGGAATGAAGTTTGCAGATTTCCTGGAGATTATAAAACTTAATAATTCACAAAAACCATAAGACTCCGTTAGAAAAACAAAACCGGTAAAATTTCCAGATTTTAACTCCTGACGCCGTCAAGAGCAATACCCTGACGCCGTCAGAATGGACCTGCAGAAATTCTTATGTTAAGTTTCCGGAAAATTTCTGGAAAAACTTTGTCCTACTTCCTGGAAAATCCTGCAAAACTTCATTATGACTCAATACAAGCATTTGACTATAACAAGTACTAATATACATGTTCATTAAATATTGTGGAGAATCATGATCGGTTTGTTTCTTAAAAACATATTTGGGGTTTCCCCTTACACTTATCTTTCGCAAAAATACCTTTAGGTTGGAGTTAAGACTAGGCCAAACAACATAATAAAGTATTTCCACATTTTAGTTGAGAAACATGATCACCCAACAATAAAAACAAAGTATGCATACGGAAGCAAATAACAATCAAACAAATAAAATCACACAAAACATGGGTTGCCTCCCAAGAAGCGCTTTTCTTTATTTACGAGTCTTGTAGCTAGACTCAAAGTCATGGGTTACTACGTGATCTCATCATTGGTTCCACTCTCTAGGTCGTCTTCTAAACCAGTTTTGTATTCCGGACCTAGTTGCAAGCATTCTTTGTAGAAACCAAGCATCCTATTTCTAACATACTCTACTCCTCTACGTCTATCCTCCTCATTCCTATAATAAGCCGCTTGCTTATGTTCCTTTTCGAAATTAGAGAGAAGGCGGTATTGTTCGATCTTGTAGGGCATTTGATAAGCGACCTCATCATTATCTTTCTTGAACCTAACTATCCCTAAAGTCGGATCATAACTCATCCTAGTGGCTTCAACAAAAGGCTTCCCGAATATAATTTGGCTTAGGCAAGCATCTATCACGGGACGAGTGTCTTCCACTATCATAAAATCAATCTCATAGGTGAGATTCCCTATAATCACATGTATTCCCTTAACCCTTCCTGCAAAATTACTTATCCAATTTTTACCGGGCATCATCCTAAAATTGAGTTGCTTCTTCATCACCCAATTGTAATAGGTCCTAGTCATGATGTTTACGGGGGATCTAAGGTCGATGTAAGCTTTCCATATATGCATGTGCCCGATATTGCAGGGGATGTTAATGTTAGAGGGGTCTCCCATTTTGATAAGGGGGTCGCCAAAGATATATGTTCTCTCGGGGCTATCGAATAAATCCTTATGGTATTCCCGTTCCTCCTCGGTTGGCAACTTATCGAAGTATTTCTCTATAGGTTCTATCTCCTCCAATTTCTCATCCTTTTTAACCTCAACTTCCCTACTCTCATCCTCACTATTGGCTTCTACCTTAGCTTCATCCTTGTCACTCTCCTCTATCTCTCTATCTATCGGCTTAATGGTGACAACATTGACAAAGTGGACATGTTTGGATGATGAGGGGTCCTTAATTTGAATTCCACTATTGGTGTCCCTAGTGTCCTTCCTAGGTGTGGCTAATGTTTGGTTGTTGAGGGCTTTCAACAAGTTGTCGATCTTGTTGGTCATCTCCGTTTGTTGTTGGTTGAATTCGTTTTCGAACCTAGCTATGCGGGCTTCTTGAGATGCCATAAATTTCGACATCAATCCTTCAAGATTGTTGGTACTACCATAGTTGTTAGAAGGATTGTTGTTGAAGGTACGGTTGGATGGTGGACCGTTTGATTGGTAACGATTAGGCGGATTGGAAGAATTGGGTTGATTTTGTTTCCACCTAAGGTTTGGGTGATTTTTCCATGAGGGGTTGTATGAATCACCGTATGTGTTTGGCTCGGGCTTGAAAGTGTACCACTTATCTCCCGCTTCGTCGGTACGCGTGGATGCGTAGTCCGCAAAAGCTGTTCCGGGGAGTTCCACACAATCACGAGTGTCATGGGGACCACTACATAATTCGCATGAAGAAGTGATTTTGTTCACTTGGCTTGGATGCTTCGGAGCTTCGTAAGATTTCATGAGAAACTTGACTTGGTCCTCAAGTTCCATGATCCTACGGTCGGGAGTGCTTGAATTATTCGAAGGCAAAGATATTGCCTTGACCGTTTTGTTCAAATCACGGGGATCATTCCAACTTTCGTTGTCATAGAGAGCAAGATCTTCTATGAGTTCCCATGATTGTTCTGCACTAAGATCACGTAGCTTACCACCGGCCGATTGGTCAATGGTTCGCCTCGTGGAGATGTCGATATGGTCATAGAAAATTTGGACTTGGAGCCAAAGATCTATGCCATGATGAGGGACTTTTTGGAGTAAGTCCTTGAAACGAGTCCATGCTTCATAAAGAGATTCATTTTGACATTGTTGGAACATCAAGATGTCATTCCTAAGTTTAGTAGTTCTCCCCGGTGGGAAAAATTGAGCAAGGAAACGAGTGGTGAGATCATCCCATGTGGTGATGGATCCCGCGGGTAAACGCTCAAGCCATTGACTAGCTTGATCCCGTAGAGAGAATTGGAATAGGCGTAAATGGGTAGTCTCTCTAGTTTCAACACCTAGGTCTATGGAATCTACGATTTTGAGGAAGTCCTTAAGGTGTTGGTTTGGATCTTCAGAACGAAGTCCATGGAATGCACATCCGCTTTGCACCAACCGGATGGTGTCGGAACGCAAGGGGGTCACATTGTCTCCGGTGAGCTCAATGGTATTTCGGTAGCCTTGGTGGCTAGGTCGGGAATACTCTCCTAAGGTTCGGGGCCTAAGGGGTTCTAATGGTGGGTTTTGTTGTGGTGGGATGATGGGTTCAAAGATGTTACCACCTTCCATGATGTCGGATGGTAAAGAGTTACGAACAAAGGCACGAAGAAAAAAGATAGACTAAAGAAGACCTAAAAATAAAAATAAAAATCTTACTAGAAAGGAATCTAGCAAGTAGACCTAATAAAAAGAAATCCTAACCTAGACAATAACTATTCCCCGGGCTGCGGCGCCAAAAACTTGATGCGTGGGAATCGCACCTTGCTTTACCTCTCGAGGGATCTCGAGAAGCTTACAACCCCCACCAGGCAGTATACCTGATCGTTGTAGTATAGTATAGTGACAAGTACCGGGGGATTGATCGTTCAGCTTAGGAATAGTGTCGCTAGGATTAGAAAACCTAATTAATAGTTCTAGAGGTGAAGGATGATTATTTTTGTATTTTTATATTTTTATGAAAGCAAGTAAAATCTCGGGTTTTGGAAGAGTGGGCGGAATTAGTTGCTATTCAACTAACCCAAAGCTATTATATAATTAAAATAAAAAAATGAAAATGAAATTAAACTAAATTATACTAAGGTTGTGAGCAGTAATTGGAGAAATTGTGTTTACTTAGACTTCACTACTCCCTAGATATCTTTTACATGTTAATTACTTGTTACACTTGTATGGATGACGGATTGTATTCCTTAATACCATTCGTGGGGTGGCATACATAACTCCCCAACTCTATGAGCTCTTATCTCCTCCTACACCATGACCCAGCACAACTATAGGGATTGTAAACAGTGGGTCATGCATTAAATACAACCAATAAAGACCTAGTACGCCTCGGTTCATGTTTCTTAAGACGTTCAAGCATGTTACCATTTGGAGATCTGCCAGTTTTCTTAAGCCTAACATATAAATCATTCACCCAAAACAAGAATAGACAAGTAATCAACACATAATCAATATCTAGGTTTCATTAGATCTAAGCAAACACAAAAGAGATCTAGCCTAGCATAGTAGAATTGAGACAAGAACAAGATATAAACAACCAACACATAGACATATTGATTGAATTGAAAGTACACTTATCTCAATTACAATACAAGGTCTCAAGGGTTTGGAACCCTTGAAAAACCTGTAAAAGAGGCACCAAAATCGTCTTTAGGGTTTCACCAAAACTTCTCCTCTTTTATGAAAAAAACTAGAAAACTATATATAGGAAAAACAGGCTGACGGCGTCAAGAGTTACTTGTGACGCCGTCACCTCGCCGCCATATACTTCCTCGGACGGCCTTGATCCACTTATGACGGCCTATGTGACGCCGTCACCACCCACGGTATTTTATTCTTGCCACTTTGACGCCGTCATGATGCCTTCTGACGCCGTCACCACCTACGGTGTTTAATTCCTCATGTCTGACGCCGTCAAGATGGTGGTCTTGACGCCGTCACCTTGTATCTCCAGCATGGAAATTTGGTACTTTGCCGTTTTCTTCACCTTTATGCTCCAAAAACGTCCAAAATGGCTTCTTTTCCAGAATTCACTCTCCAAACACCTAAAATCACAAAAGGAACGATTTAGGGCAATATTTGATCAAATAAAGTCGGATTCGGGCTTAAATGACCCCCTAAAAACGGATCATTTTTCGCCTCATCATGTACCTAAGAAGGGTGGAATGACTGTAGTTAAGAACGACAAGGGTGAGATGGTACCCCAAAGAACAGTTACTGGATGGCGGGTATGCATCGATTATAGAAAGCTCAACGATGCCACGAGGAAAGATCACTTTTCCCTACCATTCATTGACCAAATGTTAGAGAGATTATCTGGGCACGAGTACTATTGTTTCTTGGATGGATTCTCAGGATATTTTCAAATTCCCATAGCACCTGAGGACCAAGAAAAGACTACTTTTACTTGCCCTTATGGGACGTTCGCCTACAAAAGAATGCCTTTTGGGCTGTGTAATGCCCCCGCCACTTTTCAGCGATGCATGACCGCAATCTTTCACGAACTTATGGAAGACAGCATGGAAGTTTTCATGGATGACTTTTCGGTCTTCGTGAACTCCTTCGACCGCTATCTTGCTAATCTAGAAAAGATGCTTAAACGCTGCGAGGAAACCAACTTGGTGTTAAACTGGGAAAAGTGTCATTTCATGGTGAAAGAAGGGATTGTGTTAGGACATAAGATCTCTGGTAATGGGATAGAGGTGGACCAAGCTAAAGTTGAGGCTATATCAAAGCTACCATATCCCACAACGGTTAAAGCAATACGCAGCTTCTTGGGGTACGCCGGGTTTTACCGGAGATTCATCAAAGACTTCTCCAAAATAGCTCGGCCAATGACTCAATTGCTAATGAAGGATGCTCCTTTCAATTTCTCCCAAGAATGCAAGGATGCATTCGATCTCTTAAAAAGAGAGCTCACACAAGCTCCAATCATGATTACACCCAACTGGGAGTTACCGTTTGAAATCATGTGTGACGCTAGCGATTTCGCTGTCAGGGCTGTATTGGGCCAACGGCGTGACAAGCTATTCCAACCTATTTACTACGCTAGCAAAACCATGAATCCAGCTCAAGAAAATTACTCTACCACCGAAAAAGAGTTGTTAGCTGTGGTGTTCGCATTCGACAAATTCCGGCAATATCTTGTCCTTTCAAAGACAGTCGTTTTCACTGATCACTCGGCTCTTCGATATCTTTTTGCTAAGCAGGATGCTAAGCCACGATTAATTCGGTGGATCTTGTTGTTACAAGAATTTATAATCTCGAAGATGCGAGAAGGGAGGTTGAGGTGGTACGGTCATGTCAGGAGGAGGCCACAAACAGCGTCGGTAAGGAGAGTTGAAGCGCTGAGGGTCGACGGTTTGAGGAGGAGGGGAAGACCGAAGCTGAGGTGGGAAGATAGACTTAGGCTAGACATGAAGGAGCTTCTCTTGTCCGAGGACATGATCTCAGATAGGAATGCGTGGAGAGCTAGGATTAGATCTGGCGGGTACTCTCGGGCGGGTGTTTAGGAGGTCGTCTTTGCGTGGGTCCTTTTTCGTCTCTTTGTTGCCTTGCCCTTTGCCTTTTAGGTTTAGTTTGCCTTTGCTCCTTAGGTTTAGTTTACCTTTGCTCCTTAGGTTTAGTGGTTCCTTAGCTCTTCCCTTTTAGGTTTTAGTAGGCTTGTGGCGCCTCCCTTTACTTTGCCTCGGCTTTTGCCCCCTTTGCCTTGCCTGGTAGGTCTAGTTTGCCCTTGGCTCTTTAGGCTTAGTGGTTCCTTTGCTCTTCCCTTTTTGGTCTGTTGAAGGCTAGTGGCGTTTCTTTTCCCTTTGGTTTGCCTTAGCTTTTGCCCCATGCGTCTTCCCTGCTTTGTTTTTGTGCTTTTCTTTTTGGGTTTGTCTTTTTTGGTTCTGTATCCTTGCTTTGTTTGCCGCTTTGTGTCTTGCTCTTTGTTTTTATGTTTGGGTGCCCTGTTTTATTTGTTTGTCTTTTCCTGGATCCCTTGTTTGTTGGTTTCCTGCTTTCTACTTGGTTTGCATGGCTTTTCCCTTTCGTCTTTTTTTTTTTTTTTTTTTTTTTTTTTTCGGTGATCTATCACTCGCAATTGTGCACGTGTCGGAGGTCTCCCTGGAAGCAGTCTCTCTACTCCCGGGTTTCACCTGGGGTAGGGGTAGGATCTGTCTACATTTCTACCTCCCCCATACCTCGCTTCTGCGGGATTGGGTATGTTGTTGTTGTTGTTTGTTGTTACAAGAATTTGATGTTGAGATTCGTGATAAGAGGGCCGCAGAAAATCTGGCTGCAGATCATCTATCTCGTCTTGAAAACCCCTTGGATGAGCACGATAGAAGTGAGATTCAGGATTCATTTCCTGACGAACAACTCACGCCGATTTTGCCAACTATCTCGCAAGCAGACTCGTTCCAGAACACCTGACTAGGTACGAAAGAAAAAGGTTCTTTTCTCAGTTAAAATACTACTTCTGGGATGAACCATTTTTATTCCGAAGGTGTCCTGACCAAATAATAAGACGTTGTGTTTCGGAGAGTGAGGCAGTGAAGATTATGAGGGAATGTCACTCTGGTCCCTCTAGAGGGCATCATGGGATAAGCACCACCGCCCGAAAGATTTTCGACGCGGGATTCTATTGGCCCACAATTTTCCGTGATGTCAAAGAAATGGTACAGACATGCGATGCATGTCAACGGGCCGGGAACATATCACATAGGGATGAAGCGCCTCAGAATTTTATACAAGTATGTGAGGTCTTCGATGTCTGGGGAATTGACTTCATGGGACCCTTTCCATCTTTAGGGGGAACGAATACATTTTAGTTGCCATCGATTATGTTTCAAAATGGGTAGAGGCACAAGCCCTTAGGACCAACGATGCCAGGGTGGTTATTCATTTCCTGAAAAAGCTTTTCGCTAGATTCAGGATTCCTAAAGCCCTCATCAGCGATAGGGGGACCCACTTTTGCAATGCGCAAATGGAAAAGGTCATGAGGAGGTATGGGGTTTCCCATCAGTTTCCACCGCTTATCATCCACAAACCAATGGCCAGGTCGAAAATACAAACAGAGCTATTAAAAGAATACTAGAAAAAACGGTTAGTCAAAATAGAAAAGACTGGTCTTTTAAACTCGACGATGCCTTATGGGCATTCCGAACTGCCTACAAGACACCTATTGGAATGACCCCGTTTCGCATGGTGTATGGTAAGGCATGTCACTTGCCAGTGGAGTTAGAACATAAGGCTTATTGGGCGCTTAAGGCATGTAATTTAGACTATACAATTGCAGGAACCAATAGGTTCTTACAATTACACGAGCTTGATGAGCTTAGATTAGAAGCTTATGAGTCCTCCATTACATATAAAGAGAGGGCAAAAAGATGGCATGACCAAAGAATTAAGAAACCCAAGGAATTTTCAGAAGGGGACAAAGTCCTATTGTACAATTCTCGGTTAAGATTATTTCCAGGGAAACTCAAGTCTAGGTGGTATGGACCATTTACGGTGAAAAGTTCCTCTAAAACTGGAGCCGTTGTGTTACTAGACGATGAAGGTAGAGAATTCACTGTTAACATACAACGTGTGAAACATTATCAAGAAAATAATAATGAAATGATTAGTGAGGAGGATGTCACGTTTGATGATGAGGTCACGTAGTAACCCATGACCTTGAGTCTAGCTACAAGACTCGTAAATAAAGAAAAGCGCTTCTTGGGAGGCAACCCATGTTTTGTGTGATTTTTATTTTTGTTTGTTTGTTATTTCTTCCGTATGCATGCTTTATTTTTATTGTTGGTAGATCATGTTTCAAAAACTAAAATAGTGAAAATACTTTACTTTGTTGTTTGGCCTAGTCTTAACTTCACCCAAAGGTATTTTTGCAAAAGATAAGTGTAAGAGGAAACCCCAAATATGTTTTTAAGAAACAAACCGATTTTATGCAGATCACTTCTGACGGCGTCACGAGTTTACTCTTGACGGCGTCACGTGTAAAAATCTGGAAATTTTACCAGTTTTGTTTTTCTAACGGAGTCTTAAAGTTTTTGTTGAATTATTAGTTTTATAATCTCCAGGAAATCTGCAAACATCATTCCACAAGAATTATATCTTATTTTGTTTTCTAGGATTTATTAGCATATGTAGATTGCCGCCGATTTTATGCGAGGTTGCCTTGTCTGTTTTCTCAGGTTTTACAGGTTATGTATGACAAGAAGGTGATTTATATTCTGGAAGGGAAGCTTTGATTATTCATTTTCTTGGAGGAAGATCTAACCTGGCCACCTTATTATCCATACCGAGCGAATCAGGGGAGTATTTGATTTCATTCTTTTTACTCATTTCACTTTTACATTCTTTACTTGAACATTGGAGACAATGTTCATCCTAAGTATAAGGGGAGGGTAAAATGATGATACCTTACAGATACACTTTCGCTTGAGTTTGTTTGTTTGATGGTAGATGTGTAATAAAACTATGAGAAATACTTGTTAGTGTAATTTTAGCGCCAAATTTAAAAATTTTTACAACAATTAGGAGTGAAACTTTAGCTATAGCAAGCGTCTCATGGATAGGAGATTGTATGACTAGCACATAACCGTACTATTCAGAAAAATTTTCCACCCAAATATGTGAGGTTCGCCTTTAGATTTGATAGGAAAAGTGATTGGCTCCAAACGGTCAACCTAAACTGATCAGGTGATGGTCAACAAGGTCAAACTGCCTAGAGTCAATGCTCCGCAGAATATAGTGGTTTCCCCGGGTCGTTATGTCCCGACGAGGTGTGGATTGTAATCAAAACGGTTTCGTGATCGGGTGAATCTGGACAGGAAAAGAGTTTATAAGTGAGTTGTGATGATTACACTACTGGAATATAAGAGAAATAGCTTAAACAAGCTATATGAATAAGACTGTGAATTTAGAAAAACCAGAAACGATTAAAACCTAAAAACGCGCACGTTACGTTTAAATAAAACGTAAATGTACGAAATAAAAAGTGAAAACTGAAATCTGAAAACACCCAGGGGGTGAAAATGACTTTTTTACAAACTAAAATGTAAAAGAAAATTTTTAGAAAAAGAAAATAAATTTTAACACTAATTAATTATTTAATATTAATTAATTACTAATTATTACTAATTATTAATATTTAAAACACTTAAATACAATATAATATTATTTAAACACTAGAAAAATACAAATAAAATTTCTAAAATTATAAAATAACTAAAAATAAGTTTTAAAACTAAAAATATGTATTTTTGTCTTTTTGTGATTTTTATATTAATTAATTACTAATTAAATACTAATTACCTAATTAAACTATTTTAAATTAAGAAAAATAGAAAATGAACAGTAAAAATTATAAGAAAATTTCTAAAATTATTTTATAACATATAAAAGATATTAAAAATATAAAAACTAGGTTTCACTTAATAAAAACTAATTATGCTATTTAAAACGAATTATTAATTAATAATTAATAAAACTAAGATTAATTCTAAGAAATACTAAATGATACAATAAAAATCTGAGAAAATTACTATAAATACTTTAATATAAGAGGAATTTAAGAAAAATATAAAATAGCTAAGTAATCAATAAAAATTTAAAAATGAAAATTAAATAGAAACTATCACTTACAAATAAATTGATTTTTCTTGATTATTCTTTTACCAACCTATTTTATAACTAAAAACAAAAACTTTTTGTGAAAACAAACTTTTTATAAACTAAAAATAAGCACTTTGAATGCTTATTGGATCAATAGTTGACTTCTGTTGACCAACAAGCCAAATAAGCTAAAACTAGCTTAAATGGGACCCACTTTGGTTAATCCTGGTTCCAACAAGTTAGATGAACATGTAAAAGCTGGAAAAATCCCAAAGTGACCACAGAATAAGCATTTAACACAAAATAAGCACTTTATAACTTATTTGGAATCTGAAAAGTGGGACAGAGTTTTGTGACTAGTTCAGGTGGGACTCAGGGGGTATGAGGTCAAACCATGGGTCAAACCTAAGAGTGTGGTAGGAGGGGAGTGGAAAGGAACAAGGTTTATGGGCTGTGGACCAATGAGATGGCCAGAAAACCACCACCAAGTGGTGGTGGTGGGCTGTTGTATGCTGATGCAGGGGAGTGATGCCCCCTGCAAGTGTTTTTTAGGCTAAGTGGGGCCCAGGGTAAAATTCTTAAAAATCCAAGGATGATGAAAACATAAAATTGAGCTGTTAGACAACTAATACAAACAAGTTTCACTCCATGAAACAAACACAAAAATCAAATAAAATCTTTGAACTTTAGGAAAAATCTGAAACTATGCAAGTTGACTTTTTGCAAAAACTTGATATCTTGACTTTTTTCAACTTTGGATGGATTCTAATGGTTAAGAAACATGTAATAAGTGATTATGCACCTGTTGTAAGCTAGAGATATAAGATACAAGCTAATTTGAAGGCTTATGGTTCTCAACTGCTCAACAGTTGACAGATGAGAAGGGTTTTGTGATGATTTTGACTTTGGCCTAAAGACTACTAGTTTTGATGCTTGTATTACCCTACTAGAAACTAATGTGATGTTTATATGTAAGACTTGGCCATCAAAGACCACAAATGCACAAGGTAATCCCCTGTGCCAAACACCCCTTTAAACTAGTATTGAACTACAATTTGCAAAGTTAAAACTACAACATCCAAATTTTAAGCCTGAAACTAATCACTAAGACAAAATAGGAGCTAAATATACAAAAATGACATTGGTAACACAACAAGAACAAGCAGAAGCATCCTAAACTAATTTGAGACAGTTAATATACACTTAAGAGCTCAGACACATACAAGCTAACAAATGGTACTCAATTAACCTTGAACAACCAGAATAAGCACAGATAAGACATTAAACAAGCAAATGAGCACATGCTACAGTAGATAATCAAAATTGAGAGAATGGCTTACAAGTGGTTCCAAACACAGAACATGAACCAAAATCACAACTCACAACCTAATGCCTTCCTTAAGGCTACTAAACCAACTCCATACCAATTTAGCTTTGAACCTTGCTTCAGTCACCTTTCAACCTGAATTTTTTATTTTTCTTTTATTTTCCTCTATTTTTTAGTATTTTTTTGTTTTTCATGCTAAAACTAATTTCAAGGATTTCAAAGCTTATGAAAACTTGTTAAGAACTTTAAGTGAGCTTGTAGGACTATTAAACAATCACTTCATCAGTTATCAAGTGAACTTGAAATTTTTAGTAAAATGGCATAACACTGAGTTTGCTAAAATAAACAGAAATTGATCTTAAATTAAGTGGAAATTACATAAATGAAACTGAGTACAAACCCTTTAAACTAATTTTAATAACTAAAAGCTTACATTTCATAAAATCGACCTAAAAAACTATACTAAGAGAAATTCTACTCTAACTACTTGCTTTTCTTCTCTGTTAGGAATACGTTTATTCCACTGAAGACTCGGTCACCCCAAGTATTGTAATAGCATAGTGTAGCTCGTAGTATTCATTAGTTTAGAGTAGTATTTGTGGAGTCGGGTCGGGTCTTACCTACTGTCAGCCCGGTCCACAGCCCGTTTGATAGGGCGGTAAGCTTGTAACTATAAATACCCTCTCCCACCCAAGGGAGAGGGTTGGACCTCATTTTGCAATTCAACCTTTTGTTTATTTTCTCTCTAGGTTCCATCCTCCTTTCTCTCACTAACTTTCTCTCACTAAAATCCCTTTCTTTCTTCTTCTTTAATTCTAACCAAACATATTATTACTTACTTGTTATAAGAATCAATCTTCTACAGTTGGTATCAAGAGCCATGGTTAGGTTCGATTGATAAGATTGGTTATTGTTGTTTTTTTGTTTTGGTTCGAATATTAGCTAGAATCACCAAGTTCGAATTTTGTTTGTGGGTAGACATGCTTTATGGTTGTACTTCCATGTTTAGGAGTGTTAGATTAAATTAGTTTGGTGCTTGGATAGGCTATTTCTTGTGTTTATTGGAAGATTTGGTGATTTTCGTGGGTTTTTAGTGCCTTGTTCTTCATAGCGAGTTGTTATTTGGCTTATTGTTCTTCATGGCGATTTGAGTCCCTGCCTAGCTCTCTTTTTGGCGAGTTGTCATTTTAATGGTCAAGTACTGATAGTGATTTGCCAAGTTTTCTAGTTGGCGTTTTGATTTATTTACAAATCGGGTAAAAGACAAAAAAAAAAGAAAAGTGACAGCTTTTGTCCTTTTCATGGTAGCGATTTGTCCAGTTTATCAAAGTAGCGAGTTGAGTGGTGCAATTAGTGATCAACGATTTTCTTTTATAACTTGGTGTAGCAATTTGCCTAACTGATAACTAAAATCAACCATTAAGAACAAGATCTCAGGTTTATACAACCCATCATCGATTTACATCAACGCTGTACATCTGCTTAATATTCGTATAGCACAAGAAAAGTTCAAAACAAGTTTCCTTCTCCTACTCACACCTTATATCACTCATCAACTACAACGACAACAAATAGAACATGAATTGAACGAAAAAAAAGAGGATCTCTGTCCTTGTTCACTTTGTATCAACCTTTAAATATTTTCGAGTGTGAACGACAAACTTCATCATCGATCCTAACTGATTAATATTCGAAGATAAAAGGAAAGAAACAATAACAACACCGTCATCATATCTTCCTTATTTTGTTGAGATATAAGAAAAACGTTTCAAAACCAATACAGCTTTCCTTCGAATCTGTTTGATGACAAATACGTCTGGTAATTTCCGAATCCTAAAGTAAGCACAAAACCAAAGGTTTCATGCCCTCTTTCATTCGGTTTGAACAAAAACAAATACAAGAAACAATAGTAAACCTACCATGTTCGATTTGTGTTTCGGATCAGTAAGAAAATCAAACGAGAGGTTGAATGGTTGTTCGGATTAGACAAAGAACGAGTGCTCGAGATTCATCATCACAGGGACGACATTTTTTGTTGTCTGGTTGAGAGATTTTTTGTGACTGCGTTTATTTTGGTGAAGAGTGATTAGGGTTAGATTAAGAGGGCGATTAGTAGTGATCTTATATAATCCGTGAAGTTAGGGTTGTAGTCATTAGTCTTAAGGATTTGGACCGGAAGTAATTGTTTGGGCTACTGTTGGACTCAAGCTATTCTACCATCAAATGTTAGGCTTGAACCAGTTCTTTTTGGGCTTCGGGTTAAGTTGGATCATCTTGGACACTTACTAATACAAGGGACGATTTCTTCACTTCTATTCTGTTGGGAGTTTATTTTTGTCCAAATTTTGTTAGTAGTATATTTAGTTGGACTTAAATCCTGTGAAAATTTTCTGGATATATTGTGGAAAACGGTTTCATTTGAGCTTCAAGAATCTGAGATTATGAATTGTTTTGGGTTGAGGTATTGTCGGGCTTATTTGATATCACTACGGGATTTATTCGGATTTCAAAACACGTACATTGTTTGAAATTCACTGTGACTTGTCTTATTCACCACTCAAACTCACTTCAACATAACCAAATCAATTCTTCGATGTCTCACGGTTTATTCTTGATTTTGTAAAATCCCGCGATTTCTCGGTTTAAATCATAGAATTGTAAAATCCCGTGCATGCTCATATCATGTCTCATACTTCAGACTCTGTCAGATCTGAGAGAGAACTTCATCAGTCACAAATTTTGCCCGATAATGCAAAGGAAAGTTGCAGTGAATGTTTTCGACTTCTTCACTCACATCTCAAGGATCTCTTTGAACGACCTGGATACTTAACAGGATACAAACATGCATTCGCGTATGAACGTGCTTTCACATCACTCTTTGGTCAAGATGTTCAGACCTTCACTGTCAAAATGACTCAGTATTTAGACCAACTTGAACAACAACTTGACAAAGGAAATTTTTCTGAATAAAGTTCCATGGCTGCCTTTTGTGTGATTAGCAACCAACTCCAAGTGTTCATTGATTCACAATACACTGAGAATCAAATGATTAATAAGTATTTTACTAATTACACTGGAATTGAAGTTAATGCGTTTAGACAAACACTACTCCAATGCATGGGTAATGTGAAGAGGTTCATTTAGGAAAGAGCACAGCACAAACTTATGTATGACGACATGGTAAAGGCATCTCGGGTGCAATCATGTGATGGTATTGGAAATTTGGGTAAAGCATCGGATGTTGGATCTGTTGTCACGATATGCAAAGGATCAGAGACTGATACGCTTGACACCTCTTGCAGTTCATTGACTCTTGTTACACATGACATGGATGCAGACTTCATATCAGTAAAAGAACAAGTATCTTGTACTGAGGTACCCCTTACTAATCAATGTAATGTGCTTCTCAATGATCAACATCATACTGATCAAATTAAACCCACTTATGACACATACTTGTTGGAAAAGATTTATAGCAATATCATTTTTGATTCAACAAATATGAATCATAA
Organism: Artemisia argyi; assembly: GCA_030686995.1. Classification (NCBI taxonomy): domain Eukaryota; kingdom Viridiplantae; phylum Streptophyta; class Magnoliopsida; order Asterales; family Asteraceae; genus Artemisia; species Artemisia argyi. Next base: position 171,218,187 of record CM060705.1, on the reverse strand, counting down.
AGAGGGAGAAAGTGATCAGTATGCTGAATATGCTGATGTGTCAAGTTCTTTGTTTACGGCTTAGATGGTTAAATCAAATGACATGGTTGATAAAGAAGTTTTTAATAAACTTTCAAACAGATTTTCACAACTTGAAAAACATTGCATTTCACTTGAAATCGCAATGCAACAACAGAAAGAAAGTTTTCAAACTAACCAACCATGTAAAAATCCGGAACTTCCTGATTTCCGTGAATTCTTTATGATTAATGATTTAAAAGCCCAGCTAGAAGCCAAAAACTTGACAATCACCAACTTGAAGAAACATATCTCTGCTATGAATGTGAAATGTAGTTTAGTCGGATCTAACAAGGACATTGATGCAACCAAGTCAAGAATTAGTGAACTGTCAACCTATGTGGCTGAATTACGTAAGGAAAATGAGGCTTTGAAAGTTCAGTGTAAAGACCTATGTGACTCAATCAAAGTAACAAAAACTAAGACTGTAGAGCAGACAACTTCTTTGATTGCTAAAAATGATGAACTCAAAGCTCAACTTCAGGAAAAGGGTTTTGCAATTGTGGCATTAAGAAATGATTTAAGAAAATTAACAGGAAACTGTGTGAACACTAAGTTTGCAAAAATATCAATCTTGGGAAAACCACTTTCACAACCTCTTAGGAAACAAAGTGTTGTTAGGCAACCGACTGCGTTTAGATCTGAACGACTAAAATTTTCAATATTGCGGTTTGCCTCCCAAGTTGATCCAAAACAAGTTTTGACAAAACCAGTCACTTCACATAATTTGCCTAAGAAAAATGCCTCTAGGTCTGTTAAAGGTCAACAAGTAGCTACACCTACACCTGACTCTTCCGGGTTAAGTTCGAAAACTGTGTCAATACCGAGCGTTAAAACTCAAATCTCTTATGAAATAACTGACTTGTACAAGAACTTTAATCTTGAAAAAGCTAGGAATGGGGCTCTACTTCAAAAGGATGGAATCTTAGGTTCACGACCTCATAGGATCCCTTCTAGCCTATTGCAGAACTTGGCCAGTTGCAGCAAACCAAAATCTGTGAGCACTCAACAAACATTTAGGATTTGTCTAGTGTCCAAGAGTAGTTGCACATCGATTAAAGCGATTCCCGCTGCAAATCACTCTAAGAAACCTAGACCTTGTTCAGAATCCAAAAACCTTGTTTGTTCAACTTGTCTGAAATGTGTTGTTAAGGCAAATCATGACAAGTGTGCTACAAAATTCCTGAAGGATGTGAATACTTGTGATAAGATTCTACCATCTAAGACTAGAAACTACAACAAGCCCATAGAATCAAAGAGTCATACTCAGAAACCTGGCAGGCATATTGATTTAGGACAAAGGTTTTCACTTAACAAGACTCCCACTTTACATGAGAAACCAAACACTCCCAGAACTTGCCTTAGGTGGATACCGACGGGTAGAATTTTTAAGATTGTTGGTCTTAGATGGATACCTATGAGAACGATGTTCACTGATTGCAAAGCCAAGGTTGACAGTAGAACCCCAAATGATATATATGCTGATATCACTAACCCATATAAATGCAAACAAACTCCCAATGTCAGTGCAGGTAGTCTTTACTTAAGTGCAGGTACATCGCTCAATACGATTAAGGAAAGGCTCAGAGTTTGGTTGCCGAAAAGAGTGATATCTCATCAATCAGGGGTTAAAGAAGCTCAACTTTGAGGCATATGATATATGACGTCTGAATGCTTCGGTTCAGACCTCGTTCTTCAACGACTATGACGTTTGAACAACTCAGTTCAAGCCTCGGTCCTCAATGTCAACATTATGACGTCTGAACACATCAGTTCAGGCCTCGTGCTTCAGCGACTATGACGTCTGAACACATCAGTTCAGGCCTCGTGCTTCAGCGATTATGACGTCTGAATAAATCAGTTCAGGCCTCGTTCTTCAAAAGGCTATGACGTTTGAACACCTCAGTTCAAGCCTCGGTCCTTAATGTCATCATTATGGCGTCTGCTGACAACACATCAGGCCCCGTTCATCAAAGAAAAGAAAGGTGTACGATTCAGTGCGCCTTATCTTCGAAAGAAGAGAAATCTTCTTGTTTTTGACCGTTCTCATTCACTTGCTCAATCAAAAATGGCAACCTCGTTTGCAATTTTTGATGGGGAGAAGAGTGAATGAACTACATGATTAATTGTACTCTTATTCACATGCTCAATCAAAAATGGCAAACTTCGTATGCAATTTTTGAGGGGGAGAAGTGTGAATAAACTACATGATTGATTGTATTCTTATTCACTTGCTCTCAATCAAAAATGGTAAACCTCGTATGCAATTTTTGAGGGGGAGAAGAGTGAATAAACTGCGTGTTGATTGATGTTTGAAGAATGGTCATATGACTCTCCTCCAACACCTAATGTTCTACTTACTAAGGATGACTGGGATTTATGTCTGATGATTACTTCCAAGCTTCAACGAATGATGATTGATCAAGATGCACCTTCTAGAAGTATTACGAATGATGATTGATCACTTGCTCAAGTAATCCAATCTCTAGTTATTCCTCAAGGTGTTGATGATGACTATCATGATTGTGAGGATGCACACATGAATTCTACTTCAGTTTCTAATTTGGTATGCTGGGTTTACTTCATCAGTGGTCACTTCAAATAGCCTACATAAGAGGTGGTAAAGATAGTCAGAGAGAGTCTTTTTGTAGCAGTTGATTCTCACCAGATCCATTTAAGCAAAATTTTGTTCTCCTCACAAGATTTCTAGTACGTGTTCATTGAATGTGTTGCTGATTCTGAGGTATCAAAACCAGCAAGGGGGAAGGAGACATGCATCTGAATGCATTAAGAGTACACGTGATGAACTTAATACTTCTTCTTTATTGAAGTTATCCCGGGAAGACAAATGTCATAACCGTAGAGAATATCAGTGTATTAACTTGTGGCGTTTGGTGTATCATTCCAACTATGTGGGGGAAGTGTTCTTCTGATACTTGTGATATGTATTACTTCAGCTTTCAATAGGAAGAATTATGAGAAGAACAATTGGAGTGTGAGATGATATTGCTTATCGACATCTTCATATGAGTTGATATGATTTATCGCAAAGTGCTTCTGGTTAATGCTTCATGTACACAATGGTATGATGATTCCGATGAGATCGTAACCATCAGGGGAGAGATTTGTGTACATCAAGGAAGCGCAACAGGTTCACGTGATCGGGCTTAATCACATATTCCGGAGATGATATCCGCAGAGATGATCAGTGCTTCAACCTGTTACTTTGGTGTCATCGTTCTCTTCTTGTGTTGGATACATGCGTACAATATGGAGTGAGTTGGTATATGCAAGATAACTGGAAAGCAATCGGTAAAATGAATATGTCGATATATTATTCCCATGAATAAACGACTGCTCCAAACCAAAAAGTAATGTGTACATTGGGGACGTACAACAAGGTCATGTGATCGGGCTTCATCATACATTCCGGGATTGATAACCGTAGAGATGATCCATGGTTCACCCTGTTACTTCGGTGTTATCGTTCTCTTCGGGTTCTCGAGCGTCATTCAATAAGACTTTTTGCATCACTTCAACTAATTGGGGAAGTGGTCTCATGAAGATGATTGTAGGTTTGGGGGGAAGCTACCAAAGGTTCACATTGAGGAGGCAATAAAATTCATCGATTTGGTGGGTGTCTAGCGATTGACTCAGTTGTGAGATTCTAGTGATTTGTTAACAAATTGTGTTTGGTGAATTGTTGTGACTTAAGTCGTTTCGATTAATCTGATTGTAATTTGACGTTGTGAGTTAATCTTTAAGATTTGACTTATTACGATCGGATCTATTGTAACTTGACTTGTCGCGACTTGACACTTAATGCTAATTGTCACTTATCCAAGATCTCTCTCTAAGTTTAACTCGCATATTACATCTTTCGGTTTCTTTTGTTGACTTTAGTAAAATCCCGGGAGAGAATCGATCTCTCGGTTTAAGTCACAAGAGTTGTAAAATCCCGCTTAAGATTATTTCATGGCATCTACAGCTTCAGGAACCTCAAAAGCTTTGGTGGTGAAAGTTTAAGAGGGCTCAAGAATATCATGAATGAGTTTATCGGGATAGTTAGATTCGGTAACTACCAGGTTGACACACGTTCACATCACATTCTATGAGCTGTCTGAGCAAATGGCTTCTGCACGCGTCAGTTCAGGACCCGCACTTAACCTTTGACACCTGGATCAATTTATTCAGGTTTTGTACAGTTCACCAATCCTGCATGTACCTTATGTACCTTCTACCGATAGGATTTGGAGATCTTGGCTAATCTAATGGTTGATGAATGTTTCGAGCCGCCAAGTGTTGATACACCGGTACCCCCAGCCATCGCAGCTCATGTTCCAAACGCTCAAAATGGTCAATCTTGTTCTACTTCAATGGCTCAAGACGCTCCATCAGCAAGTCATTCATCAACTTCATCATACATACAATCTCCTTCCGTACATCAAGGTACTGCAGTCGACGAATCGTTTGAAGTAAATCCATATGCTCCACCTGATGTTGCTCCGTTCAAAGACACATTTGCTCCTGAATCTTCTTCTAAAAGCTTCTTCTTCAGGGGATCTTAACACAAGCACATCAGTGTTCTACCCACAACCACATGATCTTCACTATAATGGGAATTCCACTCAACCGGTGTCCACTCGAAGGCATCTGGACACACTTGCCTTATGGTGCTTTTATAATTCCATACAATTCTATCGTCTCTAAGTATGGGATTTGACACCATCTCCAGACTGTACAATGATTATTGCTCTTAGATGGATCCTTAAAGTGAACTCTGACGAGCATATTGATGTTCGAAGTATAAGGCAAGGGTTGTTGCTAAGGGTTATCATCGAAAGAAGGGTATTGATTTTGAGGAATTGTTCACTCAGAATGCTTCTATCAAAAGTATCAGAATGTTCCTCGCTAATGCTCCAAATCAAAACTGGACGGTCTATCAAAGGGGTGTGAAAATTGCATTTCTCAATGGAAAGCTAAATGATGTTGTTTATGTCAGCCAACCTGAAGGATTCGTGGTTCGTGATCGCCCTACCCATGTCTACCGTTTGTTAAAGGGCCCGTTACGGCCTTAAGCGGGCGCCTAGGGCATGGTTCGATATACTGTCATTGGTTCTCCTGACAAATGGATTATCCAGTGGTATGGTAGAACTTCACGAGGACAGAGCTTCAGCTGGTAGATTTCTTCACTATGTACTCCTGGAGAGCGGTTTCGGCTAATTCTCTAGAACCTTGGCTTGGAGAGTCTTATGCCAGTATCGCTCTAACGTCTTCAGGAAGAGAATGTGGAGTTATGGATTCGTTTCAAATATCCTTGTATATATCCTTATATCAAAAAGAAAATATAAAAATATAAATCCAACAAAAACCAAAAAAAAAAAAAGCTTTTCTTAAAGGCATGTCTTCTGGTATCGATAACATTTACGGACCTAGAAATGTCATTCAATAATGACACGGGTCTTTAAATGAAGCTCGAACAGAAGTTCAAAAGGTTTTCAAAACATGCCTAATCAATGGCTTTCCGTTACTTCAGACGGAAACCCGGTCTTAAAATTATGGTTTGCAGTCATTTCAGGCTGTAACCCGGTCTTCAATATGGTTTGCTATTACTTCAGATAGCAACCTGGTCGTCATACTGGGGAAAGTTCGTCGCCAAAAAGACGTCTATTCCTAACAAAGGCATGAATTACTTTATATTCGTGCCTTTCCGATCTGATGTACGCTTAAGTGCATCATTTCTTGAAAAAGAAGAGAAGTCTTCTTTATCAAACAAATACTTTCCTTTCAAAGATTCTTCGGGAAAGTATTTGATCCAAACTTGGTGGTACCATGGTTTTTGAAGATCAAAATACACTTAAAACAGTGTTTTAAAATATACCACTCAATCGATGCAAACAGAAGTTATCTTTTGTGCAAAATACGATTATTGAAAATCCGTCATCGATTGAGGGGGAGCATGATTACAAAAACTATATGTCATCATAAAAAGATCTTTGTGCGTAAGGGCGTATTCGACATGTGATTGTTATGTGTTAGTATATGAATTTTTCATGAGTTTCTCGTTAAACTCTAAATCATTTATAAACTCATCACTTCTAACACATAACATTCTCCCTCAAGGTTTGAGGGGGAGCAAATGTATCATCTCAAAAATCAGTAATTCTTAAACTTGACACATCTTTCTCCCAAAATCTTTTAACTTATTTAAATCACTTGGGATCACAAATCTCAATTGGTTTGAAATTTTTGATCGGGGGAGAAAAATGTGATTTAAATATGCAAATCTGATTAAAATGTGGTGTTGATTCAAAAAGAATGCTCTCCTGTATGTGTTAAACCCTTTTATATACCAATGCACATATTAGGGGGAGCAAATGATTTAAAAAAAAAGGATCCTTGCATCTTGTGAGATCGAGACTCAGTCTTAACCAATGAATTGACGAAACAATGACTGTCTTCAATCGAAAGGACTTGTCCTGGCCGGGTAATAACTTCAAGCTGGGTTAACCAGTGATGTAAGCGTGTCTCGAAGAGGACTTGTCTGAGTAGAGTGTACCATTTCGAGAAACCTTTTGTGAACTTGACCAGGCCGGGTAATAATTTCAAGCTAGTCTAACTAGTGATGTAAGCGTGTCTCGAATGCCTGTTCATGTTTACTAAAGGTGGATCAATTCTAAAGTGCAACTCTTCCCGTCATGTGCAAATTTATCATCAAAACATCGGTGCACATGTTAAGGGGGAGCATTTGAAAATGGTAAAACTCTCAGCGTGTTAACAAAATGTATTTTCAATCATAAACACGTTGAGAGAATTTTCAATGAGTTGGTGTATGGAAACATAGGATAGTCATGAAGTTATAAGGTGGCTAAGGTTAGGAAAACCGTCCTATGATCCGCCAGAACCGGAGGGATCTACCCATGGACAATACCATCTAGATAGTACTAGAAAGTCCGTAGGTATGATTATGAAAAAAGGAGAAATGTGAGTATGGAGAAAGAAGGGGTTGAAGAATGAAAAAGAAATGAAATGAGAAAGGGTGAAAAGAAATAGCCCTCCATTTATTCAACCTTAGGGCAGAAACCGGGTTCAATTCATAATCTACTGATGGTTGCTAAGGCGACACTGGTATTGAAGACAAGACGTCATGGACCCAGTGACGCACTGCACTAAACCTTCTAGCCACTCAAGCTCTCTTAAAAGAACTTGTTTCATTCTCACGGGGAACCGGTGTAATCTATCGACTTATCTCTTAGAGATAGTTGATATTGAAGCAGGAGACCTCTCCCTAATCTCCGCATAGGAAAACCAAATGCACTTATTGAGTCTAGAGCCTCGAGATGCATAAAAATATCTCATAGGAATACGTGCCACTTCTACCCTGGGTGTTCAACATTAAGGACACCAGTGGTAAACTTATGAGTCCTACGCAGATCTTAGCAATCTGCCAGAACATTTATGAGGGATGTTATTTATGTAACTCCCAATGATTGAATGGAAACTCCTGCCAGGGTCAACATCAAGCAGCCCTGAAAGCAGGTCTCTTAGGTAATTCCTTGTGGATTACGCTAAGTGGTCCCGATGGTTACAAAAGGTCTACAGTCGTGGAGTGATCTCCATCGACTCACCTAATCGTTGATATACTACGATATAATCTTAAAAGGCCCTCTGTGGGTTTTCGATTAGGAACGGTCTTGGTGAGGGTTAGAAGGAGTCTTCACACTATGCTGTTGACAATCTCAAATCCCAAACCTGTAAGTACCGGAAGATTTGTTGCTAACTGTTTGCTTGCAGGAATTTCGGACGGTTGCTGTAGATTGCTGAAAAGATGCTGATCCATCAACACATGCTCACACTTTATCATCACATCCTTTGAAATCATGATCATTAATTGGGCCTCATTTATGCTTCCACAACTCTGATGCTGAAGATCATGATCCTGAAGAGTGTGAGCATGCCACTACAAAGATGATCATATCACATGAAGAGGTTATTACTCTATGATGACTTTCAGACTCACATTTTTGGGTGGTGAATTCGAAGTAACTCTCAAAGACCATCTAACGCATTGATCAAGTCATCTAGAGTCGGCTGTCCAAAAGCACAAAGATCTCATTATGAAGAATCAACATTCTACGAGCTACAAAGATATCTACAAAGATTAAATGCTAGGATTCAGCACTTATTTTCTGGGGTGACCTCCCTTAGGGGGAGATTGTTAGGAATACGTTTATTCCACTGAAGACTCGGTCACCCCAAGTATTATAATAGCATAGTGTAGCTCGTAGTATTCATTAGTTTAGAGTAGTATTTGTGGAGTCGGGTCGGGTCTTACCCACTGTCAGCCCGGTCCACAGCCCGTTTGATAGGGTGGTAAGCTTGTAACTATAAATACCCTCTCCCACCCAAGGGAGAGGGTTGGACCTCATTTTGCAGTTCAACCTTTTGTTTATTTTCTCTCTAGGTTCCATCCTCCTTTCTCTCACTAACTTTCTCTCACTAAAATCCCTTTCTTTCTTCTTCTTTAATTCTAACCAAACATATTATTACTTACTTGTTATAATAATCAATCTTCTACATTCTCTCTTTTCTTTTCTTTTATAGTCTCTGAGGCACTCCTTGACTTTCCCACATGAATCACAGCCCTTGGATGGCTTTGTGTTGATCCTGGCCTTTGAATAGGTTTTTGGCGGGAAACAGGAAAGGGGCAGTTTGAGTGGGGGTAAGTGAGGCATTAATGAGGAGGGGGAAATTGGAGTGGTGTAGGTGAGAGGTTGGTGAGTGGTATTTAATGGGATAGCATGGAGGAGGAGGGGGGAAGTTCCTGGTTTCGTGGGATATGTTGGGAGGTTAGGGATGGGTCAAAGCTTGGTTTGACCGGGTTTAAAATAAAAATGGGGTTATTAAAAGTGGGGGAGTGGGCTGGATTATGCATTGGGCTTGGGGGTGGGCTTGGGGGTGGGCTGGATTTCGTGGGATATGTTTCAGATTTTTCACCAAAGGACTAAATATGACAACTTATGATTTCAAAATGACCTTTGGTGATAATTTTCCATATTTTGAATATCCAGGGACTAGTTTTGTAATTTTATGAAAGTTGGGGGACTGAAACTGCCAATTTTGCAAACTTTATACGTTTTTCATCTGTTTTTGCTCATTTTGCATCTAAAACATATAAAACACAATTTTGAAATATTTTTAGTATTTTGATGCATTTCTGAGTGTTTTTGTATGTTTTGCAGTTCAGATTAGACCAAAAATGATGAGTGTTTGAGCACTCATCAATCCCCCACACTAAACTATTGCTAGTCCCTAGCAATACTGTTTTGAAAACTTGATGGATTTTAAACTCTTTACCAAAAGCCATCACTTCTGGAGTAGCCAGGTGTAAGAACTGTGGCACACCTGATAACCGTGTGATTTTGAGCAAACCACCAGCTGTCAACGGATTTGATTTGTCTTTACCAGGAGCCGTTTGCTCCTGGACTAGCCAACTCTTGATGGAATAGTCAACATCTTGGTGAGCTGATTACCAATTATGGATTTTCCACTGCCTTTACCACAAGCCATAATCTTGCGGGCTAGCCAACTCATTCGCTTAATGGGATATGGGGAGTTGAGGAACCATACAACTTTGGGCAAATTGCAAGCCGTAAACGGATTTGAGATGTCTTTACCAAGAGCCATTTTCTCCTGGACTAGCCAATCCCTTTTGTCGTTTAGACAAGGCGGACTGATTACCACAAAAATTTTGAAGCACCATTGAAAAAATTTTGAAAATTTTTTGAAATTTTGGCTAAAAACGGGGGTATTATATAGTAAAATGTGATAAAATTCGCTAGAATAGCGAATTACCCCCCCCCCCCCCCCCACACTTAGCATGAATATTGTCCTCAATATTCAAAATCCCGGCTATTATGCCGACATTTTGAACGTAAAAGGGCAACATTACAAGCTAAGTGTGGAAAACACCATTTTGTTTTTCACTTCATTTGTAACCATAGCATGGGGGACTCCCCCACACTTAGGGTGAAAACCCTATAAGCATGCTACTGTTTTTGTTTACCGAGTCGCTAGCTTGACTCGACCCCGAATTCATTTGTCCTTGGGGAAGCATGATGTGGAAGAAACAATCTCAATCGGACTTTCATTCAAGATGTTTGGACAAACATTTGAAGCACGTGAAAGTTCCACACCGATGAGATAAGTATCCGGCTCAAGATAATGATACATGAAAATGTCGGGATCAAAGATGGTGTCTTCATTCCCGAAGGAGTGAAGAAGAGAGGAAGGCACCTCTAGAGCAGGCTCATTAGCCTGAGTTTGGATTTCAAGGGCTAAGCTCAAAAACATCCCGGGTGGGTGGGTGGGAATTTGCAAATTCTCAAGATTGAGAGTATCTCCCCCCGGGTTATCATACTCCGGAGGAGTAATGATAAGGTGATCAATGATGGGCTCAGAAGATATTTCATCAACATCACTGATGTCTCCATGAGATAAAGACTTTTCATCAGTGGGTGAATCATTAAGCCCGATATTGAGATAGGAATTGAGTGATGGATCATCATCATTCAATAAGCTTTCAAGGAACAGAATATCCCCCTCAGAATCAAGATAGTTATCATCAACTTCATACGAAGTTGAACTATCTTGAGCAAGGAATGATTCGACTTCCTCCATATCATCTTTGAAATCAAAGAGATCATCATCACTTCCTGATGGAAGTGGATTGGAGTGAGTAAGTTCATCGGCGAACTCCTCGAGAAGAAAGTCAACATTAGAGTGGGGAAGGGATGCATCAACATACTCAATGTCTCCATAAGATAAACAATCATCACTAGAATCAGAGACAATCTCAATTTGATCATTTGGATTATTAGGGTGAGAAGAAATATCACACACTTGATCAAAAGTCCCCTGTGACTCTCTCGGGATTGGGACAAGGATCTCAACACTAGACTTTATTAATTCATCCGATTCCTTATTAGGAACAGTGCTAAGATGCTCATCCCCCATGTTTAGAGAGTGAGTGTGAACTTCGGGTGTGATAACAACAGACTGAGGGAGATGAGAGGAGCTAGCATTCATGGATTGTACAAGTTCCATTTGTTCAACGGCTAGTAATTTTCCCGTCTCATTATTTTCTCCCTGATTTTCCGTGGGAGGAATCACAAATGATGAATCTGATGAACCCTTATAAAATTGAAGGATATCAAGGGTTTCTTCATTATCACTATCATCATCACAGTCTAGAAGAGCAGCTTGACGAAATTTGGCACGTGTTATAGCTGCTTGCTCTAAGACAAGTAATTCTTCCGTGCTCAATTCGTTTCTAGCCTCTCGTTCTTCAGCAAGTAATTCTACCATAGATTTCTCACGAGAGTCTCGAAACGGTGTAGTAACCAACTCCTCCTTAAGTTCTTTCAAAATATCAAGAGCCTTTAGTAAAAGGTCTTGCTCAGTATCATGAGGAGTTGTGTAAATCATTTGGTGTTGTGGAGGTGGGTCTGAAAATGAATAGTCGTAATTGTTACAAGGAAATGGATTCCTTGTTTGACAATCCGAGCTAGAGTGTAGACCTCCACAGTAATCACAACAGTAAAACTGATGTGGCTGTGGGTTGTATGTACTAGAATTACAATTGCTATCAGGAGACTGCTCATAGACAAACGTGTTTCCCGATTGACAATCATAACTGTAGTGTGAACCACCACAGTACTCACAACAGTAAAACTGCTGAGACTGATGGTGTGGTAACTGATGGAATGAATCAGTTGTGTCATGGTAAGAATAAGGATTCTGGTTATAGACAGACCTGTTTCCCGACTCTACCATGCCACAGCTGGGGCAATTGCCACCATTATAAGGATTACCACACCATTGGCAAACCAGAAAGTGTGGATGAGACATAGAAAGAATCAAATGGTTTGGGAGGGGTAGGGATGAAGAATCAAAGATGTGAGAGGGTAAAGGTGAATATTTTTGGGTTTTTGGAAAGACATTTTATACAAATGAGAAAGAAAATGTTTTTGTGTTTTTTGTGATCGTTGAAAACTGAATTAAAATGTTTTCGTGAACGATTTTGTTTTTAAAATAAGAAAATATGAACAAAGGATGGTAAATATACAGTGAGTGTATATCCAGATTCACTAATCTGTAAAACCGTTTAGAATAGGCGCACGACCTCCCCGGCAGCGGCGCCAAAATTTGATTGGCTCCAAACGGTCAACCTAAACTGACCAGGTGATGGTCAACAAGGTCAAACTGCCTAGAGTCAATGCTCCGCGGAATATAGTGGTTTCCCTGGGTTGTTATGTCCCGACGAGGTGTGGATTGTAATCAAAACGGTTTCGTGATCGGGTGAATCTGGACAGGAAAAGAGTTTATAAGTGAGTTGTGATGATTACACTACTGGAATATAAGAGAAATAGCTTAAACAAGCTATATAAATAAGACTGTGAATTTAGAAAAACCAGAAACGATTAAAACCTAAAAACGCGTACGTTACGTTTAAATAAAACGTAAACGTACGAAATAAAAAGTGAAAACAGAAATCTGAAAACACCAATGACTTTTTTACAAACTAAAATGTAAAAGAAAATTTTTAGAAAAAGAAAATAAATTTTAACACTAATTAATTATTTAATATTAATTAATTACTAATTATTACTAATTATTAATATTTAAAACACTTAAATACAATATAATATTATTTAAACACTAGAAAAATACAAATAAAATTTCTAAAATTATAAAATAACTAAAAATAAGTTTTAAAACTAAAAATATGTATTTTTGTCTTTTTGTGATTTTTATATTAATTAATTACTAATTAAATACTAATTACCTAATTAAATTATTTTAAATTAAGAAAAACAGAAAATGAACAGTAAAAATTATAAGAAAACTTCTAAAATTATTTTATAACATATAAAAGCTATGAAAAATATAAAAACTATGTTTCACTTAATAAAAACTAATTATGCTATTTAAAACTAATTATTAATTAATAATTAATAAAACTAAGATTAATTCTAAGAAATACTAAATGATACAATAAAAATCTGAGAAAATTACTATAAATACTTTAATATAAGAGGAATTTAAGAAAAATATAAAATAGCTAAGTAATCAATAAAAATTTAAAAATGAAAATTAAAATTAAATAAAATTAAATAGAAACTATCACTTACAAATAAATTGATTTTTCTTGATTTTTCTTTTACCAACCTATTTTATAACTAAAAACAAAAACTTTTTGTGAAAACAAACTTTTTATAAATTAAAAATAAGCACTTTGAATGCTTATTGGATCAACAGTTGACTTCTGTTGACCAACAAGCCAAATAAACTAAAACTAGCTTAAGTGGGACCCACTCTGGTTAATCCTGGTTCCAACAAGTTAGATGAACATTTAAAAGCTGGAAAAATCCCAAAGTGACCACAGAATAAGCATTTAACACAAAATAAGCACTTTATAACTTATTTGGAATCTGAAAAGTGGGACAGAGTTTTGTGACTAGTTTAGGTGGGACCCAGGGGGTATGAGGTCAAACCATGGGTCAAACCTAAGAGTGTGGTAGGAGGGGAGTGGAAAGGAACAAGGTTGATGGGCTATGGACCAATGAGATGGCCAGAAAAACACCACCAAGTGGTGGTGGTGGGTTGTTGTATGCTGATGCAGGGGAGTGATGCCCACTGCAAGTGTTTTTTAGGCTAAGTGGGGCCCAGGGTAAAATTCTTAAAAATCCAAGGATGATGAAAACATAAAATTGAGCTGTTAGACAACTAATTCAAACAAGTTTCACTCCATGAAAGCAAACACAAAAATCAAATAAAATCTTTGAACTTTAGGAAAAATCTGAAACTATGCAAGTTGACTTTTTGCAAAAACTTGATATCTTGACTTTTTTCAACTTTGGATGGATTCTAATGGTTAAGAAACATGTAATAAGTGATTATGCACCTGTTGTAAGCTAGAGATATAAGATACAAGCTAATTTGAAGGCTTATGGTTCTCAACTGCTCAACAGTTGACAGATGAGAAGGGTTTTGTGATGATTTTCACTTTGGCCTAAAGACTACTAGTTTTGATGCTTGTATTACCCTACTAGAAACTAATGTGATGTTTATATGTAAGACTTGGCCATCAAAGACCACAAATGCACAAGGTAATCCCCTGTGCCAAACACCCCTTTAAACTAGTATTGAACTACAATTTGCAAAGTTAAAACTACAACATCCAAATTTTAAGCCTGAAACTAATCACTAAGACAAAATAGGAGCTAAATATACAAAAATGACATTGGTAACACAACAAGAACAAGCAGAAGCATCCTAAACTAATTTGAGACAGTTAATATACACTTAAGAGCTCAGACACATACAAGCTAACAAATGGTACTCAATTAACCTTGAACAACCAGAATAAGCACAGATAAGATATTAAACAAGCAAATGAGCACATGCTACAGTAGATAATCAAAATTGAGAGAATGGCTTACAAGTGGTTCCAAACACAGAACATGAACCAAAATCACAACTCATAACCTAATGCCTTCCTTAAGGCTACTAAACCAACTCCATACCAATTTAGCTTTGAACCTTGCTTCAGTCACCTTTCAACCTGAATTTTTTATTTTTCTTTTATTTTCCTCTATATTTGAGTATTTTTTTTGTTTTTCATGCTAAAACTAATTTCAAGGATTTCAAAGCTTATGAAAACTTGTTAAGAACTTTAAGTGAGCTTGTAGGACTATTAAACAATCACTTCATCAGTTATCAAGTGAACTTGAAATTTTTAGTAAAATGGCATAACACTGAGTTTGCTAAAATAAACAGAAATTGATCTTAAATTAAGTGGAAATTACATAAATGAAACTGAGTACAAACCCTTTAAACTAATTTTAATAACTAAAAGCTTACATTTCATAAAATCGACCTAAAAAACTATACTAAGAGAAATTCTACTCTAACTACTTGCTTTTCTTCTCTCTTTTCTTTTCTTTTATAGTCTTTGAGGCACTCCTTGACTTTCCCACATGAATCACAGCCCTTGGATGGCTTTGTGTTGATCCTGGCCTTTGAATAGGTTTTTGGCGGGAAACAGGAAAGGGGCAGTTTGAGTAGGGGTAAGTGAGGCACTAATGAGGAGGGGGAAATTGGAGTGGTGTAGGTGAGAGGTTGGTGAGTGGTATTTAATGGGATAGCATGGAGGAGGAGGGGGGAAGTTCCTGGTTTCGTGGGATATGTTGGGAGGTTAGGGATGGGTCAAAGCTTGGTTTGACCGGGTTTAAAATAAAAACGGGTTATTAAAAGTGTGGGAGTGGGCTGGATTATGCCTTGGGCTTGGGGGTGGGCTAAGGATATTTGGTTTGGGTTGTGTTTTGTTTGGATTGGGTGGTATAAGTAAAAAGAATCCGTTTGGTTTTGTTTATTAAACAAGGACCACATTTGTAAATTAAGAAAATCCAAGGGGCTGATTTGCAACTTTCAAAATTTATCATAAGTACCAAAATTCCCACATGTGAATATCATAAGGACCAAAGTTGCATTATTTTCATTTTTCAAATTCCCGGGGACCGTTTATGACAAGTTGCAAAATACAGGGACCAAACATGTAATTGCCACAAAACTTTCACCCAGGGACTAAAAATGATTTTTGTAACTTCCCAAGGACCCAAAATGATTTTTCTTTCAAAAATATCCCACCAGGGACTAAAACTGACAAAATCTGTAACTCCAGGGACTACATTGTAAATTTCCAAAACTTTTCAGATTTTTCACCAAAGGACTAAATATGACAACTTATGATTTCAAAATGACCTTTGGTGATAATTTTCCATATTTTGAATATCCAGGGACTAGTTTTGTAATTTTATGAAAGTTGGGGGACTGAAACTGCCAATTTTGCAAACTTTATACGTTTTTCATCTGTTTTTGCTCATTTTGCATCTAAAACATATAAAACACAATTTTGAAATATTTTTAGTATTTTGATGCATTTCTGAGTGTTTTTGTATGTTTTGCAGTTCAGATTAGACCAAAAATGATGAGTGTTTGAGCACTCATAAAAAAGCATTTACTATTAGTGCTTATGAGTGTACTGGTAGCATTTAGATTCTAGAACTTGCGTTAGTGATGCATCCCAAGACCGCTAGTGAGACTACATTCGTGTAGTAGGATTTACTACATGATAAGAGGCATTAGGATCATCCTTGTGTTAAACCCGTATCATAATTACTTGACCATTTAAGTCATATTACTTGGCTAGTTAAGTCAATTAATTTTTCTCACACCTTAGCGTTGTACTCATTTTTAGTACACGAAACCCCTAGTACACCCCTCCGAGCCTATCTTTTCGTTTCTAACTTTAAGCATTTTACTTAAAGGAAGAATTTGTTACACCCCACTTAAATGTACACCCAAATCGCCTTAGCCTTCCGTGTATGCACTCATTTTTAGTGCATTATTGTTATTTGTTAAACCTTAAGTTAATGATCTAATTGATTACATGGTTGCTAAGTCGAGTCATATCCTTGTACATATTGTTTTGGGACGATTGAGACTCATGGGTAAAGTACTTATTTTATGGAGTAATGCGGAAGAACATCATATATTACCCCCATATGTACGTTAATCTTAAAAGTACTCCAAGTGTTTTGATTTTCTTAATTCGAGTCATTAGATTAGTTTATTGCAAATTATGTAAAAATTCAAGTGTAAGGGGAATTTTCATTCCCTATGATGTATTATTTTGGATGGTAGGGTAAGAGTGTATGCACAAAATATATATATATATATATATATATATATATATATATATATATATATATATATATATATATATATATATATATATATATATATATAGAAAAAGAAAAGAGAAAAAAACATACGGACTACCATCCCGTTTCATTCTATGTTTATTTTATGTTTTTGTTATTTTTCATTTATTAGCTTAAGTCGAGTCTAGTCTTGGCTTAGTAACGCCATATTGTACATGTAATTAACTAAGATTGTTAACTCGCCACCAGTAAAGACTGCCTATATCCAACAAAACCGTGTATTCCATATCCCTACACCTAACGTTACAACCCTTTAAAAGACCTCTTTGATAGTTTATCCTAGGTGCTTACGCCATGTGGTGGAGGTTTGATCCTTTCCCAAGCCTATGGTAATCTATTTTGCTATGACAGGTAGTGAGAGATGTTCTCCGTTTCCATAATGTGATATTACTTTATTACACCCGAGAGATGTGAGTATCTAAACACTATTTGTGAGGTGCTAGTGTATGACCTCCGTGCTTGTCTTTGGTCTTTAGTGGAACGATTATTTGTTGTAATTACCTTTATATTAGTGTTAAATGACCCCTAACTTGTATTTTGATTAGAATAAAAGCGCATTTGCTTGAGGACGAGCAAATCTCAAGTGTAAGGGTATATGATGAGGCGAAAAATGAACCACTTTTAGGGGGTCATTTAAGCCCAGAATTGAATTTATTTGATCAACTATTACCCTAAATCGTTCCTTTTGTGATTTTAGGTACTTTGGGAGTGAAATCTGGAAAAGGAAGCAATTCGGACGTTTTTGGAGCATAAAAGTGAAGAAAACGGCAAAGTCTTAATTTTCCATGCTGAGAACAGTACCTGACGGCGTCAAGGCCTGACGGCGTCAAGAGTAAATTCCATGATGACCCAGTGCAAACCTGACGGCGTCACAACAAGGGCGTCAAGAGTTAAATTGGTGACGGCCTGCATAAGGTGAATACATGACGGCGTCAGACCTAGATCTAGGCAGTCCGGGGAACTATTTGGCGGCGAGATGACGGCGTCAGAATTTTGCTCTTGACGCCGTCACCTATCAAAATCTATATATAGTTTTCTATTTTTCATTGATTAAAGAAGAACTTGTGTGGAGAAAACTAGGGCCGAACTTTGTAAACCCTAGGTCATATTTTATAGTGTTTTCAAGGGTTTTCACCCCTTGAATCCTTTCATGTTCAATTGAGATAAGTCTTCTCTTAATTCAATCAATATGTCTATGTGTTGGTTGATTATATCTTGTGCTTGTCTTGATTTTAACATGCTAGGCTAGATCTATCTTGTGTTTGCTTAGATCTAATGAAACCTAGATGTTAATTATGTGTTGATTACTTGTTTATGGTTGTATTGGATGAATGATTTCAATGTTAGGCTTAAGAAAACTGGCAGATCTCCATTGTGTAACATGCTTGAACGTCTTAGGAAACATGAACCGATGTGTACTAGGTTTTATTGGTTGTATTTAATGCATGAGTAAATTCTAATGATCCCATGTTAGGAGCTTCTTAGCCGGCTCGACATAGGAGTGAAGTAGGCGCTCATAGGATTGGAGAAGTAAGTACGCCACCCCATGAATGGTATTAAGGAATACAATCCGTCATCCACGCAACTATAACAAGTAATTAACGTGTAAAAGATATCTAGGGAGTAGTGAAATCTAAGTAAACACAATTCTCCCACATATTGCTCACAACTTTAGTTTAATTTAGTTTACTTTCATTTTTAGTATTTTATTTTGATTGCATCTTAGTATTGGGTTAGTTGATTAGCAACTAATTCCGCCCAAATCCTTCAAACCTAAGATTTTTACTTGCTTTCTAAAAAATATAAAAAAAATACAAAAAGAATCATCCCTCATCTCTAGACCTAGTCTTTAGGTTTTCTAATCCTAGCGGCACTATTCCTAGCTGAACGATCAATCCCCCGGTACTTGTCATTATATTATACTACATCGATCAGGTACACTGCCTGGTGGGGGTTGTAAGCTTCTCGAGATCCCTCGAGAGGTAAAGCCTAGTGCAATTCCCACGCATCACATAACACCGTTCCGGCCATCATAATTCAGAGGTCATGTAATAATCGTTTGAGGAGCCAGGGCACTTTAAGTCGTAAACCCAGCAAACTCGTCAAAACAAAATATCCACATGATACCCATCACATGAAGCTCCCTAGTATTGTGTTATGTTTCTAACTCAAAATAGGTTTTTATACTTTATATAAAAATAGTCCATTTATACCCTTCAAGTTTACATATTTACACTTTCTACCCTAAACTTATAACATTTAAGCATATAACTTTCTATCTTTTACACAATTAGTCCCTATACTTATATATTTTAAAGAAATGGCAGAAATGGTCCTTAAAATACACTAACTTTGAATAATTACCCTTTATAGTTTATACCCTTAACTTAACAATATTTGAAAATCTAGTCCTTTTAAGTTTATATTTTTCATTTTACTTATTATCCTAAGGTTTTAAAACTTTGAAAAAAGGGTCCTTGTACTTATAACTTTTAAGAATTGTCAAAAACAGTCCCTAAACTTTATATTTTCATAAATTTATAGTATATACCCCTATGCATGAAAACTTTTGCAAAACTAGTCCTTTTTTCATGCAAATTGTATTTTAATGAGATAATTAAGTTTTCTAGCTTATGTTTAACTTATATTTACTCAATTAAGTCATCTAAAATAGATTATAACATATAATAAATCAATTTAGCACATAAACATGTAATTATCCAAAATTAGGGTTTCTAAATGATAACTTCTAAAAGGAAAGGGTTCTAAGGCATGTCCTAGGTGTTATATATCAGTGCTAAGGCTACTAGAATCAAGGTTGAGGCTTACCTAAGTCGTGGGTTCTAGGGTTTCTCGACTCAAAACCTAAATCGACAAGGACTAGGGCTCTTGTACTCGACTTCTATAGGTCTTAGGGACTTAGTACTACAGAAATATGTGTGGTAAAGAAGACAGGGAGGTGTGGAATGAAATGGAGGGGAGGAGAGGGTATTTATAGGGTGCGTAGGAGTAGCGAGCAAGAAAAGGGAAGGAGGAGGTGTCGTGGAGGGGTAGGGTGACTAAGCTGAGCTAGGGGTGGTGTGGAGAGTCTAATGGGTGATAGGGATGAGCTACATGGTAGCTAGGGGGCGCCACAGGCCGGTTGTGGTCATGGAGGTGTCGCGGGTCAAAGGTGGTGATAAGGAGGTGATCCACCTCCTTGCTTGATTGCTAGGGATTGTTAGGGTGCTAGCTAGGTCTAATGTAGGTGCTAGGGTGCTTGGTTGTGTTATTTGAGGTGCTAAGGTAGCTTGGTTTAAGCTTTAGGTTTAGTTTTGACCTACTTTTACCTAGTGAGAGTTTAGGGTTTTACCTAGGTTTTAGTGCCTAGATTAGGGTTCTATGAGTGTTTAGTGACTAAGATTAAGTCCTAGGAAGCTTATACTAAGTGGTGGTAGCTTATGGTAAAGATTTAGGAAAGTTTAACCTAGTTTCCGGGAAGTTATGACCTAATTAGGGTTTTGAGCTTAAGGGACTTATACTTAGGTTCTAGGGGATTGTACTATGATCTAGGAAGCATAATATATCCTAAATTTTCTAATGTAACTTATACCTAAGCCTTGAACACTTTCTAGCTAGTTCAGATAAGCATTTAGGGTTTTAAAACAAACCGGGAACACATAGGTGCAATTAGGGTTTTCTAATGAGTATAGTGTACTAGTGAAAATGTGTTTGTAACCTTGACTTGACATACCTAGATGTTTACATCAAGTAAACATAGTGGTGGTTGGCATGGGTGGATACGTGAGTTTGTCTAGAGGTTAGATAAGCAATAGTAGTATAGCAAAGTAAAATTTCACTCGGGAAATAGCTATAGGCATTTCTAACCTAGATTGTGCTTAGTGAGGGCCTAAGTTAAGTTAGTAAGGCTTTGCTAACCTGAGGAGAGTTAGTGGGGAAGTTAGTGGGTTGCTACAGTCTCCCATCCTAAAAGAAAATCTCGTCCCGAGATTTAGCTAGGGTTAGTGGGCGAGGGTGAGAATAGATGGGGATATTTAAACTGCTTACTCAAATGTTCTATGTTATTGGGACAAAGGATGTTCTTCATAACAAATATCATATGTTGGCAAATGGTAGGAGGTTGTAATTTCATACAGTATTACATGCACCTAATGTTTTATCATATATTTAACGTCTAAAAATGCTAAAGAGTTTAATAGCTCTCTAATACTATCCATTGATTAAGTTTTTGAGAATACATATACAAACTACTCTGTTTGTGGTAGTACTGAGCTAGCAAGTCATCATTACTATATTAGTATAGAAGCATACATTTTCGGTGGGAAAAAAAGTTTGTGCTTTAATGGGAAGTAGAGAGTTCGATACTTCGGTGCATGAAAATACCTCCTAAACTATGAATTTGCCATTAAGAAATCGGGTATAATGTGTGAACTCCCATCACTGATTTACACCTTATCAAGAAACACGGAACCTGAATTGACAGTATAGAGTAATAAATGGTACCAAATGTAATAAGCAGATAAACAATCAAGGCCACTAATTCCCGCCCATAAGGCTCCACGAAAGATATTCCCACCACCCACAACTATTGCCACCTGAAACATAGCACAAAAAATCTTAAATTATGATTTAAATGCTGATGCCGTAATCGCATGTTATACATAGATTTTGGATCCAAATAATCTTCTTGTTCCCTTGTAACCCACAATTTGGTAAGCACTCTATTTTCATATATTATGGGTATTTACACATTATAAACTGAATATGGTGTATCCATGTATGCATGTAAGTCTATGTAGCACACAATGCAACATTGGTTTGGTGTTATTGTGAGCATTAAACTCAAATTTTATGTTTACATTGTTAAAATGAAGGAGACATTAGATATAGATAGACAAGTTGACTAAATTGACTTCAATTAAGGTTTAAAATCCAGTAAACATGTAACAATTTTCTTAGTTATCAGATTTTATTTATTTATTTATTTATTTATTTTTAAAGTTAAAATAAGCAATCTTATCAAACGTCTTATAATTTAGCAATCAAACAGAGATCACAACACCATTGACATTACAAATATCTCAGCATAAAACCAAGAGTGTAAGTAATACACATTAAGACCGTAGTTTGCGACTGTGAGATGCCTTTTCCCCATACGATGTACATACATAAAAAAATTAAGTGTATGCGTTTTTAGAACAATAACTACTAAACTTGTAATAAGCGTGCTCTATTAGGTTCTTAAATTTCAAACCTATGAATGCTTAAAAGATACTCAAATATTGCAAAAAAGATTGGAAATCTACCTCAATGCCAAGCTGAGTCACGTCAGCAACATCTCTTGCAATAGCCATTGTAACCTATATCACATCATCAACATTTGACGACGATACCAAATAACGGAAAGAAATTTCCCTGCTCGTAAACTCATCATAACTCATCATAACCCATCATCAGCAAAACTGCGACATCCTTAACCAAACTCATGTTCTTCTCACCAAACAATATCAATAACCGAAACCATTTCTACATGTGGATGTTTATATAGATTTTTCCTGCAAAAAAGAGTTGATAGAAACCAACTATTAATTAAAAAGCAACTACATTAGATAGTAACCAACATCGGTCTACTTTATATTTATTGTAATCTCATATTGTGTTTTTAAGTCGCACGTAATCACTGTATGGTGTATAGGTATAGTGAAAAATATCTGATTACCCATTTAAAGGTTAAATAAGAGTTAAATATTTGAGTATCCATTTAGGCGTTAAAAATCATCTACTCCATATTAAGTAGTTGCAACAATATCAAAGTATATGATTATATTTGTAAGTCGTTTTATATGTCAATCCTAAAATAAGAAATATCAATCTAAAACACCAAACGCAATTACAAATAAATCAACAATTAAATATAAACAGATGATTAATTATGGATATCATAATTAATAAATAAGTCAAGAACATACCATCGATCCATGGCTTTAAGAACTTACGGTTTTGTATTTTCAGGAATTTCGATAGCAATTCTTTTTCTTTTGATGATTTTGTGATTTAACAAAGATACAATGACTCCAATTATGTAGGTTGTTCAATTATGTTCTTTGTTAGTGTAAAGGTTAAGGTGTTCTTTGTATGTAAAATCATGTCTCCCGTTTTTGTTTTTAATTATTTACACTTGTACCCCTCTGAATTAAACAATTACTCTCAAGCCCATGTGTATTTTTACTTTTTTTATAATCAGCTTAATATAACGAAAATTTGTAATCTTTGACTAAATTGGATTCAATTTTGACTTTTAATTAACCAATCACGTCGCTCGATTTCACCTACACGGCAAAATCAAGCTCTCCTATTGGCCCAATTTTTTTTTTCCGATGAGAAGAGTTTTACAAAAACACTCTGAAATGATGTGATTATTTTATTATATAAAAGATGTAGGCACCAATGCTTTAATCAAGTTATAAACATCTTAATTTTTTATTTCTTTGAAAAGTATAAAATTGACATCTTAATTAGTCAACAATTTTACTTATTTACCATGTGCGTAAAAATCTTGGGCCATACGTCTACGCTTTACATTACAATTACGATAAAACCAGAATTCAAATTCAAACAAAACCTATATATATACACAAGGCATAGAAATCTTAGAAAACCCTTTGACACTGATCGTTCAATAACACCATGTCTAGTTATATATGTGAAGATTAATTAATGGTTAAAATCTTTGAACGATTACCACCCAAAACCGTAGGTAGGTTTCGAACTCTATCAAAATATAATATTGGTGCTCTCGTTTTGCTAGCCGCAATTTCATCTGCATGCACAATCTTCAATCTTTTAATAAAAGTTCTCCTCAGAAACTACTCATTAGACACAGGTTTGATAATGCATATAATGAGTTTAAAGACATGTTTACATTACACTCTGTAGACAAATTGCCATTGGATCCAAAAGGCGTAACAAGAGTTGAGTTCCCTTATGATATCCGTAACGCTAAAATTGTTGGCTCATGTAATGGTATTTTGTGTTTGAATGATAAGGGATCAATCATTCTATGGAACTTTTCAATTAGGCGCAAACTAGATGTGCCTGGTCATCCTCCTTTCAAAGGCTCTATAGTAGTTCCGAATGTATTATTCGGGTTTGGTTTTGATCCAATCAGTGATGATTACAAGATAGTGGGTATATCCACTACAAAAAATACTATCTAATTGTAAGAACTAGGGCTGTAAACGAACCGGACGAACACGAACAGAGCCTTGTTCATGTTCGTTCATTTAATTTTAACCGAACAAATAAACGGACACGGACACTTAAACGGACGAATTTTCTTGTTCATGTTCGTTTATTAAGAAAATGAGGTGTTCATGTTCGTTTATGTTCGTTCATTAAGACACTAAACAAACGCTAAACGAACATAAACGATCGAACATAAATAAAAATTGACAAACAAACATAAACTTATTAAATTCTTCACAATATATTGTTTTATAAGTGTTGTTTTATTTAAAAAAACCAATTTTTAAAAGTATAAAATTAAAAGATATGATATATGAACATAAATAGATAAATAAACATAAACGAATGTTAACGAACGCATAATCGGACGTTCACAAACATAAATGTACGGACGAGACTTTTGTTCATGTTCGTTCATTTAACTAAACGAACGTAAAATATTGTTCATGTCCGTTCATTTAATAAACGAACGAACATAAACGAACTTTTTACTGAACGGTTCATGAAATGTTCACTGAACGTTCAGTTCGTTTACGGCCCTAGTAAGAACCTCGTGCTTGCACGGGTATTATAACTGGTCTATTTTATATACTAGTATCTAGTTTTTTACTAAACCTCCATCATAAATATTTTCCTAAAATAGCTTCTATTAAGGATGATGATTTCTAACTGCGTTAAGAAATAGACATATAGTCAAAGTGGTTATATATATGAAATCAGCTCACTTCATTCCTATACGGGAAGCGGATGATATGAAAACCCTTGCTAGGTTGTACCTCAAGGAAATAGTTTCCCGACATGGAGTGCCAATATCTATCATATCTGATCGTGACTCTCGTTTCACGTCAAGATTTTGGCAATCTATGCAAAAGGGCCTAGGAACTCAGATAGACATGAGTACGGCATATAATCCTCAGACCAATATGGTTCACACACAAGCTAAATGTGAACTTTTTAACTTCACACACTTTAAAGTGTGAAAATATTATTAATAAGTGTGAAAAGTTAACTATTTTGTTGTAGTGATCCTACACTGGTTATGGAAATATTCCCGATGGTAACAACGTATATATTTACTCCTGGAAAACAGACTCTTGGATTGTGATGGCTTCACCTAGTAATTCTTTTTGTTATGTGGACCAAAATCCATGTTTTTTCAATGGAACATTGCATTGGTTGGTACGTGATGAAAGGAGTCAGTTTATAATGACATTACTACTCATGTTTTTGGTACAATTAAATTGCCAGAGTCCATCTCGGATACCAAAAGCCTAACAATTATCAATGGTTCTCTAGCTGCAAAATCCATGATAATATTGCATCTTGGTTTCAAGCTTTTAAATTGGAAACTGGCTGTCTTATGTCAGTCAAAATTGTGCTACCTGTCACCAATGGTGTACTAATTTTATACGATAAGTGGCATGAAGATAAGGGGTGCCAAGTTTATAATCCCCTAACAGGATCGCTCACAAATCTTTTTAAATTTGATATTCGGTGTGGTCAGGTTGAGTTTGAAAGCTACGTGGAAAGCCTTGAATTGTTAGACAAAGGGATTGCTTGTGGGAAAACCACCTCCTCTCGGACAAATAAAAGAAAATACACTACACTAGGATAGACGATTATGACGATGATGGTGTTGAACTGTTGATGACTATTGATTTGAATCATTATTCCAGCTAGATATAAGTCTCGAATATGTTTTAATGTTACCAAACCTTTCAACTTTCTCAGCTCTACTACAACGTATTGGTTTTGTAGCTAACAGAACTAGGCCTTGAAGCCTCGCAGTTTGTAAGGCCTCCTTATGATAAGACTATTTTTCACTGCATTGGTGTTAAGTTGTTTTTATGATAACTTGCTTCAAAATGGATGTAATTAAGTTGTTATTCTGCATTGGTTGTGCGGATATCGTTTACATTATAAACAACAAATTACCCTATTGCTTACATAATATAATTTTTGAATATATAAACTTGGCGCATTGATTGCTCATCACTGGATGAAAAGGGTTTCTGATCGACCCATTTTGACCAGTACTAAAGTTACGAGTTTTGACATGTTACCGACCCCATCCGTTCCACCCTTTATGACTAACCTTTATCAAATTATTTCTATCATATGAACTCGAGCAAAAAACTAGAAATATCTTAACTTGGGTACTCTTGTATGGTTCTTGGTGTTGGCTAGTTCACATATATTAGTAACACGATAAGTGTTAGTTTGACGGATAATAAATTAATATATCATGACCGGATTCGAACTCGAGACTTCGGGATTGCACACTTTACGTATGAGTTTCAATGAATTAATAATTATTGTTTTAGTGACGAATAATTATTAAATACACGAAATATAAACTTAACGGTAACTAACGACCGTTAGACGAGACATGAAGGACTAGAGTTGGAAAAGAGTGAAAGTTCGGTTCGGGTTGGGCTTTTGTAACCCATGGCCGGCCACACCCATAACCCCATAGGGTTTGGGATAGCTTTTGCTCCAAGCCTCTTGATTAGTATATAATGAGACCCCTCTCATTCATTCTAATCATCCCTTGGTTCCATTGCAACCTAATCTTCTCTAATCTCTTTCTTTGTGTCTAATCGATCTTTGATTGATAGGACCAATAGTTTAATCTTTTCGTGTACTACGAATCTAGCATTTCCATTGAAACGCTTATAGTACGTGTGTGTGAGAACGAAGTGTTAGCATACTTTTGCTAACGGTGATCTTGCCTTGTGACTAGCCCTAGTCGATCCATATAAGCCCTCTCCTAGGGTTTATAAGTTCTTGTTCTTGCTAGCAATCAAGAGGTATGTATCCATTTATATTTCGGTTAATTTATTATTTGTATTTGATCTATTCCGCTGCGTACTCTTTGATGTTTATATGTTTATAGTTTTGTATTATTCATATATTCCAACAGTGGCATCAAGAGCCGTTAATACATTATAATGAATTACCGAAACACATAAAATTGAATCGTTTGATTATAACATGCTTAGTGTTCTTATGTTTTTATTTTTTTTCATAAACCCTAGTTTTATTTTTTTTATTTCGAATTTATTTAATTATTTATATATATATGTCGAAAGTTTTTTTTTTTTAAAAAGAAATTAGGGTTTGATGAATTATGTAATAAAAACTTGTAGAAACCATAGGTTGCATGTAATTTATGTGTATGGATATTGTTATATGCCGTTTGGTTGCGTTCCTTGATTGACATGATTACTTGTATAATATGTGCAATATGGGCATCCATGACAAACTATGCATGTGTTGTTATGGATTAAGATTTGTTTTGATTTCATGCTTATTTATGCGATTTATTATAATTGATAAATGGTTTAGTAAATATTATGTATAAAGATTACTAAAATTTGATTAATTATAAAATTAGGGAAGACCCTATTAATCGTATATTAAATCAATAGTGTGTTTTATATTGATTGTAATTTGCATGACCATTATTGTTGTTGTTTGTTTATTTTATTTTATTACTTTTGTTTTATATGTTTTTTGCAACATGATAGTAACAAAGGGTAATTTCAAGAAATAAAATATTAAACGGACTTAATAATGGTGAAATCTTGTTTTGAGCTTACTTATAAATCTTGAACTTTTGGTTGATTGATCGCGACTGTATTAAGTGGTTGAAAGGTGGAACTAATTATGACAAACTATTAAAGTGGGTATAAGGTTGGCTACGCATTAAATTGCGGCCTTAGTGAGCCTCCATTCTGGCTTACCGCTCGCCTGTGAGTCATATTTTAGTCTTTACCTAACATCCATGATAACTACGAAGCACTTAAGGCAAAGTTGTAAGTTTCTCAACGCCTCAATCAAAAGTTTGGAGATTTAAGCTCGTAAAGAAACTAATGAGTAAAAGTTTTTTTACATGAAACATATGCTACAAGATGAATGCATGACATCTTTGTACATATATTTTGATTACACACATCAAAAATACTACCCTTAAATTTAAGTTATATGCCATCCAATGAAACGGAAACACCTGAAATTGGATCTACGCCAGGGCGTAACCTGACTAGATTGCAATGGAAGGACAAATTACATGATTTCATCACTTGCAGATCAACTGGTGTGGTGTCATTATGTAAGTTTGTTGTTTCTTAAATTGGTTAACTTAATTGAGTTGATAGTGGGAACTGATCACTCAAGGCATAAGAAGATGGGGATAAAACATGTTTACATTGTAACTGTGGTTGGCAAATAATGTAAATCCCATCGATTCTAGGAATTGCAATTGAATATTGGCAATTGGGACACGACCCGTACCTTATTGAATAACGTCATCACTAGCAGATCAACTGATGTGATGAACTTATGTCAATTTGGATCCTAGTTTTTCAATATATAATTAAAATGGTTATATGTTTATGAACCAAGGGTATTTAATTTTATTGAAATTTAATTATCGAAAGTACTAACTTTTGAATTTTTTCTGTAGAAATGGCTACACCTGAAAACACTAATATGAGCAACATGAGTTCTGCGTTCAAGCAAATGATTGATCGAGACAAGTTGACTGGTGAAAATTTCAATGACTGCTATCGATCTTTAAGAATCACCTTAAGGATGGCCAGAAGATATGATTATCTTGGTGAACCTCTACCTGAGAAACCTGCTGATGATGCAACACAAGCCGTAAAGGATGCATACAACATTGAATATGAGAAGCACAATGATGTGGCCTGTCTCATGTTGGCTGGGATGGATACTCAATTGCAAAAGCGGTTTGAGCCCTTTGGTCCCATGGACATGATCAATGAACTCAGACGAATGTTTGAGAAACCACCTGCTGCAGAATTATATGATCTAATAGAATCTCTGCACAATTATAAGCAGGAAGCAGGAAAATCCGTGAGTGCCCATTTTTTGTCCATGAAATATTATATGGATCAATTGGAGCGACTTGGTTGCGGATATCAGGAAAGTGTGTGCATTGGTCTCATTTTGCGATCCCTTAATCAGGATCTGTATAGTGAGTTTGTACGCAACTATAATATGCATTGCAAGGGGAAGACAGTAAGTGAAGTTCATGCAATGCTTATAGATTATGAGAAAAGCCTGAATAAGAAGGCACCTACACCTGCTGTAATGGCGATACAGGGTGGTAGGATCACCAAGAAACCTAACAAACCGCATAATGCGAACGTCAAGGGTAAAGGCAATGGTACTGGTAAAGGCAAGCAGATTGCAAATCACCAACAGAAGCCTAAGAAGCAAAATCCTCCTTTTCAGAAGAAGAAGGAAAATTTCAATAAGGATTTGGCTAAATGTCACCACTGCAACACTCCTGGTCATTGGAAGAAAAACTGTCCATTGTTTCTAGAGGAGTTGCGCCTCAACAAAAGTAAAATGCCTGGTAATGTCGCAAGCACTTCAGGTATGTTTATGATTGAGTTATTTTCTTTTCCTCGTAAGAATAATTCCTGGATATATGATACAGGATGTGGTACTCACATCTGTAATACGTCGCAGGGACTTAGAGGAGCAAGGAAGCTGGCCTATGGAGAAAGATACTTGTACGTAGGAAATGGAGTACGTGCAGTAGTTGAAGCCATAGGGACTTTCGATTTAGTTTTACCTTCGGGAATGATACTAGTATTGAATAATTGTCACTTTGCACCCTCTATTGTTAGGGGTGTCATTTCAGTTTCTTTGTTATTGGATAATGGTTTTGTTCACACATTTATTAATAATGGAATTTCTGTTTCTTTAAATAATGTTTTTTACTTTAAAGCAATTCCAATAAATGGTGTGTTTGAAATTGATATGGAAGATTCCATGTCCAATAGAAATAATTCTATGTATAGCATTAACAATAAGAGAATCAAGTCTAACTTGGATTCGTCTTATCTTTGGCACTGTCGTCTTGCTCATATAGGCAAGGATCGCATGCAAAAGCTGCAACATGATGGGCTTTTACAAAAGATCAATGATGAATCATTTGATAAATGCGAGTCCTGCATATCTGGGAAGATGACAAGGAAACCTTTTTCACCACAAGTGGAAAGGGCAACAGATTTACTTGGATTAATACACACTGATGTGTGTGGTCCACTTAGACATGTGTCAAGACGTGGTGCTACCTACTTCATAACCTTCACGGATGATTATAGTCGTTATGGTTATGTTTATTTACTTAAACATAAACATGAAGTCTTTAATACCTTCAAGGTTTTTAAAAGTGAAGTAGAATTACAACTCGGTAAGAAGATTAAGGCACTTCGATCCGATAGAGGCGGTGAATATTTAAGCCAAGAGTTTAAAGATTATCTAACTGAGTGTGGTATAGTCCAACATCTCACGGCTCCTTATACTCCACAGCAAAATGGTGTATCTGAAAGGAGAAATCGTACTTTGCTAGACATGGTACGATCAATGTTTAATCTAACATCTCTACCCTTATCCTTTTGGGATTATGCCCTTGAAACTGCTATTCGCATATTGAATATGGTTCCAACAAAGAAGGTTGATAAGACTCCATATGAATTATGGACAGGAAAAGCTCCTAGCTTTTCTTACTTAAAGGTATGGGGTTGTGACACGTTTGTTAAACGTGATTCACCAGATAAACTCCAACAGAGATCTGTTAAGTGTATCTTCGTAGGATACCCAAAGGAAACAATGGGTTACTACTTTTACTTTCCACCAGAGAATAAAGTCATTGTGGCTAGGTATGGAGATTTCTTTGAAAAGAATCTTATATCTCAAGAATTCAGTGGGAGAGTTTATGATCTAGAAGATGAAGATACATCACCTTCTGAAAACACTAGCACACTTCCTGTGGAACCTGAAAGTTTAGGTCCTCCACCTGAAGTGGAAGTGGTACCCATTCGCAGATCTTCAAGAACTGTGAAAGCACCCGAACGTCTATGTCTTAACGTAGAGTGTGAGGAAACGATACTAGGGGATCTTAATGAACCTACTAGTTATAAGGCTGCCATTAATGGTCCTGAAAAGGAGAAATGGCAGAGTGCTATGAATGGGGAAATGCAGTCCATGAAAGACAATGAAGTCTGGGAAGAAGTAGACTTACCTCCAAATGCTAAGGTAGTTGGAAGTAAATGGCTCTACAAAATGAAAACAGACATGGATGGCATTGTACACATCTATAAGGCTCGTTTGGTAGCTAAAGGTTATACTCAAACATTTGGTGTTGACTACGAGGAGACCTTTTCTCCTATAGCTGACATTAGAGCTATTAGGATTCTCTTAGCCATAGCTGCCTACTATGACTATGAGATATGGCAAATGGATGTCAAAACCGCCTTCTTGAATGGTCGCCTAGATGAAGACATCTATATGGTGCAGCCTGAGGGGTTTGTGAATCCAGAATTTCCAAACCGTGTATGCAAACTTAAAAGATCCATTTATGGATTAAAGCAAGCATCACGTCAATGGAATAAGAGATTTGACGCAGAAATCAAAAGTTTTGGATTTAGTCAAAATCTTGATGAGCCATGTGTATACCAGAAAGCTAGTGGGAGTAATGTTACTTTCCTTATCCTATATGTCGATGACATATTAATATTAGGAAATCATATACCAAGTTTAAACGAAGTTAAAGCTTATCTTGGTAGATGTTTTTCTATGAAGGATTTAGGAGAAGCAACATTTATCCTTGGAATAAAGATCTACAGAGATAGATCAAAGCGGTTGATTAGATTAAGTCAAAGTACTTACATTGATAAAGTATTGAAGAGATTTAATATGCAAAATTCCAAGAAAGGATATTTGCCAATGCAAGTGGAACATGGCTTAAGTAGCAAACTATGTGCCTCAACACCTGAAGAGGTTGCAATCATGAAGAAGGTTCCGTATGCTTCAGCAGTAGGATCTATCATGTATGCAGTTAGATGCACAAGACCTGATGTGGCGTTTGCACAAAATATGACCAGTCGTTATCAACAGAATCCAGGTGGAAAGCACTGGCACGCTGTTAAAAGCATTCTTAAGTATTTAAGGAATACTAAAGATATGTTTCTAGTGTATGGGGGAAATCCAGAAGCAGAACTTGATGTTACAGGTTACTGTGATGCGTCCTTTGAAACTGATAAAGATGATACAAAGTCTCAGACGGGTTATGTCTTTGTTATTAATGGAGGAGCAGTTGACTGGAAGAGCAAGAAGCAGACAACAATTGCGATGTCTGTTATAGAAGCTGAGTATATTGCTGCATCGGAAGCTGCGATGGAAGCTGTTTGGATCAGGAAATTCATTTCGGGGCTTGGTATTATGCCGTCAATTGAATTACCTATTAATATGTATTGTGACAACTCTGCCGCAGTTACATTCGCCAATGAACCTGGAGTTATGAAGGGCGCCAGACATTTTCCAAGAAGATATCACTATGTTCGAGAACAAGTCGACATAGGTGAAATCAATCTACTCAAAATTCACACAGATAACAATCTAGCTGATCCATTTACGAAGGCTTTATCTAAGGAAAAGCTTACTCAACTTGCTGATGGCATTGGACTTCGTTTAGCTAGTAGTTTCATGTAGATCTGTGGTTAGTATTTGGATAAAGGATTGTAAACAATAATTATTCGAATGAAATGAAGTATTGTGTTATGTTTATTTCTATTCATAAATATTGTATCCTATATTTGCATGTTTAATCCATGAATAACTTAAGTTATTCTAAAATTGTCCGTTGTCAATTAATGATATGGGAGTATCATTGAACTAAGACAAATGTGAGATTTGGTATAATATATATAAATTATATTGGTGCGTAGACATGCCAAATTCACATGATATTCAATACTGGATAAATTGAATATAGGACAAAATCCCAACTACATGATTGTACTTATGGATGTTGTCATTATAGTAAATCATGAATATTTATCCTCAGACTTGAGATACTAGGTAACTACTGTGGATGTAGCTCATTTCCTGTGAGATAATCTAACGCTATCCGTAACTGGTAGTTATAAGGATTATTTTCAGAGGTGATGCGAAGTTCATAGGTTATGCTTGTAGTCAATACAGGATTTGGTTCCTTCAAATTTGTTTTGAAGTATAATACTGTTTGGCCGCTCGTAGGATTAACAAGATGTTTGCATGGCCATGCCCAAGGTCTATCTGGAATACGTTCAGAAGAGTTGGTAATCTTGCTTAATCATAAATAACGAGAAACACTAGTTAATTATGGAATGACTTCAATCCATATCCAAATTAACATAGTATTAGAATCAAAAGGATAAGTATGATGATGAATCATCAAAGGTGGTTTTTTCCAGGAAACCATACTCGAGATCGTTCTGGGGGCATTGGCGTGTTATGCTAGACTAACCATTGTCATTGTTACATTAATCTATATCCGAGTGGGAGCTGTTAGTTTGACGGATAATAAATTAATATATCATGACCGGATTCGAACTCGAGACTTCGGGATTGCACACTTTACGTATGAGTTTCAATGAATTAATAATTATTGTTTTAGTGACGAATAATTATTAAATACACGAAATATAAACTTAACGGTAACTAACGACCGTTAGACGAGACATGAAGGACTAGAGTTGGAAAAGAGTGAAAGTTCGGTTCGGGTTGGGCTTTTGTAACCCATGGCCGGCCACACCCATAACCCCATAGGGTTTGGGATAGCTTTTGCTCCAAGCCTCTTGATTAGTATATAATGAGACCCCTCTCATTCATTCTAATCATCCCTTGGTTCCATTGCAACCTAATCTTCTCTAATCTCTTTCTTTGTGTCTAATCGATCTTTGATTGATAGGACCAATAGTTTAATCTTTTCGTGTACTACGAATCTAGCATTTCCATTGAAACGCTTATAGTACGTGTGTGTGAGAACGAAGTGTTAGCATACTTTTGCTAACGGTGATCTTGCCTTGTGACTAGCCCTAGTCGATCCATATAAGCCCTCTCCTAGGGTTTATAAGTTCTTGTTCTTGCTAGCAATCAAGAGGTATGTATCCATTTATATTTCGGTTAATTTATTATTTGTATTTGATCTATTCCGCTGCGTACTCTTTGATGTTTATATGTTTATAGTTTTGTATTATTCATATATTCCAACAATAAGCACTTTGATTACATAACATAGTAACTTACTGCATATATATACACTACAAATCTATCAAATCTATCTTACATTTCCTAAGCAGGACTTGAACCCACAACCATTTAGTTAGAGAGTTCTCATACAACATGCGGTATCATTGGGACACAAGCCCTTTGGTTTCTTACCGTACATATTAACAAGCACATTTTATTCAATAAGATAGACTCTTGTTGAAAAACATAATATTTGTAACCATATTTTGACACGGTACACACTCACCAGCTAGTGATGGATCTAAATGTGTGCTTCAAGACCCTCATTAAAGATACGAACAAAAGCATCCACTTCATTAGCCAAAAGGGACATACCAATTTCCAAGTCTTCATTCGATTCTTTACTAGCACTCATAGATATTGATCCATATTGGTAGTCGATTGAAACCGTTTCATGCTTTTTCGGCTTCCCAAATCCAAAATCCAAGTCATAAAATTTAAGTTTTGGATTTCCAGTTACCCCCATCTTCATTGTTGGCATCCCATCAGGAAACAACTCCACAAAAGGCACTATATCTTTCACCACTCCATTCTTATTCGTCAAAATCTTGTTTAGATTCTCTCCAATCAATTTAGCAGCCTTCACAAATCCTTCATTTCCATTTATGAGATCGGTTCTTGTTGTTGTCATACACGAAGTAAGACAATTGCCAAAGTAGGATGCAGGGATGGGTGGATCCATGCGCGACCTACAATCGATAGCAAATACAAATAATGCTAGCTCATCTTTGTTGTGTAATTTCACCATGCAATTCCACATATAAGCACATGCAACTGTAAAAGATGACACATATTTTAGTGATGGTAATTGAGTTGAAACTATCTGCTTCAACTCATTCAGCATAGTTCGAGTCAGTGTAAAAGTGACTCGAGCTTTATCACTTGGTCCAGAAAGTCTTGGAAGTTGGTACTCCTCGTTAAAATTTTCTACTTTTGCAGCTTTCAAATAACTTTGATCCAAATTAGGGTATTGCACCACTCTTTCATAAGATGGCAAAGTTCCATTATCATTTAAACCACCAGATCGAGCAACGTTAGTCCACGCCTTCATGAAACAAAACCTTGTGCTTGCATCACATAAACTATGATGATTTGTCATTCCTATAGAGATCCCATAGTTCGGAAAAAGCGTTACTTGAACCGCGAAGACTGGAAGTGTTATGTAATCATTTACTTTATTAGTGGATCCAAGTAAAGGTATAAGAGGATAAAACTTGTCACACTTTCTAGGGTGATTCCCACTTAGGTCATTAAAATCAAGATTACATTCTGCAAATGTAACCGTGACAGAATCACCTTCAACATAACGAATTTCGGGCATTTTGGTAGGATTACTAGGGAATAATATTAACTTACCAACAAAAGGGAAAAAATGTTGAAGGGTGACAGATAAGGATTGTTTAAGATTAGGAATAATAGTTTGAGTGAAGTAAGTTTTAGTGATTAATGGGATGTCATAAAAGAAGAGAGTGTGAACAGGAATGAAGTTTAACCAAAAGATATCAAAGAAAGTAAGTGGTAGTGACTTGTGATCACCTATGGTGGCATGTGGTGGTGCTACATGAGAATTTTCAATAATTGTCAAAGTAGGAAAGGAAGCCATATTATTCAGCTCTCTTGATATGAACGAAAATGAGTGGACTTAGAGCATTGGGTGTCCTAACGCAGCTCTTACGTTAAGGGTGACGTGGAGTCTATTTAACGTGCGTTAAACCGACGTTACCACACCGGCCCTTTGCGTTAAGCTTTTGAAGTAAGGCCTGCGTTAAGCTGCTAACGTAGTGTTAAGGGTATGTTGAATAAAAAAAATTACATAAAGGCCCCCTTGTTTTGGATGGTGTCCTTCTCTAAGATGCCTTCTTGTCTTGGATGTTGTCAGTGTGTGTGTGTTTGTATGTGTACAGGGTGTGTTAAAGGAGGAAGGTGATATATATAAAGAAAACTTTGCAGTTTAGTCTTTTGGTAGTGTGGTTGTTACACTTTAGTCCTTGTGGTTTTAGATTTTTTTTAACATTTATTTCTAGTTTTTTTATGTGGTAGGCTTTTTTTTTTTTTTTTTTTTTTTTTTTTTTTTTTTTTTTTTTAAGTTTATTAATTAAATATTAGGTTGTTGAATGAATGAAATAGTTAGGGGTTAATTTGTAAATTGGTGTTATGGTTGAGTGGCGCTGACGTAGCAGTGAGCGAAAGTTTAACCATGGGTGATGAAACCCAATTAGAGCTGGCATAACAGGTTACACGAACCTGTTAAGACACGAACCTGTTAAGGCCAAACACGAACACGACCTGTTAACTAATCGTGTCATTTTTCTTAAACACGAACACGACACGAAAATAAACAGGTGCACCTGTTAAGAACCTGTTAACATGCATATGACCAAATCTAATGATACAAGAACCTGTTAAGACTTGTTAACCTGTTAGCATGCACCTGTTAAGAACCTGTTAACATACATAATGATACATAATGCAAAAGTTCATACAATTTCAAAGACCCACATGAATGGATAATAGAATAGATTTAGGATTTTTAAGGTTTTTAATTTTAAGGATTATATATATATATATATATATATATATATATATATATATATATATATATATATATATATATATATATATATATATATATATATATATATATATATATATATATTAACAGGTCATAACAGGTCTGACCTGTTAAGACACAAAATCTGTTAAGGTCAAACACGAAACCTGTTAAGAATAGGTCGTGTCGTGTCGTGTCGTGTTAACAGGTTTCGTGTCAAAATTGGCTTCTCTAAACCCAATGCTCTTTTGATAATAAATACTGAACGATAAGGAGAGAAGATAAGATACGATTGTATACAAGCAATGGTATCCACTTATTATTGCACACATGTTTCTTGTTTGTTTTTTAAGAAAATCCTTAAAATGGTTTTATTTTTTCATATTTTATTGATCACCTAAAAGGAAAAGAAAAAAACTTTGTTTCCAAAAAATTATGTGTGACTTTCTTAAATTTTGATGTGTGTCTCATATTTAATTTAAAAAGTACTATCGGTTGGTGGTATGTTTTTTTTTTTTTTTTTTCCGACTAACGGATTTTATCCGGATTACCTTTTCCCAAAAAATACAAAAAGAAAATCAAATTTTATATATTTGAAAAAAGACAAAATTTAGGCATATAAAAAGATAATAGTCATCAGTCGCAAAAAAATAATAATAAATAATAATAATAATAATAATAATAATAATAATAATAATAAGTTGTGAAAAAAAAAAGTAAAAGTCACCTCAATGGAGGTGTACCTTAGACACAGCACCAACTAAAATACTTTAATAATAAGAAATGAAACACGTGTCAAATTTTTAATAAAATCATATATTTGATTAATCGTACAAAACTTTTTAAAATATATAAAATAAAATAAAATAAAAATTCAGCTGATGGACAATGATTTCAATTGGTCCCTTTTACAAATTCATAGTTTTGATTTCTATTTGTGATATGATTTTAATTTGTGATTCTGGAATTGTTTTTATCTTGCTAGCTGTTCTTTTAGTCCGCATACCACATGGTGCACCTTGATAGCTATCAGTGATAAACACCAGAGTTTTGAAAGGCTCAAGACGCACTAAGGCGCAAAGGGAGGATAAGAGCCTCGAGGCGAGACGCATTTCAAGGCGCGAGATTCATGAATACGAGACACACTAAATACATTAAGTTTTTATAGCACATGTGACCATTTATGTAGCTTAAATTCCACAAAATAACATTAAAATACTTACTGCATGACACATATTGTCGTTATAAATATTAAAATGGACCAGTTTTCACTTCTCAAACGGATCAACTCTTTGGCTCGATGACATAAATAGAGATTAAAATCCATATCAGACTAAATATGCTTGTGTACACTTACAGACTTATATCTAACAAAGCTCACAATTTAACCCAAAATATCAATCAAGCAACGTATTAATATTCAAGTCATAATGCCACATTTTCATGATACTGTAATATGTAATAAAGAAAATACTTAATGAAACAAAGTACCTTCTTAAAGAAAATTACAATAATAAAATAAAGATAAAATCAGTTCAAATTTACAAATCATACAAATACTCACCCTATTACTTAAAAGGCCCATGTATATAACTTATAAGGCTCATGTATCTTATCTTAATATTTAGAGAGAGAGAGAGAGAGAAAAAAAAAATGTTGCATCTCTTAGGCGCAAAAAGCGCAAAGGCGAAAAAACCCCCAATGCCTTGCGCTTTTTGTAGGATTCATGCATGTTGTGAGCCTCGATCTAAAAAAAAGCCCAAAGGCTAGAGCCTCGTGCGCCTAGGCGCGATTTTTAAAACTTTGATAAACACATCACTAGACCACATGATATCTTATTTATAAGAGTAAATTGAAAAAAAAATGTCATTAACGGTTGCCATTTTTGCGAGAAATATCCTTAATTTTGAAAATTTGCAAGGTGTGTACCTAACGTTTGGACTTTTTGCGAGAAATGCCCTTTAGGCGCTACTGTAGTTGCAAATTCGCGTTTTTGGCTAACAATTGTTACAAAATCCCGTTAGTCAAAGTCAAACCTCATGCGAAATGACTAATTTACAGTTGTCTTCTTCCCCACTTTTATTTTCTTTTGAATTTGCACCACCACCCTTTACCCTTCATCTTCTCTGGTGACCAAACCCAGATTCCGGATTTTTTTTTAACCAAACACCAACATACAAATCTCTGGTTAAATCTGGATAAATCAAGATTCCAACCGTATCAAGAATGCTAAATTACAAATTAACCCAACAATAAAAGTATTTAAACTTTTTCTATGAAAACCAAACCATAGTATAACGCTGGCCACAGTGGTAACCTGGGTCATCACCTGCCATATTAGCTTTCTCTCTTCGGTGACCAGACATGACCAAATTATCAGAGTGGTGATTGAGTGTTTTTTTTTTTTTTTTAATTCAAAACATTTTAAACAACAAATTTAAAAATATAAAAACGTAAGCATTCAAATTTAAAAAGACAACGTATGAATAAAATTGGTCATAAAAAACCCACCAAATATTATCTTCACACACACACAAATTCACATACGTCTCTTCACTTCCACCCAAAACTCCTCATATGTCTACGCCATAAATAAAACACAAAATCAATCAAACCATAAATGAAAAAATGATGAAGACAATTACTCCCTCCGTCTTAAAATTATTGTCCATATTTTCTTTTTAGGATGTCTCAAAATAATTGTCCACTTTTCTTATTAAGTAAAAACAAGAGAATCTAGTAGAGGAATATTCCATTTTAGTGGTTGAAAATTAAAGTGCCCCTACTTTTATTAAACTCTGTTATTTCTCTCTCATGACAATAATTTTGAGACGGGGAGAGTAATATTTAATAGTAATAGTCAAAGTCAAACTGGTCAATCTTTAGTTTTCCTTATAGTTAATGCTTACCCCCTTTGCAAAAAAAAATGCTTACCCCAAAAGGTATTCTTCCAAGATCCCCTCTGTTAGGTCATGATTTCTTAACATTTAATCACTAAATCTTAAAGAGAGAAAGTAAGTAGAGAGAGAGAGAGAATGGAAGGAACTCAATAATATGAAATGAAATGAACTTGTTATTACTAAGAGAACCAACACCCTCTAATGAGGGTTACAAGTCTATTTATAGTGGAGATCTAGGGCTTCTCTTAACTTTGACAATATTACACATCTTGCCCTTAGACCTTTACAAAACAAGTAAACTTAGCATAAAACTATTAAAAACATATTAAATCATTAACGTACTAACATAATATTGCAACCTATTACAAAACTCAATGACCGACACTTGATTTAACAAAGTGTGTTCCCAACAATCTCCCCCTAAGTGTTGGTCATCAAAGGTTTCCCGACGTCGTCATCTTCTAAACTTTGACTTTGTTGTTGACGTCTTCAAAAATTGTAGCAAAATCTTTCATCTTTCTTTGTTCTTTGTTCTTTGTTGATATGGTAGTGATCATATTATGAAGTTGTCTGCCTTTCGTCACTTCTGTGTCTGTGGTGGTTGTCCGCCATTCCAACATGCTCATACATCTTTGGACTTTGACTTTCACATGCACGAAGTTCCTTTTCTTTCACTTTGATCTTTAGTCTCTTTACTTTGTAGATTCTTCTTTTTGGCGTAGAATCTTTCTTTGAACTTTGTGTTACTTAGATCTTTGGGGGAGCTTTCATTGACTTCAAGATGTATGCATGAGCATGCTGGAATCTACCATCATGGAGGTGATATGTACCTGCAGGTAAACAGTTAGCAATAATCAACTGGTACTTATAGATAAGGAATTAGAGATCGTCAACAGCATATTGTGAAGACTCCTTCTAATCTTTATCAATGCCGTTCCCATATCAGGTACTCCCGAGGGAGCTTACGAGACCTACTTAGTAGCTCAATGACTGGGTGAGTCGCTGGGGATCACTCTACGACTATAGACCGTTATGGAACCACCGCGAACACTAAGCGTAACCCGTGAGGGGTTACCGAAGTGACCTGCTGTCAAGGCTGTTTGATGTTGACCCGGGCAGGAATTTCTGTTCAATCATTGAGAAATACAATTGTAAATTCTCTCATAAACGTTCTCGGCAGATTGCTAAGATCTGCGAAGGACTCGATAATTTACAGCTGGTGTCCATTGATGTAGAACACCAGTTGTAGAAATACTAAGTGTTCCTAAGAGATCTTTAATGTATCTCATGGCTCTAGACTTGAAAAGTGCACACTTAGGTTTCCTAGGCGGAGACTAGGGAGGGGTCTCCTGCTTCAATATCAACCATCTCTAAGAAATAAGTCGATAGATTACACCGGTTCCCCATGAGAATGAAACAAGCTCTTTTAAGAGAACTTGAGTGGCTTAGAAGGTTAAGTGCAGTGCGTCACTGGGTCCATGATGTCTTTATCTTCAATACCGGTGTCACCTTAGCAACAACCAGTAGCATACGAATTGTACCCGGTGTCTGCCCTAAGGTTGAACATATGGAGGGCTATTTCTTTTCACCCTTTTCTTTACTTTTTTTTTAATTCTTCAACTCCTTCTTTCCCCTTTCATTCTTTTCTCCTTTTTTCGTATCATATCTAAGGACTTCTAATTCTAACTATTGGTGATGTCCTTGGGTAGATCCCTCTGGCTCTGGCGGATCATAGGACGGTTTTGCCTAACCTTTGTCACTTTATAACTCTATGACTATCCTATAATTGCCATTGAAACCATTTATAGAAAATCTCTCAAAGTGTTTGTGATTATCAAACATTTTGTCTAACCCTTTGAGAGTTTTGTGTTTATCATTTGAAGGGCTCCCCCTTCACATGTGCTCATGAGTATTTAATAAATTTGCACATGCGGGAGGAGCAAGCACTTTTTGAATTGATCCACTTTCAGTGAACAAGACCGATTCGAGACACACTTACATCACTAGTTAGACTAGCTTAAAGTTATTACCCGGCCTGGTCAAGTCCACAAAAAGTTTCTCGAAACGGTACATTTCTACTAAGACAAATCCTTTATGAGACACGCTTACGTGGCTAGTTAAAGAGTTCCATTGTCAGCTTTTAGGTGACAACTAGCTCTAGTAACTAACTTGATGTTATTACCCATCGAGGATAAGTCCTTTCGATTATTAACTTTTATGTTTCGTCAATTTTAGGTCTTCTCACAACAACGAATTCTTTACACGGGCATCTGACGGCGTTAGATTTAACTCTTGACGCCGTCAGCTCGATGGATCAGCAATATTAACCCAAAACCAATCACTTTCAACCCATACCCCACAAATCTCACCCAAAGTGCTGCTGCTACTCCGATTTTCCACCCTCCAATTCGACGTCTTCCGCATCCAATCTTCACTTGGTAAGTGATTTTTCTTCATCCTTTTTCGATCAATTGTCCTTAGGACCCATCAATTTGGAAAACCCCTTTCGCCCGAAACCCCATTCTTGACCCATTATTAACAAATCGTAATGCCATCCATTTGATGATTTGTAAACATGGGGTTACCCGTTGATTATGTTATCCCACTCGAATCATGCATTAGTTTTGGGAAAGCCACTCATGCCACGGATTCTTTGACCCCCACCCATGTTTTCTGATTAAAGGGGCGTTTGGGTAATGGGTTAAGAGTTTGAAAATTGATTTTTCCCTCGCATTTGCATGTTTCGGATTCTGATCAATCTGACGGCGTCAGGATTACTCTTGACGGCGTCAGATGTGTCTGACTGCATGAAGTTCATTAGAATTCTCATTCTAATCGTTTCCGTTCACTCTACCTTTTTCCATGAAAATGAGCAAAAGATCTCGTCAACATAAGGGCAGTTCCTCTAGGTCTCAAAGGGTCAATTATGGAGAATTGGTCCATAGTTGGAGCGAGTTTGACGATGTTGGTGCTAACACCAAGTATGCGGAGCTTTGTAACCATCATATTGATGCTGGGGCTGTGGTTGACTGGGAGTTTCTTAGGGCCCAAGGGTTGGAGGCTGCGTTTTTTGAGAGAATCCACACTGATGGATTTGCGGGTCCTCAGTGGGAGAGGTTGTTTAGGATTAGAGAGACAGTGTATAGTGAGTTGGCGAGGGAGTTCTTTGCGACCTTCCGTTTTGATCAGGCTGAGGCTAGGACGGATGTGGGGGGCACCACTGTGTATTTTAGGCTAGGGGAGAGTTGCGGTCATGTTCAGTCGCTGAGTTTGGTTGGAGGATTGGGTTGTATACTAGGGAGGAGGTTGATGGGACTTTTATGCAGAGGTTGTTACATGGGGAGACTTAGAGGAGTGAGATGAGGTGTATCACTTTTTGGCCGACCATTGGGAACGGGGTTTACACCTCGACTACT
Organism: Artemisia argyi; assembly: GCA_030686995.1. Lineage (NCBI taxonomy): Eukaryota > Viridiplantae > Streptophyta > Magnoliopsida > Asterales > Asteraceae > Artemisia > Artemisia argyi. The sequence continues at coordinate 171,175,058 of CM060705.1, read as the reverse complement.
GGGGGGCAGCATCCATTAGGGACCCCATAGCTAGGTTAGTCCACAGGTGCATCACATACAGCCTGTCAGGACGTCATGGCACCACTCACCGTGTCACTGCTTCAGACCTGTTCTACTTGTACACCATCTTTTCAGCGGATGTCTACTGCAACATCCCATTTTGGGTGGCCAGTTATTTGAGGACTAGTGTGGGTGAGAGGGATATTGACAAGGTGTATGGGGGGATGTTCGTGACCAGGTTGGCTCGTTCCTATGATCTTCTTACTCCTCCGATCATAGGGTACTTGAGCGACTGTGGGGCATGTAGGGTAGTGAGGGCTAAATCCCTCAGGCAGATGAGCATTGTGATGCCTGACAGGCATGGGACCTATACTTGGTATGAGGCAGGGGGGCCAGATGTTGAGGAGGAAGCTGATGATGAGGTAGATCCCCAGCAGCATCAGTTCCAGGGTTATGAGGAGGGGACAGCTGACTACTACCGACATATGGGTCGGGGTGACTGGAAGGCATACCAGGGTGCCTGGATGGGTCAGGTGGACGCATGGCGGACCACCACTGACCAACGCTTTGACTGGATGTATGATCACACCATCCGCCAGATGCAGCACCTCTCCACCCGAGATCAGATCGAGCCTCACCTACAGATTGACCCATTCCCCGGCCGTGAGACTGACTACCCTCCCTACGGGTACACCGGACACCTCCCTCCTGGCTATGACTACCGCTTTGGTCCTCCTCCCCAGTGACTCCTCTTGATTTCTGTTATCTTTGAACTATTTATTGATGGCTGTGTAATTTGAAACATTTGGTACTGTAATAGCTTAGGATGCGGCCTCTGTTGGCCTTGAACAATTTACTTTCATGTTTACGTTTGTTTGAAATAATTAGTGGTGCTCATGGTGACGTTATTCAAATTGTGTATTCTTATTTGTGTGATTTTATTTGTTTGTTTGTTATTTGCTTCCGTATGCATGCTTAGTTTTTATTGTTGGTAGATCATGTTTCTAAATTTAATAGTGGAAATACTTTACTTTGTTGTTTTGGCCTAGTCTTAACTCCACCTAAAAGTATTTTTTGCAAAAGATAAGTGTAAGGGGAAACCCCAAATATGTTTTTAAGAAACAAACCGATCATGATTCTCCACAATAATAAATGAACATGTATATTCGTATTTGTTAGAGTCAAATGCTTGTATTGAGTCATAATGAAGTTTTGCAGGATTTTCCATGAAGTAGGACCAAGTTTTTCCAAAAATTTTCCGGAAACTTAACATAAGAATTTCTGCAGGTCAATTCTGACGGCGTCAGGAGTTTACTCTTGACGGCGTCAGGTGTAAAAATCTGGAAATTTTACCGGTTTTGTTTTTCTAACGGAGTCTTATGGTTTTTGTGAATTATTAAGTTTTATAATCTCCAGGAGATCTGCAAAATTCATTCCACAAGCATTATATCTTATCTTGTTTTCTAGGATTTAGTAACTTATATAGGATGCCGCCGATTTTACGCGAGGTTGTCTTGTCTATTTTGTCAGGTTCTACAGGTTATGTATGACAAGAAGATGATTTATATTCTGGATGGGAAGCTTTGATTGTTCATTATTCTTGGAGGAAGATTTAACCTGGCCACCTAATTATCCATACCGAGCGAATCAGGGGAGTATTTGATTTCATTCTATTTACTTTTTCACTTTTACATTCTTTACTTGAACATTGGGGACAATGTTCATCTTAAGTGTAAGGGGAGGGTAAAAAGATGATACCTTTACATATGCACTTTCGCTTGAGTTTGTTTTGTTTGATGGTAGATGTGTATTAAAACTATGAGAAATACTTGTTAGTGTAATTTTAGCACCAAATTTAAAATTTTTTACAACATTTAGGAGTGAAACTTTAGCCATAGCAAGCATCTCATGGATAGGAGATTGTATGACTAGCACATAACCGTATATTTAGAAAAATTTTCCACCCAAAAATGTAAGGTTCGCCTTTAGATTTGATAGGAAAAGCATTCATTATTAGTGCTTATGAGTGTACCGGTAGCATTTAGATTCTAGAACTTGCGTTAGTGATGCATCCCGAGACCGCTAATGAGACTACATTCGTGTGGTAGGATTTACTACATGATAAGAGGCATTAGGATTACCCTTGTGTTAAACCCGTATCATGATTACTTGACCATTTAAGTCATATTACTTGGCTAGTTAAGTCAATTAATTTTTCCCACACCCTTAGCGTTGTACTCATTTTTAGTACATGAAACCCCTAGTACACCCCTCCGAGCCTATCTTTTCGTTTCTAACTTTAAGCATTTTACTTAAAGGAAGAATTTGTTACACCCCACTTAAATGTACAACCAAATCGCCTTAGCCTTCCGTGTATGCGCTCATTTTTAGTGCATTATTTTTATTTGTTAAACCCTAAGTTAACTTTCTAATTGATTACATGGTTGCTAAGTCGAGTCATATCCTTGTACATATTGTTTTGGGACGATTGGGACTCATGGGTAAGTACTTATTTTATGGAGTAATGGGGAAGAACATCACTTATTACCCCCATATGTACGTTAATCTTAAAAGTGCTCCAAGTGTTTTGATTTTCTTAATTCGAGTCATTAGATTAGTTTAATGTAAAGTATGTAAAGATTCAAGTGTAAGGGAAATGTTCATTCCCTATGATGTATTATTTTGGATGGTAGGGTAAGAGTGTATGCAAAAAAAAAAAAAAAAAAAAAAAAAAAAAAAAAAAAAAATCGAAAAATCAAGAAAAAGAAAAGAAAAAAAAATAGAAAAAGAAAAAGAGAAAAAAACATACGGACTACCATCCCTTTTTATTCTATGTTTATTTTATGTTTTTGTTACTTTTCATTTATTAGCTTAAGTCGAGTCTAGTCTTGGCTTAGCAACGCCATATTGTACATGTAATTAACCAAGATTGTTAACTCGCCACCAGTAAAACTTCCTTTATCCAACAAAACCGTGTATTTCATATCCCTACACCTAACGTTACAACCCTTTAAAAGACCTCTTTGATAGTTTATCCTAGGTGCTTACGCCATGTGGTGGAGGTTTGATCCTTTCCCAAGCCTATGGTAATCTATTTTGCTATGACAGGTAGTGAGAGATATCTTCCGTTTCCATATTGTAATTTACACTTTATTACACCCGAGAGATGTGAGTATCTAAACACTATTTGTGAGGTGCTTGTGTGTGACCTCCGTGCTTGTCTATTGGTCTTTAGTGGAACGATTATATGTTGTAATTACTTTTATGTTAGTGTTAAATGACCCCTAACTTGTCTTTTGAGTAGAATAAAAGCTCATTTGCTTGAGGACAAGCAAATCTCAAGTGTAAGGGTATATGATGAGCGAAAAATGATCCGTTTTTAGGGGGTGGGTCATTTATGCCCGAATTCGAATTTATTTGATCAAATATTGCCTTAAATCGTTCCTTTTGTGATTTTAGGTACTTTGGGAGTGAAATCTGGAAAAGAAAGCAATTCGGACGTTTTTGGAGCATAAAAGTGAACAAAATGCCAAAGTCTTAATTTTCCATGCTGGGAACAGTAGGTGACGGCGTCAAGAGTAATTTCCTGACGGCGTCAAGAGCAAAAGTCCATGACGACCCAGAACAGATTTGACGGCGTCACGAGGGTAGGGCGTCAAGAGTAAAAGTCATGACGGCCTGGAAATGGTTTTGTCTTGACGGCGTCAAATGTAGATCAAGGCAGTCCGAGAATGGTTTTGGCGGCGAGGTGACGGCGTCACAAGTTTTGTCTTGACGCCGTCAGACCCCTTTTCCTATATATAGTTTTCTAATTTTTCACATTTAAGGAGAGAAGTTTTGGGAGAAACCCTAAGTACGATTTTGTTGTAACTTTACAGGTTTTTCAAGGGTTCCAAACCCTTGATACCTTGCATGTTTAATCAAGATAAGTGTTCCTTTAATTCAATCAATATGTCTATGTGTTGGTTGTCTATATCTTGTTCTTGTCTTAATTCCATCATGCTAGGCTAGATCTATCTTGTGTTTGCTTAGATCTAATGAAACCTAGATGTTAATTATGTGTTGATTACTTGTTTATACTTGTTTTGGATGAATGATTTATATGTTAGGCTTAAGAAAACTGGCAGATCTCCAATTGGTAACATGCTTGAACATCTTAAGAAACATGAACCAACGCGCACTAGGTCTTTATTGGTTGTATTTAATGCATGAGCCACTGTTTACAATCCCTATAGTTGTGTTGGGCATGGTGTAGGAGGAGATAAGAGCTCATAGAATTGGGGAGTTATGTGTGCCACCCCATGAATGGTATTAAGGAATACGATCCGTCATCCATGCAATTATAACAAGTAATTAACGTGTAAAAGATGTCTAGGGAGTAGTGAAATCTAAGTAAACACATTTTCTCCAATTACTGCTCACAACTTTAGTATAATTTAGTTTATTTTCATTTCTAGTATTTTATTTTGATTGCATCTTAGTATTGGGTTAGTTGATTAGCAACTAATTCCGCCCAAATCCTTCAAACCCGAGATTTTAACTTGCTTTCCATAAAATATAAAAATACAAAAATAATCATCCCTCACCTTTAGAACTAGTATTTAGGCTTTCTAATCCTAGCGACACTATTCCTAAGCTGAACGATCAATCCCCCGGTACTTGTCACTATACTATACTACAACGATCAGGTACACTGCCTGGTAGGGGTTGTAAGCTTCTCGAGATCCCTCGAGAGGTAAAGCCTGTTGCGATTCCCACGCATCACATATGTACTCCTGCTTCCTCGGTTGAATGTGTAGGGATTGGATCATCTTGAACCTTGACAGTTGTAGTTGGAGGTCTGGAGGTGGAACCGGATATTCTCTTCCTTTTGTCTTGTTATTGTGGCTGATCATCCGGATCTGAATCATCATGACGATGCTTGGTAGCCTTCGTTTTCTTGCAAGCTTCGTCTTTCTTTTCAGCCTTTTTAATTGACTTAATCAGCGCTTTGCGAAGGTCATTCTCATCAGGATCATTCATGATTGCTTCTAACAACTTACCCTTGAGATTACTCACAGAAGGGTTCGGTGGTAGAGTTTGAATGGTGATAGGTGTAGTTTGAAATTTCTGTGAAACAATCCCTTCAAGATTATCTCTAACGTAGTGTTCCACGGTATCAGGGAGTTTCTCATGAATATACTTTCGAACCTCTCCTGGTAGTCCCACGGTATCAGGGAGTTTCTCATGAATATACTTTCGAACCTCTCCTGGTAGTCTCACTTTCACCTGGTGCTTAACTGCTGCATCAATATTGTATACTTTGAACTGCTCGACATCATTCTTCTGTTCATCAACTTGTTTTTGAAGCTTTTGTAGTTGTTCTTGTAATGATTTCCGCAAGCTTGGGTGAATTGTTGTTGGTGGAGAAAGGGTTTGCTGAGGACGAACTTGTTTTGGTGATGAGGGTTGAGGTTGTGTTTGGACTGTAGTCGGTTCATCATCAATACCAACTATGTCGATAGTGGTGTCTTTACTTGTATCAATCTGCACATCATCACCATCACCATCAGATTCATCATCACTTCCATCATTCACATCTTCTTCTTCTTCATCCGTTTTCTTAGCTTCGTCAGTTTCAGACTGCTTCTCCTCATCAATACTTTCATTACTTTCAGATGCTTTATCGTCTTTACTTTTGGGAGCTTCTTCTTCTTCATCACTTTCAGCTGGCTTATCGAGAGAAATTCTTTGTTCTGAACTAGATGACTCAGCTTCATTGTCAGATTCATCATCATTTTGATCAGAGGATGACAATGTTTGTGAACATGTTTCTTCAGATGATTGATCATCTCCTTCTAAAGCTGGAGTTGTCATTTCTACATTCTGAGTACCAGAACCTTCACCTTTCTTCGTTAGTCTGGCAATTCTTTCCTCTTCCGATTGTTTGCTTTCTCTTATCATTATTTGCAGTTGGTCTTCTTCTTCGGATTCGGACATTGGTGAGGTGAAGGATTCTTCCTGAGATTCTTTTGCCTTTCCCTTTTCTGCCTTTTTCTTTTTAATTATTCTAAGCTTTTCAGTCTCAGTCTCTTCCTGAACATTTCCTTCATCATCAGTTGGTTCATCACGAAGAGCTGTCACTTTCTTCTTTGGTTGTAGAGTGACTTTCTTTGTTCTTGACTTGGGAATTGTCTTGATTTTTGTTGCAGTTTTAGCATTTTTCCCTTTCTTCATCTGAGTCAAACCAACTGAGTTGTTTCTTTGAGCATCATCATACACCTCAAATGCTTTAGTAGTAAGAACAGCTTCAGTTAACAAACTTAAAGGAATTCTTATTCCTTGTTTCTCGGTGTTTGTCTTCTGAATTCTGGTCCGTGTATACATATGATCCATGGCAGTTGGTGTGTTCTTTATCTTCCAATATGTGATCAATATCTGGGTATATATGCAAGAAATGAGCATTGAGACACTTGGTATATCGATAAAATGGAATTCTTGAATTTGAAGCTTTCTTAAACTGTATGGCTTGAAGAACCATGTCCTCCCAAATCAATTGAGCATAGTCGATAGTTGTGACTTTGACAACCTCCCAGAAGATCTGCATGAGTTCAAGTGATGGATGTTCATGCCCGGTTTCTTTGCTAGTTAAGCTATTGGTGAGGATTGAGTATAGTGTAAGCCATGGTTGTGGAATGAACTTTCTGTCGATAGAAGATATTTTGTTGAGTTTGATCACTGATTCATCAACCAATTTCACGAAGAAGACTGACAATTTCTGACAATGAAGGCAAAGGAGTGAATTTCTTGATGTTTCTTGATCCTTCTGCAGGTAAACCAAGAACAGAGCGGAGGGTAGTCACATTAAACTGAATATATGTGTGATCAAGACGAATACCCATGGTTTTGTTGTTTCTTCTAACTTCAAGAGTTTCCCAGAACTGTGTCAAGTAAACTTCTGGTACTGAGCATGTGTTTGTGAGGAGATCACGAATGAAGTGTCCTTTGAGAATCTCTATAATGATTTCACATGTTGGATGGCACGTGATTGTCTCAATATCAACTTTCAAGTTAGACTTTCAGATTGTTCTTTCTTCTCCTTGAATCAACTCGTGTCTAGGTGTGGATGCTACAGACATGTTTGTACCTGAAATGAGTCATACAACCAACAAGTACAATGTTGTGATGTATATGTTAGTTAACATTCCAAAATCCTAAATATCATTTTGATAGAAATCCATTTAGAACAACCATGCAACAAAACCAAGAAGTCATATATAACTCGACAAAACCATTACTTAGATTCTAACTCGATAAAACAACAAACTTTTTGCAAACTCGATAACATGTTAAAACAGCCCCTTAACTCGATACATTTTAAAAATTTTGGGCAGAGTTTGTAACACCCCCAATTCATGGACGCAGCGGAATTCGAACTGGGTGTTACTTGACGGCACAATAGACACAATAATAGAAAACGAACTCCAATTGAGTCGTTTTAAAAGATTTATCATTCAAATTGTATAAATATCAGAGATACAAAATGAGGTCCCAGATGGTTCCATTTACAAATTAAATGAGTTTTGAATGATAATAAAATTTATAGCCCTCTTGAGTATCCGTGCCCTTCCGTTCCATCCTTGATCGTCATGAACCTGAAATACATGCTTGAGAGGTCAACACAAAGGTTGAGTGGAATTCGTAGAGTTTAGTTAAATCGTTTGAACACAATAATCGTAGTGTTTGTAGTTAAATCGTTTGAACACAATAATCGTAGTGTTTGTAGTTAAATCGTTTGAACACAATAATCGTAGTGTGAGCTATAGACTCACACCAATGTTTAGAAAACAAAATCGTTATTTATTTCACTAAGCTCATACAACCAAAGCGTTAACATCGAACCAACAAAATTGGCATTATAGAAGCCCTATCAAGGTACTTTTGCCGTTTATACCGCTAAATCTCAAATATAGTGCATTTGTGTGAACTCGTCGTTGTTCAACACAAATGGGATTCGTCAATCCCAATAGATCTATTCACAATATTCGCGCTCACTAAAGGTAGTGACTAATGGTTCATGATATAGGGACTTCGAACATGGCAATCGTTACTTAGTGATAATAAAACATCGTCGGGTAGCATACAGTAGAAAGCATCGTGTTCGAGTAGAAAAATAATAGCATGTATTCCCCCCCATGGGTTTTTAAAATAGTTAAACAATAGAAAGTGGGGCTACTAACTCACCTTAAGTAGAATAGCAAGTAATGGAGGTGATGGTTGGATCGTGTAGGTTTCTACAAGCAACCTATAATAGAATGTCGCGACTTAGGATCGGAGTAAAGAATATGAAGTAGTGCCTATATATATATCTTGCATTTAGTCCATGATGTGGTATGATGTATATTGTATGTCCTTGAAAGAAAAGATTCATGAACATGTATGTTTTGTATATCGTTTACTACCGTTCAGGCTGACATATTTCAGAAGTCATGTTAGTAAGCGTTCGAGGAGCCAGGACACTTTAATTCGTAAATCCACAACTCAACTCGACGGCTTACATAATGAACTCCTCACATGAGGCTCCCTACTATTGTAGTAGTTGATGAAATATATAGATATAAGTTTTGATCCGAAAAGTTACATGTCCGATATTTGAATAAACTTAGGAAAGTTTATTAGTACATGAAGATTGTTATTAGGGGTAGTTTCATAAGTCTTGAATGACCATTTTCTCTTGGTAAAATCTCATGGTTTCCTTTTAGATGAAGTAGATCCAAATTGTATGTTCAAGTTCTCGTCAACTCTTTGTTTCATGTTTACGCCTATGAAAGTTGGTATGGTCATTTCGTCATGGCCTAGCCATGACCTTTGGTCCTTGTTTCAAGGTCATGAGACACAACCTTGGCTCTAGCCATGGTTGTGGTCTTGATTATAGGTCATAAGACCCCTTTGGTCTTCATAAACCATAACCTATATGTAATGACTTTGTCTAAAAATGGGCTGTTTAGAATTTGAAGAAATTTATCACTCGGAAAGCATTTTTAGGTCTCGAGCTTCTTTATGCCTGAACGAAAACGTCGTTTCGGACAACTTTCGTGTTTTAACTTTTTGATGAATCGGACCAGAAGTATGACTTTCAAAACCCAAATTTGATCAGGAAGCTATTTGGCAGTTTTGCCGGAAATCTTTGGTAATTTCAAATCGCCATAACTTTTGACTCGTATACTCGTTTTGGGTGGTTCAAATTGCTATGGTTTCCTTGTTAAGTCCTCTACTACAATTTGTAATGATCCAATATCATAATTTTACCATTTTGGTCGTGGTTTTCCAAGAAAGTCACTAGTTTACTTGTTTTAGTAACTTGTTTCAACAATCAATAACAATAACTTGTTTTGGTCATTTTTATACATCATGGACATAACTACAAGACATAATATAGCAAGAATAACATGTAAATAACATGAATATGATTATTTAACAAGAATCATGTTAGGGTTTGGCTTACAACTTTTGGCTTTCAAAGATGAAAGGAAGTTAACATGTAAGGATAGGACATTGATAGACTTGCTTCAACCCTTTTTCACTTCATGCAATCTTTCTACCCTTGGTATTCTTGAAAGATGGATGATGAAGGTTGAGGTGAATTGAGTAGATTTAAACTCAAGAGAAATCACCAAAGTTTATGTAGTTTGGAAGTGTTTTGATTATCTAAAAGAAACTAGGGTTTCAACCTTGAACTTGCACTTGAATCTTGCATAGAATTGGAAGAAGATCAAGCAAAGGAGATGGTGTTGGTGTGTTGTGATGGTGGCGTACAAAGGAAGGGGAGGAGGGAGTATTTATAGTCCATTTAAGGAGGTTAGGAAGTTAACTAGCAAGTTTCCTAAACTTGGTGACCAAGTTGTAATTAACTTATGATCTAAGGGTAGTTTCATGAGATGAAGCCACATGGGTGTGACTCCCCCTCCTAGTGGCGGTTTGGTAACCTTGGGGAGCAAGGTTGGACTTGTGGTGATCTTATCCAAGATATCTAGTGTGTTTTGACTCCGTAAAATGCAAACCGTAAGTTGTTACGTCACAAAACGTAAAACCGGGTATCGTAAAATTATGGAACTTGGAAGAATGGTTAAACATGTCAAAATATTCCATAATAAAATATAAAATGAGTGGTAGGTTCCATTTGGGTGGTAAAACCCTGCTAAAAGCTGGAAACACGGGTCTAAAACGCGTAATACGTAAAACGTACGAATATTGCGTAAAATTGAGAAAAGTAAAATGTTACTTTTCTAATGTGATAAAAATGATTTAAAATGACTTATAATGTCTAGACTGGGCTCAGTCTAGTGTCGGTTGGTATTAAATGTCTTTTAGACATCAAACCGTAAGCCTAAAAATCAAGGAATGACTTATAACATCAAGGGATGATTTTTGGTCAATGGAGGAGGGAAAAATATGTTGACTTTTTCTAATAAGTTTGAAAACTCAAAACGTCTTAGAAACTCGTTTCGTGGTCTAACGGTTAATCGCCCATACGGTTAAGCGTGCTCATGCGAGAGTAGTACGGCATGGGTGACCTGCTGGGAAGTTTTTGGTCATGTTTTTCTCAGTCACGATTAATTCTCAAATAAATCATGAGCGTGTCAAACATTTTTCCGATGTGGGGTCACCTGACGGGGTTGAATTTCGTTGTGCGTAGAATTTCTGATTGACGTTTTACCCTAAAACGTGTAATTCCTTAATAACTTTCACGAAAATGAGCTTATGAAAGTTAAACTTTTAATTTGCCATGGAAATGATTTATCATTTGAGAATATCAAATAAAAATCAACTTTCGGGAAAGTTTCGGAAAAGAAATGAATAGTAAAAGTGAATAGTGAAATTTTCCGAGAAAAGTAATTAACCTGAAATTGTGAATTGTTACAGTCTCCACCCCATACGGGGAACTTCGTCCCGAAGTTCTTTGTGTGTCATATATTGGAGTGGTGTCGATAAAGATGTGTGGTTACTTATGAGGACTATAGTCTGGGATTACCAGTGGTGTAGTTTGATTTGTCGTTTCAGTGTATGGTGTAGGACGAGGTTTACTTTTGTGTAGGAAAGGTATGGTAATAATCGAATATCAAAGGAAATTGATATAGCAGTCGAATATTAATAGGAATTGAGATAGTAATTGCAATCATAGCCTAGTAGGTAATCGGTTGTTGTACCTAGTGTTTATTGACTTCATACTTATGTTATTTCGGATACAAATAAGCCCACTTGTTTATAATTCTTTATTTACATAGAGAGGCATCCCAAACAATGTAGATAAGGAAATATAAACTTATGGTTTGGTGATTTACAATGTCTTTATTTAAATGAAAAGGCATCCCAATCCATTCAAATAATTACAAATCATCCTACACAACATTCATACTTATTCGGTGAGTTACAAGGTAGGGTTTTACGAGATGATACTGGTGTTCCAAGATGAATATTCAATCTTGTAAAGCTGGTAAGGGTGATTGTGGTGTAGCTAAGGATGATTTGAGCATTAAAAATGCATCAAGATCTGTTTATGAGCTTGTGGTTCCAACGGTTATGAAGATAATGTTGTGATATCTTGATGAACAGAAGTGTGTAGTGTATGCTTAACATTAATACTGGTAGAGATGTCAAGTTTGCTTTAAAAATCTTAAGAGATTTTAAAGGTTTATGACGGAATGGTATCCTTAGGACCTAAATAGGATAGTACTTCTACAGGATGAAGAGAAGAATTGATAACTATCCCAAGATAGTAGTTCGGATTATCTCATAAATGAAAACTTTCAAGAACGAAGTTAGGTAGTACAAATAAGGTGTTAAGATTTCGCTGAGTGGTAAAACACTATCGTGTCTCTAGATCGTTTTAAAGATTTCGGGTGGTTTATCGAGTTCAAGTAGGAAATCAACCTAAACATAACCCTAGTATAACTACTCTCAGTATTTGAAAATTTTAAGTCGAATATAGTTAGTCAGACTATATTCCACTGTCCCTAGGTTAAATATAGGTGACTAGTCTATATTTAGCCGAGGTTCGATAAAATTTTCAAATACCTAAATTAGGTATACTTGTGATACGTCCGTTGCTTTCGGGAAACTGTCCACTAAACAAAGGCGATGTCAAACCATTCAGTTGCAAGTCCCGCCATAAGAGACTTGTAACGTATGTTTTCACATTCCATTGCATAGAAGATAGTACGGGTAGATATGTGTGGAAAGGAAGTTGAAGTAATTCTAAAACAGTCTATACTGGGCTAGAATTACAAACTTTTAACAATGAAGGTTTCAGAAGAAAACTTTGATGGATGTAGAGAAAGTTCAACTTTTGTCGATGATGGATTAGTTTGTCCTTTAGAAATCTCATATTTCTTGTTTGGAAATCGATAGATTGTGATGGGTTTTTGATATCATATGAAATGATATTGATGAGGTGGTGGAATAATTCGAGAGACCATTGCACAAATCACAATGTCTCGGAAGTAGATTAGACCATTGTGTCATACAATGTTCAGGAAATAGAAAAGACCATCGTAATTCATTACAATATCTTGGATATAAAATGTTGGAGTAGGAACATGGTTGGGAGAATGTGGTTGTGTCGAAATGCCATAGAATAGGCATGTGTAGATATGTGTAGATAAAATGATTGAAAATAACTCGAATGTATATATAAATATACTAGTATGTTCATGTAGCATAAAATGCTTAATAAGTCCATAATCGTCTGGAGGATGGAAGACACGGAGAGCGGAAGGCTATAAAAATGGTTTTGCTTGTAGTGTGGTTATAGTTTAGGTCTCAATTAGACCCGTTTCTCTATAACCATGTCTCTGATACCAATCTGTAACACCCCCAATTCATGGACGCAGCGGAATTCGAACTGGGTGTTACTTGACGGCACAATAGACACAATAATAGAAAACGAACTCCAATTGAGTCGTTTTAAAAGATTTATCATTCAAATTGTATAAATATCAGAGATACAAAATGAGGTCCCAGATGGTTCCATTTACAAATTAAATGAGTTTTGAATGATAATAAAATTTATAGCCCTCTTGAGTATCCGTGCCCTTCCGTTCCATCCTTGATCGTCATGAACCTGAAATACATGCTTGAGAGGTCAACACAAAGGTTGAGTGGAATTCGTAGAGTTTAGTTAAATCGTTTGAACACAATAATCGTAGTGTTTGTAGTTAAATCGTTTGAACACAATAATCGTAGTGTGAGCTATAGACTCACACCAATGTTTAGAAAACAAAATCGTTATTTATTTCACTAAGCTCATACAACCAAAGCGTTAACATCGAACCAACAAAATTGGCATTATAGAAGCCCTATCAAGGTACTTTTGCCGTTTATACCGCTAAATCTCAAATATAGTGCATTTGTGTGAACTCGTCGTTGTTCAACACAAATGGGATTCGTCAATCCCAATAGATCTATTCACAATATTCGCGCTCACTAAAGGTAGTGACTAATGGTTCATGATATAGGGACTTCGAACATGGCAATCGTTACTTAGTGATAATAAAACATCGTCGGGTAGCATACAGTAGAAAGCATCGTGTTCGAGTAGAAAAATAATAGCATGTATTCCCCCCCATGGGTTTTTAAAATAGTTAAACAATAGAAAGTGGGGCTACTAACTCACCTTAAGTAGAATAGCAAGTAATGGAGGTGATGGTTGGATCGTGTAGGTTTCTACAAGCAACCTATAATAGAATGTCGCGACTTAGGATCGGAGTAAAGAATATGAAGTAGTGCCTATATATATATCTTGCATTTAGTCCATGATGTGGTATGATGTATATTGTATGTCCTTGAAAGAAAAGATTCATGAACATGTATGTTTTGTATATCGTTTACTACCGTTCGGGCTGACATATTTCAGAAGTCATGTTAGTAAGCGTTCGAGGAGCCAGGACACTTTAATTCGTAAATCCACAACTCAACTCGACGGCTTACATAATGAACTCCTCACATGAGGCTCCCTACTATTGTAGTAGTTGATGAAATATATAGATATAAGTTTTGATCCGAAAAGTTACATGTCCGATATTTGAATAAACTTAGGAAAGTTTATTAGTACATGAAGATTGTTATTAGGGGTAGTTTCATAAGTCTTGAATGACCATTTTCTCTTGGTAAAATCTCATGGTTTCCTTTTAGATGAAGTAGATCCAAATTGTATGTTCAAGTTCTCGTCAACTCTTTGTTTCATGTTTACGCCTATGAAAGTTGGTATGGTCATTTCGTCATGGCCTAGCCATGACCTTTGGTCCTTGTTTCAAGGTCATGAGACACAACCTTGGCTCTAGCCATGGTTGTGGTCTTGATTATAGGTCATAAGACCCCTTTGGTCTTCATAAACCATAACCTATATGTAATGACTTTGTCTAAAAATGGGCTGTTTAGAATTTGAAGAAATTTATCACTCGGAAAGCATTTTTAGGTCTCGAGCTTCTTTGTTCCTGAACGAAAACGTCGTTTCGGACAACTTTCGTGTTTTAACTTTTTGATGAATCGGACCAGAAGTATGACTTTCAAAACCCAAATTTGATCAGGAAGCTATTTGGCAGTTTTGCCGGAAATCTTTGGTAATTTCAAATCGCCATAACTTTTGACTCGTATACTCGTTTTGGGTGGTTCAAATTGCTATGGTTTCCTTGTTAAGTCCTCTACTACAATTTGTAATGATCCAATATCATAATTTTACCATTTTGGTCGTGGTTTTCCAAGAAAGTCACTAGTTTACTTGTTTTAGTAACTTGTTTCAACAATCAATAACAATAACTTGTTTTGGTCATTTTTATACATCATGGACATAACTACAAGACATAATATAGCAAGAATAACATGTAAATAACATGAATATGATTATTTAACAAGAATCATGTTAGGGTTTGGCTTACAACTTTTGGCTTTCAAAGATGAAAGGAAGTTAACATGTAAGGATAGGACATTGATAGACTTGCTTCAACCCTTTTTCACTTCATGCAATCTTTCTACCCTTGGTATTCTTGAAAGATGGATGATGAAGGTTGAGGTGAATTGAGTAGATTTAAACTCAAGAGAAATCACCAAAGTTTATGTAGTTTGGAAGTGTTTTGATTATCTAAAAGAAACTAGGGTTTCAACCTTGAACTTGCACTTGAATCTTGCATAGAATTGGAAGAAGATCAAGCAAAGGAGATGGTGTTGGTGTGTTGTGATGGTGGCGTACAAAGGAAGGGGAGGAGGGAGTATTTATAGTCCATTTAAGGAGGTTAGGAAGTTAACTAGCAAGTTTCCTAAACTTGGTGACCAAGTTGTAATTAACTTATGATCTAAGGGTAGTTTCATGAGATGAAGCCACATGGGTGTGACTCCCCCTCCTAGTGGCGGTTTGGTAACCTTGGGGAGCAAGGTTGGACTTGTGGTGATCTTATCCAAGATATCTAGTGTGTTTTGACTCCGTAAAATGCAAACCGTAAGTTGTTACGTCACAAAACGTAAAACCGGGTATCGTAAAATTATGGAACTTGGAAGAATGGTTAAACATGTCAAAATATTCCATAATAAAATATAAAATGAGTGGTAGGTTCCATTTGGGTGGTAAAACCCTGCTAAAAGCTGGAAACACGGGTCTAAAACGCGTAATACGTAAAACGTACGAATATTGCGTAAAATTGAGAAAAGTAAAATGTTACTTTTCTAATGTGATAAAAATGATTTAAAATGACTTATAATGTCTAGACTGGGCTCAGTCTAGTGTCGGTTGGTATTAAATGTCTTTTAGACATCAAACCGTAAGTCTAAAAATCAAGGAATGACTTATAACATCAAGGGATGATTTTTGGTCAATGGAGGAGGGAAAAATATGTTGACTTTTTCTAATAAGTTTGAAAACTCAAAACGTCTTAGAAACTCGTTTCGTGGTCTAACGGTTAATCGCCCATACGGTTAAGCGTGCTCATGCGAGAGTAGTACGGCATGGGTGACCTGCTGGGAAGTTTTTGGTCATGTTTTTCTCAGTCACGATTAATTCTCAAATAAATCATGAGCGTGTCAAACATTTTTCCGATGTGGGGTCACCTGACGGGGTTGAATTTCGTTGTGCGTAGAATTTCTGATTGACGTTTTACCCTAAAACGTGTAATTCCTTAATAACTTTCACGAAAATGAGCTTATGAAAGTTAAACTTTTAATTTGCCATGGAAATGATTTATCATTTGAGAATATCAAATAAAAATCAACTTTCGGGAAAGTTTCGGAAAAGAAATGAATAGTAAAAGTGAATAGTGAAATTTTCCGGGAAAAGTAATTAACCTGAAATTGTGAATTGTTACAGAGTTTCTTTTCATGAAAGTTGTAAAATAAGAACCCATACTCGATGGTTCTTCAGAACAGCTCCTTACTCGGAGAAAAATCCATGATACTCGATAAGTCCACACAAAAAAAATTCCATAACTCGATAAGTCCAAAAAATTCCATAACTCGATTAATAAAAAAAAATCCATAACTCGATAAAATATCCAAACTCAATAAAGTAGTAAACTCGATAAAGGCTAACTAGATAAAGTATATCCCCAAACTCGATAAAAAAGAAAGGTATATGCCAACTCGATAAGCATCAATCAAACACGGTAAAACTTAATTCCTAACTCGACAAAACTTGCAAACTCGATAAGATGCATTACCAAACTCAATAATTTCTACACAAACTTGATAACTTCAACACCTAACTCGAAAACAAGCTTAATGACCAAAAAAATTCCGAAAAATTTGGGCCATGGGAATGCTATACTTTGATGTCAAATGTCATCTATTAACACAATCCAATCCCAAACATAAAATAAGCCTAACAACTTTCTTGCAAAAAATCAAACAGTTGAGCACATTTCATGAAAAACAAGCACACATTATTCTAGTGAAGTGAAACTAAAGGCGCTTGTATATTATACCCAAATAAGCCACAAACAACTCTCATATAACACAAACACAATCCCAGAAGGTGTCAACCAAGAATATGAGCCCTAAAACCCTAAACACCTAAATTCCATTCACCTAATGTATTAGAGTCTAAAGTTAAGATGAAATCTAACATGTAATGACCTACCAAAGTTAACCATCTAACTTAATTAGCCTAAAACATCACAAATAAAAAACACCCAATTTTGAGCATAAACCCTAATATTCAATGTATCAAATTGAGTTATAGAAAACGCACAGGGAATAGGGGTGAGTGATTAACGCAAGAAAATGATAAACATTAAAACTTACAATCACAAAAACTCGAAAATCTTGAAAAAACCTTGAGCTTGAGAGAAAAATTAGCAGTAGGGGTGTATTTGTTTGCGTAAAAAAGAGAAACATGTTTTTAGGTTTGCTTATATATTGAAATCATTTGAGTATTGACACTTTTGGTCTTTGTACTTGTTTTCAAATCAAAGTTTTTGACCATTGAAGCACATTAAGCCCCTTAAGTTATAAGAACATAACAAGGTTAGTCCAAGCAATGAACACTACGAGTATTTTGGATGTTACTCCCCCTTGAACCAACCACGTGAAGTTTCAAAAGTATTATTATACCAAATGGTTCAAGAGGCGTCGAGAAAAGAATTTTCGTGATGAGAGAAAGCTCTTAATGAAGAAGTAGAAACTTTTTGTCTCCCCCTCAAGATATGTTTGTTATAAAAGTATGGAAAAAGTTTTGAACAACATATCTTGAAGTATAGAAAAGTTTTTTTTTTTTTAATAAGAAAAAGTGAAAAATATTTTTGTGTTTTTGTTGGTTTTATATTTTTGTATTTTGTTTTTGAAAAAATATATACAAAGATAGTTTTGATGTTTGACAATCATTTGTGTTTTAAAAACTTTTCCAGATCTTCTGGAGTCAAACATCGCATACCAATCTGGTGGACTAGATCAGCAAACCTTGTTGGAGGTAATGCTTTGGTGAGCAAGTCTGCCAATTGGTATTCAGTTCCCACGAAATATAATTCAACAGTACCCTTTTCGACATGCTCCTTGATGAAATGATAGTGGAGATCAATGTGTTTGGATTTGCAGTGATGAACGGTGTTGCAGGAAATTGCGATGGCACTTTCGGAGTCATAGTATATCGGAATCTTATTGAATAGGTAGCCATAGTCCTTAAGCTGTGATCTCATCCATATGACTTGAGCACAGCAAGCAGACATAGCTACGTATTCAGATTCGGTTGATGACAGCGATGTGCAGTCCTGCTTCTTAGATTGCCAAGACACAAGCTTATCTCTAAGAAACTGTAATCCACCTGATGTAATTTCTCGCGTGTCTAAGCATCCTGCATGGTCAGCGTCTGAAAAAGTTATTAGTTCAAAACCAGAATCCTTCGGATACCAGATTCCCAAGTGAATGGTTCCCTTTATGTATCGAAGGATTCTTTTTGCCTCTTTGAGGTGTCTTTCAGTTGGTCTAGACTAATAACGTGAACACATGTAGACAGCAAAAACAATATCAGGTCTACTAGCTGTGAGATACATGAGTGACCCAATAATACTTCGGTATTTGGTAGGGTCAACTGGAGTCCCATGTATGTCAGCATCTAGTTTTGTGCCAAAACCCATTGGTGTATTATAAGTATCACAGCTCATCATTCCATGTTTCTTTAAAATTTCCAAGTCATATTTAGACTGATTTAGAAAAATTCCATGGGGTGATTAATGAACTTGTAGTCCTAAAAAGAACGAAAGTTCACCCATCATGGACATTTCAAAGTTATCTTTCATTAAATTTGCAAAATCATTTGAGTATCTTTTGTTTGTTGAAGCAAAAATAATGTCATCGACATATATTTGAACAATTAATAAGTCCACCCCGTATGTTTTATGATGTGTGAGATTGCACCAGGCTTTACCTCTCAAGGGATCTCGAGAAGCTTACAACCCCCACCAGGCAGTGTACCTGATCGTTGTAGTATAGTATAGTGACAAGTACCGGGGGATTGATCGTTCAACTCAGGAATAGTGTCGCTAGGATTAGAAAGCCTAAAAACTAGGTCTAGAGGTGAGGGATGATTCTTTTTGTATTTTTATATTTTTATAAAAGCAAGTAAAATCTCGGGTTTTGGAAGAGTGGGCGGAATTAGTTGCTAGTCAACTAACCCAATAACTAAGATGCAATCAAAATAAAATAATAAAAATGAAAATAAACTAATTAACTAGTGGTGTGAGCAATATGTGGGAAAATGGTGTTTACTTAGATTTCACTACTCCCTAGATATCTTTTACAGGTTAATTACTTGTTACAGTTGCGTGGATGACGGATTGTATTACTTAATACCATTCATGGGGTGGCGTACTTACTTCCCCAATCCTATAAGCTCCTACTTCACTCCTATGTCGAGCCGGCTAAGAAGCTCCTAACATGGGATCACTAGAATTCGCTCATGCATTAAATACAATCATAAAAACCTAGTACACATCGGTTCATGTTTCTTAAGACGTTTAAGCAAGTTACACAATGGAGATCTGCCAGTTTTCTTAAGCCTAACATTGAAGTCATTCATCCATTACAACTATAAACAACAAATCAACCTATAATCAACATCTAGGTTTCATTACACCTAAGCAAACACACAATAGATCTAGCCTAACATGTTAAAATCAAGACAAGCATAAGATATATTCAAACAACACATAGACATATTGAATGAATTGAAATGAGACTTATCTTAATTGAACATGAAGGGTTTCAAGGGGTGAAAACCCTTGAAAATACTGTTACAAACGACC
Organism: Artemisia argyi; assembly: GCA_030686995.1. NCBI lineage: Eukaryota > Viridiplantae > Streptophyta > Magnoliopsida > Asterales > Asteraceae > Artemisia > Artemisia argyi. The sequence continues at coordinate 171,155,301 of CM060705.1, read as the reverse complement.
TAGGGATTATTAGGTTCAACCCTAGTATTCTCTACACAAATTCCCCTTTCATGAATGAAAAATAGAAAAGTATATATAGATTTTGTGAGGTGACTGCGTCAAGAGTAAATTTCTAACGCCGTCATCTCGCCGCCAATAAAGTTCTCGGACTGCCTAGATCTGGAGCTGACGCCGTCATGTGTAATCCTTCTTCAGGCCGTCACCAAAATAACTCTTGACGCCCTACTTCTGACGCCGTCACGTTTTCTCTGGGTCGTCATGCATTTTGCTCCTGACGCCGTCATATTTTCCTTCTTGACGCCGTCAAGTACTGTTCCTAGCATGGAAAATTAAGTCTTTGCCGTTTTCTTCACTTTTATGCTCCAAAAACGTCCAAAATGCTTCCTTTTCCAAAATTCACTCCCAAAGTACCTAAAATCACAAAAGGAACGATTTAGGGAAATATTTGATCAAATAAATTCCAATTCCGGCTTAAATGACCCCCTAAAAACGGTTCATTTTTCGCCTCATTATATACCCTTACACTTGAGATTTGCTTGTCCTCAAGCAAATGCGCTTTTTTTCTTATCAAAATACAAGTTAGGGGTCATTTAACACTAATATAAAAGTAATTACAACAAATAATCGTTCCACTAAAGACCAAAGACAAGCACGGAGGTCATACGCTAGCACCTCACAAATAGTGTTTAGATACTCACATCTATCGGGTGTAATAAAGTATGTATCACAATATGGAAATGGAAAACATCTCTCACAACCTGTCATAGCAAAATAGATTACCATAGGCTTGGGAAAGGATCAAACCTCCACCACATGGCGTAAGCACCTAGGATAAACTATCAAAGAGGTCTTTTAAAGGGTTGTAATGTTAGGTGTAGGGATATGGAATACACAGTTTTGTTTGATATAGACAGTCTTTACTGGTGGCGAGTTAATCATCTTGGTTAATTACATGTACAATATGGCGTTGCTAAGCCAAGACTAGACTCGACTTAAGCTAATAAATGAAAAATAACAAAAACATAAAAGAAACATAGAATGAAACGGGATGGTAGTCCGTATGTTTTTTCTCTTTTCTTTTTTTCTAATTTTTTTTTTCTTTTTATTGTTTTTTCGATTTTTTTTTCATACATTTTTACCCTACCATCCAAAATAATACATCATAGGGAATGAACATTCCCCTTACACTTGAATTTTTACATATTTTACAATAAACTAATCTAATGACTCGAATTAAGAAAATCAAAACACTTGGAGTACTTTTAAGATTAACGCACATATGGGGGTAATAATATGATGTTCTTCCCCATTACTCCATATGATAAGTACTTTACCCATGAGTCCCAATCGTTCCAAAACAATATGTACAAGGATATGACTCAACTTAGCAACCATGTAATCAATTAGATAATTAACTAAGGGTTTAAACAAATAACAATAATGCACTAAAGATGAGTGCATACACGGAAGGCTAAGGCGATTTGGTTGCACATTTGAGTGGGTTGTAACAAATTCTTCCTTTAAGTAAGATGCTTAAAGTTAGAAACGAAAAGATAGGCTCGGAGGGGTGTACTAGGGGTTTCGTGTACTAAAAATGAGTACAACGCTAAGGTGTGGGAAAAATTAATTGACTTAACTAGCCAAGTAATATGACTTAAATGGTAAAGTAATTATGATACGGGTTTAACACAAGGGTGATCCTAATGCCTCTTATCATTTAGTAAATCCTACTACACGAATGTAGTCTCACTAGCGGTCTCGGGATGTATCACTAACGCAAGTTCTAGAATCTAAATGCTACCGGTACACTCATAAGCACTAATAGTGAATGCTTTTCCTATCAAATCTAATGGCGAATCTCACATATTTGGGTGGAAAATTTTTCTGAATAGTACAGTTTTGTGCTAGTCATACAACTCCTATCCATGAGATGCTTGCTAAGGCTAAAGTTTCACTCCTAAATGTTGTAAAAAAATTTAAATTTGGCGCTAAAATTACACTAACAAGTATTTCTCATAGTTTTATTACACATCTACCATCAAACAAACAAACTCAAGCGAAAGTGTATCTATAATGTATCATCATTTTACCCTCCCCTTACACTTAGGATGAACATTGTCCCCAATGTTCAAGTAAAGAATGTAAAAGTGAAATAAGTAAAAAGAATGAAATCAAATACTCCCCTGATTCGCTCGGTATGGATAATAAGGTAGCAAGGTTAGATCTTCCTCCAAGAAAATGAACAATCAAAGCTTCCCTTCCAGAATATAAATCATCTTCTTGTCAAACATAACCTGTTAATCCTGAGAAAACAAACAAGGCAACCTCGCATAAAATCGGCGGCAATCTATATATGCTAACAAATCCTAGAAAGCAAAGTAAGATATAATGCTTGTGGAATGATGTTTGCAGATTTCCTGGAGATTATAAAACTAGAGAATAAAAAAAAAAAAAAAAAAAAAAAAAAAAAAAAAAAAAAAAAAAAAACTTTAAGACTCCGTTAGAAAAACAAAACTGGTGAAATTTCCAGAATTTTACACGTGATGCCGTCAGGAATTTCTTCCTGACGCCGTCAGAAGTGACCTGCAGAAATTCTTATGTTAAGTTTCCGGAAAATTTCTGGAAAAACTTGGTCCTACTTCCTGGAAAATCCTGCAAAACATCATTATGACTCGATACAAGCATTTGACTCTAACAAATACGAATATACATGTTCATTTAATATTGTAGAGAATCATGATCGGTTTTGTTTCTTTAAAAACATATTTGGGGTTTCCCCTTACACTTATCTTTTGCGAAATACCTTGGAATGAAGTTAAGACTAAGCCAAACAACAAAATAAAGTATTTTCACCATTTAATTTGAAACATGATCTACCAACAATAAAAATAAAGCATGCATACGGAAACAAATAACAATCAAACAAAATAAAAATTACACAAAACATGGGTTGCCTCCCAAGAAGCGCTTTTCTCTATTTACGAATCTTGTAACTAGACTCAAGGTCATGGGTTACGTTTTCCTTTCCCACTTTTGTGCCAACTCAAAACATCTAACCCAATTCTCATCACGCTTGTACTCAGGTCCTAGATTCATGCAACCTGAATAGTATGTTCTCCTCCTCTCATAATAAGCATCATCATCAATTCCCTCTTCCTTAACCTCATAAGATCGAATCTCATCAATTTGTAGATTCCTGATGCCTTTTAATTCTTCCTTCATGTGAGGCATCATAAAAGTAATCTTCTCTATCACATCAGTAAACTGAACTATCCCCTTCTCATGATCACAATACATCTTAGTCTTCTCAACAAAAGGTCGTCCTAGAACCATCTCTCCTAGGTGTGGATCTATAATGCCTCTAACATCTTCTAGGATTACAAAGTCGCATTGATAAGTAAAATTTCCTATAAAGATGTATACCCCTTTAACTCTCCTGACGAAATTACATAGCCTATTAGAGTTGTAAGGGTCTTTTCTAGGGCTTAACCTTTCGTTCATTATCCAGTTATAATAGAGCCTAGACATAATATTCATGGGTGCTTTTAAGTCAATGTATGTATGCTCTCTAGACATGTACTCAATCATGCAAGGAATTTTTATGTTCCTAAAGTTATGCTTCCTAATCCATGGTGTCTTTCTATATTTAGAGGGGCAGGGATGTTGTAAAAGGAATCTATGGTGACTCAATTCATACGGGGTTGGAGCGAAGTCTATAAACTCAATTTTCATTTGGAGAGGCTTACTAAATTCCTTAAATGTGTTAAATTCTCTCTTTCTTCTTTTATGCGCTATAAGCCTCTTGCTAACTTCTAAACGGCGACTCTCTAAATCCATAAAGACCAAACTAGTAAAAACAAGGACACGAAGAAATAAGATAGACTAAAGAAAACCTAAAAATAAAAATAAAATCTTACTAGAAAGGAATCTAGCAAGTAGACCTAATAAAAATAAATCCTAACCTAGACAATAACTATTCCCCGGGCCGCGGCGCCAAAAACTTGATGTGTGGGAATTGCACCAGGCTTTACCTCTCAAGGGATCTCGAGAAGCTTACAACCCCCACCAGGCAGTGTACCTGATCGTTGTAGTATAGTATAGTGACAAGTACCGGGGGATTGATCGTTCAACTCAGGAATAGTGTCGCTAGGATTAGAAAGCCTAAAAACTAGGTCTAGAGGTGAGGGATGATTCTTTTTGTATTTTTATCTTTTTATAAAAGCAAGTAAAATCTCGGGTTTTGGAAGAGTGGGCGGAATTAGTTGCTAGTCAACTAACCCAATAACTAAGATGCAATCAAAATAAAATAATAAAAATGAAAATAAACTAATTAACTAGTGGTGTGAGCAATATGTGGGAAAATGGTGTTTACTTAGATTTCACTACTCCCTAGATATCTTTTACAGGTTAATTACTTGTTACAGTTGCGTGGATGACGGATTGTATTCCTTAATACCATTCATGGGGTGGCGTACTTACTTCCCCAATCCTATAAGCTCCTACTTCACTCCTATGTCGAGCCGGATAAGAAGCTCCTAACATGGGATCACTAGAATTCGCTCATGCATTAAATAGAATCATAAAAACCTAGTACACATCGATTCATGTTTCTTAAGACGTTCAAGCAAGTTACACAATGGAGATCTGCCAGTTTTCTTAAGCCTAACATTGAAATCATTCATCCATTACAACTATAAACAAGCAATCAACCTATAATCAACATCTAGGTTTCATTACATCTAAGCAAACACAAAATAGATCTAGCCTAACATGTTAAAATCAAGACAAGCATAAGATATATTCAAACAACACATAGACATATTGAATGAATTGAAAGGAGACTTATCTTAATTGAACATGAAGGGTTTCAAGGGGTGAAAACCCTTGAAAATACTGTTACAAACGATCTAGGGTTTATTAGGTTCGACCCTAGTATTCTCCACACAAGTTCCCCCTTTCATGAATGAAAAATAGAAAAGTATATATAGATTTTGTGAGGTGACGGCGTCAAGAGTAAATTTCTGACGCCGTCATCTCGCCGCCAATAAAGTTCTCGGACTGCCTAGATCTGGAGCTGACGCCGTCATGTGTAATCCTTCTTCAGGCCGTCACCAAAATAACTCTTGACGCCCTACTTCTGATGCCATCACGTTTTCTCTGGTTCATCATGCATTTTGCTCCTGACGCCGTCACATTTTCCTTCTTGACGCTGTCAGGTACTGTTCCCAACATGGAAAATTAAGTCTTTGCCGTTTTCTTCACTTTTATGCTCCAAAAACGTTCAAAATGCTTCCTTTTCCAGAACTCACTCCCAAAGTACCTAAAATCACAAAAGGAACGATTTAGGGCAATATTTGATCAAATAAATTCCAATTCCGGCTTAAATGACCCCCTAAAAATGGTTCATTTTTTGCCTCATCATTTTAGTAAATAACGTTGGATCCACCGAACATTTAGAAAATTTATTGGCCAGTAAGAAAGCAGATAGTTTGTCATACAACGCCGTTGGGGCTTGCTTGAGTCCGTAAAGAGCCCTTTTGAGTCAGTATACGTGATTAGGACGTTCAGGATCAGCAAAGCCTTCTGGTTAACTAACATAAACTACTTCACGGAGTTGACCATTCAGAAATTCCGTTTTCACATCCATTTGATAAACAACCATATTCCGATGAGCAGCATATGCCAGAAAAATCCGAACAGTTTCAAGTCTAGCCACTGGAGCAAAAGATTCTTCAAAATCAATTCCTTCTTCTTGGAAGTATCCTTTAGCTACAAAGCGTGATTTGTTACGTATGACAGTGCCTTCTGCATCCAGCTTATTTTTCCATATCCATTTTAAACCAATGACAAAGACTCCGTCAGGTTTTTCAACTAATTCCCAGACTTCCAATCTTTTGAATTGCTGAAGTTCCTCTTGCATAGATTCAATCCAGTTGTCGTAAGTCATTGCTTGTTTAATGTTCTTAGGTTCATCTTGACATACTGTGAGTGCATAGATGCAAGTTTCACCATCTGTGTAGAGTTGTTGTCTTGTCATTATTGGTGCGTCTGGATAGCCAATAATCTGAACTAAGGAGTGATCTCTAGTCCATTTGTGTGTCGAAGGGTGAAGTTGATAATTATCTCGCATGTTAGTAGGATCCAAATTGCGTGTAGACGACTCAGCTATGTCAGGAATGAGTTGAGCCGGTGCAAACGGGTTAAAGAATTCCTCTGGATCATGCCTTGCAGTTCGTGGAACTGATTTAGGTATGGATTCTTCAGCTGATTGTCGTGAGTTGGATCCGGTTTGTTCTGCTGTTGTTGGAGATGCAATTGGAGGGCCGTCTCTCCCAACAGTTGTTGTTGTTTGTTGAGGTTAATCAGGTACTTGATTATGCTCAAGGTGTGCAGCGAAAATTGGTGAGACCTCAGAAGGACGGTTTTCAATTGTATCATCAAACAATGGAGCAAACAAGGTTTCCACTTCTTTACGGGAGAGTGACAATGGTTCAGCCGAAGATTCCAGAAAATTTAGACGGTTGAATACCTAAGCTATTTTGCTCAGAAGCCATTTGTATGAGTTCATCAAAATTAGCATGAATGGTCTCTTGAATCTCTCTTGTACGACAATTCCATATCCGAAAGCCTTTAGAATTTTCACAGTATCCAACGAACACTCCAATGTCAGCCTTTGCTTTAAGTTTACCTAGATCATCACGATTATTTACTGGATAGCAAAGAGCTCCAAATACATGAAAGTAATTGATGTTCGGTTTCCTTTTGTGAACAATCTGATAAGGGGTTTTGTGATAGCGTTTTGTGATCATACAATGGTTTTGAGTGTAACATGCGGTTGAGACAGCTTCTGCCCATATGTAATATGGTAATTGAGCTTTGATTAACATCATTCTTGCAGCTTCCACTAACATTCTGTTGCGTCTTTCGACTACTCCATTATGTTCAGGTATTCTTGCAATAGACATTTGATGTTCAATTCGCACTTTCTCAAAATACGACCTTAATGTCTGATTCTTAAATTTTGTTCCATTGTCAGTTCGAACGATTCTGATTGTGTTACGTAACTGAACTTGAATTTTCGTGAGAAAGGTGATGATCATTTGAGGAGCTTGGTCTTTGTTACGAAGAAAATAAACCCAAGTCCAACGGGAGTAATCATTGATACGTGGGAATCGCATCAGGCTTTACCTCTCAAGGGATCTTGAGAAGCTTACAACCCCCACCAGGCAGTGTACCTGATCGTTGTAGTATAGTATAGTGACAAGTACCGGGGGATTGATCGTTCAGCTGGGAATAGTGTCGCTAGGATTAGAAAACCTAAATACTAGTTCTAAAGATGAGGGATGATTAGTTTTGTATTTTTATATTTTTTAGAAAGCAAGTAAAAATCTCGGGTTTGAAGGATTTGGGCGGAATTAGTTGCTAGTCAACTAACCCAATACTAAAGATGCAATCAAAATAAAATACTAGAAATGAAAATAAACTAAATTATACTAAGGTTGTGAGCAATAAGTGGAAAAAATGTGTTTACTTAGATTTCACTACTCCCTAGATATCTTTTACACGTTAATTACTTGTTATAGTTGCGTGGATGACGGATTGTATTCCTTAATACCATTCATGGGGTGGCGCACTTAATTCCCCAATCCTATGAGTGCCTACTTCACTCCTATGTCGAGCCGGCTAAGAAGCTCCTAACATGGGATCATTAGAATTTACTCATGCATTAAATACAACCAATAAAACCTAGTGCACGTCAGTTCATGTTTCCTAAGACGTTCAAGCATGTTACCATTTGGAGATCTGCCAGTTTTCTTAAGCCTAACATCGAAATCATTCATCCAATACAACCATAAACAAGTAATCAACACATAATCAACATCTAGGTTTCATTAGATCCAAGCAAACACAAGATAGATCTAGCCTAGCATGGTAGAATTAAGACAAGAACAAGATATAGACAACCAACACATAGACATATTGATTGGATTAAAAGAATACTTATCTTAATTACACATGAAAGCCCTTGAAAAACCTGTAAAATTCGTACCAAGTTCGTATTCGGGGTTTCTCCAAAACTTCTCTCTTTTTTAATGTGAAAATTAGAAAACTATATATAGTAAATAGGGTCTGACGGCGTCAAGAACAAATTTGTGACGCCGTCATCTCGCCGCCAAAATACTTCACGGACTGCCTTGATCTACTTTTGACGCCGTCATGTGTTATGCATTTCCAGGCCGTCATGCATTTTACTCTTGACGCCCTACCTTGTGACGCCGTCAATTCTGTACTGGGTCGTCATGGAAATTACTCTTGACGCCGTCAAAAATTCCTTCTTGACGCCGTCACCTACTGTTCCCAGCAAGGAAAATTAAGACTTTGACGTTTTCTTCACTTTTATCCTCCAAAAACGTCCGAATTGCTTCCTTTTCTAGATTTCTCTCCCAAAGTACCTAAAATCACAAAAGGAACGATTTAGGGTAATATTTGATCAAATAAAGTCAATTCCGGGCTTAAATGACCCCTAAAAGTGGTTCATTTTTCGTCTCATCATATACCCTTACACTTGAGATTTGCTTGTCCTCAAGCAAATGCGCTTTTATTCTAGTCAAAATACAAGTTAGGGGTCATTTAACACTAATATAAAAGTAATTACAACAAATAATCGTTCCACTAAAGACCAATAGACAAGCACGGAGGTCATACACAAGCACCTCACAAATAGTGTTTAGATACTCACATCTCTTGGGTGTAATAAAGTATAAATTACAATATGGAAACGGAAGATATCTCTCACTACCTGTCATAGCAAAATACATTACCATAGGCTTGGGAAAGGATCAAACCTCCACCACATGGCGTAAGCACCTAGGATAAACTATCAAAGAGGTCTTTTAAAGGGTTGTAACGTTAGGTGTAGGGATATGAAATACACGGTTTTGTTGGATAAAGGAAGTTTTACTGGTGGCGAGTTAACAATCTTGGTTAATTACTTGTACAATATGGCGTTGCTAAGCCAAGACTAGACTCGACTTAAGCTAATAAATCAAAAATAACCAAAACATAAAATGAACATAGAATGAAAAGGGATGGTAGTCCGTATGTTTTTCTTTTCTTTTCCTTTTCTATTTTTTTTTTCTTTTTCTTGATTTTTCGATTTTTTTTTTTTTTTTTTTTTTTTTTTTTTTTTTTTTTTGCATACACTCTTACCCTACCATCCAAAATAATACATCATAGGGAATGAAAATTCCCCTTACACTTAAATTTTTACATACTTTACAATGAACTAATCTAATGACTCGAATTAAGAAAATCAAAACACTTGGAGCACTTTTAAGATTAACGCACATATGTGGGTAATATATGATGTTCTTCCCCATTACTCCATAAAATAAGTACTTTACCCATGAGTCCCAATCGTCCCAAAACAATATGTACAAGGATATGACTCGACTTAGCAACCATGTAATCAATTAGATAGTTAACTTAGGGTTTAACAAATAACAATAATGCACTAAAGATGAGCGCATACACGGAAGGCTAAGGCGATTTGGGTGTACATTTAAGTGGGGTGTAACAAATTCTTCCTTTAAGTAAAATGCTTAGAAACGAAAAGATAGGCTCGGAGGGGTGTACTAGGGGTTTCGTGTACTAAAAATGAGTACAACGCTAATGGTGTGGGAAAAATTAGTTGACTTAACTAGCCAAGTAATATGACTTAAATGGTCAAGTAATTATAATACGGGTTTAACACAATGGTGATCCTAATGCCTCTTATCATGTAGTAAATCCTACCACACGAATGTAGTCTAACTAGCGGTCTTGGAATGCATCACTAACGCAAGTTCTAGAATCTAAATGCTACCGGTACACTCATAAGCACTAATAGTAAATGCTTTTCCTATCAAATCTAAAGGCGAACCTCACATATTTGGGTGGAAAATTTTTCTGAATATACGGTTATGTGCTAGTCATGCAATCTCCTATCCATGAGACGCTTGCTATGGCTAAAGTTTCACTCCTAAATGTTGTAAAAAAATTTAAATTTGGCGTTAAAATTGCACGAACAAGTGTTTCTCATAGTTTTATTACACATCTACCATTAAACAAAACAAACTCAAGCGAAAGTGCATATGTAAGGTATCATCATTTTACCCTCCCCTTACACTTAAGATGAACATTGTCCCCAATGTTCAAGTAAAGAATGTAAAAGTGAAAAAGTACAAAGAATGAAATCAAATACTCCCTTGATTCGCTCGGTATGGATAATAAGGTGACCAGGTTAAATCTTCCTCCAAGAAAATGAACAATCAAAGCTTCCCTTCCAGAATATAAATCATCTTCTTGTCATACATAACCTGTGAATCCTGAAAAATAGACAAGACAACCTCGCATAAATTCGGCGGCATCCTATATAAGTTACTAAATCCTAGAAAACGAGATAAGATATAATGCTTGTGGAATGAAGTTTGCAGATTTCCTGGGGATTATAAAACTTAATAATTCACAAAAACCGTAAGACTCCGTTAGAAAAACAAAACTGGTAAAATTTCCAGATTTTTTTACACGTGACGCCGTCAAGAGTTAACTCTTGACGCCGTCAGAAGTGACCTGCAGAAATTCTTATGTTAAGTTTCCGGAAAAACTTGGTCCTACTTCCTGGAAAATCCTGCAAAACTTCATTATGACTCAATACAAGCATTTGACTCTAACAAATACGAATATACATGTTCATTTAATATTGTGGAGAATCATGATCGGTTTGTTTCTTAAAAACATATTTGGGGTTTCCCCTTACACTTATCTTTTGTAATTAGGTGGAGTTAAGACTAGGCCAAAACAACAAAGTAAAGTATTTCCACTATTTAATTGAGAAACATGATCTACCAACAATAAAAATAAAGCATGCATACGGAAGCAAATAACAAACAAACAAAATAAAATCACACACAACATGGGTTGCCTCCCAAGAAGCGCTTTTCTTTATTTACGAGTCTTGTAGCTAGACTCAAGGTCATGGGTTAACGTGTATCGCTTATGCTCACATATCCAAGTGTGAGCCATCTAATAGTCGTCTCATCTTTCTTATAATCATCTCCTAACTCTAAGCATCCGCGATAGTATCTTTTATTCTTTTCATGAGTATACTTAAGTCCTTTTCTCTTATCATTCTCACTTAGCATTTCTATGGGCGGATACCTACTACACTTTTCCATGGAAAAATCCTTGAACCTAGGGTGTGTGCGGGGCATTTGATAGACAAAATCTTCATCCCCATCCGAGAATGTAATTAACCCTTCTATGAGTTTTTCATCGAGGTTGGTCAACCGTTTGAAAGGTTTTCCAAACACAACTTGGGTCAACTTATCATCAATAAACTCTCCTAGATTCTCCATAACCATGAACTCAACAAGATAAACCAAGCTTCCTACAAACACATGCAATGGTATTGCCCTAGCAATAATGTTTTCTCCTTTGTATTCTAACTCATCTACCATGATTTTATTGTATTCATTACGCGAGATTATGTTCATTGGGAGAGATGAGTTAAGATAGGCGTTAAAGCTCTTAAACCCGATCTTACAAGGAAATTGCATGTTAAATGAACTATCACACTCAATCCTGGTTCTAGGGTCGACATACCTAAGAAGGTCTATTACTTCTTCCATCCTATTCTCATTAATCACATCACCATCATCAAGATCCTCGTCGGAGTCTGAATAGTAAAAAGGACTAGCCCTACGGTCATTATCATGATCAGACTCCTCTAACTCAGAATTATTGTCAAAGTGGTGGTTGGGCGAGAGGTTAGGTGAGTTCTCATTCTCCACTAAAGGGAGTGGGGCGGGCATTTGGAAAATCCTACGACGAAAAACACGAATAACAGGAATCAAATGATCAATGTTATTGTTATCCATCGAAATAGTTTACGAACAAAGGAAACAAAGAAATAAGATAGACTAAAGAAACCTAAAAATAAAAATAAAATCTTACTAGAAAGGAATCAAGCAAGTAGACCTAATAAAAAGAGATTCTAACCTAGACAATAACTATTCCCCGGGCTGCAGCGCCAAAAACTTGATACGTGGGAATCGCACCAGGCTTTACCTCTCAAGGGATCTTGAGAAGCTTACAACCCCCACCAGGCAGTGTACCTGATCGTTGTAGTATAGTATAGTGACAAGTACCGGGGGATTGATCGTTCAGCTGGGAATAGTGTCGCTAGGATTAGAAAACCTAAATACTAGTTCTAAAGATGAGGGATGATTATTTTTGTATTTTTATATTTTTTAGAAAGCAAGTAAAAATCTCAGGTTTGAAGGATTTGGGCGGAATTAGTTGCTAGTCAACTAACCCAATACTAAAGATGCAATCAAAATAAAATACTAGAAATGAAAATAAACTAAATTATACTAAGGTTGTGAGCAATAAGTGGAAAAAATGTGTTTACTTAGATTTCACTACTCCCTAGATATCTTTTACACGTTAATTACTTGTTATAGTTGCGTGGATGACGGATTGTATTCCTTAATACCATTCATGGGGTGGCGCACTTAATTCCCCAATCCTATGAGTGCCTACTTCACTCCTATGTCGAGCCGGCTAAGAAGCTCCTAACATGGGATCATTAGAATTTACTCATGCATTAAATACAACCAATAAAACCTAGTGCACGTCAGTTCATGTTTCCTAAGACGTTCAAGCATGTTACCATTTGGAGATTTGCCAGTTTTCTTAAGCCTAACATTGAAATCATTCATCCAATACAACCATAAACAAGTAATCAACACATAATCAACATCTAGGTTTCATTAGATCCAAGCAAACACAAGATAGATCTAGCCTAGCATGGTAGAATTAAGACAAGAACAAGATATAGACAACCAACACATAGACATATTGATTGAATTAAAAGAATACTTATCTTAATTACACATGAAAGGGATCAAGGGCCAAGAACCCTTGAAAAACCTGTAAAATTCGTACCAAGTTCGTATTTAGGGTTTCTCCAAAACTTCTCTCTTTTTTAATGTGAAAATTAGAAAACTATATATAGGAAATAGGGTCTGACGGCATCAAGAACAAATTTGTGACGCCGTCATCTCGCCGCCAAAATACTTCTCGGACTGACTTGATCTACTTTTGACGCCGTCATGTGTTATGCAATTCCAGGCCGTCATGCATTTTACTCTTGACGCCCTACCTTGTGACACCGTCAATTCTGTACTGGGTCGTCATGGAAATTACTCTTGACGCCGTCAAAAATTCCTTCTTGACGCCGTCACCTACTGTTTCCAGCAAGGAAAATTAAGACTTTGGCGTTTTCTTCACTTTTATGCTCCAAAAACGTCCGAATTGGTTCCTTTTCCAGATTTCTCTCCCAAAGTACCTAAAATCACAAAAGGAACGATTTAGGGTAATATTTGATCAAATAAAGTCAATTCCGGGCTTAAATGACCCCCTAAAAGTGGTTCATTTTTCGCCTCATCAATCATCGACAATTACTAATATGTAGCGTTTACCGTTGATACTTTGAACACGCATCGGACCACACAAATCCATATAAAGAAGTTGTAACACATGATTAGTATTGTGTTCAGTTTTGAAGGAAAATGAGCACGAGTACTTTTGCCTTGTTCACAGGCCGAACATAAGTGATCTTTGGCATAACGGAATCTTGGACAGCCATCAACCAGTTTGTGACGAGCGAGTTCAGTCATCGTTTTAAAATTCAAGTGAGAGAGGCGTTTGTGCCATAACCATGATTTAGTCGTTTCAGCTTTGGAGAGAAGACAAATCGAAGATGAAGCAATCATGTCATACATTGAAATTGTGTATAGACTGGTTTTGCGTATGCCCGACATTAGATCATTTCCCTGTAGATCACGAACAAAACAGGTTTTCTCTCGGAATGCTACTTCTAAATCCCCATCGCAAAATTGACCGACTGAAAAGAGGTTGTGACCCAATCCTTCAACATAGTAAACTCTGCTAATTTCAATGTTACCATTCACGTAGTCACCGTATCCCATGATTAGAGCGTAATGATCATTCCCGAATCTGACAGTGCTGATAAACATTGAAACAAAGTTGACTAACAGTTTGAGATTGCCTGTCATATGTCGGGTGCATCCGCTATCAACAATCCAGAGAACAATCTGAACCACCTGCATCACAAGAAGACGATGAAGATGGAACAGAGGTAAGGGTGGAACCCAAAGAAAGTGTGGGTTCCTGTTGGTTAGAAGCACACGTAGTCAACATTTTAGGAATCCATTTAAAGTCTGGTTTATATTGTAACCAACGTTGCCAGGTCCAACTAGTTCTCGCTTTCTTTTTGGTGAATTCATTAGCTTTGGGCTTGTTCCTAGATTTGTCTTGTTCAACTATGGGGGTAACTGATGAGTATGTAAATACTCATCATTTTTATCGTATCTGAACTGCCAAAACATCCAAAAACACTCAAAAACGCATCAAAATACAGAAATTATTCTAAAAGTGTGTTTTATATGTTTTAGATGCAAAATGTTTAAAAACAAATGAAAAATGAACAAAGTTTGCACAATTGGCAGTTTCAGTCCCTCAAGTTTCAAAATTTGGCAAAACTTGTCCCTGGAAGTTTAAAATGAAAGAAATGTCAACCCAAGGCATTTAAAAGTCAAAAGTTATCAAAAACAAGTCCTTGGGTAAAAAGTTTGAGAAAATTACATGTTTGGCCCCTCAAAATCCAAAATTGGCATAAAAGGTCCCTGGAGTTTCAGTAATTGACAGATTTGGTCCCTGGTGGGATAATTTGGAAAGAAAAATCAATTTTGGTCCTTGGGAAATCAAAAGTTATCAAAATGGGTCCCTGGGTGAAAGTTTTGAAAAGTTTACATGTTTGGTCCCTGGACTTTGCAAGTTTGGCAGAATTGGTCCCTGGAAATTTTAAAATGGAGAATTAACTTTCATGGTCCTTGAATTATTAATACATGGCAGGAATAATCCTTGGAACAAGTTGGGAAAATTACATTTCAGGTCACTCAAATTTGCAGATTTACATTATTGGTCCTTGTGTTTTTATACTTAACCAAATGGACCCTTGAAGTTATTAAAAAGCCAAAAACCAATCCTGCCTGATCCATAACACTCCCAGCCCACTCCAAACCAAACCTTGGCCCAAGTCTTCCACCAAGCCCACCAACACTAAACCTTTACCCCGTTTTAATATTAACCCCACCCTCAGTCAAACACAGTTGACCACCTCCTTCCACCTCACCCCTGCAAAACCTGCCATACACCCTGCAACACTCAAAACCCTCCCCTCCATCATCATACCTACACCAAACAAACACAACAATCCAATATACCACCCTTGGCATCAATAATATCAAGCAAAATCCAAATTGCATTTTCCCGCCAAAGACCATTGAACGGCCAAGATCAAAAGAAGGTATCAAAGGGTCAAGAGAGAAGTGGGAAAGCATGTAAGGGTCACAGAAACCCTAAGGGTTCAATATAAAAGAGAG
This sequence comes from Artemisia argyi, assembly GCA_030686995.1. Taxonomy (NCBI): domain Eukaryota; kingdom Viridiplantae; phylum Streptophyta; class Magnoliopsida; order Asterales; family Asteraceae; genus Artemisia; species Artemisia argyi. The sequence continues at coordinate 171,139,792 of CM060705.1, read as the reverse complement.
AAGAAGGAGCAGATACAAGGAGTTAGTTAATTAGTAGTTAGTTGTAGTTTTAATTTTATTCTCTCAGTATGAATTTGTTGTAATCTTTAATTTTCAGTAAAACCTTTAGTTGTAATTTGTTTACTTTTAATTAATATAAGTCTTCCAATTCAGAAAATCAAGTTTCATTACAAATTTTTAGTTTCCTCAAAAATAAAGAAATATACAGAAAAAATAAATGGAATCAAAGAGAAGCAGATGGAGAAAAGAAGAAGCTATGGACTATGGTTTAGAGCTTCTGGGAAGCAATAGGGTTAGTTATAAAGTAGTTTGAAGTGTTATTCAACTGCCTTGGTTTGTGAGTCAACCCTCTCATTTAGCTTAATTAAAACTGCTTATTTGAAACTACTCATTGTATGCTTAAATCAGTGTTTGGTCTGTGTTTTTATGATTATCTACTGTAGTGGATATAAATTGTTGCTTGTTTGCTGTCTTGCCTTCAACTCTTCTCATAATTACTAGTTTTTCCTAATTTAGTCATGAATTAACATTATCTCATTGAGCTTATCATAGTGCTATTTACTGCTAATTTCAGCTTGCATATGTTTCATTTAGCTTAAGTTTCAAGTCTATATCCATATCTCAGCTTAATTCAGTTGAAACACTTGAAATGTAAAATTAGTAGATATATTAGGGGGTGTTTGGATTAAGCTGTTAAGCTAGGTTGTAGTTACTATAATAGGTTAAGTTCTCATTGTTCATCATTCTTAGGTCGAATCTAATGCAATTCAACCTTTGGTTTGGTCATATTCAGAGAAAAATTCAAAATCTTTGTTTTAGCTCAATAGGTTGTTTACTGTTAGGAACATGGTTCCACAAACTTGCATAATGGTTCATTAATGGTAATCATAGCTCAATTTCATTTCCATTTAGCCAATTATAACATAATCAGTCATTAAAATAGGTTTAAATCTCATTTAAGTCAACCTTCTAAGTTTTCCTAGAAAGTCAAATTTGCACTCTTTCAAGTTTCCCCAAAATGGCATTAATTTTCTTGATTTGTGTATTTGTTTTTAGGCTTTGTGCTTTTTAGATTAAGTAGTCTCCCACCTCATCTTTGAAACCCCATAGTCATTAGATTTTTTCAATTTTTGTGTGGGCCCCACCCAAGCTCCAAAGAGAGCTGCAGGGGGAGATAATCCCCTGTCTCAGGGTCTGCTGTCACAAACACCCATCTGTTTTGAGTCCCACAGCTCACCATGGTGGGTCCCACTGGTCTAACTTGGTTCCTTTAGGTATCCTAGATTGCTCTCTATACATTTCAAGCCTTGGGTTAGCCAAAAGCTCACTTGAGCTAGCTTTTTCCCTAGCTGCAATAGGTGGACAGTGGACTGCTATGCAAGTGGGTCAATTTGCTAAATTTTGACCCATTTTTGCCTTCAAGTGATTCTTGTTAGTTTTTCTTGCCTCACATCAGTCCACTCAACTCACTTGCACTAGAATCCATCAAGTTTTCAGCTTGTAGCTTATTTTTAAGCTTAAAAGCTCCCACAGTTGACCAAAGTCAACTGTCTAGGCTTAAGCGCTTCCAAGGGCTTAGTTTTGAGCACTAGCTGATTCCATTTCATAAATAGTGTATCATTTTCAGTTTATAGAAGCTTTCAAACAAGAGAAACCAGAAATCAAAGCTTTAAAGATAGTGATAGCTTCTATTTAATAGAAGCTATCTATTTGAATTTTATTTTTATCTTATTAATAAGTACTTTTGTGTTTTCATATTTTTCTTTTGTTCCTGGTATTATAAAGTATATTTAAGAATTTTTCTAGATTTTTCTCTCCTTGTTTGATATTTTTTACAATTTTTGTTAGATAATTTAATATTAACATTTAAAATAGAAGTAATAGTTTTTTATTTAATAGCACCACTTTTTTATATTTTTCCTAGGTTCCAGGTAACTTAAAATAATTTTAGGAATTTTTATAGATTTTACTGTTGTCATTTAGTAATTTTTAGATTTAATAATAGTTTAATTAATAATTAGTTTTAAATAGCATAATTAATTTTTATAAAGTAAGACCTAGTTTTTATATTTTTCCTAGCCTTTATATATCATAATATAATTTTAGGAATTTTTCTAGAATTTTTACTGTTCATTTAGTATTTTTCTTAATTTAAAATAGTTTAATTAGGTAATTAATAATTAATTAGTAATTAATTAATAGAAAAACCACAAAAAAGACAAAAATACTTATTTTTAATTTTAAAATTAGTTTTTAGTTATTTTATAATTTTAGAAATTTTATTTTCATTTTCTAATATTTAATTAATATTGTATTATATTTAAGTATTTTAAATATTAATAATTAGTAATAATAAGTAATTAATTAATATTAAATAATTAATTAGTGTAAAAATTTATTTTAATTTTCTAAAAATTTTCTTTTACTTTTAAGTTTGTAAAAAAGTCATTTTCACCCCCTGGGTGTTTTCAGATTTCCGTTTTCACTTTTTATTTTGTACGTTTACGTTTTATTTAAACGTGAACGTACGCGTTTTAAGTTTTAAACGTTTCTGGTTTTTCTGACTTTCCAGTCTTGTTAATATAGTGTATTTAAGCTATTTTCTCTTATATTCCAGTAGTGTAATCATCACAACTCACTTATACCCGTTCCTGTCCAATTTCACCCGATCACAAACCCGTTTTAATACCATCCACACCTCGTCGGGACATAACGACCCGGGGAAACCCTATACTTCCACGGAGCATTGGTTTAAGCTGTTTGACCTTGTTGACCATCCCTGGTCAATTTAGGTTGACGGTTTAGCATCAATCAAATTTTGGCGCCGCTGTCGGGGAGGTGTGCGCGCTATTTTAAACGGTTTTTCTGATTAGTGAATCGGGATATACATCCATTGTATATTTACCACCCTTGTTCATATTATCTTCTTATTTTCATATAAAAACAAAACCGTTCACGAAAACATTTTAAACTCAGTTTTCAACGAACACAAAAACCCAAAAATATTTTCTTTATCATTTGTACAAAATGTTTTCCAAAAACACCAAAAATATCCTTCTTCACCCTCCTACCCTTTTGATTCTCATTTCCTCACCCTCTATACACATTTGATTCTTTCTATGTCTCATCCACACTTTCTGGTTTGCCAATGGTGTGGTAATCCTCATAGTGGTGGTAATTGCCCCAGCTGTGGCATGGTGGGGGTCAGGAAACGGGTCTGTCTATAACCAAGATCCTTATTCCTACCATGACACCACTTATTCATTCCATCAGTTACCACACCATCAGTCTCAGCAGTTTTACTGTTGTGAGTACTGTGGTGGTTCACACTACAGTTCTGATTGTTAATCGGGGAACACGCTTGTCTATGAGCAGTTTCCTGATTACAATTATAACTCTAGCACATACGACTCACAGCCACATCAGTTTTACTGTTGTGATTACTGTGGAGGTCCGCACTTCAATTCCGATTGTCAAACAAGGAATCCATTTCCTTGTAACACTTTTGACACATCGTATTATGACGAACCTCCATCTCCACCAATTCCTCAACGTCTTCTCCTTGATCTTTTGGATTTAGTGAAAGACTTGAGAGGAATCACACATACCCCAGATAATCCAAACCAAAAATCGATGGAAGAATTGTTAGCTGACGAACAGGCTGCTAAAATAAATTCCCAAGATGCTTATGAAAACTCTATTAGGGAATCAATAGCAAAAGAAAAAGCAGCCAGATCTAGCTCTCGATTTCGTTTCATTCCTGATGACAGTGATGATGAGGATACACTTGATATCCTTGGATTTTATAAAGATTCATCAGGTTCATCAGATGAGATTCCATCAGTTGAGATTCCATCTCAACCCACTCTTATCACACCCGAGGTTCCCACTCACTCTTTGATCATGAGGGACGAGCATCTTGACACTGTTCCTAAAAAGGAATCGGACGAATTCATAAAGTCTAGTGTTGAGGACCTTGTTCCAATCCCAAGAGAGTCACAGGGAATTCTTGATCATTTGTGTGATATTCCTCCTCCTCTTATCTTCCCGAATAATGATGTTCAGATGTTCTCCGATTCTACTGATGACGATTCTTTATCTTGTGGAGACATCGTTTTTATGGAAGAATTACCTTCTAAGCTAGTTAGCTTAGAAGAAGAGAATGATGAGGTTGACACTGAAATCAAGGATGAAGCACTTCGTGCAACATTATTGAATGTCGATCTCCTCATTTCTAAAATCGAGGCTTTCAAAATGAAACCTATTTCATCTCCTATCCCCATAAAGGATAGTGACATTTTCTCCGATGATTTTATTCCGGAGTTTGAAGCCTTTACCATTGATCATATGGGAGAGAAGATTAGTGACAGTACCACTTCTCATTCTCAAATTTCTCTCCCCGATTATGATTCATTCACTTTTGAGGAGTTCTCCGGTAAACTCACTCATATCATATCTCCACCGGAGTATGATAACTTTCACTTTGATCTAGACAAAGTTGATCTTTGTTTTCCGGAGGGAAATATTCTCAACCCTGAGAATTTGATTGATATCAAAATCCCAACCCTCCCACCCATAATCTGTCTAGATCATATGAGCTTTACTGATGAGATTCATGATACACCAATCATGAATTCTCTTTCTGATGATGATGAATCAATCTTGATTGTCATCAAGATCTTTCTCCCATTCTTCACCTACAGGGTGACTTCTCCTGTTCTTCATTCCTTCGGGAATGAGGACACTATTTTTGATCCCGGCATTTTCATGTATCATTATCTTGAGCCGGGATTATATCTCATCGGTGTGGAACTTTCACGTGCTTCAAATGTTTGTCCAAACATCTTGAATGAAAGTCCGATTGAGATTGTTTCTTCCACATCATGCTTCCCCAAGGACAAATGAATTTGGGGTCGAGTCAAGCTAGCGACTCGGTAAACAAAAACAGTAGCATGCTTATAGGGTTTTCACCCTAAGTGTGGGGGAGTCCCCCATGCTATGGTTACAAAATAAGTGAAAAAAAAAAAAAAAAACAAAATGGTGTTTTCCACGCTTAGCTTGTAATGTTGCCCTTTTACGTTCAAAATGTCGGCATAATAGCCGGGACTTTGAATATTGAGGACAATATTCATCCTAAGTGTGGGGGGGTATTCGCTATTCTAGCGAATTTTATCACATTTTACTATCTTATACCCCCGTTTTTTACCAAAATTTTTCAAAAATTTTTCACTAAAGTTTAAAATTTTTTGTGGTAATCAGTCCGCCTTGTCTAACCGACAAAAGGGATTGGCTAATCCAGGAGCAAATGGCTCTTGGTAAAGATATCTCAAATCCGTTTATGGCTTGCAATTTGCCCAAAATTGTATGGTTCCTCAACTCCCCAAAAACAAATGAGTTGGCTAGCCCACAAGATTATGGCTTGTGGTAAAGGCCGTGGAAAATCCATAATTGGTAATCAGCTCACCAAGATGTTGACTATTCCATCAAGAGCTGGCTAGTCCAGGAGCAAACGACTCTTGGTAAAGACTAATCAAATCCGTTGACAGCTGGTGGTTTGCTCAAAATCACACGGTTATCAGGTGTGCCACAGTTCTTACACCTGGCTACTCCAGAAGTGATGGCTTTTGGTAAAGAGTTTAAAATCCATCAAGTTTTTCTCAAAAGATTGCTAGGGACTAGCAATAGTTTAGTGTGGGGGATTGATGAGTATGTAAATACTCATCATTTTTATCGTATATGAACTGCCAAAACATCCAAAAACACTCAAAAACGCATCAAAATACAGAAATTATTCCAAAAGTGTGTTTTATATGTTTTAGATGCAAAATGTTTAAAAACAAATGAAAAATGAACAAAGTTTGCACAATTGGCAGTTTCAGTCCCTCAAGTTTCAAAATTTGGCAAAACTAGTCCCTGGAAGTTTAAAATGAAAGGAAAGTCAACCCAAGGCATTTAAAATTCAAAAGTTATCAAAACAAGTCCTTGGGTAAAAAGTTTGAGAAAATTACATGTTTGGCCCCTTAAAATCCAAAATTGGCATAAAAGGTCCCTGGAGTTTCAGTAATTGACAGATTTGGTCCCTGGTGGGATAATTTTGAAAGAAAAATCAATTTTGGTCCTTGGGAAATCAAAAGTTATCAAAATGGGTCCCTGGGTGAAAGTTTTGAAAAGTTTACATGTTTGGTCCCTGGACTTTGCAAGTTTGGCAGAATTGGTCCCTGGAAATTTTAAAATGGAGAATTAACTTTCATGGTCCTTGAATTATTAATACATGGCAGGAATAATCCTTGGAACAAGTTGGGAAAATTACATTTCAGGTCCCTCAAATTTGCAGATTTACATTATTGGTCCTTGTGTTTTTATACTTAACCAAATGGACCCTTAAAGTTATTAAAAAGCCAAAAACCAATCCTGCCTGATCCATAACACTCCCAGCCCACTCCAAACCAAACCTTGGCCCAAGTCTTCCACCAAGCCCACCACCACTAAACCTTTACCCCGTTTTAATATTAACCACACCCTCAGTCAAACACAGTTGACCACCTCCTTCCACCTCACCCCTGCAAAACCTGCCATACACCCTGCAACACTCAAAACCCTCCCCTCCATCATCATACCTACACCAAACAAACACAACAATCCAATATACCACCCCTGGCATCAATAATATCAAGCAAAATCCAAATTGCATTTTCCCGCCAAAGACCATTGAACGGCCAAGATCAAAAGAAGGTATCAAAGGGTCAAGAGAGAAGTGGGAAAGCATGTAAGGGTCACAGAAACCCTAAGGGTTCAATATAAAAGAGAGAAGAAGGAGCAGATACAAGGAGTTAGTTAATTAGTCGTTAGTTGTAGTTTTAATTTTATTCTCTCAGTATGAATTTGTTGTAATCTTTAATTTTCAGTAAAACCTTCAGTTGTAATTTGTTTACTTTTAATTAATATAAGTCTTCCAATTCAGAAAATCAAGTTTCATTACAAATTTTTAGTTTCCTCAAAAATAAAGAAATATACAGAAAAAATAAATGGAATCAAAGAGAAGCAGATGGAGAAAAGAAGAAGCTATGGACTATGGTTTAGAGCTTCTGGGAAGCAATAGGGTTAGTTAGAAAGTAGTTTGAAGTGTTATTCAACTGCCTTGGTTTGTGAGTCAACCCTCTCATTTAGCTTAATTAAAACTGCTTATTTGAAACTACTCATTGTATGCTTAAATCAGTGTTTGGTCTGTGTTTTTATGATTATCTACTGTAGTGGATATAAATTGTTGCTTGTTTGCTGTCTTGCCTTCAACTCTTCTCATAATTACTAGTTTTTCCTAATTTAGTCATGAATTAACATTATCTCATTGAGCTTATCATAGTGCTATTTACTGCTAATTTCAGCTTGCATATGTTTCATTTAGCTTAAGTTTCAAGTCTATATCCATATCTCAGCTTAATTCAGTTGAAACACTTGAAATGTAAAATTAGTAGATATATTAGGGGGTGTTTGGATTAAGCTGTTAAGCTAGGTTGTAGTTACTATAATAGGTTAAGTTCTCATTGTTCATCATTCTTAGGTCGAATCTAATGCAATTCAACCTTTGGTTTGGTCATATTCAGAGAAAAATTCAAAATCTTTGTTTTAGCTCAATAGGTTGTTTACTGTTAGGAACATGGTTCCACAAACTTGCATAATGGTTCATTAATGGTAATCATAGCTCAATTTCATTTCCATTTAGCCAATTATAACATAATCAGTCATTAAAATAGGTTTAAATCTCATTTAAGTCAACCTTCTAAGTTTTCCTAGAAAGTCAAATTTGCAGTCTTTCAAGTTTTCCCAAAATGGCATTAATTTTCTTGATTTGTGTATTTGTTTTTAGGCTTTGTGCTTTTTAGATTAAGTAGTCTCCCACCTCATCTTTGAAACCCCATAGTCATTAGATTTTTGCAATTTTTGTGTGGGCCCCACCCAAGCTCCAAAGAGAGCTGCAGGGGGAGATAATCCCCTGTCTCAGGGTCTGCTGTCACAAACACCCATCTGTTTTGAGTCCCACAGCTCACCATGGTGGGTCCCACTGGTCTAACTTGGTTCCTTTAGGTATCCTAGATTGCTCTCTATACATTTCAAGCCTTGGGTTAGCCAAAAGCTCACTTGAGCTAGCTTTTTCCCTAGCTGCAATAGGTGGACAGTGGACTGCTATGCAAGTGGGTCAATTTGCTAAATTTTGACCCATTTTTGCCTTCAAGTGATTCTTGTTAGTTTTTCTTGCCTCACATCAGTCCACTCAACTCACTTGCACTAGAATCCATCAAGTTTTCAGCTTGTAGCTTATTTTTAAGCTTAAAAGCTCCCACAGTTGACCAAAGTCAACTGTCTAGGCTTAAGCACTTCCAAGGGCTTAGTTTTGAGCACTAGCTGATTCCATTTCATAAATAGTGTATCATTTTCAGTTTATAGAAGCTTTCAAACAAGAGAAACCAGAAATCAAAGCTTTAAAGATAGTGATAGCTTCTATTTAATAGAAGCTATCTATTTGAATTTTATTTTTATCTTATTAATAAGTACTTTTGTGTTTTCATATTTTTCTTTTGTTCCTGGTATTATAAAGTATATTTAAGAATTTTTCTAGATTTTTCTCTCCTTGTTTGATATTTTTTACAATTTTTGTTAGATAATTTAATATTAACATTTAAAATAGAAGTAATAGTTTTTTATTTAATAGCACCACTTTTTTATATTTTTCCTAGGTTCCAGGTAACTTAAAATAATTTTAGGAATTTTTATAGATTTTACTGTTGTCATTTAGTAATTTTTAGATTTAATAATAGTTTAATTAATAATTAGTTTTAAATAGCATAATTAATTTTTATAAAGTAAGACCTAGTTTTTATATTTTTCCTAGCCTTTATATATCATAATATAATTTTAGGAATTTTTCTAGAATTTTTACTGTTCATTTAGTATTTTTCTTAATTTAAAATAGTTTAATTAGGTAATTAATAATTAATTAGTAATTAATTAATAGAAAAACCACAAAAAAGACAAAAATACTTATTTTTAATTTTAAAATTAGTTTTTAGTTATTTTATAATTTTAGAAATTTTATTTTCATTTTCTAATATTTAATTAATATTGTATTATATTTAAGTATTTTAAATATTAATAATTAGTAATAATAAGTAATTAATTAATATTAAATAATTAATTAGTGTAAAAATTTATTTTAATTTTCTAAAAATTTTCTTTTACTTTTAAGTTTGTAAAAAAGTCATTTTCACCCCCTGGGTGTTTTCAGATTTCCGTTTTCACTTTTTATTTTGTACGTTTACGTTTTATTTAAACGTGAACGTACGCGTTTTAAGTTTTAAACGTTTCTGGTTTTTCTGACTTTCCAGTCTTGTTAATATAGTGTATTTAAGCTATTTTCTCTTATATTCCAGTAGTGTAATCATCACAACTCACTTATACCCGTTCCTGTCCAATTTCACCCGATCACAAACCCGTTTTAATACCATCCACACCTCGTCGGGACATAACGACCCGGGGAAACCCTATACTTCCACGGAGCATTGGTTTAAGCTGTTTGACCTTGTTGACCATCCCTGGTCAATTTAGGTTGACGGTTTAGCATCAATCAAATTTTGGCGCCGCTGCCGGGGAGGTGTGCGCGCTATTCTAAACGGTTTTTCTGATTAGTGAATCGGGATATACATCCATTGTATATTTACCACCCTTGTTCATATTATCTTCTTATTTTCATATAAAAACAAAACCGTTCACGAAAACATTTTAAACTCAGTTTTCAACGAACACAAAAACCCAAAAACATTTTCTTTATCATTTGTACAAAATGTTTTCCAAAAACACCAAAAATATCCTTCTTCACCCTCCTACCCTTTTGATTCTCATTTCCTCACCCTCTATACACATTTGATTCTTTCTATGTCTCATCCACACTTTCTGGTTTGCCAATGGTGTGGTAATCCTCATAGTGGTGGCAATTGCCCCAGCTGTGGCATGGTGGGGTCAGGAAACGGGTCTGTCTATAACCAAGATCCTTATTCCTACCATGACACCACTGATTCATTCCATCAGTTACCACACCATCAGTCTCAGCAGTTTTACTGTTGTGAGTACTGTGGTGGTTCACACTACAGTTCTGATGGTTAATCGGGGAACACGCTTGTCTATGAGCAGTTTCCTAATTACAATTATAACTCTAGCACATACGACTCACAGCCACATCAGTTTTACTGTTGTGATTACTGTGGAGGTCCGCACTTCAATTCCGATTGTCAAACAAGGAATCCATTTCCTTGTAACACTTTTGACACATCGTATTATGACGAACCTCCATCTCCACCAATTCCTCAACGTCTTCTCCTTGATCTTTTGGATTTAGTGAAAGACTTGAGAGGAATCACACATACCCCAGATAATCCAAACCAAAAATCGATGGAAGAATTGTTAGCTGACGAACAGGCTGCTAAAATAAATTCCCAAGATGCTTATGAAAACTCTATTAGGGAATCAATAGCAAAAGAAAAAGCAGCCAGATCTAGCTCTCGATTTCGTTTCATTCCTGATGACAGTGATGATGAGGATACACTTGATATCCTTGGATTTTATAAAGATTCATCAGGTTCATCAGATGAGATTCCATCAGTTGAGATTCCATCTCAACCCACTCTTATCACACCCGAGGTTCCCACTCACTCTTTGATCATGAGGGACGAGCATCTTGACACTGTTCCTAAAAAGGAATCGGACGAATTCATAAAGTCTAGTGTTGAGGACCTTGTTCCAATCCCAAGAGAGTCACAGGGAATTCTTGATCATTTGTGTGATATTCCTCCTCCTCTTATCTTCCCGAATAATGATGTTCAGATGTTCTCCGATTCTACTGATGACGATTCTTTATCTTGTGGAGACATCGTTTTTATGGAAGAATTACCTTCTAAGCTAGTTAGCTTAGAAGAAGAGAATGATGAGGTTGACACTGAAATCAAGGATGAAGCACTTCGTGCAACATTATTGAATGTCGATCTCCTCATTTCTAAAATCGAGGCTTTCAAAATGAAACCTATTTCATCTCCTATCCCCATAAAGGATAGTGACATTTTCTCCGATGATTTTATTCCGGAGTTTGAAGCCTTTACCTTTGATCATATGGGAGAGAAGATTAGTGATAGTACCACTTCTCATTCTCAAATTTCTCTCCCCGATTATGATTCATTCACTTTTGAGGAGTTCTCCGGTGAACTCACTCATATCATATCTCTACCGGAGTATGATAACTTTCACTTTGATCTAGACAAAGTTGATCTTTGTTTTCCGGAGGGAAATATTCTCAACCCTGAGAATTTGATTGATATCAAAATCCCAACCCTCCCACCCATAATCTGTCTAGATCATATGAGCTTTACTGATGAGATTCATGATACACCAATCATGAATTCTCTTTCTGATGATGATGAATCAATTTTGATTGTCATCAAGATCTTTCTCCCATTCTTCACCTACAGGGTGACTTCTCCTGTTCTTCATTCCTTCGGGAATGAGGACACTATTTTTGATCCCGGCATTTTCATGTATCATTATCTTGAGCCGGGATTATATCTCATCGGTGTGGAACTTTCACGTGCTTCAAATGTTTGTCCAAACATCTTGAATGAAAGTCCGATTGAGATTGTTTCTTCCACATCATGCTTCCCCAAGGACAAATGAATTTGGGGTCGAGTCAAGCTAGCGACTCGGTAAACAAAAACAGTAGCATGCTTATAGGGTTTTCACCCTAAGTGTGGGGGAGTCCCCCATGCTATGGTTACAAAATAAGTGAAAAAAAAAACAAAATGGTGTTTTCCACGCTTAGCTTGTAATGTTGCCCTTTTACGTTCAAAGTGTCGGCATAATAGCCGGGACTTTGAATATTGAGGACAATATTCATCCTAAGTGTGGGGGGTATTCGCTATTCTAGCGAATTTTATCACATTTTACTATCTTATACCCCCGTTTTTTACCAAAATTTTTCAAAAATTTTTCACTAAAGTTCAAAATTTTTTGTGGTAATCAGTCCGCCTTGTCTAACCGACAAAAGGGATTGGCTAATCCAGGAGCAAATGGCTCTTGGTAAAGATATCTCAAATCCGTTTATGGCTTGCAATTTGCCCAAAATTGTATGGTTCCTCAACTCCCCAAAAACAAATGAGTTGGCTAGCCCACAAGATTATGGCTTGTGGTAAAGGCCGTGGAAAATCCATAATTGGTAATCAGCTCACCAAGATGTTGACTATTCCATCAAGAGCTGGCTAGTCCAGGAGCAAACGGCTCTTGGTAAAGACTAATCAAATCCGTTGACAGCTGGTGGTTTGCTCAAAATCACACGGTTATCAGGTGTGCCACAGTTCTTACACCTGGCTACTCCAGAAGTGATGGCTTTTGGTAAAGAGTTTAAAATCCATCAAGTTTTTCTCAAAAGATTGCTAGGGACTAGCAATAGTTTAGTGTGGGGGATTGATGAGTATGTAAATACTCATCATTTTTATCGTATATGAACTGCCAAAACATCCAAAAACACTCAAAAACGCATCAAAATACAGAAATTATTCCAAAAGTGTGTTTTATATGTTTTAGATGCAAAATGTTTAAAAACAAATGAAAAATGAACAAAGTTTGCACAATTGGCAGTTTCAGTCCCTCAAGTTTCAAAATTTGGCAAAACTAGTCCCTGGAAGTTTAAAATGAAAGGAAAGTCAACCCAAGGCATTTAAAATTCAAAAGTTATCAAAACAAGTCCTTGGGTAAAAAGTTTGAGAAAATTACATGTTTGGCCCCTTAAAATCCAAAATTGGCATAAAAGGTCCCTGGAGTTTCAGTAATTGACAGATTGGTCCCTGGTGGGATAATTTTGAAAGAAAAATCAATTTTGGTCCTTGGGAAATCAAAAGTTATCAAAATGGGTCCCTGGGTGAAAGTTTTGAAAAGTTTACATGTTTGGTCCCTGGACTTTGCAAGTTTGGCAGAATTGGTCCCTGGAAATTTTAAAATGGAGAATTAACTTTCATGGTCCTTGAATTATTAATACATGGCAGGAATAATCCTTGGAACAAGTTGGGAAAATTACATTTCAGGTCCCTCAAATTTGCAGATTTACATTATTGGTCCTTGTGTTTTTATACTTAACCAAATGGACCCTTAAAGTTATTAAAAAGCCAAAAACCAATCCTGCCTGATCCATAACACTCCCAGCCCACTCCAAACCAAACCTTGGCCCAAGTCTTCCACCAAGCCCACCACCACTAAACCTTTACCCCGTTTTAATATTAACCACACCCTCAGTCAAACACAGTTGACCACCTCCTTCCACCTCACCCCTGCAAAACCTGCCATACACCCTGCAACACTCAAAACCCTCCCCTCCATCATCATACCTACACCAAACAAACACAACAATCCAATATACCACCCCTGGCATCAATAATATCAAGCAAAATCCAAATTGCATTTTCCCGCCAAAGACCATTGAACGGCCAAGATCAAAAGAAGGTATCAAAGGGTCAAGAGAGAAGTGGGAAAGCATGTAAGGGTCACAGAAACCCTAAGGGTTCAATATAAAAGAGAGAAGAAGGAGCAGATACAAGGAGTTAGTTAATTAGTAGTTAGTTGTAGTTTTAATTTTATTCTCTCAGTATGAATTTGTTGTAATCTTTAATTTTCAATAAAACCTTCAGTTGTAATTTGTTTACTTTTAATTAATATAAGTCTTCCAATTCAGAAAATCAAGTTTCATTACAAATTTTTAGTTTCCTCAAAAATAAAGAAATATACAGAAAAAATAAATGGAATCAAAGAGAAGCAGATGGAGAAAAGAAGAAGCTATGGACTATGGTTTAGAGCTTCTGGGAAGCAATAGGGTTAGTTAGAAAGTAGTTTGAAGTGTTATTCAACTGCCTTGGTTTGTGAGTCAACCCTCTCATTTAGCTTAATTAAAACTGCTTATTTGAAACTACTCATTGTATGCTTAAATAAGTGTTTAGTCTGTGTTTTTATGATTATCTACTGTAGTGGATATAAATTGTTGCTTGTTTGCTGTCTTGCCTTCAACTCTTCTCATAATTACTAGTTTTTCCTAATTTAGTCATGAATTAACATTATCTCATTGAGCTTATCATAGTGCTATTTACTGCTAATTTCAGCTTGCATATGTTTCATTTAGCTTAAGTTTCAAGTCTATATCCATATCTCAGCTTAATTCAGTTGAAACACTTGAAATGTAAAATTAGTAGATATATTAGGGGGTGTTTGGATTAAGCTGTTAAGCTAGGTTGTAGTTACTATAATAGGTTAAGTTCTCATTGTTCATCATTCTTAGGTCGAATCTAATGCAATTCAACCTTTGGTTTGGTCATATTCAGAGAAAAATTCAAAATCTTTGTTTTAGCTCAATAGGTTGTTTACTGTTAGGAACATGGTTCCACAAACTTGCATAATGGTTCATTAATGGTAATCATAGCTCAATTTCATTTCCATTTAGCCAATTATAACATAATCAGTCATTAAAATAGGTTTAAATCTCATTTAATTCAACCTTCTAAGTTTTCCTAGAAAGTCAAATTTGCACTCTTTCAAGTTTTCCCAAAATGGCATTAATTTTCTTGATTTGTGTATTTGTTTTTAGGCTTTGTGCTTTTTAGATTAAGTAGTCTCCCACCTCATCTTTGAAACCCCGTAGTCATTAGATTTTTGCAATTTTTGTGTGGGCCCCACCCAAGCTCCAAAGAGAGCTGCAGGGGGAGATAATCCCCTGTCTCAGGGTCTGCTGTCATAAACACCCATCTGTTTTGAGTCCCACAGCTCAGCATGGTGGGTCCCACTGGTCTAACTTGGTTCCTTTAGGTATCCTAGGTTGCTCTCTATACATTTCAAGCCTTGGGTTAGCCAAAAGCTCACTTGAGCTAGCTTTTTCCCTAGCTGCAATAGGTGGACAGTGGACTGCTATGCAAGTGGGTCAATTTGCTAAATTTTGACCCATTTTTGCCTTCAAGTGATTCTTGTTAGTTTTTCTTGCCTCACATCAGTCCACTCAACTCACTTGCACTAGAATCCATCAAGTTTTCAGCTTGTAGCTTATTTTTAAGCTTAAAAGCTCCCACAGTTGACCAAAGTCAACTGTCTAGGCTTAAGCACTTCCAAGGGCTTAGTTTTGAGCACTAGCTGATTCTATTTCATAAATAGTGTATCATTTTCAGTTTATAGAAGCTTTCAAACAAGAGAAACCAGAAATCAAAGCTTCAAAGATAGTGATAGCTTCTATTTAATATAAGCTATCTATTTGAATTTTATTTTTATCTTATTAATAAGTACTTTTGTGTTTTCATATTTTTCTTTTGTTCCTGGTATTATAAAGTATATTTAAGAATTTTTCTAGATTTTTCTCTCCTTGTTTGATATTTTTTTACAATTTTTGTTAGATAATTTAATATTAACATTTAAAATAGAAGTAATAGTTTTTTATTTAATAGCACCACTTTTTTATATTTTTCCTAGGTTCCAGGTAACTTAAAATAATTTTAGGAAATTTTATAGATTTTACTGTTGTCATTTAGTAATTTTTAGATTTAATAATAGTTTAATTAATAATTAATTAATAATTAGTTTTAAATAGCATAATTAATTTTTATAAAGTAAGACCTAGTTTTTATGTTTTTCCTAGTCTTTATATATCATAATATAATTTTAGGAATTTTTCTAGAATTTTGACTGTTCATTTAGTATTTTTCTTAATTTAAAATAGTTTAATTAGGTAATTAATAATTAATTAGTAATTAATTAATAGAAAAACCACATAAAAGACAAAAATACTTATTTTTAATTTTAAAATTAGTTTTTAGTTATTTTATAATTTTAGAAATTTTATTTTCATTTTCTAATATTTAATTAATATTGTATTATATTTAAGTATTTTAAATATTAATAATTAGTAATAATAAGTAATTAATTAATATTAAATAATTAATTAGTGTAAAAAAATTATTTTAATTTTTTAAAAATTTTCTTTTACTTTTAAGTTTGTAAAAAAGTCATTTTCACCCCCTGGGTGTTTTCAGATTTCCGTTTTCACTTTTTATTTTGTACGTTTACGTTTTATTTAAACGTGAACGTACGCGTTTTAAGTTTTAAACGTTTCTGGTTTTTCTGACTTTCCAGTCTTGTTAATATAGTGTATTTAAGCTATTTTCTCTTATATTCCAGTAGTGTAATCATCACAACTCACTTATACCCGTTCCTGTCCAATTTCACCCGATCACAAACCCGTTTTAATACCATCCACACCTCGTCGAGACATAACGACCTGGGGAAACCCTATACTTCCACGGAGCATTGGTTTAAGCTGTTTGACCTTGTTGACCATCCCTGGTCAATTTAGGTTGACGGTTTAGCATCAATTAGTAACTACAACATCATTAGAAATCGTAGTTGGCGGTTTTCCTAATATAGACTTAGAGGCAGTAGTGGGCCTAGAAGAAATGTCTGTCCTACGTTTCTTATGACGATTTAAGAGCGAATTAGCTACACATTTCGCATGATCACCAGATAATACACTTTTGCGACAAAACACACAAGATGCATTAAAATTTAAAACATTCAAAGGTTCATCATTCGTTACACTGGGATTTCGATTACAATTTGCCAGATTAAAATCTAATTCAGATGCAACATGTGTTTTATTCAAATTCCTAAGTTGATCTTCTACTTCTTGGACTTCTAGTGTTCCGCTATTACGTTGCCAGATCCTAGTCTTCCTAGTCTTCTTGTTACTTTTTCGCTTGGGTCTGCTAACGCTTTTAGTGGAGACTATTCCTGTAGAAGTGGAAGAATTAACATTAGAACTCTGAGCATGATTTCCCTATCTGTTTTGTTTAGGTGGTACTTTCCTGGTGCAATCACTGTGGTGTCAACAAACTTTCCTTTCTCAAGTAGCTTAATTTTCTCTTTTAAATCAATGATGATGTGATTTTTGTCCTGAATTTGAGACTCAAGTTTTCTATTGCAATGAGCAATATCAATACGGTTTTGTTCCCATTCAACATTGTCAATTTGCAATTTCGCAATTTCCTTTTCATATTGAAGACATTGATTATTTAAAGACTCATTGCTTTTGCAAATCTGACAAGATTTTAAAACATTTTGACTTTGAAGTTGCAATTCCAGTTCAAGACTTTGAGCTTGACACCATTCAAGCCTTTGTTTGAGTTGACAAATTTCTTTTGAAAGGTTGTTTTTCACATCATCACTGTTTTTCCTTATCTTTTTATTTTCATTCTTTAATGACTCAAGTTCCTTTTTCCACAAATGATTATCAACAGAATGAGCATCAACAAACTTAGAAGTACCAACAATATAAATGGAATTCATGATAACAGATACAATATCAGCATGTAGAACTTGTTCCAAGAGTCGATCAGCATCTGTTTTTAAAGCTCTGTTTCTTTGTTGTTGAACCAAAATAGCATTTTCATTCAATTTGAAAATGTTTATCATTGATTTGACTTCTTTTTGAAGTTCCTGTTCCCAACGTGTAGCACAATGACGCAAATGATGAACTAATGGCAAAAATAGTTTTTGAAAAATGTCTCTCTTTTCTCGCTCGTAAGCAGATTGAAAAGTGGCAATTTTTATTTCCGAATTGCGTTCAATTACCTCTTCCAAATTTTCGATGTCTTTCATGAAAGTTTTAAGATATTCTAAGACACGAGAACGTGTAGGTAAAGGTGTAACTTCACCAGAGGATGGTAAAGGTCCATTAACTTGTGCCACAGTTTGGACAGGAGCCCCATTGGAAGATGAGACATATGACTCGGTTACATACCATGATTTCTCAGGTATTTCTTTTGGTGGCGCAAAAGATTTTGAAATATGATGAGCTTTTGAGTAATCATATGGTTTGCAATGTTCTACTAGACTCATTTTTGATCGACTCTCGTCTTCAAGTTCCTCTTCTTCCTCAGTATCATATACAACAACACGCACAATTATATTATCAAGCAATTGGTCCATACTGTAAATCTTAGGATTTGTTTTGAAAGTTGTGTGAAGAAAAGTTGAACGGTAGTCACCAATCGCAAAACCTTTATCGGGTCTTGGTTTCAATGTAAATTTTTGAATCGTTGTGCAGATTCCCCGTGTTTGTAAACGATATTTTTAAATTCTTGAATTTGATGTTCAAGAGTTATTATTTCATCGAGTAAAGAATCTTCTCTTTTCCTTTTTCTCACTTTGTGTTCATAAAAATCCATTTTGCAAGTTGACAACTCTGTTTGTGTTTTTGAAAGCTCTTTTTGGAGTTGTTCAACTTGTTGTTTGAGTTCACATTTTTCATTTTCCAGTTTGGAAACCAATTTACCGTTTGACTCAATTAATTCACGCATTTTGTGTTGAAGATCTTGTTCTTTATTGTAATATTCATGAAATGCCTTTTCAAAACTCTTTTCATGTTTGACTTCATTTTCAAGATTTGAAAGTTGAATTTTGTAGCACTGAATATCCTTTGTTAAAATTGCATTTGTTTCTTTCAAAGCTTTATTTTTCTCATTACATTTCATGATTTGCAATTTTTGAGCATTCAGTTGATTGGACAACAATATAAGGTCAGGGTCTGGATCAAACAAAGGTTCATGTTGTTCTACATGATCATGTTTGTCATTCTCAATAGGATCATCAAATGAAACAACTGTGTCATCATCAAATATAACAACTGTGTTCATTTGCTCATCCTCTTGAGAAGATAAAGATGAGTCAGATGGAACAGCTTGCGCCTTATCTGATTCAGAAGTAGAAGGTGATGCTATTTCATGTATTAAGCACGTGTTTAGGTCATGTACCTGAGACAAACCATCAGTGTCATACACTGGGCCTGAGTTATTAAACTGAAGTTCCTGCATGTTGGCCATAAGCATCACAGCTGCATTAGCTTCCAGATCTTCCATGTCATCATCGTTGTAAGCATTTGCCATGAAACTGTTCTCCTGCTCAGTGAAATTTCCTTCCTTTTCATCTTTGAGTGCCATAAGTAAGGCCTGCTTTTGAAACTTACTTCCCCGAGTTCTTGGTTTTGGACATGCTGTTGCAATATGACCTTTACCATTACAGTTGTAGCACCACACTGCATTCCCTGAGTTTGAATTCCCATTTTCAATTGTTTCAGATCTTTGCTGAGGAGCACCTGAATTGTTCCTTAACCCTCCATTCTTGTTAAACCTCTGACCATTCCCAAAATTTCCTGAATAACCTCCTGAACCTGATCGACCAAAGTTACGGTTCTGTATTTCAACCCTGCCATCTTGCACAACAGCTTGATTCCTTGTGTTAGATGAAGAACGTTGATGGTTGTTTGTCTTGTTGGAGAATTTGCTGAAAGCACGAGCAATAAGAGCAAGTCCCTGATTCAACGTATTGAAATCCTCATCGTCATCTTCATTGGAATTTGAGTAATACACTGCATCATTGTTGGTGTATGGAACAAGTTGAGTTGAAGTCTGCTGCGGAGATGAATCATAAGAAACCATTTGGTTTGAGGTAGTAGGTTGTGGATAACTGAAGTAATTCTGTTCCTGAACATAAGCATGATTTGACATTAGAGGTGGAGCAGAATGAGATTGAGCAACGAGTGCCAATGAGTTTGGTGTTGGGGGTGGTGAATAACCTCCTCGAACAGCTCGATCTTTTTCCACTTCAGATTCATGGTGCTTCAGATAATCATACAACAAACCATATGGAGCATTATGAAGATTCTTTGTTTGTCGAACAAATGTCACATACTTTTGCCACTCATAACCCAGACTACTGACAAACTTCGTATTGACTGCGATCCTTGGTAGGTGTACTTCATGTCTTTCCAAATCATTGACGATATTGGTGAAACGGTGATAGTATGATTCAAGTGTCTCCCTTGGTTCAATCATGAAGTTGGTGTACTCCATATAGAGTTTTGATTCCATGTCCTCTTTGTTCAGCTGAGTGCCTTCCATTAGTAGATGAACGTGTTCCCACATTGCTTTAGCAGTTTTCTGAGCATCAATACTTCTAAATATTGCATTTGGTATTCCTTGAAGTATGCAAATCATAGCATACTCGTCTGCTTCACGATGAAGTTGTTGTTCAGAAGTGAGTTGAGTCTCTGGAACTGGTATTGGTGTTGGGGGTACAGGAAGATCAGCAGAAGGGTCGCCTCCAACTAAGTTAGTAGGCCACTGAAACGGTCCTTCGAGGATAACTTGTTTCATGAACTTACCATGGGGTTTCTTGAGTTCAATAAACCTTAAGAATCGACTTACCCACTGAACATAGTTTCCAGGTGTAAGCATTGGTGGTGTGTCAATTGATCCTGCCTCATGTCTGGATTGCTGAGTTGATATCACTTTATACATCCGATCAAACCAGTGAGTTTGTTTGGGTGGAAGTGGACTTTGTTGTTGTTGCATTAGATATGGTTGTTGTATCGGAACCATCTGATGTTGTTGCATGAAAAGATGTTGTTGTGGGTATAACGGTTGCTGATGATACTGTGGTGGTTGTTGATACTGTTGCTGCTGATGATGCTGATTCTATTGTTGATAAAAGTTGTAGTACGGTGGTTGAGACATGTTAAGTGATTATGTTAAGTTTGGATCTTTAAGGATAGATAAAGGTTGTTGTTCTAGGTTTTCTGACTTGCTTACTCGATAAAACTGACGTCTAACTCGGTAAATCTTTGTAACTCGGTAACTTAATTAGAGCAGGTGGCTAACTCGATAGAAAGTATTTAACTCGATAAGTATCCGCTAACTCGATAAGAAACTTCTAACTCGATAAAAGGAATTGAATCGAGTATAGTTTCCCCTAGGTAGTGAACAATAGAATACCTTACTCGATAAACGATAAGGTTAATAGCTTACTCGCTAAATCTTGGCTAACTCGCCAAATAATAAACTCGATACAAAGTATAGCTAACTCGGTGAACAACTACCCTAACTCGATAACCAGACGGTCTAACTCGATACCCCGTAAATGTCGCACTTTCTAACTCGATAAAAACCAATCTAACTCGATAACACGCCGATGAACAGTACCCAGATTCCAATAAATTGCGTCTAAACCTAGTTTTTCCGACCAAATTTAACCTAAAACAACCTATATTATCCCTTGGCGAATAATACTACTTGTTAGGTCATGATTTCTTAACATATAATCACTAAATCTTAGAGAGAGAAAGTAAGTAGAGAGAGAGAGTGAAAGGAACTCAATAATATGAAATGAAATGAACTTGTTATTACTAAGAGAACCAACACCCTCTAATGAGGGTTACAAGTCTATTTATAGTGGAGATCTAGGGCTTCTCTTAACTTTGACAATATTACACATCTAGCCCTTAGACCTTTACAAAACAAGTAAACTTAGCATAAAACTATTAAAAACATATTAAATCATTAACGTACTAACATAATATTGCAACCTATTACAAAACTCAATGACCGAAACTTGATTTAACAAAGTGTGTTCCCAACACCCTCTGATTTAGATCTTTTTTTTGGTCTTGGTTTTATTGATTGGTAGCTTTGTTTTATGGGAATATAATTTAGGTGTGACAATTTTCGACACGACACAAACCTGACATGAAGTTTCACAGGTTTGGGTCAAAAACAGGTCAACCCGTTTAATAAATGGGTCGTGTTTGGGTTAAGCAAATATTAAACGGGTCAACCCGTGAACCTTTTTAAGTATATAAGACTCTAAAATTAAAATATATAACATGTCTTTTTATGCTGGATGTGGATTAAATGTATTGTGTTATGTACTTAATTCGATTGAATTACAATTATACCTCATATCATATAAATTGACGCTTATAACTGACAAAATCGTCATATAGTTATTTGTCTGTTATTTTTATCATATTTTAAATCAGTATATTATTTTTGCATTTAAACTAGTTAAATCAACATAACACCAATCTTATTCTCTATCTGATCTATTTATTTAAAAAGATTAAATGGGTCAAAAATGGTTTGCACTTGTTATGCAGTTGTGGGTTAGGGTTGAGTTTCTTGACACGATTAATAAATGGGTCGTGTTTGGGTAGAGGTTATACTAACCCGCCAACACGCGAACCCGAATAGGTCAACACGAACACGACTCGATTGACACCCCTAGAATATATTAACTACAATTTTTTGTGGGTCCTGTTTCTTTTTGTGGGTCTCTGATTCTTTTTTATAGGTCTCTAATTCATTGTTTATGTATTTTTGTGAAGGATTGTAGTCAATTGGCTACAAAAATTGTAGCCAAGCTATGCGCTTGTTTTATATATTGGGTGGGTTTTTTATATATGTTTTTTGGTATATTATATGAAAAGATTCAATCTTTCTTGTTGGATCTGCTAATTTATATAAAAACGGGTATTTTTTTTTAATTTATATGTGTAAATAAAATCGGTCATAATTTCGACCAATTGTTTTTTGTTTTTTTTTTCAACCAATATTACACCCACATACCACAAAGGCAACGACCAATATGAATATCGGTCGCCCTTCTTGCTTGACCGATCAGTTCAGACCCACTGCTACTAGCCTAACATTTGCGGTACTAAATTGGGTCTGTTATGCACTTATGGTTTATCTAATACTGATCATGACCACCTCCATCTTCATTTTTGCTGATGATAGCAAAAATCAAAATAAAACACATAAAAATCAAATCCACACAAATATTCAACTCCACCTCCTCATCTTCATATTTACAAAAAGTACCACTTAAATAAGATTCGTATACGATGGTGTGCGAGACGTGCAATCGCATAGGGCCTCAAAATTTGAGAGACCTCAAAATGTAAACCTCCTAGTATACTCGATGAGTCAAAATTTACTTTCGACAAAAATGGGTTAACGATATATGATTTTAGTTTTGTATATTTGTAAGAATTGATATTATATTGTTAAAATACTAATTTTTTTTTTTAGTTGATATGAGATACATTTGATCATCATATACACTTATGGCATAAATTTTGGAACATGGCTTTCGAAATTTCAGCTACGGCACTGGTTAAAACACCCACCACCGCCATGAAATGACGAGCGCCACCAGATCCGGCCAAAGATCTGGCCAACTATGATCAAACTATGGCAGATCTGAGATGGTGGGGGTGTGGTTGTGGCCAAAGATCCTTAGAGCATGGGGTACGGGTGAGCCATGGCTCGCGCCGTCACCACCAGCTCAAAAAAACCGACGGCGCACCGTTCCGGTGGTGGCGCCGTCGCCTACTTTTTTTTTTTTTTTTTTTTTTTTTTTTTTTTTTGCTTTTTTCTTTTTGGAACGTTTGTTTTGGCTTGTTTTTTTGAAATATCAAATGGTACCCAACGGCTATATAGCCGTTTGTGAGAATTTCAAAAAAAAAAAAAAAAAAAAAAAAAAAAAAAAAAAAAAAAAAAAAACCTTATAAATACCCCTTATTACTCCATACTTCAAACACACTTCCAATCTATTATATCTTTTAGTATTTTCAATCATGAATCCAACCAATCCTAACCAAACAATTCTCAACGATCATAATTTCGATCCATATGATGTTTTTTTTAATGATCGAGAACGCTATCTTCAAAGTTACATGGCGTATGAACAATATGTATCTTTGTATGAATAAGCCGAAGGATCGAGATCGGGTGAAAAGAAAACGAGGGCATACATACCTCGTGAACGAAAAGAGGCGGAACAACGTTTACTCGATGACTATTTTGGCAACGCCGAGAATGATCCTAAATATCCGGAAGATAAATTTAGGCGAAGGTATCGTATGAGCTCTAGACTTTTTAATAAAATTCTCAACGATATATTAACTTATAATGTTCAGCCTCTTCCCGAGTACTTTAGTATTTTTCACCAACGCCACGATGCTACCGGTCGTGCAAGTATTGGTGCTGTTTTGAAGTGCACATCCGCCATACGCCAATTGGCGTACAGCAATGCTCCTGATGCATTTGATGAGTACTTGCAAATTGGTGAACGTTGTTCACGATAATGTTTAGATTACTTTACTAAATGCATACATGTTTTATACAATGAAAAGTATCTTAGAAAGCCCAATTCAGATGACATTGAAAAAATATATGCATTACATGAAGAAAAACATCACCTCCCGGGAATGCTTGGGAGTATTGATTGTATGCATTGGGATCGGAAAAATTGTCCAAAGGCCTTACAAGCTCAATTCAAAAGACGTGATCATAAATACCCAACTATTATGTTGGAAGCGGTTGCAGATCTGTGGAAAACTAGAAGGGGGTTGAATAGTTTTACATCTTTTTAATTAGTTGTAAAAATAGTTTTAGTGTTTTAAAACTTAGATTCGATAATATGTGATCTCAAGTATTGCACAATACAAACAAATATCAATACGAAATATATATAACAATGATAAGTAATGAAATAAGTAAGAGATGGAAAGATCGAACCGCGAGACAAGAGATTTATAGTGGTTCGGCTACAAGGACACCTTCCTTGCCCTACTCCACTCCCCGAGCACCTAACTCGAGAGTTTTCTTCACTATATCAACAAGCTCCCTTATGGCGGAGAAAACCTTACACACCAATTTATACACCAATATTCACACCAATTTACACACCACTCTACATACCAATAATCACACCACAACACCTTCACACCTAAGTCACCACTTCTACACACCTTCTTCAAATCAATCTACTTCACAACTAACTACTTCAACTCAATCTTCTTCACACCAATAGATCTCCTAGCTTTTCTTCTTCACACCAAGCTATCAACTAATCACACAATCTATATCTAACACAACTATCTACAAGCAAATATTCACAACAATCTTCACAAAGAATATGTAAATAATCTTGATGATACACCAACAACTTGGATGTGGAGATCACAACAAGTTGTAATACTTCTTGTCTAGGAAGATAGAAGTATTCTTCTCTTGCACTTGAGAGGATGGAAATTGGATCACTTTGAAACAAAGAATATATACACTTATGATCAAAGGATGAGAGAATAGAGAAATAGATCTAGATCAGAAAGTTTAGAAGTGCAAAAGATGAGAAAAATCTGAGGGATGAATCAGTATTTAAAGGGGGGGAAATACTGTTCTGGAGCGTGGCCGGTCCCCTTAATTGTAGGCCGGTCCCCTTAATGATTAAGGGGGCCGCCTAGTAAAATTAAGGGGGCCGCCCTCCTGAACGTTAGTTTTTCTTGTCTTTTAGTGGGGAATATTTTTCTGGATAGAATTTGTCATTTTTTGTTAGAAATTTGAAATCATATATTTATTATGAATTAAACATATTCTTTTAATTCCAAAAGTAATTTTGTAAAAGATATAAGATGTTTAATACATTTTATAAAAATTCTAGTGATTAGAAAAATTTCCTTTGATCATGAAATGTAATAAACCCTTTGTTTATTCATACCTTAAGTGATATGGAATCAAAGACAAATATTAAGCACTAAAAACTTGTTTACGTCATAAGTTTTAGATTAATGAGTTTATGCTTTGTAATTATCAAAACATAGAGACATTGTTAATATGCTAACAATGTTTTAAGACATTATTTATGTCAACAATCTCCCCCTTTTTGATGATTACAAAACCTTAAACTCATTAGGTCTAAAAATTAATTTTTAGACAAGAATTTAGAGTTTAACATTCTCTTCTCCCCCTTTTTGTAAAATCAAAAAGGTTAAAGCTCCCCCTTGATGTATACTCCTCCTCATTTGAGAGCACCAAGGAGATGAGCTATGGAAATCTTGGCTACACAAAATATTAGAAGAGAACAAGGCAAATATACATGCAAAGCAATAGTTATAAAAATAGATTCATTCAAGCATCATAGAAAGCATTACAACATTTAATATGCTTAAGGCATATTAATCATAATAAAACAAATGAAAAGACATAGTCCTATATTGCCTAGAAAGAGCACTTGGACTTGCTTGCAACTCATGGTTGATTGTTTTATTTGCTTGAAGGATAACATAAGCATGAAGCTTAGTTGTTAGATGGAGAGGGATATGGGGTGAAGTATGGAGCGGAAGAGGTGGATCTCACGATGTTGTATCGTGTTAAGGGTGGTATTGGATGATTACGAGTGAGAAGATATTCAATCCAAGAAATATCTTCACTCAAGTAGAGGATTTGTTTTTGAAGGAATATGCAACAAGGGCAAAAGTGAGTGTGGTTGGTAACTTGATCCAAATTGAGAGAGTGGGGAAGGCAATTTGCATAGGGTGATGATGGAGGTTGCCCTTTGTTGCGTTGTGCAAGATGCATAGCAAGGAGATCACTAAGATCATGGATTTGGTTTATTTCATCACGGAACTTTTGCTTTTCCGTGGCAATGTGAAGAGGATCATAGGTTTGGTATGGATGTGTTGGATTTGTGTAGTTGGAATTGTAGTTTGATGGTTGGCCAATGTTGTATGGTTTGTAAAGAGGATCAAATGAATGACCTTGTGGGTTTGAGGTAAAGTTTGGGAAGTAAGAAGTTGGAGGTGTTGAATGACTTCCAATTTCATTGGTTATGATGGATTTGTTTC
Source organism: Artemisia argyi (assembly GCA_030686995.1). Taxonomy (NCBI): domain Eukaryota; kingdom Viridiplantae; phylum Streptophyta; class Magnoliopsida; order Asterales; family Asteraceae; genus Artemisia; species Artemisia argyi. Next base: position 171,113,214 of record CM060705.1, on the reverse strand, counting down.
GAGGGCTTTTACTTCGCCAAACGGGTTTTTCCGTCATCCTTGCTAGCCTTGAGGCTTTTGATCTTGGTTTGTTTGGAGAGTTCATGATGGGATGAATGAATAGATTTGAGGATTGGGGATATTTATAGTGTAAGATTTGTCTTCCGATGCAACCTTTTCTATAGATATATTTCCTTTTTGTACATTATCCCTAAGAAAATGGTGACGTATTTCTATGTGTTTAGTCCTAGAGTGTTGCACCGGATTTTTACTTAAATCTATCGCACCTTTGTTATCGCACATAATGGGGACATTTTCTAACCTAATGCCATAGTCTACGAGAGCTTGTTTCATCCATAGTGCTTGTTGACATGCCTTTCCGGCGCTTACATATTCGGCTTCGGTGATAGAAATAGCAAGAGCGGTTTGCTTCTTCGAAAACCAAGACGTTAGACAACATCCCATAAACGTGCAAATACCGCTAGTGCTCTTTCTATCTACGTAGTCTCCCGCATGATCTGAATCCGCATAGACAATGGTTTCTATGCCGGATTCCTTAGGATACCATAATCCTAAGTGTATAGTGCCTTTAATGTATCGGAAGATACGCTTAACCGCTTCTAGGTGAGAGGTTTTGGGATCCTCTTGAAAACGGGCACAAAGGCAGACACTAAACATGATATCGGGTCTACTTGCCGTCAAGTATAGTAAACTACCTATCATTCCTCTATACTTGGAGTTATCAACGGACTCACCTTCATCGTCCTTTGTGAGCTTTACCTCCGTAGACATGGGTGTTTTTATGGGTTTTGAGTCTTCTAGGCCAAATTTCTTAAGCATTTCCTTAATGTACTTAGATTGGTTAAAGAATATTCCATCTTCTAATTGTTTTATTTGTAATCCTAGGAAGAAGTTAAGTTCACCCATCATACTCATCTCAAACTCATCATGCATGATTTTGGCAAATTCATCACACATGTCTTGACAAGTCGATCCAAATATAATGTCATCAACATATATTTGAACAATGATGAGATTAGGGTCTTTCCTTTTAGTGAAAAGAGTGTTATCTACCATTCCCATGGAATAATCATGTTTAATAAGAAAAGCTTTTAATCGATCATACCAAGCTTTGGGAGCTTGTTTGAGTCCATACAAAGCTTTCTTTAACTTATAAACATAATCAGGTTTTGCGAAGTCAATGAATCCTGGAGGTTGTGCCACATATACCTCCTCATTGATAAAACCGTTAAGGAATGCACTTTTCACATCCATTTGGAATAACTTAAAATCTAGGGCGCAAGCATAGGCAAGTAATATCCTAATTGATTCTAGTCTAGCTACGGGGGCATAAGTTTCATCATAATCAATTCCTTCTTGTTGATTATAACCTTGGGCAACTAACCTAGCTTTATTCCTAGTAACTATTCCATTCTCGTCTAACTTGTTCCTATATACCCATTTGGTTCCTATGATAGTCATTTCCTTTGGATTTGGGACTAGTTCCCAAACATCATTTGCCTTAAATTGATTTAATTCTTCTTGCATAGCTATAATCCAACTTTCATCCTTTAAAGCCTCGCTAATATTCTTAGGTTCTATTGCTGAGAGGAAACAAAAGAAGTTGTTTTTATCTTGGGCTTGTGACCTAAGGGTTCTTTGGTTAAGATGTCCTATTATATTATCTAATGGATGTGATCTAGATTCTTTAATATTAACGGTTTCGTTATTTTCTAAGTGAATGTCTTCATTATCATTTCCTATGGGTTTTGTTTTACTAACCTCAATGGCTTCATCTTCGACTAAATCATCATCTTCTAAAGGTAGCGTTTTAGGAGGTGGTGGTGTTTCATCAAATGTTACATTTAGTGATTCCTCTACTTTCATGGAGTGTTTGTTAAGTATTATATATGCTTTACTATTTTGTGAGTATCCTAAAAATATTCCTTCATTTGATTTTGGATCAAACTTAGTGAGGTAGTCCTTAGTGTTTAAGATATAGCATTTACTTCCAAATACCCTAAAGTAGCTTAAGTTTGGTTTTCTATTTCTTAATAACTCATAAGGAGTTTTTCCTAGAATTCTTCTAATTGATACCCTATTTAAAATATAAGTCGATGTATCTACGGCGTGACACCAAAATTTTTGTGGAATGGATTGTTCATTTAACATAGTTCTACTCATTTCTTGTAGTGACCTATTTTTTCTTTCTACTACCCCATTTGATTGAGGAGTACGAGGAGCGGAGAAATTGTGAGATATTCCATTTAACTCACAATATTTTCCGAATTGTACTTCGTTATCAAATTCCCTACCATGGTCCGTCCTAATGGCAACTATTGAGCATCCTAATTTATTTTGAATCATTTTACTAAATATTTCGAATTTTTCAAAGGCTTGGGTTTTGTCACTTAAAAACCTAGTCCACGTGTATCGTGAGTAGTCATCTACTATTACTAAGGTATATTTGTTTCCTCCATAGCTCCGCACAGCGGATGGACCAAAAAGATCCATATGTAATAATTCTAGGCACCTAGTAGTGGATACTATATTCTTAGCTTTGTGACTAGCATGAGCTTGTTTTCCAATTTTACATGCATCACAAAAATGTTTGTCATATTTTAGATTAGGCAAGTTTCTAACTAATTCCTTAGAGGCCAAAGATTGTATTTGTTGCATGTTAGCATGTCCTAATCTCCTATGCCACAATGTGGAGTTTTCATCTAGGGTCGTTAGGCATATCCTATCTTCAGGTTTGTTTCCTAGTTTCATAACATATACACCTCCTTTCCTAATACCTCTACCTATAATTTTTCCATTCTTAACAATTCCGCTATCTTCTTCGGAAAAGATAACTCTAGATTTATTATCGCATATTTGGCCTACACTAAGTAAGTTATATGTTAAATTATTTACATGTTCAACATTTTCAATAGTAAGTGAGTCTTGAGAAATCGTACCTTTGCCAATAATTTTTCCACGCAAGTCACTACCAAAAATAACGTCACCTCCATTGTATGCCTTATATGTAGAGAATAGCTTTCGGTTCCCTGTCATGTGCCTCGAGCATCCACTATCCTTGATCCATTCGTCAGGCTCCAAGTCAATTCCAAGGCATATTTCGTCGGTTGCTTTTGCCATGAAACATTTTTCTTCTCTTGGTTTTTCCACTTCTTCATTGTCACTATCACTCCATGTTCTACTAACAAATGCACCTTGATTATCATAACTCGGCGGCTTTAGACATTCACCAACGAGATGATTTGGACTTCCACATCTAAATCATTTTCTTTTCACGTAATTGTCATTTCTATTTCTTTGGAACGATTTTCTATCGTCATGTGATGATCTAGTGAATCTTCCTCGTCTCTTGAAGAACTTCTTGAATTCTCTTACGGCCATTGCATATTCTTCGTCTTCACTTTCGTCACTTGAATCATCATCATCACTAGGTTCCTTTTTGGCTTTTAGAGCAATGGATTTGATTTGTTCTTTCTTGACTTTGACCGTTTCCGAATCTCATCTTATGATTTCTTCATGAACCTTCAAGTTGCCAATTAGTTCATCTAGTGATAACGTCATCAAGTTCTTTGATTCTTCAATTGCCGTGACCTTAGCTCGCCATTTTGGATGCAATGCCCTAAGAAATTTCCTAACACAATTTTTACTAGAAAATGTCTCATCAAGTGCTTTTAAACTTGTGATGATAGTGTTAAACTTAGCAAAAGCATTATCAATTGATTCCTCTTCCGGAATCGTAAATTGTTCATATTGTTGTACAAGAAGATCTATTTTATTATCTTTGACTTGGCTATTACCTTGGTGAGTAATTAGTAAAGAATCCCAAATTTCTTTGGCGGTTTTACACATAAAAATTCTTTCATATTCTTTGCGTGGTAACGCATTATAAATTACCATTTTAGCCTCATTATTTTTTGCTAATTTCTTTTTTCAAATCATCATTTTGTTCTTCAAAATATACAATTTCATTCATTTTAGTTTCAACATTATATTGAATAGGAGGAAAATCACCAAAGGTAATAATATGCCAAAGATCAAGATCTTTTGATTTCACATACGTTTCGAATCTATTTTTCCAATATAAAAATCCATCACTTTCAAATAGTGGTGGTCTTTGCATAGATTACCCTTCTAAATATTTTTCAGATTCCATAGATCGTTACAAGTTTTAAAATACAAATATATTTTAAGATTCTTGCTAGACGTGGCTCTTGATACCAATTGTGGAAAACTAGAAGGGGGGTTGAATAGTTTTACGTCTTTTTAATTAGTTGTAAAAATAGTTTTAGTGTTTTAAAACTTAGATTCGATAATATGTGATCTCAAGTATTGCACAATACAAACAAATATCAATACGAAATATATATAACAATGATAAGTAATGAAATAAGTAAGAGATGGAAAGATCGAACCGCGAGACAAGAGATTTATAGTGGTTCGGCTACAAGGACACCTTCCTTGCCCTACTCCACTCCCCGAGCACCTAACTCGAGAGTTTTCTTCACTATATCAACAAGCTCCCTTATGGCGGAGAAAACCTTACACACCAATTTACACACCACTCTACACACCAATAATCACACCACAACACCTTCACACCTAAGTCACCACTTCTACACACCTTCTTCAAATCAATCTACTTCACAACTAACTACTTCAACTCAATCTTCTTCACACCAATAGATCTCCTAGCTTTTCTTCTTCACACCAAGCTATCAACTAATCACACAATCTATATCTAACACAACTATCTACAAGCAAATATTCACAACAATCTTCACAAAGAATATGTAAATAATCTTGATGATACACCAACAACTTGGATGTGAAGATCACAACAAGTTGTAATACTTCTTGTCTAGGAAGATAGAAGTATTCTTCTCTTGCACTTGAGATGATGGAAATTGGATCACTTTGAAACAAAGAATATATACACTTATGATCAAAGGATGAGAGAATAGAGAAATAGATCTAGATCAGAAAGTTTAGAAGTGCAAAAGGTGAGAAAAATCTGAGGGATGAATCAGTATTTAAAGGGGGGGAAATACTGTTCTGGAGCGTGGCCGGTCCCCTTAATTGTAGGCCGGTCCCCTTAATGATTAAGGGGGCCGCCTAGTAAAATTAAGGGGGCCGCCCTCCTGAACGTTGGTTTTTCTTGTCTTTTAATGGGGAATATTTTTCTGGATAGAATTTGTCATTTTCGGTTAGAAATTTGAAATCATATATTTATTATGAATTAAACATATTCTTTTAATTCCAAAAGTAATTTTGTAAAAGATATAAGATGTTTAATACATTTTATAAAAATTCTAGTGATTAGAAAAATTTCCTTTGATCATGAAATGTAATAAACCCTTTGTTTATTCATACCTTAAGTGATATGGAATCAAAGACAAATATTAAGCACTAAAAACTTGTTTACGTCATAAGTTTTAGATTAATGAGTTTATGCTTTGTAATTATCAAAACATAGAGACATTGTTAATATGCTAACAATATTTTAAGACATTATTTATGTCAACAAGATCAAAGATTATGGATTTGGCATGCATATTTTAGGGTTCCAGGGGCAAATAATGATCTTAATGTGTTATATGGTTCCCCTATATTTGATGATGAACTTGCCGATTTAGCTTCGGAATGTCCGTTTGAAGTAAACGGACATACATATAACAAAGGTTACTATTTAGCCGATGGCATTTATCCAACATGGTCCGTGTTTGTGAAAACGTTTACTGTTGCAAGGTCGGAAAAGATATTGAACTTCAAAAGGGTTCAAGAAAGTGCTAGAAAAGATATTGAACGAGCTTTCGGAGTCCTACAAAGTCGGTGGGGGATTATACGACAACCCGCACGTGCTTTTCAAGTCAACACTTTGAAACTAATCATGTATTGTTGTATAATGTTACACAACATGATATTGGAAGACGAAGGATTCGAAGTGAATTTAAGAGACACATTCGTCGATCCACGCCCGAACATGCCAGATACTTGGATCGAAAGATGTGATTTACATCTTAAAAAAAATAAAGAACTTCGAGATCGAAAAGTTCACGATGACCTTCGACAAGACCTTGTGGAGCATTTATGGAACTTGAATGTTTAGTTTGTATTTTTTTTTAATGTAACGTGTGTTTTTTTTTATATGTAATGTTTGTTTTTAATATCGATGAAGTTTATTTTAGTTTATATTGTGTATATTTAAATTTAAGTAAAAAAAAAAAAAATGGCCAACGGCACCAGAAATTCTGGTGCCAACGGATACTCCTGAAATGTGGTGCCGTGGGATTTCTGGTGCCGTGGAGCTTTTTGCTGACGTGGCACCAACGGTACCCAATGCTCTTAAAAGCCTAGATAATAGTTATGAACAAAATGTTCAAACTTTGAAAGATATTTTACAAAACCATACACTATTATATATCGAGTGGACAGTTAAAACAACTTGGACAAGACGTGGTCACGACATATTTATGGAGACTTGTCCATAAAAGTGCAAGTAAATATACAAAGACTCGTGGCATAAGTGAATTACCATTAAAACATGAGTTCAACCGTTGGTGGTCTCTCCGGATAGAAAATCAAAATGACCAGCGGTCTAATTCTTTGATATTGGTAGTGGTGAAAATTGGTCAACAAAGTAAAATAAATAACGCTGACATAATAAAAGTACCAAGTCACCTCCAAATAGTGTAAGGGGCAAGTTATTTGGACCCCTCGTAAGGAGGGTTTTCAATCATTGCCCAAATTGTCGGTTTGTACAGTATGCATCGCGGGTTATGCGGTTTGTCCAAACCCTCCAATGTGATAATATAAGGAAGTTTTGTATAACATAACCCATAGTGTAAAGCTGATTTATACGCATCAATGTTTTACAGTACCGAAGAAAATTTTGTCCACATCTTTATTTACTTTGAACATTATAGTACTATTAAACAGGGGTTGGGTTATATTGACGGTGGCTACTTTTTTAAAACAGCAAACAGGCCAAAAAAAAAAAAAAAAAAAAAGAAAAAAAAAAAAAAAAAACAGCAAACAGACCAAAAAAATAAAATAAAATAAAATAAAAATCTGCAAAAAGTACCCCTAGGGGTAGGGAGGGTTTGCAGACAAGGGGTATACACACCCCGTTACTATAGTAGATCCATAAACAGATGTAAAAACTACGGAGTAAAAAGTAGACCTCTTTCTATAGACCTTGCTTTTATTGTTTTTAATAGGACCACAAACAAAACATGTGAAAAATGAAGAGGGGATCTTCTAAAAGTAAATTACCAAATAAGACAAGGACAAAACTCATTTTTCAAAAACATACCAAAAACCAAACGTTTACCGATTGAGACTTCACAGTTCACCCACATGCATGTGACACCCATTCATTTTTATTTCACCTCCCCATAAAGAGAGAGAAGATGAAGGCAACATCATCATTTATCATCCATCATATCACATTTCATCTCACAACACCAACAAAAACCCTCATCTTCTTCCTTCATTCTTTCATGTTCTTCTTCAAACATGCATTTTGAAACCTTTTAAACTTGAAGCTACAAAAGCACATTAAACATAAAACACATAGAGTTCAAAATAAACACATTAAACATCCATGTTTTTTCACACAAACCAAACTTTGTCATAGGCCGTTCCGCCCATAATTCGTCCTCGTCTATCCTCAACCTCGCCTAGGGCAAATCCACCTCGCCTGGAACAAATCCACATCGCCTGGAACAAATTCACATCACCTGGCATTCAATTAACCTCGCCGACCTCGCCTGGAGCTCGCCTGTCACATCGCCTCGCATTCAATTAACATGATTCAGTAACACAATTCGCCTGCGTCCTCGCGTGACCCTCGCCTAGACCCTCTCCTGGTAACACAATTAATTGGTCTTCGCCTAGAGCCTCGCCTAGGCTAATGGTAAAACAATTCAATTCGCGTAGGGCCTCGCTTGTCACATCGCTTGGCTCCTCGCGTGCTAACACAGTTCAATTCACCTCGCCTACATCTCGCGTAAACCATCACCTCGCCTAAACCCTCGCATACAACTCGCCTAAACCATCTTATCTTTCTGCCTCGCCTGCATGTCGCCTAGTATTTCTTTTACTACATCTAACGGTTAGAAACTAATTTAGTAATAGATCTAACGGATAATATATAGAATGTTCATTTTCGATAATTTTACGTGCAAAGGTTATTTGTGCAAAGGAGTTAAATAAAACGTTCATTTAGGTATTATACAACTTTAGTGAAGTTAGATAATTGTGAGCCATTTGATTTGATCCAATAACTTAAATCAAAAGAAGTTATTTTGATTTGAGGTATTGGATCAAATCCAATGACTCACTATTGTCAAACTTTACTAAAGTTATCCTCTTAACTTTAGAGGATCTCCCTCCAAATGCCAGAAGCTATGCGTCACTTTTTATTTTTTGTTGAGTAACCTGCAAATTATGTTCCTAAGATGAAAATAAAAGGTAAAGGGTGGTGGTGCCAGTTGTGGTGGTAAAAGAGGATAGTTGTGCAAATTTAAAAGAAAATAAAAGTGTGGAAGAAGAAAATGCTAAATTAGTCATTTCGCATGAGGTTTGGCATTAAATAACGGGATTTTATAACGAGCGTTAGCAAAAAAACAAGAATTTGCAACTACAATAGTAGGCTCAGGGGCATTTCTAACAAAAAGCCCAAACGTTAAGTACACAACTTGCAAATTTTCAAAATTGGGTACATTTATCGCAAAAATGGCAAGCGTTAGAGACATTTTTTGCAATTTACTCTATTTTAAAATTAGGGCTAATAGCATGAAGATGGGTTTACTTAACACTTTTTTTTAGTTTTGTGCATCTATTTATTTGTTTTAGATTGGTCTAGCATATTTTTGAATTTCATTTTTTTAGTGTATCGTGTGATTAGTCGTGTGTATTATTTAACTGATTTACTGTAGCAACTGGCATTTTTAGGGCAATAATGTTCATTAAAACTTGAAATCATTTGTGACAAACGATAATTTTCAAACTTGTTTTAATAATAAATTTCATTTATCAGTATTACCTAATATATATTTTTAGCTTTTTGGATCCCATTTGACTTGAAAACGAGAGATTTTCTCGTGAAACGTGAGTATCGACACACAACGCATGCCGGCACAACCGCAACTCAATAAACATTTTAATATGATTATTATACAATTTTTGAAAAACTAGTCGTGTGAATACTCGCTTTTCGTGGAAAAATAATTTGGAACGCAAAGGCGTCATTTTTTATGTCTTTATTTGATTATTATCGAGCCTAAACGAGTCTCGAACTTTAAATTTAAAAAAATAAAAATAAAATAATAATAACTAAAAATTATGATTTCGGTCCCTGTTGTATTATTACACCGTCGCTCCTAGAAATCGCTGGGTTTACAAGATTGGTCCTTGTGGTCCCTAGGGTTGCACTATATAATACCCTTATAACCCCCCTCCTCATTTTGTTTCAATAAAACCCTAGTCTCTTCTTAATACTCTCCCTCCCTCCTCTCATTTCCAGGCGCCGCCGCCACTATTCCGGCCGGCTACCTGCCCACCGCCACCTCCTACATCACACCACCACCACTAACATCAACCTTGTGACTCCCTCGTCATGATAAGCCACCACACGCGCCAAGAAACTATCCCAAACACCCCGTACGTGCCATCACTACCGCGTAAACACCTCATCATCATACATTGAAGATCTGAGAGCTTCGAAGGTGTTTTTAGATCGAGTGTTTTGTAGTATTTTTGGTTTGAATCAAGCATCGCCGCCACCGTCTTCTTTTCTCCATCTCGTCTCTCTCTCACTTCTCATTCTTGAAGTGGTAAACCATGAAACCCGTGTGTTCATTTACATTTTGATTGAAACCGATTAATATTGCTTTTTATATATAATTTTCGTGGATAATAAATTGGTTAACAACTGGATCTAAAAACGATTTTATTAAAGTTTCGTGTGGTTAAAACTTGTATGTAATGATCTTGTGGCCTTGTTTTTGAATCGGGTCGAGGTCGTTTTGTTTGTGTTTAAAAACTGTGAGATACTACAACAATTAAAATGCATCCACTACTGTCTAAAGGTACTTAAAAATAAAAGACATGGCTATTTTTGTACAATGCAATTCGTTGAATATTATAGAGTACGTTTGTATCATTTTCGTTTACTAATATAAGGGATATACAATAATTATTATACTAAAGAAAAGTCCTCTTTACAGCTATGAGCACTTTGATACTAGCTATCGGTATTTGCAATGTTTTCAAGATCGGGATCTTACTCCGGATCGTTTTCGTCTTTGCAAGATCATGATCGTAGGATCGGATCGGGATCTTAAGATCCTACTCTAATGTTATTTCTTAATAGCTTTTTTAATATTATACAAATCTACAAATTATTATACATTATAAACACAAAATACTATGAATGTTTCATAGAAATGTTGTCTTAAACTATGATTATGAAATTTTTAAAAAGATTAACATTTTGTTTTTTGAATTCTAGAAAAGAAAAAAAAAAAAAAAAAAAAAACCCCATAAATTTGTAGTTTTTTAGTTTGTAATCCGAGAGAAATAAGATCGGATCGGATTAGATCTTAAGATCGTATGGTCAAGATCAGGATCCTGTAGATCTTAGGCTTGTTAAGATCCTATGTAGGATTCAGATCGTTTTTACTTTGCAGTATCGTAAAATCGTAAGATCCTAAGATCAGGATCGGGATCCTGACAACTATGGGTATTTGACTTTAAAATAGAAGTTACTATTAGTACAGGTATCGTGTAAAGTTCAATACACTTTGGGTCGACACCCATGTAGGGTGCGTTGAATTTGAGTCTGGGTCGAAGCCCACTAAGAATAAAAGAGTTGTGCTTTATTTTGCTAAAGTCTATTTATCGTGTGTAAATATTTTACGGTTATGGAAATTGGCTAATTTACGTGACTTAATTGTTTTGACTTTGATTTTGGTACGTTTCGGGTAACTCCTTGGGACTTGATATTTGACATCGGATTTACCTTTAATTTGGACTTGCGTTACCGAACATATAATGGGTTAATATTATATTGGTCATTTTAGACTTGTGACGAATTTAATATATTAGACTCATAACGGACACTTATTAAACTGATAACGGTTTATAAAATCCGATAACCAATAAATAACCTGAAACTGGATTGATTTATAAAATCTTATATGTTTTAAATTAGTGTAACGTGTTTGGATTGACAAGCACGGATGTGTGTTAAATTGTAAACTTGTCAGGAAATATTGTTTTGGAAATTGAGTTTTATTAAAGTCTATTGACTTGGAAAGGTTATATAAATGGACGCGTCATACCGAAATTTATAAAATTTTCTAAACTTACACTTTATTTCAAAACCTTTTATTCTCATAAACCCGACAAGAGAATAAATGTATGTTTTGTTAAGTTATATTATTAACTACAATTTTTTTTATAAAACGTTAACTGACTTTTCTAAACTATTGGGGATTATTGGGTAAACACCGAAACTTACCATTGACTTGTTTCATTTCTTGTTTTCTTATCTATTTTTATTTTAGTCGTCTTCTTTGTTTATTATTTCATTTATTCTTCTTTGGCGTGAGTTGTATTTCGAGTATGTGCTTCATACCACCACACGAAACATTTTTATTAAAATTTCCTTCGACATTGATACCGGACTTTTTACAAATAATGATACGAATATTCCACGAAAACTAAAATACGTTATCTTTTGAAAATTCATATGCGTTATGTTACTTTTGTGGAACACTTTCTGAGATAAGCTATAAATTTAGGTTGTGCCGATCGTGTATCGTTGTGCCTTACTTCTTGATACCGTTGTGACACGTTGTTCATCATCTGTTAAGGTGAATTTTCGTAGCCCCACTTTTTATATGTTTTTCCTTGGGGTGGAAATGGTACAAATGGTTTTCAAATGTTTTTCATGCTGTGACATACTGTTTTCATGATTTATGGACAATATATGTGTTTGATAGCAATATGTGCTTGACTGTGTGGACTCATTTGGTGGAATGCAAGAGGTCAGGATTGTATTGGTAGAAATGCTTGGGTTGACACCCACACCCTTATAAAGGGTGAATACACTCTGCGCAAAGTTACGAGGTTAGGATGTATTGGTAGTACCATTTGGGAAGTAGCGCCCGGTACTATTTGGGTTGACACCCACACCCTTGAGTTGGTGAATATTATCTGAGCGAGCTATACGTATATGCCATCCTGAGTTTTAGTTGTTGCTAATTTGTGTACTTCATTAAGGTGCTTACATGTGTATATCATACTCACTGTTGTCCTACACTATTATTCACAGCTTCGTGGTTTAACTTTCAAACCTACGAGCTCACCAACATTATGTTGACGTTTTCTAGTACCATTTTCAGGTGGATCATTATTAAGGTATCTGAAGGCACGTTTATTGGAGTCAGACTATTTGTCATTTTGCAACTATTTTTTCAAGACAATAAAATTTCAAAAGAGACATGTTTTTCTATCAGATTTGAGACAAGAATCGTTTGTAAAGGTTGCAAACTATTGTTGAAATAATTATAAGGTATGAATCTATGATGTTACGCAATGTGCCTTTCTTCGTTACACCTCGTGTTTCCGCCTTTGACGGGGTGTGACATTTACCCCTTCTCCGGTTAAACAAGAGTGTGTAGATTGAATGGTAAAATGGTTAAATAGTACACACAGCTAATCACACGATACACAAAAAAGACCAAATTCAAAAGTTAGCTACATATATAAGGAAAAAATATAGACGGCTACACAAAACATAAAAAATAAAATAAATAAAAAAAATAATAAAATAATAAAAAAATGACAAGTAAGCTAGATTTTAATGCAATTAGCACTTTAAACTGTAAACAAGTCAAAATAAGTTGTGGTTGTTAACTTGTTATCTATGAAGAACTCTAGGAGTTGAGATCATTATAAACCAAATATTTTTTTTATGGGAGGTGATTTGCACACTTTTTATTTTGATTGGGACACTCACAGTATAACTACATAAAGCACACTGTAAACACGATACAACTAAGTTATGCATAATTTAGAGTGTCTCAATAAAAAACTTGAGTGTGCAAATCAATTCCTTTTTTTATAAGCCCAATTAACTAATCTAGACCATCTATTTTTTTCATTAAAATAAATAAATAAAGACTTTTCTTTTTGAAAACAAATATCTTGTAAACGGTAAATCGTTATACGATAAAAAGTACACCATCGCGACGAGAAATTTTTTATCTTTCAGTATATTGGCGCTTCGATATACTTTTGATTTTTTTTTTGAGTTTTATTTTAATATTAAAATTTGCGTCCGAAAAAAATCATACGTGATTTGTATGTTTAGGAATCACGTCTGATTTTACAAATCAAATGTGATTTATATGTTAGGAATCACGTGTGATTTTATAAAATTAGATGTGATTTTTAAATTACAAATCACATGCAATTTCTCTAGACGTAAATTTAAAAAAAAAAAAAAACGTGGAAAGTATATAAAAGTGCCCCTCTATATAAAGATAATTTAATTCTTGTCGTGACGGTATGATTTTTTCGTATAACAATTAACGGTTCGTGAGATATTAAAAAAAATAAAGTCACTTAGTTGTTGTTGGTTTTTTTTTTTTTTTTTTTTTTTTTTTTTTTTTTTTTTAAAAAGGTTGTGATCTGTTCATTTGGTCTAAGAAGAATCTGAGTTGAACTTTTCTCATTGTTAATAAATCTAAAAAAGTTTTTGAATTTTAGAGTATAATTACTGCAACAAATCTTCTAAATTGTTTTACTCTTGTTATTTTTACTTTTTATATGTTAAACCTTACTTTAAAAGTTTAAATGTGTAACTCAACTTTTGGCAACAAGTTTCAACGCTTCCTTGTGCTACAATCCTATATAGACTACAATTAGAAAATAATATACCTTTTATTATAACCAAATCTATATATATAGGCCATTGTTTTCCTAGAAAATCATATAGGTCATATAACCTTCAACAAACCTCAATCGATCGTCTGATTTTCCCCTGGTAAGATTTTCTCTTTTCTTTATCGTAATTTACAGTTTTTTGTTCTTAATCATTAACGTTTAGCTCAATTATGTCTAGCTATATATGTGAAGATGTAATGCTTAATATCTTCCAAAGACTACCACCCAAATCTATAGTTCGATTTAGATCTCTCTCCAAGTCATGGTTTTCTCGTCTTGCTAGCCCTGATTTCATCCGCATGTACAATCTTCGATCTCTTAATGACCATACTCGTGAAAAAGTTCTTGTTAGACAACAGGTTCATAACGAAGAGTTTCAAGACATCTATACATTACACATGAAAGATCCCGAACTGTCTTTGGCACAAGATTATGGGTACTTGGGTATCAAAGGAATTAAGGTGCCTTATGAAGATGCTCACATTATTGGTTCATGTAATGGAATTACTTGTCTTTTAAAACAACCTAGGGAATTTAGTTTATGGAATTTTTCTATTAGGCGCAAACTAGACGTCCCACATCCTCCTTCTTCGAGAGCATTTATGGTGTCCGGGTTTGGGTTTGACCCGATAACTAATGATTACAAGATTGTGTGTATATGGCATGCACATATTAAGGGAAAAACCTACAATGACAATTCATGTATTTACTCCATAAAAACGGACTCTTGGAATGTGATTGCTCCCCCAGCTATTCCAATTTTTGGTGCCGAATCAAATGCATGTTTTTTCAATGAAAAATTGCATTGGGTGGTGTTAACCGATTCGAACAGTCGTATTATACTGACATTCAGTTTAATTACTCACGTTTTTGGCACGATTAAGTTGCCAGATACCATTTCCGAAACCAGACAACTAACAATCATCAATCATTCTCTAGCAGTGATTTCTTGGGCAGATGATTATACTTGGGTTTGGTTGATGAGCCAGTCTGACAATGTTGCATCTTGGTCTACGCTTTATAAACATGAAACTAAATATTTTGATGTCGTTAGGTTTTTTCACCCTGTTTCAAATGGTGACTTGTTGATATATGATAGAGGGCGTAAAGTTTATAATGCCCGGACACGGTTGTTTACAAACATTTTGCAATTCGGACCTTGTCATGGACTTGAAATTGAAAGGCATGTTGAAAGTCTTGAATTGTTAGACAAAAGGACTACTTTTGGGGAAACCATCTTTTCTTCGACGATAAAGAAGAATCATAAAAGAAAATTTAGTTTATTAGGCTATGATGATGATGACGACGACGACTATGATGACTACGACGACGACTATGACGACTACGATGAAGACGAAGATGATGAAGATGATGTTGTTGATATTGACTTTGATGCTGCGACACTGATACAAATACTGATGAGTATTCCGGTTTGAATGAGTAATTGTTTAAAAGTATTCGCTGAATCTAAAATGTTGATGTAAACTCCATGATCATGATTCATGACTGTAGTTAAATTACTATGATATATGTTTGGCCATCTTTTAACTTTTACATGTCTTGTTCTTTACGCCAGGTTTGGTGACATTAGTTAGAATGCAATTTCATTTTCAAATATGTGTAAGTATTTGAAAAGGTAATTAATTATATGCCAAATGTTACAAAGCAGTGTCATGGTTGCAAAAGGATGGTAGTACTCTGTAGCTTTGGGATTTATTCTCAATGTCTTTATAAGTCACAGATGCTACAATATGTCCATTTTTGCAATGGTTAATTGTAAGTCATTGTAGTGATTCAATATTTGCATGTTATAACTATAAATCAGTTCAATTACGGATTGCAGTTTTTAGTCAAGTATTGTATAGATAGAGTTTAAGCCAACAGAACGCTTCAGCGGGTTCATAGTAGTTTTTGTGAAAAGATTAAAAGGTTACTTAATTTATACTAAAAATACACTTCTATTATACCAAAGCTACACTAAATCAGAATTGTTTTAGTATTTGAATGTGATAATCATCAACTCTTAATTGCAAGGCATTGTCTTAGCAAATATTTTAAGTGTGGTCATCTGACCCCTCTCACCATGGAGTGGCTGCGTTTTGTATAGATGTGGGAATCGAACTCGAATTTTTTAGGTTATGACATTCGAATTACTAGAATTAATTTGGCAGTTGTATATAGCTAGAAAAATAAACCAACAGGAAGCTAGAATTATATATATTTGCGAGCGGCGAGCATTGAGCGTTGAACATTGTGATCTTTAATGTTCCTTTGGCAAGCGGCAAGTAGCTTTATTTATTTTTTTCGATTGCTCATTTTTCAACGCTCTATAAAGTAACATTTAGGAGCGTTAATCATTTAAGAAATGTTTTACACATTATAATTACACATACAACTACGTTATCAAAAGTTTTTATAGAAAAAAACTGCTAGTGCTCATAGCTACTACTGCGTACTACTATTGTTTATGCTACTGCTCAATACTATTGCTACTTTTGTCAAACACACCCTAAGAAATAGATGATAGTACAATGGCGTTCCTTTGATCTTATTGAATTGCAACACATTTATTTAACATATATGCTTTGTACGCTTCCAAATTTTTAAGTGTATTCTATTAACGTAGGGATTTATCATATAACCCGATAACCCAAATCGCCCGACCCGTTAACCATCCGAACCCGATAACCCGATTTTTTATTTGGTCGAGTTGTGGGTCACTTTTTAAAAACTCAAAACCCAACTTAACCCGACCCAATAAACCCGACAACCCGATAACACCCCTACCCACAATCCCCAATGGGTCAATTTTCAATCCCTCACATTCCAAAACCGTAATGTTATTTAAAATTTTCGGTAGGCCTAAAGGTATTTCGTCTTTCGCTTTTTATTTTCCAAACACCCCCTTAAACACAATATTAAACACACACACCCACTATCATCACATTATCCCAAACATCGTCCCTTCTTTAACCTTTTCAGTACCGCCACTGCCACCACCACCCGTTGTCTACAATTTTGGAACCTTTATCAAAGTTTGGTCAAATTATTAGGGTTTTGGATCGTGAGAGAGTGAAAATCGTCACATTTGGGATTGTGGGCGCGTAACCCTAGATATGAGGACCAAATGCAAAACCCGGCCTAACCTTGGGGACCAACTATGTTACCCTAGAAATAAGTTATCATAACCAAATCTATATATATAAGTTAGGTCATAACCGCCATCAAGCCTCGCTCGATCATATGAGTTTCCCCTGGTAAGAATTTTTTTTCTTAATCGTAATATTCAGTTTTTTGTTTTTAAGCATTAACGTTTAACACAATCATGTCTAGTCATATATGTGAAGATGTAATGCTTAATATCTTACAAAGATTACCACCCAAATCTATAGTTCGATTTAGATCTCTCTCCAAGTCATGGTGTTCTCGTCTTGCTAGCCCTGATTTCATCCGCATGTACAATCTTCGATCACTTAATGACCATACTCGTGAAAAAGTTCTTGTTAGACAACAGGTTCATAACGGAGAGTTTAAAGACATCTATACATTACACTTGGGAGACCCCGAATTGTCTTTGGATCAAGATTACGGGTATTTGAGTATCACAGGAATTGAGCTGCCTTACCATGATGCTAAAATTATTGGTTCATGTAATGGAATTATTTGTCTTTTAAAATCTAGGGAATTTAGTTTATGGAATTTTTCTATTAGGCGCAAACTAGACATCCCACAACATCCTTCTTCGAGAGCACGCGCATCTATGGTGTCCGGGTTTGGGTTTGACCCTATAACTAATGATTACAAGATTGTGTGTATATCGTATGCACATAATAAGGGAACTGCCTGCAACGGCAGTAATTCATTTATTTACTCCATAAAAACGGACTCTTGGAATGTGATCACTCCCCCAACTGTTCCGTTTTTTAAGGTGGAAGCAAATCCATGTTTTTTCAATGAAAAATTGCATTGGGTGGTGTTAACCAACTGGAGGAGTCGTAGTCGGATTATACTGACATTCAGTTTAACTACTCATGCTTTTGGCACGATTAAGTTGCCAGAAAGCATTTCCCAAGCCAGACAACTAACGATCATCAATGGTTCTCTAGCACTGATTTCTTGGGCAGGTGATTATATTTGGGTTTGGTTGATGAGCCAGTCCGACAATGTTGCATCCTGGTCTATGCTTTATGAATATAAAACAAAAAATTTTGATGCCGTTAGGTTTTTTCAACCTGTTTCAAATGGTGATTTGTTGATATATGATAGGGGGAGTGAAGTTTATAATCCTCAGACACGGCTGTTTACAAAAATTTTGGAATTCGGACCTTGTCATGGACTTGAAATTGAAAGGCATGTTGAAAGTCTTGAATTGTTAGACAAAAGGGCAACTTTTGGGAAAACCATCTTTTCTTCGACGATAAAGAAGAATCATAAAAGAAAATTTAGTTCATTAGGCTATGATAATGATGATGATGATGATGATGATTGTGATGATGATGATGATGATGATCAAGACAAAGTAGATGATGATGATTTTGTTGATGTGAACGCTAATTATGCTGCGTTTGAATTACTATATACTGATGAGTATTCCGGTTTGAATTACTAATTGTTTAAAAGTATTCGCAGAATCTAAAACGTTGATGTAAACTCCATGATCATGACTGAAGCTCAATTTTAATTATATGTTTGGCCATCTTTTAACTTTTACATGTCTTGTTCTTTTCGCTAGGTTTGGTGACATTAGTTAGAATGCAATTTCATTTTGAAATATGTGTAAGTGTTTGAATAGGTAATTATTTGCCAAATGTTACAAAGTAGTGTCATCGTTGCAAAAGGATGGTAGTACTCTGTAGTTTTGGGATTTATTCTCAATGGCTTTATAAGTCACAGATGCTACAATATGTCCATTTTTGCAATGGTTAATTGTAAGTCATTGTAGTGCTTCAATAGTTATAACTATAAATCAGTTCAATTACGGATTGCAGTTTTTAGTCAAGTATTGTATAGATAGAGTTTAAGCCAGCAGAACGCTTCAGCGGGTTCATAGTAGTTTTCGTGAAAAGATTAAAAGGTTACTTAGTTTATACTAAAAATACACTTCTATTATACCAAAGCTACACTAAATCAGGATTGCAGTTTTTAGTCAAGTATTGTATAGATAGAGTTTAAGCCAGCAGAACGCTTCAGCGGGTTCATAGTAGTTTTCGTGAAAAGATTAAAAGGTTACTTAGTTTATACTAAAAATACACTTCTATTATACCAAAGCTACACTAAATCAGAATTGTTTTAGTATTTGAATTTGTGATAATCATCAACTCTTAATTGCAAGCCATTGTCTTAGCAAATACTTAGTGTGGTCATCTGACCCTGGCCTTTCACCATGGAGTAGCTGCGTTTTGTATATAGATGCTGGAATCGAACTCGAATTTTTTAGGTTATGACATTTGTACCGATTTACTAGAATTTGGTAGTTGTATATAACTAGAAATATAAACCAGCAAGAAGATAGAATTATATATATTTGCACTAAGAAATATATGAACGAACGCAACTTTAAAAGACTACGAGTATACAATCACTATGATCATGGACCTCACATTCGAAAACCCGCTTATGCATATGCATGTGGTTAGAAGATTATTAGAGAACATGAACTGGTGTGCACAAAGATTAAGCGTTTGGGTCATAATAACATTTTCTTAACCAAAACCTACATAAGGCATATAATTCCTAGAAAGATAATAATATAGGTCATAACCACTTAATTAACCTGCGATAATCCCTCGATTGTCTAATCTTTTTTTATTTTTTTCATCCTATGAGTGTTTCTTTTTCTTAATACAGGATAGTACAATGTCTAGTTATGTATGTGAAGATTTAATGGTTAATATCGTTGAAAGCTGCTACCACCCAAATCCGTACTTAGATTTAGATCTCTCTCAAAATGTTGGTGTTCTCGTCTTGCTAGCCCTGATTTCATCCGCATGCACAATCTTTGATATGATCTTCTACAAAAACTCTTTATCGAAAATTCCTCATCTGGCACAAGCGGTTTTATAGTGAATATAATGCGTTTAAAGACATCTTTACGTTACACGCACGAGACCAGTTGCCATTGGATTCGAAACATGGGTACATGGGCAACAGGAGTTGGTTACCTTACGGCAGTTCTCGAAGTCAAATTATAGGTTCATGTAATGGAATTCTGTATTTGTCTAATAATGGATCAATTAGTCTATAGAACTTTTCAATTAGGCATAAGCTAACGTGCCACATCATCCTTCTTTTAGAGCCTCAATATTGGATCCTAAAGTAGTGTTTGGGTTCGGTCTTGAACCAACCTTTCATGATTACAAGATTACAGTACTCCTAGTATCAAGGTGGCAATTCGTTTATTTACTAAGCTAGCTCGTTGAGAACGGATTCTTGGACTGTGATTGCTTCCCCAACTAGTCTGTTGAACCATGTGACGGCAAATGCGTGTTTCTTTAATGGTGCATTGCACTGGGTGGTAAGTGGTTATTCATCAAAGAAATGCAATACGAAACAAACATCTTTTATAATGACATTTAGTTTGATTACTCATATTCTTGGCACGATCAATTAAAATGCCACACCGGTGTTTGGAATTTTAACAACAGTCATCAATGGTTCTCCAGGAGTGATGTTTAGAAGAGATGATAATACAACCTATCACCAATGGAGATTTGGTGATATATGAAAAGGAGCTTAAAGTTTATGATCTTGCGACAGGGTTATTCACGAAACTTTTGAATTTCAGACATAATAGTTCTCAGATCGAGATGGAAACGTATGTTGAAAGCCTTGGATTGTTTAATAGAGGGACTTCTTATGGGAAAACGAGTTTCTCAGGGACGAAAAAGGATAACCGTAAAAGAAAATTGATGAACATGATAATGCAGATGAGTATACCCATATGGAGTACTAGTGTTACTAAATTTATAGCTTTGTAAAATTTAAGATGAAGCAAACACCATGATCATAACCGCAAGTCAATTTCGATAGATCTTTTGGCTACAAAAACTTGTATGTGTCGTGTTCTTTTTTAAACCATAATACACTTAACTGAATATGATCTATTGTACCCATTAATTCTTTAGTACTACTTTGATGGTTGCGAAATGTGTACTTTATTATTATTGTCGTTGTTGTCGGGTGTTGTCGGTTGTTGTTGGGTGTTGTCGGTGGTTGTTGCTGTTGCTGTTGCTGCTGTTGTTGTTATTATCAACAATGGCATAATGTTACACCATTTAAATGAAATACACATGATCATGTGATTCATGTCCATATATGCATAAGAATAACGATATCCGTTTTGTAAGATTTAGTGTCTACATTACACGTTCTTGTTACGCATATGTTGGCATAATGGAGGTGGTCATGCTGATACACCAGCCGATACTTCTGTTCCTGTTGACTTTTCTTTCTTTTTGGTGTTTCTATTGGTATAACAGCATTGTTCGGACTTCGGAACCAATACCAAAGCCGAGTACGGTTCTCTGAAGTTCTTGGTCTTCGCAACATTTAGCTGCAATAACAACTATCTAGCCATCAGCTGTGGTACGTATAGGTGGCAAAATGTATGCTTGAGCCAAGTTGGGCAACAGGTCAAAATGGGTGTGAGTCTAATTGGGTCTCCGGTTGGGCTGATGCGACACTTTCAACACTTCTTTTGGCCAAAATTTTCTTTTTATCAGTGTTGTAAAAATCGGCCATGGCGGCCGACATAATTGTCCTAGTTCTCATCAAGGTTAAGCCCAAACCATTTTTTCGTTCTTAAGTTGTTAAAAAATCTTTTATGTGTATTTATGCTTTGATTATTAACTTGAAGTTTGAGTGAATGCCAACTAAATTATATAGTATTTGAGAACCTAAACATGTTAAGGACAACCCGAACTAGCTTGCAAAAACCTAGACATTCTATTTAAGATATCCAATGTGTTTAACTAGTCTTTTTTTTTCGCACGTTGTAGCATGTTAACATCAGTATTTTTGGACACCGATATTATGTTCCCCAAAAATAAGTGTGTACTTCTAGTCAAAACGAGAAACCTCAGCCAGAATAGGAGCATAGATATTTATTTGGTCGAGTGGTATAATAATATATCTTGGAGGTCAAGGTCTTGGGTTCCAGTATAAGAGAGTGAAGGGCTTTTTCATTTTGACCAGAATTACGCACTTAACCAAGACCTTAACTTCCTTAGACTCGAACCCAAGACCTTGACATCCGCTCAACCAACAAAATATCTATGCTCCAATTGCTTTTTCATACACTTATTATTATTATTTTTAAGATAGTCAAAATTTAAAAAACACTATTCAGTGTATAGTAGTATAGATGAACATACTTGCATCCTTTTAGAATTTCTATAAGATATTAAGATTGACTAGAACGGTACCCGCGCAATGCGGCGGCGGGTACCGTGTGATTATATTTTGCGTTATTTGGTTAAATGTTTTTGTTGTCTTCATGCTTTATAAGTGGAGATATTAAAGATGGTTAAGCCAAATAATTTTAGTTTGAACAACCAACAGCTTCCTAACAAACTTCCTAACCAACTTGCTTCCTAACAAATTAATTTTGAAATCTTTCCATAATAAGCAAGAAAAAAGTCTGAATTTTAAGCCGTTCTAATTATAGAATAGTCCCAAATCCATTATATAGTAGTATAGAAGTAGTGCGCAACAAACTTAAAAGAAACTCATCTAATAGATTTGTAAGAAAATTTATTAAAAAAAAGTACTGGGTCAACCCAACTCGAATCTATTTCCTAAATGACCCATTTTGACTGGAACCTATTACCCAACCTGTCAATTACTCAATTTTGTCACCTTTTTTATAACATACAGACGAAACTCTCATGAATGGGCTATAAGGGCTACTACACAATTTGAAACATACTAGAATTATACCAGGGGTCCAGGGTTACTGCTATTGCTACACAGAACAAAAAGATTATTTTCATACATGTTTTAACACTCTTTCTACAACTATACATAATTTTGAAAATCTATTAAATTTTTTGAGGAATAAAACCTGAAGCTTAGCAGTTAGCAGTTTTCTCCTCGATATTACAATCACAAATTATCATGCCCAGGTTATGTTGATACGCCAGCCGATACTTCGGTCCCAGTTGACTTTTCTTTCTTCTTTGGTGCTTCTTTTTGTGTTACAGCTTTGTTTGGAACCAATACCAGTGTCATGTTTCTATCTCTGAAGTTCTTGCTTTCCTCAACCGCTAACTGCAATACCAACCATTTAGCCATCAGACGTGGTCACCAAAAAGAAGTTTTTGTAAAACCCGTTTTCATATGCAAAACTTATCACAAGAGTATTTGCATCGCTAAATAATACTAATTCAGTTTTAATTGAGCAAATCAAATCACATACCTCCCCTACATCATCACGGAAACGTCTGATAAGCTCAATGGCATTGTTTTTAAACTCGTTTTCACGTCCCTTTAAGCTTACTATTAATTTAACCTGTGAAATCACCAAAGAGTCCATGAACAAAAATAATCACATATCAAGTTCTATTGAATATGGAGTTGTAGGAAGATAGAAGAAGTACCTTGTCACCATCTTTTAAAAATCTCTGAGCGGCTTTCAAACGCACTGTATAATCATGCACATCTATGTTGTACCTGCCATGAAAAGTAACTGGATTGTAAATAATAGAAGGGTATACATGAAAGTGATCTATTGTAAAGTTTCTTACCCCATTTTTAGCTCCTTCTGATCGACACGATGAGCTAACATCAGAGTGCATACTTCAGTTAGTGTTGTTTATTTCTTATAAAATAAAATATTGGAAAGGTAGACAAAGAAAGAAGAGGCGTTCACCAGAACTTTTCTTCTGCTGATCTCGTTTCTTCTTTTGCTGCTCGTATTTATATTTGCTGTAGAAGTTGTGGAACTTATGATCAATACCAATAGGATTAAAATGTTTATAAAAGAATCAATTCAGCTGAAATGAAATTCAATGATCTAACTTCCACAACATTGTTATTCCTTTCAATAAAATATTTTAACAATTTGAACATAAGGATATCAAATTATTTAATTTGCTCGTCCACTGTGATCCAAATACTGGTTACTGCTAAAGTGCTATAAGCCTATATACAAAAAAATCAATAGAATGAATACAAAGGGAACAGAATTTACTTGTAATCCATCAGCTTGACAACAGGAGGGTCTGCCTCTGGAGACAAAATAACCTACAAAAATAAAGTATTTCTATAAAGGAAGACGAGAATGGTTTAAACACATCTAAAACAGAAAACTTGATGCAGATTATGACCAATTCTAATATATATTTGACATTGTGAAATAAGAACCTAAATAAAAATAATCCCGAAGAAGAAACATAATATCAAGTGTTAGTTCCCCTAACATCATCAATATTTATAAATTCTTATGTATAACAATCGGAGCGATCAGATAAATATGAACTTTTGCAGGACAAAGGATGATCCTCATAACACCAAAAGAGATACTTCATGACTCGGTAAATAGGATATAGGCGTCGATACTCCAAGATTTGTTTGTGTATGCAGCAATGCATACTCCAAGATTTGTACCAAAAATGACTGGAAACAAAAATGAGTGCTAGTATTTCATTTACTACATCATTATTGATGGAAGAAGTGATTATATTATACAGGGTATTAAAGATCTTAAATTTTGTCCCTCCAACTATGGCTACTGATTTTCCCCTTCTTATTCCGTATGTTAACTTTTTACCGCATTCTCTATGCCGTGTCTCAAAAGGGAAATGCTTTTAGGGACTACTTTAGCATGTTAAATATATTATCTAAAGGTTTGTGAAAAATCCTGACTACTCAGCCCGAGGCATAAGCATGAAAGTTGAGGCCCAAACTAAAACTGGTAACAATTTCGACATTTCGGCATCAAGATGCATGGATATTATGGTAAAATTAAAACTGAATGTATAGTTCAAATGGGATTATGGGAAGTTCAAAAGCAAACAAATCATAGAATTGGCATACTAACTATAGACATACCAGATCAAGTTCAGCATCTTCAGCCATCTGAATAGCAGCACTTTTAGATACTACACCAACCTAGCAAAACAATGTAATCAGTCCCAACATAAATAAATAAAACATATATACAACACGACTAAGGATCAAATGAGAAGAATCCTTAAAATAAGAAGGATGAGAAATAACTATAACTACACATTAGAGATGCATCAATTTGAATTAGATGCATCTCTAATCTTTTAGATGCATCATAATATATTTTCTAGCTAAAAATTACTAAATTAGATGCATATACATATATTAGATGCATTTCGTCAAGTTAGACGAATCCTATGTATTTTTCGTCCTCTGCGGGTCAAATTTGTTACTAGTACTACTTAGCATCGTTTTCACTTCAAAATCACTTTACTAATTGTGATGCATCTAAATGAATAGAGATGCATCTAATTCAAGTCGATGCATCTCAAATATGCAGTTATAGTTATTTCTCATTCTTCTCATTTTAAGGTTTCTTCTCACTGGATCCTTACCCTATGCAACACAAAGACAATACTGAAACACTTACCATGTTTTGCTCCTCGTCAATAAGCCTCACAGTACTTGACCTATTTTCAACCAACAAAGAACACTTAATACGTTTACATTAGTAGTGAAAACTAATTCTTTAACAGAACCATGCAAATAACTGAATAAATATCACAAACATTAATACTAAAATTGATGGACGTGCTTCTGCCTAGGTTGGTGGCCGTGAATCAAAGAAGCAAGAAACCAGTCAGTCAATTAAATTACCATTTAGATTAAAAAAAGATAAGTACAATCACCATGTTGAGACAAGACATTATTGATTTAATCTATACTCTCTCTCCAAAATTTTAACACTTACAAGAAATTAAGCATGGTTTACAATACTTTAATGCACCCAATTTTCAGAATTACAACAAAGTAAGCATATTGTACAACAAAATAAAGCGTAGTGTCATTTTAAGACCAAAATTCTATCAAACAACATTAATGCTATTAAAATCACCCCTTCACAAAAAATTACAACCATTTAAGCACAGTGTACAATAGCTGCAACCAATTTTCAGATTTACAACAAAATAAGCATAGTGTACAACAAAATAAGCATGATGTAATTTTCAGACTTACAACATTAATGCTAAAGTGGTCAATGTTATTAATGAATATAATGACTACTACTTACAAAAAAAAAATGTACAACACTTTAATGCACATAATTTTCAGACAAGAAGCATAGTGTACAACAAAACACCACATTAATTTTAATTAATGTAGCCAATTATTTAACTGGTCAATAAATACAATTAATACATTTATTAAAACACCCCTTATATAAGAAATACAAATTATCAAGCATATTGTACAACCAAAATTCCTGCATTAAATTTCACTACTACAAATAATAAAGCACATTATACAAATATTCAAGCCCGAACGGGCAACGGGCCAAATGGGCTTGAGCCCGAACGGGCGCGGACCAAACGGGCTCGAGCCCGAATAGGCACGGGCCAACGGGTTCGAGCCCGAACGGGCACGGGCTATACGAAATTCTTGATATCCGTAAATTTATTGTCAAAAAGAACATAATAAACTAAAATACACTATTAATCAAAAAAAATATATTTTAGGGTACCCGCCGCTGCAACGCGCGGGTGCCCTGCTAGTTTAGTATAAAGTAAACTGCTATATAATCTGTGACCTTAGCTCTGTATATTACGGTTCTGTACGGGACTGCTTATTTTAAAGGGCTCATCCACTTCAAAATAAGCACTAACCTGCTTATATTTAATACTCAATTCAGAGTAAAATAAGAAAATACGCAGTTTTTCCCAAACCCTTAAAAATGCACTACAAACAAGGAGATAGCAATTAGATAATTGTGGTTTCTAAAGCATCTATAATCAGGCAAACTTCATGTATGTCCTCAATATATATCATTAACGCCTATTAGGGGGGTCACAGTGTTTAGGATACTTGTAAGTGTATTGGATGGAAACAAACATATTTCAGATAAATTCCAATAAGCACTTTCTTAACTATGAAAATCATAACTTTCCAAAAAACAAATCTTTAACCACCCTATTATTTACAAGCACTAATTCAATGCTTATTTATAAGCAGCTTACTAATTTAAAACCACTACCATAATCAATCTCAAACACTCTCTTAAGCAAGATTTAATCTAAAAACAAACCCTCTTATTTTCAATCACTATATCATGCTTAGTTTAAAGCACTTACTTATTTATAAGCATAAGCATAAGCAAACTCAAATCCCTCTCAAGCAATTTTCAAATAAGCAGTTATTTAACTCCAAAATCAAAACTTCCCAAACACCCAAAATAACCACCCTCTTATTTCAATACTTAGTTTTATGGAAGCTTACTTATTTATAAGCACAAACATGAGCAATCTCAACCACCCTCTTAAGCAATATTCAAATAAGCATCAAAATAAGTAAGTTTAGATTATAAACCAATTGCTTATTTTTAAGCCAGCGTACTTATTACAGTATTATTAACTAATTGCTGCAATCTCAACTACCCTCTTAAGCAATTTTCACAATAAGCACTTTCTTAAGCTCAAAATCAAATCTTTCCAGGCACCCACAAAAAGTCTTTTAAAAAAAATCAAGTCTTTTAAAAAAGGTGTGTTTGTTTGAGCTTATTTGTGGGTTTACGAGCATATGTGATTTTGGCTTGTTTTTCACAAGCTCAAATTTTACGGCTTCTTTTGGGACTTATGGCGTATATAGTACTCGTAATAATATAAGGTTATTATAACACAGTAACCTTATATAAGCTAATGTCTCAAAATAAGCCGGGCATTTTGAGCTTATGAAAAACAAGCCGAAATCATATAAGCTCCTAAGCCCACACATAAAGCTTAGGGGGTGTTTGAATTAGCTTATTCATCCGGCTTATGGGCTGATTTGATTTTGGAAAAAGCCAATAAGCTGATTCTTTTACAGCTTACCTACTTGAGCATATTGGCTTAAGCCAATAAGCTAATGCTGACAAGTTCATAACCTCCAAAGAATGAGCTTATAGGCTTTTTTCCAAAACCAAATAAGCCCATAAGGTGGATAAACAAGCTATTAACCCAAACACCCCCTTAAACAAAATCTTGAAAAATAAGTACCTAATACTTGCAATATCAAGTGCAGGATCATCATCATTACTTTTGGGTTTTCTACTATCACCTTGTCTCGAATACCCACCACCACCACCACCTCCACCGTACCGGCACGTGATGCCACGCGCCACCGTGGAAACAGGGTAGTCTATGCGTTTATGGGTTGTTAGATTTGGATTGAAATATGATGATAAGGAGACTGGTTGTTTGAATTGTGGGATTGTGTAGCTGGTTGTTATTCCAGCCATTTTTGTTAAAAGTAGTACTGTACTTTGTTACTGTGTGTTTGTGTGTGTGTGTTTTTTTTAGATATCATCTTATCTCTCTGTTTAACAAGATGGTTTTAGTTATGATATGGACCCTTGTTGTTCATCAAAGTTGATATTAAGACCTTCATGTTTTTGTGTTTTTTCTGCCTCACGGCTTATTTGGTTTTGGGCTTATGATTGAAGCAATGGGCTTATCAATCTACATAGGCGCCGGGGGCGCCCGACCCTCGAATTTTTTTTTGCGATGTAGAGGGTATATAGTTTTCATGTAGAAAAATTTTGGTATATTCAGTTTCGACCCCCCAAAATTTCGGTATTACCCGAATAATAGTCTTAGGAAAAAAAAATAGATCCCGACCCCCCACTGAAAATTTTCTAGCTTCGCCACTAGATTGAAGCTCATTTTTTTGCTTGTTGGCTTATATAATAAACTTATATAAGCCGCAAAATTTCAAAATAAGCCATAAAAAGTAAGCTTATGAAACGTAAGCTTAAAACCAAATAATTCATAAGCTCAAACAAACACTTCCTTAAGCTCATTGTCGCTCTATCACACAGATTCAACCAGGGATAAGCTCTTCATCTGAACGTTTGGTGTTGTCACTTTTATTTGTTGGTAACAAAGGTTGTAAGTTCACGTCTTGTCACACACATGTGGAGTAGATTTTTGATATATGTAACGTGAGATAGTTAGTTGTCTCTCAAACTAAAATAATAATTTTTTTTAGAACTTCAACTTTATACTCTATACAACCTATTTCACACATAATAATATTTCACAATGTCTCTATTACTTGAATCAACAGCATCTAGTTTGATGGGTCACTCATGTACCACTATACCAAAGGCTTTGGGTAAAATAAAATAATACTAATGAGTAATGAGAAGCATTTTACGAACTCGACTACCTGTCTCGGATTATAACACTACTACTTTGTTTAGTCCACTAATTGGCTTTATTAAGACTTTTACTATTTTCGGTCAATGTATTTCTCTGTTTGATTAGTCTCTCTTGTAGATTAATACCCAACGTGTGATCGTTGATCGATTCACAACGTGTGATCGTTTAGGAAGCACACTAAGAAGTTACTCAAACTGAATACCTAATTAGACATGATCACATGAATCTACAACCATCTCAAATGATTTTTCCTTGCAAAAATAGATCGATTAAAACTTGATCTTAAATTCGACAGGTTTGTTATATAACCAATGATTGTGTTAGGTTGCACAAAACCGCCGGGTATTCTAATATATCATTAACACCAAATCTTTTATCATTTTTCACTAGTTATAACTCGTAAACTGTTGATACGTGCCTCAAATTATTTTAGTTTGATATTACATATTTCATAAGTGACCACTAACCAAATGTATAGATTTTAGAAATCATCTAAAAAGTGAATGAGTTGCTTGTTTATGAGGCATGTACAAAAGTAAACTGAAAGCACCTTGGTTCACGGATGATTTTTTCCTATTTAAGGAATCATAAGACTAAAACAAGTTCTATTTGAAACAAATGTTAGATTTGGTCCATTTATTTCATAAAAAAAATCAAATTATCAAAACATTTGAGAAAAAAATAGATGATCTACAAAGAACTATTAAACTACAAACACTCCCAACCTCACATGTAGACTCTAACACCACACAAGATTCCCAAATCTAGCAAAAACATCATTTACACAAAATTCTATGAAAAAATTAAGAAAAACAAGGTTAAATTTCGATAGAGAATTTCAGCTTGTTACATGTTCAAGTATTAATAGAAACAAGAAATTTTATTTTATAAGGTGAAATCAAAAGCCAAACCCAGCCATGATAACCATGGGGTTGGCTTTTGATATTATATTAAAAGCAATCATTTTCGCTAGCTTTTGATACCTAATCCCTCACTCGATCATTGTTTCGTGTTTGTGTTAATTTAACAAGAACAAGAAACATTTTTGATCGTGTTATAACGTTTGTTGTTTTTATCGTAATTGTTATTGTGGCCGAAAATATATATATTTCTTTTGGGAGATTGATGAATTTTGTTGTAGTTTTGTGATCATTTTGGTTTTGCCTGGATATTAAGTCTGGACTACCTTCATTTTTGCAATCAGGTGAGATGTTTTTAATATACATAATGAATTTTTGTAATTTCACAAAAAACTGTGGAAACTTTTAAAGAGTTGTAACCAAGTTGTTATTGTATGTAATGGGAAACTTCATTGATAAATATTTTGCTACAATTTAGTGCAAGTTCGTTACAATTTAGTGCCATATTGATGTACATTTTGTTTTCTCATTTTTTTTATATGAATTCAGCAATGGCATTGGATCCTAATGCAAAGAGTTTAAAAGAAATTCTTATTGCTCAACAACGACTTCTACAAAAACTTTACGCTGAGTTAGATGAAGAAAGAGAAGCAGCAGCTACCGCAGCAAGTGAAGCAATGTCCATGATATTGCGCCTTCAAGGAGAAAAATCTGTTGTGCAAATGGAAGCCGAACAATACAAAAGATTAGCAGAAGAGAAAATGAATCATGCAGAAGAGTCTATGGAAATATTCGAAGAAGTTATGTACCAAAAAGAAATGGAAATTTCTTCGCTAGAATATCAAGTTCAAGCCTACAGATACAAGTTATTAAGCTTGGGTCTTGATGATCTTGCAGCAAATGAAATAAAATATCCTGAAAGTTTGTTGCAGCGACATGAAAGTTTAGGAAGTGCATTGCAACGACATGAAAGTTTAGGAGGGGAAACAAGCACCAAAGTAACTCCAAGACGTTTAAAACTTCCTAATACAAAAAATGTTCATTTAGAAAGAGATAAATCTATAACTAAAGATCCTGCAATGATTGCAAGAATAGTAGAAGAAAGTATGCGTGAAGGTGAGATTAGTCACAACATGGAATTAGGCATGAAAACGGTTGATTCTTCATGTGTGGATATTAACTCGTATTTTGAGGCGATACAAGACTTAGATAAGATTGTAGGAGATATGGTAGGTGAGAAATATTTAGGCTCAACTGCTATGACATCAAAATGCTCCCCAAGTCCTTTTAAAACTAATGAATTGAATCATGTACAGTGTGCACAAAAGTCAATAGACGACAAAGTATCTTCAAATACTTGTTCGTCGAGCGTGCATGATGTCTTTGAAGTATATGAAGTCCCGGAAGTTGATGAAACCCTTTATAAAAATGAGGGGAAATCTATATCTAGAGACGATGAAAATGAGAAAGAGGTGGCTACTTTTCCACAATCACCTATAAAATCATATAATTACAAGGAAGATATTGATGTGAAAAAACCTCTATTTTCCAAACAAAAAGACAAGGTGCTTTTGCATAAACATAGTAGTGATGTTGGATGTCGTTTGGCCCTTCTTAAGTCTACCACATCTGCTACAAAGGAACAAACCTTATGTCAAAAAATGAACATGACATCTGAGGTGGATGAGGATGAAACTGAGGTTGTGGATCAAAATGTGAGACAAGAACCACTTGCCACACGACAGGAACAAGAGCATGAATTGAAATTGTTGTATGAAATTAACGAGAAACTAAGTTTAATACAATCAGAAATTAGAAGCCGAAACACAAGTAGTAATGAGTCTTCTCGAAAGTATGATTTGCCCATGATTCAGCTTAGAGAGGTATATATGCAATCCCCCTATAAATTAAAGCATCTTAATCTCTATTGCTGATAATAAATGTTTGTTGATATTCTTGGACACAGGCTATGTCAGATATGTGGTTATGACTACCTTTCTACTTAGAAGCAAGTAGTTCACGAATTTGTGGTGCCGTTTTTTAGCTACATACAACATAGTTACCAAGTAAGATAGTCGTTTGACATGTAACAACAACTAATTAAGTCTTTACTAACTGATTCGTATAGACACAAAGTCATGGAATCTTAGTGAACGAGTGTTGATTTTTTCAACACACGGTCTATGATCGAGTGTTCTGGTGACCTAATTAACCGTAGTGTGATGTATATAGTATGAGTTTCATGTTGGTATATAACTACATTGCTAGCCAAACGTGTTATTAATATACTAGTAGTTTATATTACCCTTATTAATAGACTCCTTCTTAGTACCTTTTATTCGTAGTTTGGAATACTTGATTTGGGGAAGATGTTTGTATCCTATTTCTTGTTGATTATTGTATGTTTGGTAAGGTATCCAAAGTGGTTTATTCAAACAAACAATGATGTAAAATGGCATTGTTGATATATGAACAAATTCACATTGACCTTATACATTGTCAATATCCTCTGAACTTATGAATAATGGTTGGTTTAGGATTTAGAATACAAGAAACATGCTAACTCAAACGTATAAACTAAATTGTGAAAACCTTAGTATATACAAAACATGGAATCTTGTTGAAGTTACAACTAAAGTCCTTTCTATCATGGTTTTCAAGAACGGGATCCTATTCAGGATCGTTTTTGTTTTTGCAAGATTGAAATCGTAAGATCAGATCGGGATCCTAAGATCCTACTATAATGTCATTTTCTTAACAGTCTTTGTAATATTATTCAAATCTACAAATTATTATATATCATAAACACAAAATTATATGAATATTTCATGAAAATGTTGTCTAAAATATGAATGTAGAATGTTTAAGAAGATTAACATGTTGTTTTTAATTTCTATAAAACTTAATTCATAACTTCGTAGTTTTTTAGTTTTCGGTTCGAGAAAAGTAAGATCAGATCGGATTAGATCTTAAGATTCAATAGTCAAGATCGGGATCTTATAAGATCTTGAGCTTGCTAAAATCCTGTGTAAGATCCGGATCATTTTGGCTTTGTAGTATCGTAAAATCGTAATATCCTAAGATGAGGATCGGGATCTTAACAACCATGGTTTCTATCTTTAAATACACCATTGACTATTTTTAGTTGAATGTATAACGAGTTTTAATCCTTGAAACAAAATCTGTTACGTACTAGAAAAACCTGATTACTCGAGCGTAGCGTCGACGATGTATAGCTTTCGACAAAAATGGGTTACGACAATTTACATGTGCGTGTTTATTTATTTTTTGTGTATCTATACAGGTAACATTAGTTTTTGTGTGTATGTCTTTTTATGTTTTTTTAAATAAACTATTATGACAACAATTAAACAGATTATTGGTGGTTTTAGTTTGGTTAGTCGGTAGTTTTAGTTTTGGTTTAAAGGAAGTTTAGTGGTAATAATTAAGGTGAGGATGGAGGTGCGTTTATTACGTGTGTAATTCAATTTTGTATCTCAATTACTTGAATAGTTAAATGCAATGTTGCAAAAATCGTGAATGGGTAGTCAGGCGGTCGACCACCCTGCAGCGATTAATCGGCCAAGGCGGGATTAATCGGTGATTAATCGGATTGACATTTCCTGCATGTTTTAGGTATTTATGGAGAGCAAACTAAAGATCTTAACTGATTCCAAGCCTACTATGTTTTCAAACCTCAATAAAAAGCTCCAATTCTGATTATTAGGCCCATTGTGCTTTATAAGTGAAATAAACAATCCCCAAATTAAGTAGAATGCCTATATTTTTATTTTTTTTTAAATTTGACCGATTCGGCCGATTTTTGGCCGATGTTTGACCGCTTTAACCGATTTTTGATCGATTCAGCCGATTTTTGACTGATTTTTTCTGATTTTTTTGCCTAGGCCGATTTTTTCACCGATTTTCAAAAATCAACAAAGTGTATGACCGATTAACGATTAATTGGCCGATTCGGCCGATTTTTGCAACATTGGTTAAATGAAATATATACGTTCAGGTGTAGGGCAAATGAAGGCAGTGTTTGAATCATTATTAGAGGTTTCATTTGTAGCCCGCGTAGCTCAGCTCCGAGATAATTTTGAAAATATCTTAATGATCGTTTTTTGAAATATTGTATTTTTTCGATGTATTACTCTTATTCTTATAAGTTTTATTATTATTATTATTATTATTATTATTATTATTATACTTTCAGTGTATTTTTGCGTGAGGTATATTTTAAAAAGGTTTATAAATAATGGTCTAATATCCGCATAAAGCATCAAAAACAAATAATTTATTATATATTGTTAGTCATAAAAAAGTCAAAATATTTTTAAAATACAGGGTTGGTCAAATTACAAGAAAAATTATGACTATCATTAATACAATGTGATAGGTGTTTAACTTCAATTTTTTGATGCTAAAATGTTTAAAAAAACATAGGACTTATATTCGGTTTAAGTCCACATAACAAAACTCATGTTCTAGATTTATTTATTTATATTTTTTTAGTATTTATTTATTTATTTTGGTTAACCATAATTTCTGACTTTTTGACCGATTATTTCACGAGGTTTGAACCCACCGCTACACAGACTCAAACCAGGTAAAACCTTCCTTTTCAAGAGGTTGTCGCTTAAGGTTGTTGAAAAAAAAATAAAAAAATAAAAACCATGATTATATATATACTTATACAAATGAAGTGTAGATGTCTTAAACTTTTAATAATAAAAATAAAAATAAAAAGTTGAGTAATAGGAGTAGTTTTAGAAACAAAATTGGATTCCAATAAAATGTTGTTTTATTTTACCTACTTTCTTATTTTCCAATTTTATACAAAAGAGCAAAAAGACCATTTTAACCTTAACAAACAAAACACAAGGGCAACACAACACAACAAGGTTTAAGGCAGGGTTTACAATCTTCTTCTTCAACCTCATTTCCACTCCTTATCCACCCCCTAAAACCCACATCCAAACACCCCTTAAACCATGGCTTCTTCCTCCATCTTTTCACCAACTCCAAGAACCACAGACCACCTTCAAACTCCATGGTCAAACCCCAAAGTCAAACCTTCAAAAACCCATCTTCATCTCTTCAAAACCCAGTCTCAAAACCCATTAATTTACTCAAATTCATTCCCTCATAACTTAAAGTTACCATCTTTAAAACCCCCATTTTTGAAAACTCACTCTCCTGACGCCATTAATGAAAATTTCTCCAAGAATCTTGAAAGTCTTGCAACTTTACAGAGATTCCCAACTGGGTTTGAACCTTTATCGGATTCCGATAAAAACCCGAAAAGGATTTATTTCCAAGACCCTCCTTGGATAACTTCTTTGCTCATGAAGAATTTTTATAAAAATAGTGTTGTGTTTAAAAATAGGGTGAAAGTGGAATTTGATAAGAGGAATTATTATATTTTGAGGAGGAGGCAAATTAAGGCGGAAACCGAGGCGTGGGAGAAGATGACTGAGGAGTATAGGGAGTTTCAGAGGGAAATGTGTGAGAAAAAGCTGGCTCCGAATTTGCCTTATGTGAAGTCGTTGTTTGCGGGTTGGTTTGAGCCGTTGAGTAAGGCGATTGAGAAGGAACAGAATTCGCCTAATACTAAAAAGCATCAGGAAGCGTATGCTCCGTATATTGACTCGCTTCCTGCTGATAAAATGGCGATTATTGTTATGCATAAGATGATGGGGTTGTTGATGATGGGGCATGATTATCGGTATGTGAGAGTTGTTCAGGCTGCTATTCAGATTGGTATGGCGGTTGAGCTTGAGGTAAGTTAGTAATGTTTTGAATTGTTATGTAATGTGTATAGGTTAATTAACATATGACGTTACATATTGGCTGTCAAATTAGTAAGGTGCTTACTAATTTCAAAACTAGGATGGGAGAAATGAGTTATATTCTTCTAGGCAAATTATGTAAGGCTTAAATGTTGGATGAAAATTTGGAGTTATTTGTGCGTACTGTAACATTTATAATGTTTTAGATGAATGTTGTAGATGAGATGTACTAACGGTGTTTTGCAGGTTAGAATACAAACATTCTTGGAGAAATCAAAGATTTGCCCAAAAAAGGTCTTAATCCAAGCTCAACAAGATGAAACCAAAGACAACGAGATGCTTAGGAAACGTGTTAAGACTTTGGTCAAAAGAAAACAAATCAGGGAGGTACAAAAGATTCTAAAAAATGAAGAATATATACCTTGGGGCAGAGATAAGCAAGCAAAGGTTTGTTCTCTCCAATCTATGTCTGTTTCCGAACGATTTACTTCCTACAAATAGAAAATCAATCTTGGAAAAAACTTCTTAACTTCAGACATGGACAGTTATCATGGATTGACTACTGACAGTGAAATTGTAACTTTTTTATCAGCTGGGATGTCGTCTTATTGAGTTATTAACGGATGTAGCTTATGTTCAAGCTCCAGTCAGTCAGTCAGCCGACGCTCCACCTGATATTCGTCCAGCATTTCGACATATTTTCAAGATCATAGCAATGGAATCAGGGTAAATTTGTCATTATTTTGATTGTGTTTGACAATAGGCAGAGCCGCAGAATTGCATCTTGTTAATTCTTCTCAGTGCTGTATCATATTTCTTACTATTGCTTGTGATGAGTCGATATCTTATAGGTAAATTAGTACCAATCTAATTAACTTTTTATATTATTAAAATTTGCAGTCAAATCAGAAAGTGTGGAGTTATTGAGTGCGATAAAATGATCCTCACTGGACTTGAAAGAACTGTAAGTTATCGTTTAGTTTGGATGTTGCCTTTATTTCTCACACCTGGTGTATTTGTATGTCTGGTCAAACGGGTAAAGCTCTAAGCCTCGACTAAAATGCAACGGGTCAAGTGGGTTAAAGCTCGCCAGAGATGTATTCAAATGTTAAACTTCTACATCACTTACCCATTCTGACCGGTATCAAATGTACCCATTTCACGTCTAACCCCTTTTGACCTGTTACCCAATCCATCCATTTTGCGTGTGATGTCTCTGTATATGTTTAATTCCTCATTATTTGCTGAATGTAGGCTCGACACATGATAATTCCATACGTTCCTATGTTGGTCCCACCAAGAAAGTGGAAAGGGTATGAATTTGATGTAGTCTTGAACTTGTTATTGGCTCTTAAAGAACAATTAGTGACGTCAATTTCTGATATATATTATGTACTTGTTTTACAGGTATGATTGTGGAGGACACTTTTTCTTACCTTCATATCTCATGCGTACACATGGATCAAGGCAGCAACAAGACGCTGTGAAAGATGCTCCACCTTCACAAATGCAGAAAATATATGAGGCTTTGGATACACTCGGAAACACCAAATGGAGGGTGAATAAAAGACTGCTTAATGTAGTTGAAAGCATCTGGGCTGCAGGCGGTGATATTGCTGGTCTTGTTAATCGTCAAGATGTGAGCATCTGAATTTACTAAATAATATTTTCCAAAAATAATATTTTCGATGATCCTGACAACATTTCAAACCTTAAATTGTGTGTTTTATTAGGTTTTTACTGTTTTTTCTGTCATTTTTTCTCATTTATAATTAGAGATATCAGATATGATATGTTATATTTCTAAATTACAGGTTTCGGTTCCTGATTTGAATTCTGAAGACTCGAGTGAAATAAAGGAATGGAGATGGAGTGTGCGGAAAGCCAAGAAACTCAACCAAGAGCTACATTCTCAACGATGTGACATAGAATTAAAACTTTCGGTAAATGCTTCACTAGAAATGTAGTTTTTCAGTTCTCCCATATTAGCCATTGTACTTTTATTTTTAAATAATGTTTACGGGTTACAAAATGACCGACACGGGACAGAAAACATCTTTTACTGACCTCAGGTGTACTTAAGAAAGGAATATAACTAAACGGTACAAATGAAAAGTACATTGCTAATGTATGCAAATAACCCTCAGAGTATCTAATAGCATTAGAAAGTAATTGTTCTATAAAGTTAATTCTATAAGTCAAACACCGAATTAGTATAATCCAGGTTTTCTAAGGAGTTCGAATCTGAAACAGGTAGCACGAAGGATGAAAGATGAGGAAGGCTTTTATTATCCTCACAACCTTGACTTTCGGGGCCGAGCTTATCCCATGCACCCTCATTTAAATCATTTGAGTTCTGATTTATGTCGGGGAATACTCGAGTTTGCTGAAGGGAGGCCGCTAGGGAAGTCTGGGTTACGTTGGCTCAGGATACATTTAGCAAATCTTTATGGTTCTGGAGTTGAGAAGCTTTCTTATGATGGTCGATTAGCTTTTGTGGAAAATCATATAAATGAGATTATCGATTCGGCGGATAATCCTCTTGGTGGAAACAGGTGGTGGTTAACGGCTGAGGATCCTTTTCAGTGTTTAGCAGCTTGTATTAATTTGGCTGAAACACTAAAAAGCTCATCACCCCACACTGTCATTTCACATCTGCCAGTTCATCAGGTAATACTTAGGGGTGTTTGGTTTTGCGTTTTAACACTGATATCTAATTGCCTATCATGAACTGCAAAAAAATTGTTTATCTGTAATTATATATACTTAATTTGAGAGGCTTCCTTTTCAGTTTCACAACTTGATTCGTTTTTTATAGGATGGTTCATGCAATGGGCTCCAACACTATGCTGCATTGGGACGAGACACTGTAAGTTGCATTGTGTAGTTAGTTGTTTCTTCCAATACTTATTAGATAGTTGCCGATTTTATTAAATATTTTTTGTGTAATCGCCTTTCTCAAAATGTTTTTTGTTTTCTTACAGTTAGAAGCCGCTGCAGTGAACTTAGTTGCTGGAGAAAAACCTTCTGATGTTTACTCAGAGATTGCAACAAGGTATGACGCGCAGACATCATTTTCATAGTATTTATGTAATACAATTTTTATTTTTTTGAATTTTTAAGCTTATGCTTTTTTTTTCTATCTCGGTTTGTTAGGGTTCATGAGATCATGCAGAGGGACAGTGAAAAAGATCCAACAACTTATCCAAATGCTATACTAGCCAAGCTCCTGATCGGCCAGGTTTGTTTTATGCTTTTGCACGCCTTTAAAAAAAATTTATATAAATGTTTCGTAACATGAATTTTAATACTATCATTTCTTCAGGTGAACCGAAAACTGGTCAAACAGACAGTAATGACTTCGGTTTATGGCGTTACATTTGTTGGGGCACGAGAGCAAATCAAAAGAAGACTACAAGAAAAGGGTCATATTTCCGATGATCAACTTCTGTTTAGTGCATCCTGTTATGCTGCTAGAGTGAGTAATGAACAACTGATCTAAAAAGATTAGTTTAATACTTGGTCACTATATTAAACTGCAACTTATGATCCCATAGGTCACACTGGAGGCTCTTGGGGAGATATTTGAAGCTGCACGGGGTACCATGTGTTGGCTTGGTGATTGTGCCAAGGTATTTAATTTTAAACGACTGTTTATAAATTTGACATAGTCTTGTACTCTTGTTAATAATTTGTAATTTCACAGGTCATTGCCTCCGAAAATCAGCCCGTTCGATGGACTACTCCTTTAGGCCTTCCTGTCGTGCAACCCTATTTCAAAACCAAACGTCATATTGTAAGTACTTAATTAAGATCTTCCGACCTTAAAAAGACAAAGTGTATGCCTTTCTGAATAAAGAGTGATGACTAATATTGTTTAATTGGTTGCAGATAAAAACCTCTCTTCAAGTCTTGGCTTTGCAACGGGAGGGTAGCACGGTAATTTACCATTGCCTGCTGAACTTAGTTCTTTATTCTCTTTTCAGTCATCATTTACAATTACTAACTACTAAGATTACGATTGGCATTTTCTAAACTATAGGTCGAGGTTAAAAAGCAAAGAACAGCGTTTCCTCCAAATTTTGTGCACTCACTTGACGGTACACACATGATGATGACCGCCGTTGCTTGTCGAGATGCTGGATTGCGTTTTGCAGGTTTGTCTTGTTCAT
This sequence comes from Artemisia argyi, assembly GCA_030686995.1. Classification (NCBI taxonomy): domain Eukaryota; kingdom Viridiplantae; phylum Streptophyta; class Magnoliopsida; order Asterales; family Asteraceae; genus Artemisia; species Artemisia argyi. Next base: position 171,073,075 of record CM060705.1, on the reverse strand, counting down.
TGAATAAATATTTTTTTCTTCTTCTGGTTTATTAAAATTCGGTACAATTTTAGTGTCATAAACCTCATAATATTGCTTATATCTGGCAGGAGTTCATGATTCCTTTTGGACACATGCATGTGATATTGACCAGATGAACGTCATACTAAGAGAAAAATTTGTAGAACTCTACAGCACACCGATACTTGAAAATGTAAGCATTTCGATCTGAATGGTCTTTTTGCCCATTAGTACTCATTACAACCCTGATTATTTAAACATCAAACCTATGTTCTCACGTTTGCTTATACTTAATCTTGCCAGCTGCTTGAAAGCTTTCAAATGACGTATCCAGGGCTTGAATTCCCTCCCCTACCACAAAGAGGCGACTTTGACCTTAACGAAGTTCTGAAATCACCCTACTTTTTCAACTAACCACTCCTAATCTGTATCATACAAACACCGCCATATATTACAAGGCAGCCAGAAGCATCAAGGTTTGGCACAGCAATCATATTTATAGAGATCGAGATCCTAAAGTGTTCTCAAGACATTGATGCACCCGGGATGTAGTCTTTCGCTTAATTGAGGCACAAGACAAGGTACAAAAGCTGAAGTTTTTTTGTAGGGAGTGACTAGAGTGGTTCCAGAGCAGCCTTAGCATCGGTAGTGAAAAATGTACATTTTTTTGTCACGAGTGGAGCCGGTTCTCACAACCTCATGGGTCATGTGATGTGGTCGTCCGTCTTGAAGATTATGACCCCAAGATGATCATAGCCGTTGAGAACGTTAGCTTAGTTTGCAGGTTCTTCTGTAAATGTAGTATCAGTAATGTACAATTTTGTTGAAGGAAATAAGATGGATACAATTTCAAGAAATGAAGAGAGGGAAAAGTGTAACTGAATTATGAAAATGTGTTTGTTGCCTTACAAATGAAGAGGATAAAGACTATTTATACAGTTTGACACTTTGACTTGCAGCAAGACTATTTATACCATAGTTGACATAGTTGTTAATATTAGGATTTTACGAAACTACAAAGCAAAAACGATCTGGATCTTACGTAAGATCTTAGCAAGCTTAAGATATTAAAAGATCCTCTTGATCATATGATCTAATCCGATCTGATCTTACTTTTTCCGAACTGCAAACTAAAAAACTTCAAAGTTATAGATTATGTTTTATAGAATTTTAAAAACATGTTAATCTTATTAAACATTTAATACATAATTTAGGAAAACATTTTCATGAAATATTCAAATAATTTTGTGTTTATAATATATAATAGTTTGTAGATTTGAATAATATTATAAAAACTTTTAAGAAAATGATATTATAGTAAGGTTTTAAGATCCCGATCAGATCTTATGATTTCGATCTTGCAAAAGCGAAAACGATCCTGAATAGGATCTCGATCTTGATAACCTTAATTTATATGGTTTGACATGCACCAAGACTATACTACTTCTTTAATGTATCTAGACTTAATATACGAATAAATACATCGACTACATCTTATTACAAGAAGTTAAACTAAGACTGCGGAGGACTTTCATCTTGGAAGGCTGTCTTCTTTGAATGAGGTGCAACTTGGACATTTGCATTGGCTTCTTTATCTTCTTTATACAATTAATCTTTTAGTGTACAATAAATTAAGTGCGGTTTGAATTTAACTTAATTGATTTAATATGAAAAAAATTAGGTTTATTAAGTCATTTGAAAACTGTTTGTTTGTGACTTAATAAAAAAATATGACCGAAAATATTAAGTAATAAACTGAGAGTGTTTGCAACTCCACATTAAGTCATGTCTTAATTAAATAGCTCCAATTTGACGTAGCTGGCAAGCGATCCCAATTCGTGACAGAGAACAAGGCAGCAAGCGAGCTTATAACTTAACAAAAAATTTTAACAAATGCGTCTTATGGACATTTCAGAAATTCGCGAATTTCAGCCAGATTGACTCGACATAGAGTTGCAAATAAGTGAAATTTTTTATGGAATTATCGAGCCCAATCTTCACGATCTTAGGAGAAGAATGCAATTCTTACAAAATAACTAAATAAGTACTTCAAAATGACTAAAAATCGCTAAAAAGGTTTTTTCTTATGAATTATTTTGATAAAAAAACACATTTTTTTTTCACCGTTTGCATTGTTCATAACTTTTTAGTTTATCAAAATTATTATGACGTATATATATGTATTTGTAATATATTTTCTTTTAATATTATCTGCCTTTGAATTTTCATTCCATGACCTTTCCTTTGTTGTCAAGGGTTGTTGTCAAGAAACCTCTTTATCAAGTGTATTCTTTTTGTAAAACGTGTTGATCTTCTCTCAATTATTTAAATTAAAAAACTAAGCTTAATATAATAATAATATGGATCCAGAGTTCTTATTAGCTAGACGCATCAAGTCACACTCATCAAATCTAAATTATAACAATGTCTCAAAATTTAGAGCTTGGATCGAAATTTCCTAATTATAATTTCAAAAGTAATATTACATCCTTTAACTTACACCTTTTCCCCTCTTATCATTACTCTATTATTTATTGGAGTATTATCCTTTACACATGTTTAGAAAAGAATTGAGCACAATAAAGTAACATTTCCTAACTAATTCGTAGCTTAATATATTATTTTCTTGTGGGTTATAACTTTTAAGTATATTCCAAATAATTAAATACTGATTTACATTTAATCATATAATTTTAACTTGTTCTAAGTCAAAAGGATTGTGATTATTATAATACTTTTGCAAATAAATTCAAGTTGTCACATGAAACTCTTAAAAAAATAATTTTATTCGGTTTAAGTCTGTTTGATGATAAAACTAATCCATAAAACCATGACTATAAAAAAGTTAATTTATAAAATAAGAACATTTTGAATTATCATCAATAAAATCATCTTAAAAACTCACATGTGGTTTAAAAGATAGAAGGTTATTAATAATTCTTGGTGTTCATCTCTAAACATTTTGTTTTTATTATAATAAAAATTTAAAAAGGTTATTTGTTATATCTCTTATATAATAATTGAAGTTAAAAAAATAGGAAAACAAAATTTTCCATTAATTAATGAAAGAACTTGATTTTGAAATCTAACATTTTAATTGCCAAATAAAAGTCAAAATTGGCTTCAATTTAGTCAAACTTATCTAAACTACATCAAACAATATAAATAGGGTTTTTCTAACATGTGCCCTAAGGCACATGTTAAGCACAATAAAAAATACATAAAAGTACTTATGGACCCACGCAAAAGTACAGACAAGTGTACTTTTGTATGTCCTGTTTCGTGGGTCCCATAGTACTTTTTGTGTGCTTAACATGTGCCCTAGGGCACATGTTAGAAAAACCCATATAAATATGTATAAAAACACATGTTGAGTTTATAAGAAAAAAACTAAAGCAAAAAGGAACAATTAATTAACTTTAGCCGCTAATTTTTAAATAAATTATAAATACTTAAGCAAACTTATCACTTTCTATTTTTTAATAACTTTATAGACTTAATAATACACTATAGAGTCATATTTTTTTTTAAAAAAAAACATACATTGTTATTGTCAATAAATATTATAATAATTATATATTAAATTAATGTACATGCATTGAATTATATTTGTCTCAGTGAAAGTACGAGTTATTGTGATTTATAAATGAATATATCAAATTGTATATATATAAACGACTCATGTTATTCCTTTTTATAAGATTAAGTAAGGAGATTCGCAAAAAGTACTTTCTTTTTACTAATGGCTTTAACTATAAGTTTAACCCGCACGTATACGAATGACGAATTTAAATGGCTAAAATTATTATTAACATAAAATATATTAAAATGAAGTCACGTCCTCATGGGTTGCTGTAAGGTGAATAAAAATAAACGAGATTGTATATATAACAACGACACATGTAGTTTTTCTAATTCTCTTTAAAGTTTATATAAGGATATCCGCAAATATATTTTTTAAGGGTCATTAAGTGATACTAAATACACATAATGTCAATTAAACAAACTTGAATACTTCATCCAACAAAATATATACAAAATTTTAATCAATATTCATATGTAATAAAATTTTTATGTAAAAACCTGCACGTACGCAAGTATTTTAAACTACATAAATATAAAAAAGTATAATGTAATCTAACAAAAAAAAATTCTTATATAAAAGACTCGTATATGCACCGGATTAAAACCTAATTTGTTAAAAGACATTTCATATTGTTTTCTATTTTTTTTTTATAAACATTAGTAAAAAAATAAACAATAAAATCACATGGACTTAAACGTCACATTACAAAACCAAAAGGTTAACCAACCATATTAAACACGTCACATAATCACATCCAAATCCATTAAAAAACTCAAAATATACACTTTCACAATCATTAACCAAAATAATTATTTTCTTCTTTTTTTCTTTTTTTTTATATAACCCCCAAAAAAAAAACCAAACCAAAAAACACAATCATCATATTCATAAAACTCATTATATACAACTCTAACCTCATCATCCAAACAAACCATACCAAACGGCGCATTCATATCATAAGGTTTATTCACCACCCATTAAATAAACTCAACTTATTATTTTTTTTATAAATTTTTTATATTTATATTACTATATGATTGAATGAATATATTCTATTCTTTCATGATATACTAACCTTTTTAACCCCTTTGCTTACACGTCATTGATTATCTATCCATTTAACCCATTAATCAAAACTTCATAATTTTATAAAAAAGATTGTTGCTTTAGGCTTCTTTTGGGTTTATCTAGGTGGGTTTTCTGAATCTTGGCTTGATTTTGAGGTTTTCATATATGGGTCGATTTTAGTACTGTTTTAGGGTTTTGTTTGGTTTTTGTTGATTTTGTTAAAGATTGGTGCTTTTTTGTGTTTTGTGATGTGGGTTGTTTTTAATTTTGGGTTTTGTTGATGCAGGTGAAAGTTTTGCTGGATTTGATCAGATTAACTGAGGGGTAAAAAAGGTGGTTTCTTTTTTACTGTGGTTAAATACTTAAATCTTTGTTTTAGTGTATTTATTGGGATTTAGTTGGGGATCTTGGGTTAAAAAAAAAAGAAAAAAAAGAAAAAAAAAAGATGAGTTTAAGTGAAAATGTGGTACAAAGGGGGAAGCTTGTAGTTCATATAGCGGAAAACGGGCGTTCGTTTGAACTAGATTGTGATGAGGATACGCTTGTGGAGTCGGTGCAACAGTTTTTGGAATCGCTTTCTGGTATTAGGTTAAATGATCAGTTACTGTTGTATTTGGATATGAAATTAGAATCTCAGAACCCGTTGTCTGTTTATAAACTCCCGTCGGATGATAGAGAGGTTTTCGTGTTTAATAAATCCAAAATGAGGACTAATTCGGCGCCACCTGGGCCGGAAGAAGTTGAATTAGTGGAAAATAGTTATCCTGACCCTGTACCCCCGTCTTCATCTGGTGATCCACATCCGTTAGATGAAGCATCGGATCCTGCTTTAAAGGCATTGCCATCATACGAGAAACAGTTTAGGTACCATTACCAGCAAGGAGACGCGATTTACAGACGCACCCTTGTGAAGTTTGATGTGTGTGAGAGGCTTGCGAGAGAGCAAAGGGTGCAAGAGAAGGCATTGGAGATTGCTAGGGGTAATTTAGACCATTTTTATAAGATGATCCTCCAAAACTACACGGATTTCGTGAAGTGTTATTCACAACAGCAAAAGACGCATTCCAATCTTTTGGTGAATTTCGGGCGGGATTTAGAGAGATTAAAGTCTATCAAACTTCTACCCATGTTACAGACTGCTGACCGGAAATGCTTATTGGATTTTGTTAAGGAAGATAACCTAAGAAAAATGGTGGATGATTGTACTAATTCTCATAGGCAGTTTGAAAGTAAAGTTGGAGACTTTAAGCAGGAATTTGGGGAGTTAAAAAGGAGTACCGAACATTTGTTTTCTAGTAAAGCTTCAATACTCGGTAAAGATTTGGAAAGAACAGTTCAGGAGCACGAACACCATATCAACGAGCAGAAAAGTATAATGCAAGCTTTGAGGTTAGTTATCGCTTAAAAGCTAGTTTCTTATTTGCTTTCCCATTTGTTAATTGCAATTATATTACTCATTTGGTTTTCTGGAGTATCTAAATCAACGTTATCCAATCCCGTCTTCCACGGGGTAATGGAGAAGGTGAGATGTAGACAGCCTTACCCCTACCCGAAGGTAGATAGGCTGCTTCCAGAGGACCTCTGGCCTTTTTGCAGGGATTGAGGATCGAACCCTTGACCTTTGCTTTCAAAGGGGAGGGGTTTTCCAACTGATTTTCTGGAGCTGATTATCTGATAGTATTTAATAAACTGATTTTGTGTCTGACCATATCCTCATCTAGGGGTACAAGTATAATAGGCTTGACGTAATGTGATAATCTGTTTCATAAAACAGTTTCGCTTAATATAATCCACCCCCCGTGTTTCACAAACGTCTCTGCCTTCTTTCAGAAAGAATTTATTTTTTAGTCATGTTATCCATTGATTCTTTAAATAGTTAGTTTGTCAAGTACGCTAACTATTACAACTTTAAAGAACAATAACTGCTTGTTATATTCACTTTTAGTCCGTGCATCCAAACACCCCCATGTGATATCATACAGAGCTGCCTTTTTGGCTTTATCTTAGTAAATTGTATTTGTCACAAGCAAAGCTCTTGCCGATTTCTTGCTACAAATAAATATGTCTTATTAAGATTGAAGAGTCGTCTTGCAGGCCTAAGATCATAGATATTTAGAGGGTCGTGTAGAGGGAAATAGGAAGACGTAAAGAAAGATGTATACTACAAACATATCTTTGAACAAGTGTACAACTATCATAAAATGGCTAATGTAGGAAATGTTAGCTTATAGTACATAGTCGTTAGGCACCCTAATGTCCTCACAAGAGGTCTTAGGTCCAAACCTTACTAGGTACACAACTTGGGTTGCCAGGGAGAGGGTCGGAATCTGTCACGGCGATACCCCTGTTAGGGTTATATTTGAGTCAAAGACTCACCCTTCCCAGGTTATCTTATCTGTTTAGCCTACTCACTTTCTTGATTCATGTCACCAGGTCTTAAAAATGTTCAAGAACCTTGCTGTTCTGTATGCTCAAGATAATAAATAAATTTCAAGATTAAGATAAACTTCATATAAATATGGTTTTCGTTATTATTTATTAACTTTGTATGTACACTAATGCAGCAAAGATGTCGGCCTGGTGAAGAAACTTGTGGACGATTGTTTGACTAGTCAACTCTCCAGTTCTCTCCGTCCTCATGATGCTGTATCAGCATTAGGACCAATGTACGAAGGCCACGCCAAAAGTTACATCCCGAAAATGCAAACTTGTGAACGTACAATATCCAACCTTCTTGTCTTCTGCAAAAACAAAAAATCGGAAATGAACACTTTTGTTCACAAATACATGCAAAAAATTGCATACATTCAGTACACAATCAAAGACGTACGGTACAAGTTTTCAGTATTCACCGAAGCACTTAAACGCCAGAATGACCAGTTTGAGCATTTGAAAGTTGTCCGTGGGATTGGGCCTGCTTATAGAGCGTGTCTTGCTGAGATAGTGAGGAGAAAAGCGTCAATGAAACTCTATATGGGAATGGCGGGACAGCTGGCGGAAAGACTTGCAGTTAAGCGGGAATCAGAAGTAAGGCGACGAGAAGAGTTTTTAAAAGTACACAGTTCTTATATACCTCGAGATATCTTGGCATCAATGGGATTATACGATACTCCTAATACATGTGACGTCAATGTAGCTCCTTTTGATACTAATTTACTCGATATTGACATATCGGATCTTGACCGATTTGCCCCTGAGCATTTAGTAGGACTTTCTTTTCGAAAGGGTTCGTCGTCGATGTCACAAGATGTAGAACAAAGCTCCGAAAGTGGTACTGACAATTATACCGAATATAGTAATGATTTTGTGGATGGTTCGGAGTTGGTGGAGATTGCTGGGACTAGTAGATTGGAAGTCGAGAATGCGAAATTAAAAGCCGAACTTGCTTCGAGTATAGCTTTGCTCTGTTCATTTTCACCAGAAATTGAGTTTGATGACAGTGAAGTGGGCAATGTGTTAAAAATTGCCACGGAAAAGACAGCTGAAGCGTTGCGTTTGAAAGATGAACACGAGAAACATTTGTTGGATATGTTAAAAGTCAAACACATGCAGTGTGAATCCTATGAGAAACGAATTAAGGAGCTTGAACAAAAGCTATCTGATCAGTATTCTGCTGGAAACAAAATCGGTGATAGTAAATCAGAAATTGTTATGGGTGCATGTTCCGAGCCAATGGATGAGGCTTCTTATGGTTCAAGTTCGTTATTACTTAAATCAGGAGGTATTGATTCTTCGATGGTGGAACCGACCCGTGATGAAAAAGATGAAAAGGATACAATGGTGGGGACGGATGTCGGGATGGTGTTGGCCACAAGTTCAACCGCTGATTACATGCCGAAAAGTTTGACCTCTGATGAAAAGGTCAAAGCTAGTGAGGATCTTGTAGCAGAGTTGCAAAATTTGCTTACCGAAAAATCAAATCAGTTAAATGAAACGGAAATCAAACTCCAAGCAGCAGCCGATGAGATTACGAGGCTAGGTGGTGAGTTGGAAACAAGTCGGAACCTACTAGATGAATCTCAGGTAATTTTTTTTTTCTTCATAATATGTGTCCTTAATTTTTAGAGTAAATTTCATAAATGGTTGCTGTGGTTTGCTCAAAATTCCAGTATTGGTCCTTGTGGATAATAACAGATATGAAAGCAAACTGTGTTTCTAGGGACCGTATTCGTAACTGATAAATATGTTGGTTATCGGTTTGTAATATTTTAAACCTTTTGCCGAACAGATGAATTGTGCTCATTTAGAGAATTGTCTACATGAAGCAAGAGAAGAGGCCCAAACTCATCTTTGTGCAGCCGATAGAAGGGCATCTGAATATACTGCATTACGTGCCTCTGCTGTCAAAATTCGTAGTCTTTTCGAAAGGCTAAAAACCTGTGTTTCGTCAAGTGGCGTGGCTGGTTTTTCCGAGTCTCTGCGTGCTTTAGCTCAATCCCTCGCCAAGTAAGTTCTTAAAACTTACACATATGATTCTTTACGAGTCAATTAACCGTTAATTGATTCTTATGATTTTTTATTTTATTTTTTATTTTTTTTTAATTTTTTAATTTTTTTTTTTAATTATTTTGTAGTTCTGCAAGTGAGAATGGAGATGACGGGACTGCTGAGTTTCGCGAATGTGTTCGGGTGCTTGCGGAAAAAGTTGGTGTGTTGACTAGGCAAAGAGCTGAGCTGATTGACAGGTATACAAAGGCGGAGACATCACATGAACAACTTACAAAAGAGTTGGATGAAAAGAAAGAACTGGTGAACACTTTGTACATGAAGGTTCAATCCGAAAAACAGGTTTAACTCTTAGCAAACGTGTTAGCATTTTAGACATTTGTTTTGGTGTATGATGTATATATATTTGTTACTCTAATCCTTGAGCAGGTGAACAAGGAAAAGATATCATTCGGTCGTTTGGAGCTTCACGAGATAGCTGCATTTGTACTTAACGTGGCGGGACACTATGAGGCCATCAACCGTAACTGCAGTCATTACTATCTTTCAACAGAATCCGTTGCTTTATTTGTTGACCATCTTCCACACCGTCCCACCTACATTGTGGGCCAGATTGTTCACATCGAGAGACAAGCCGTGAAATCATCTTCTGTTCGAGCCGACCATGTAGACATGGGCTCAAACCCGTATGGTTTACCTGTCGGGTGTGAGTATTTCGTGGTGACAGTAGCTATGTTACCAGATACTGCTATTCATTCGCCTACTGCTGCAGCTTCCTGATCGTGAAAAATTGGTATTAGATATGACGGAAGAACTTGAAAACATAGGCGACGCAAAGTGTACGTATACTTGAAATTTTAATCGGAAAATCACAAAAAATTAGTTTATTGAATTGATTCCACTTTCTGTGTACAGTTGTTGATTTTTGTAACTTGTTTAGTTTGTATATATCAACTCTCTTCTAATCTTGTAAAAAACTATAACTCTTCTCTAATCCTGTAAAATGAAAAACCCTATGTAAATTATTGTTTCACTGAACCTTTATCTATGGATAAAACTTGAAACCAGCAGGCTGCTCATAAAATCTTGCATATGAACATGTAGTTAACTGGATGTGATGTGATGCGACATACAACTATGCAAGTGTCTTAAAACTATATAACATTAGCTCAGTAGTATCTGCGTGTTGTGGCGGCGGTTACTTTGTGACTAAAGTCCAGGCATTAACAAGATAACAATGACGAGCTGATTAACCTGAGAAAAACAAGAAGAAAATGATCCCGGTCCGGCCTGGTTCACCTGTTTTTACCGGTTTTGACGGTCCCTTTAGGTTAGTTTTCAGACGGCTTTTACTGGCTACATACACCGGTGGCGATCCCGGTTCCCGATTGAACATGTTAGTTCTGTCCGGTTTTAAAACCACATGTACAATCAACCTGTTTGCATATAAATTGTATAAAGTTTTGTGTGTTTTATTAGTTTGCACAAAGGTAGTTCTGATTTTTTTTTTTTTTTTTTTTTTTTTTTTTTTTTTTAACTATTAGACGAGTACCCGTGCATAGTAATGGAATTTTATAGCGTTAAATAGTTATAGTGATATTTTGGTTACACAAAGTATATTTGGTTAAGTAATTTAACTAACTATAAACCCTCATAAGCCTGTTTCAATCAGCTTGTGCTTATAAATGCGTAAGAGTTATAAAAAGCTTTCATAAACCTATGTGACAAACAAAACTTATTTTATAAGCTATCATATTTTAAAAGCTCAAGCCCTTATAAGCCATTATAAACCCTGCGCCAAATACAACCTTAAATAATATTTGCACAAAACTTGAATACCAAGAAATGTTATAATAATTTTGTATCGAATGTTATCTTTGGCAACTTTGGTCGACTGATTATGGCCCTTGATTTAGCTATTAATGTAAACTAAATAGAAAGAAGGTTCATAACTATAGGTTAAATCAATAAAAGCACATTCAATCTTCAATTAAGGTTCATAATTATAGGTTAAATCAATAAAAGCACATTCAATCTTCAATTTGAGAATTAGATCAAAACAATGCACTGTAATAAATAATTCTAAACAGTGACTTCATATTATCACTTATGACAAAACTAAATAGGCAAAGCAGCACAAAAATAAAATCTATACAAAGAGTGATTAACCAATATATAGAACCCTAGATCCCAATTCATCAATTAGTCTTGGATGCATCAGGAACAGTAAACAGACTATCATCAGCAGCCCCACGAGGCGGCGAAACCCTAAAAACTTTTGCAAATTCGTCCTAATACTAATTGAAGACAAAAAAAAAAGAAAAAAAAAATGCCATAGAACAATCCGTATAATCATCACATCTCAACCCTCTATGACTCATCTTCTGAACAATCTTAAACGGAACAAACGGGAACAAACTGTTCATCAAACCAAACACAATAAACAAAACTAACAAAACATCAACACCAGATTTAAATTTATACAAAGAAAAATCTCTAGTAGACTATTTTAACGTTGTTTCAAACGATCTATTTTCTTTGTTTTGTTTTTCTTGGTTACCATGCTATCACAAATCATTCATATATGGGTTTTGCTAAACACTGCCCACTGGGCAATGCTTAAGACGCATTAATCAATCTGTTCTTTTCATATTTAAAGTAATTATGCATTTAATGCACAATAAATGAACATAAAAATTAACTTAAATATGTGTCATTTTTTATTTAACAAAGTCCAAGATTCATTTTTTATTTATATTAAACATTGACCAGTGGGCATTGTTTAGCAAAACTATTCATATATTTAGTTTCATAAGTTTCAACTTGTAATGAATGTTCAGTTGTGGTATTGCCCTTTATACGAATTAACTTGCTTTGTGTATACAAAATTTTTTTGAAGAATTCAACTTGCCATACATAGATTTAATAATTCAAGTATTAGGCGTCGTGTAGTTGACATTCCCTTTATACGAAATAGATTTAAAAATTCAAGTATTAGGCATGTATGTTTAATTGACATTCCCTTTATACGAAACAACTTGCTATGACCCATAATATATCAACTTACTGTGACCCATTCGTTTAAGTTTACAACCATAGTTTTCTTTATTAGCCATGCATTAAAAGTTTACAGCCATTTGTTTTCCACAAGTCAGATTTACCGAAATTAAGTTTTCAACATTTCAACATTTCACAAACCTTTATTATTCTACTTTTTACCTTTGACCATTTTTACATTATATGTAGTTAAGATATTAAACTAAATCGTAATTTTTTAATTATTTTTTAGAGTTAATTACATGTTTCGTCCTTTTGGTTTACACACAATTGCACTTTTCGTCTTTTTTAACCTTGCTTGCATCATCCGTCCATGTGGTTGCAAAATCTTGCAACGTTCGTCCTTTTGATCAACGACCGTTACTTTTTGTGGTTAAGTCTCTCACGCACATAAAACGTGAGGCCATATTAGTATTGTAGCTTCTCACATATTATTATAGGGACGAAAGATGCAATTTATATAAACCAGAAGGACGAATATGTAATTAACTCAAAAATTATTTCAGGTTCTTAACGAATTTTATTTTCTAATTATTTCGGTTCAGATATTCTAAAGATTTTTCTTTTCTAGTTATTTTAAATTTTGGTTTATTTTAAATTTTTTCAGTTTTTAAGGTTTTTTGGCTATTAGAATTTTTGTTAAAATGATAAAAAAAAAAGTATCATAGTTGCAACCATTTTCTCTTGTGGATAGTGAACATTTTTTTTTTATTTTTTATTTTTTTTTGGTAATTTTCTTTCAAATTCATCATTTTTAGAGTATTATGTGACATTTTTGCCTTTCGGAGAAAATAATTTTCTATTAGCTAAAAGGGGCAAAAATGTCCAAAAATGTTCAAACTTGAAAATTTTGCTCTAAATACTCTATTGTTTATTTCTTTCCATATGTGATAACCGGTAACCCAAATTTTGCTCTAAATACTCTATTGATGGAAAAAGCATGAAACGGGCCAATTTTCCACCTCCCATATGTAAGATGCCATATTACATGACACCAAACAATGGTTAATTGTCTTTATCACGTCATTACAACAAGGACATAAGATAATATCCAAATCAATACCTCTTTTGTCAAGTTCACCTCTAACCGGGAGTCTTTTATTTAGCGCACGCCAAATGAATATGTTTACTTTTTTAGGTACAATCTTGTTCCACACTATCTCTTGGCTCAAACCGTCCTCATGCAAGTACTTGTTATCCACTATCTTTGATAATGTCTTGACTGTGAACCGACCATTGTCTTCAAGAATCCAACTCCAAGAGTCCCTACAATCACTAGACAAAGAAAAATCCCCCAAAATACCCATTAGCTCGTCCACTTCACCACAAGCCCTGCCCCTTGGTTCCCTAACCCACTCCCACTTCCACCTACAAGAACCCTCAACCCATTCCCCTTTCTCCGCCACCTTTGCCTCTTTTCTACTATCCAAATTATATAACCTAGAAAATCTATCCTTTAGACTCATATTCCCCTCCACTTATCTTCCCAAAAAGATGTATCCCACCCATTTCCTACTTTCTTAAAAAAAGAATCTGTAAAACCAATACCCAATTTGTCTAAGTCTACCCCAACCCTCAAAATGCCACCCCAGACACTACTCCCATGCTCCTCCTTCATTGTGCTTAAACTACCTAAACCACCATCACCTCCATATATACTTCAAATTACCCTTCCCCAAAAAGCATCACCTTCAATCCTAAACCTCCACCACCATTTTCCTAACAAAGCCCAATTTTTCCCTTGTAAAGATCCAACATTTAACCTACCCGCCCCATAAGAAGCTAGAACTGAGTACCATTTAACCCATGACATGGTTTTCCTTTCCCCGACCCCTCCCCAAAAGAAATCTCTCCTAATAGACTCTATTTGTTTGATCACACATACAGGCACACGAAACATAGCTACCAAGAACCGACTTCACCAGTGTCAATCTTCCAACAAATGACATCGTTTTTGCTCTCCATTCTGTAACACCCCCAAAATTTGATACAGCGGAAGACTCAACAAGCTTTCGGGGTGCTACGGGGATTGGTATCCATTCAAAGTCATGAAAGAACGAGATAAAGTAAACATAAGAAAAACACAACCAAAACGGGTTTTTAAAGTTTACATTTATCCCAAGAATTATCCAAAGTAAGGCCCAAAAGAAATAAACATAGGTCCACAATAGTTTATCAGAGTTTTAGAAAAATAGATCCATAACCGGTGCCATTGCCAAGCCTCCAATCCAAGCATCCAAAGGGCATCACTTAAATACCTGAGAAAACATGCTAAAAGTCAGCTTTCGCTGGTGAGATCATAGGTTTAAGTTCATAATTCAATATAGTGGACATGTACGCAAAACGCTTGCTAGCTAGACTAGGCCTCAAACATCCAACCGAAATATTCCAACCAAAAATAATCCAACCAAATCAAAGCAACCCTATAGGTGCACGCTATAGCTCAAATATATCCAATCAATAGCTTACCTAGCTCAAGTCTAGTCCTCGCTCTATAATCAATCCAATAGCTTACCTAGTTCAGGACTAGGCCTTGCTCAACAACCAAATCAAAAGCTTACCTAGTTCGGGACTAGGCCTCGCTTAATCCTACCTAGTTCTATAAGCATAGCAAGTTTTAAAAATAAATAAAGCGATAATAGTCCACATAAAACATTTGCACGTTTCTCACCCCAAGTATTGAAAACAAAGTTCAAGAGTAAAAGTGGGGCTATGACTCACCTCAAGTATAGCAATCCTCAAAAGAAATCAATAGAAGAAAGACGTAAGCAAACTCAAGCAACTCACGTAACGACAACCACAGACTCGGCACTTCCTAACAATATCAAGCTCGTTCAGAAATCATTTCCTCAAAAATTCAAATGTTCCCATTCCCGAACGTATTCCATTTTTACTTTCCAAAAATATCCATTTCTCGAATTATCTTCATATTAATTTGAAATTCGACGTTTGGTATCCATCTGGGTGAAGGGTTGACACAACTCAAACCAAGAAGTCACAACGAAAAGAAATAATAAACCATCTATAGGTCTAATATTAGCCCAATATATTATTTAAATAAATCATCGAAGTTTATCAAATCCGTCGATTTGGTAATCCCCATATTTATTTACGTAATATACCGTTCCAAAATTATACCCAACCTAAAGCACATAGCACAAAGAATTCTATTTGGTATATATCGTAGTCCAATAAATTCCCTATATATATCGTCAAATCGTCCAAATTCCACGAGATACATAGTAATTTAGTATCCTAAAACACGTACCACATCCTATGGGCGTCGTGGGATACGATGCCCATTAATATACTCATTTTATATCGCCAAATAACTCAATTTAATCCGTCGATTAAATAAGTTACTTGTTATATAAAATGTTTATATTAATCGTCATATATCCGTGACAACACAAAAGTCACACAATAAAGCCCACTTGGACTTTAAGTAACCACAACTCATATAACTCGATAAGTTTTCCAAATTTATAAAAAGTCATCATGTTTTTATTTATTACTCACCCGACTTATTAGTTCTCGACAACATTTATAGTTATTATCTATAATAATACTTCGACATTTATTTCACTATTTGCATAGTAAAATAATTATCATTATATTATTATAACGTCTACTCGTGATCGTTTTATTATTAATATACGCATTTATATATGTATACATATGTTTATCACGTCTATATACGTATATAAACGATTATATTATCAATAATATTATTACGAGTATTGTTTTTAATGTTTGATTTTAAATATTTATCGAGTCATAAGAATTTGGTCACATGTCCGAGTCATCACTCTTGGCTCATAGTCCAAGTCCAAAATAATAACCAAGTCAAAATAAATAAATCAACTCCGTCCAAATCAATCCCATATCCACGTGCTACAACATTAGGGTCCGACTACGGCACCCGACTAACCTATCTCCGTCATCTAATTGACCGTCTCACAATCGGTCCCCAAATCTACACTCGTCAACACATCTCCAACATATCTCATAAATCCAAACATACCACTTCAAGCTCAAATAAGTAATCCATGGTAAAATAATAACAACCACGACAACAACAATAATCCGACAAGTATAAATGACAACCGAATACATAATCACTTACGGGTTGATTTACCAAGTCAACCCGGGTCAATATTACACCCGAAACAAGGAACGTGGGTCCCACCCGAGACCACTAGGTCTCGGCTTGCTCTAGTTCGAGCCAAACCGACCCAAACGACCCCTTTGGGGTGTCGGCCAAAGGTCCAAACGACCACAAGGGTCAACCAAAAGTAACCAAGAATTAACCAAACATCCCAAATAATATCCAAACATCCCAAATCGAGCACCAAGATCAAGAATCATCACATATCAACAACCAAATCCGAAAATGGTACAAACCGAGAGTACATGCTCTCGGGTACACTTTGACCCAACAAGAAAAACAACAACCCGGATACCAAACTCGATTTAGATCACGTTTTATTCAAAACCCATTTGAGTTCTCTCGTTTTCGACCATAAACTCGAATGGAAATCAAAAAGTCGTGACCCAAGGTCACGATTCTCACCAAAATACGAGTTGAAACTCGTCTTACCTTCAAACTCCAAGACTAAAATGACAATTTCTTCGAAAATAAGAAAGGTAGTGACGGATTTGTGGTGATTTCGAGGTGTTAAAGTGGGTGTTAGAGCGTGTATAGTATACCAAAAGATAGATCGGGACGAGAGGGTTAAAATGGTGGTGTCACTTTGTATGTGGGAGTGGCGGTGTGATGGTGGTGGCTGCCGGAATGGATGGCGGCTAGGGTTGGTGGGGGTTGTGTTGATATGTTAAAGAGAGAGAGAGAGATGAGAGGTGAGGGTGAAGGTGTTGGTGTGTTGTGTGCTAGTCGACCCACAGAAGGACGATTTTGTATTTACTCTTATTAATAAAAAAAAAGATTTTATTTATTTATAATAATAATAATGTGTTAATACTATTAAGGGTAGGGTGGTGAAGTAACCCGATGTAAAATACACGGACCAATCCCGAAACCTTAAATAACAAATCAACTCTCTCGAACCGAACTCGTTCCAAAATAATCAAAACCTCGCTATACGTTCCAAAAATATAAATATCCGAACCAATATTAAAAATAATTACAATTGTTAGGTTATCCTAGTGCCGGAGTCAATGTAGTGCCAAAATAAAGATCTCAAAAATAAATCATCACGAATGAACCAAACCAAACCATAAATAAATAATCAAATCCCATAAATAACGTACGATCAAAATCACATTCCAATGTTCATAAAATGTCTCGTCACGATAAACTTTTCAAATTTTCCAAAATTATAATTTTTAAAGTAATGCGGGTTTTCAAAATGGCTCCCTAATTTGCCAGTTGTCACATCCTCCCAGCCTCAGAAGAAACCCGTCCCGGGTTTCTCTCGGAACGAACCATCTACGAAGTAAAAAGCTTCGGATATCTCTTTCGAAACTCATCCTCACGTTCCCACGTGAATTCCGGTCCATGCCGCGAATTCCAACGAACTTTGATGAGCGGAATACGACTTCTCTTAAGTCGTTTAATCTCTCTATCCAGTATCTCAATCGGCTCTTCCACAAAATTCAAACTCTCATCCACACGAATATCCTTAATTGGTATAACCGGCGTTTCATCCGAAAGACACTTCTTCAAATTGCTAACATGAAACACATCATGAACTTTACTCAATTCCGGTGGTAATTCCAATCGATAAGCCACGGGCCCAATTCTTTCCAAAATAAGAAATGGTCCAATGTAGCGGGGATTAAGTTTCCCACGTTTCCCAAAACGTATCACACCCTTCCAAAGCGAGACTTTCAGCATCACTTTGTCTCCAACCTGGAATTCTAGGGGTTTACGTCTCTGATCAGCGTAACTTTTCTGCCTATCTCTAGCTGCTTGCAATCGATCTCGAATTTGCGTTACTTTCTCAGTAGTTTCCAAACTAAGTTCAGGGCCTGTGAGTTGGCTATCTCCAACTTCTGCCCAACCAATAGGTGAACGACATTTACGACCATATAAAGCTTCAAACGGTGCAACTTTAAGACTTGTGTGGTAGCTATTGTTGTAGGAGAACTCCGCAAGGGGTAGATATTTCTCCCAGCCTTTACCAAAGTCTATTATGCATGCACGAAGCATATCCTCCAAAGTCTGAATAGTTCTCTCACTTTGACCATCGGTTTGGGGGTGATATGCAGTACTCATATCAAGTCTCGTCCCCAAGGCGGTTTGAAGTGATCGCCACAACGCTGACGTAAAGCGGCTGTCGCGGTCAGAAATAATCGATATCGGAACTCCATGCCGAGAAACAATCTCCTTCACATACAACCTCGCAAGTTTGTCAACACTATCATCTTCACTAATCTCCAGGAAATGAGCAGACTTAGTCAATCGATCCACAATTACCCAGATAGCGTCACAACCGCTAGCTGTCTTCGGTAATTTGGTAATAAAGTCCATCGTAATCCGCTCCCATTTCCAAACCGGGAGTTCCGGCTGCATCAATAATCCTGACGGTCTTTGATGTTCTGCCTTAACCTTAGAGCAAGTCAAACACTTACTAACATACAATGCTATATCTGCCTTCATATTTGGCCACCAATATAACTTTTTCAAATCCTGGTACATCTTGTCAGACCCAGGATGAATAGAGTATCTTGACTTATGCGACTCGTGCATAATCAACTCTCGAATTCCTCCATACAAAGGTACCCAACTTCGCTCTCCAAAACATAATACTCCATCAGAACGCTTAACAAATCCCTTCTCATTTTTTGCCATCCCAAATATGTTTTCAGCAGGTCGATTTTTTGCTTTCAACGCTTCCATTTGAGCTTCTAATATTCGAGACGGTAATGGCGATACGATAGTCATTCCTAATGACCTAACTCGTAACGGTGGAACTCTCTCCTTTCGACTAAGAGCATCAGCAACAACGTTTGCTTTACCAGGATGGTAGCGAATTTCACAATCATAATCGCTTAGCAACTCAATCCAACGTCGCTGTCTCATGTTGAGCTGTTTTTGATTCAAAATGTGTTGTAGACTTTTGTGATCAGTAAACACTACACACTTGGTACCATACAAGTAATGTCTCCATATCCTCAAAGCAAAAACCACAACACATAACTCCAAATCATGGGTGGTGTAGTTCTTCTTGTGCTTCTTGAGCTGTCGGGAAGCATAAGCTATCACTTTCTCTCGTTACATTAACACAGCTCCTAAACCTTTATGAGAAGCGTCACAATAGACGACAAAGTCCTCGTTACCTTCAGGTAACGCCAAGATAGGAGCACTACACAACATCTCCTTAAGTAACTGAAATGCTTCCTCTTCCTTATCTCCTCATTCATATTTAACACTCTTTTGTGTCAATTTGGTCAACGGTTTTGCTATCTTCGAAAATCCCTCAATGAATCTGTAGAACCCTGTAAAAATTTCTTGTAATTAAATCGTTAATAAATAAATAATCCTTCGTTATCGTTTCTAATTCCCATTTTCTCGGAAAAATTTGAAATTTTTCTTATTATATTATTTTGGCAATTTTCACAAAATAATATAATTCACGAAATGACGGAATTAATCCTCGACACGTTACACGTTACACGAAACCTAAACTTTTCATTTAATTTCTAATCCTAATTATATTTAGTAAATATAATTAAAATCCCTAATTACTTAATTAGCCAACCGGACCCTTAATTATTTCGGCCCACATCCTCAGCCACTATTCATAAGCCCACAAATCAAAGCCCAACTTCCAATTTATTAATTTTCATCCGATCGACATAGTTCAAGTAACCTCCAAAACACATCGTTTATTTCTAAATCTTACACACGACCTATGTATTTTATTTTCTCATCTCGTTAACCTACTAGCCAACTATTAGTGTGTCAATTCTCACATCCATACGTTGAGTTTTGATACGTTTTTAAAAGGCAAAGTATTCGACTCTTACACAACCCAAATCGATTTACAATATATTCAAAACTTAACCGTTTTGAATCTCGTTTGTTTCTAATCGTTCCTAATAATAAATCTGAGATGATTCTATGCTCAAATGTTAAAGATGATCATGTATAAATAAGTAGTGTACGATTTTGTAAATCGTATACACGGAAAAATTGCATGGTCGACATGGGTATGATTCATCCCAACACCTTCCTTCTTTTGTGCTCTCACAACTCATTCTAAATCAATATAAAATCACCTAGTAGCTAGTTTATCCTGACATGCAAATAGTACGAAGAGTTCTCTTTGAAATTTTCTACTAACGTTATATATATTAGTAATATATATACGTACTTGCATGCATCTTACTCTTATTCATTTTCAAACTCTTTCACTGAGATAAATCGACCTTCAAACCATTCTCACAAGACCTACAAGTCGCTTGGTATATTATTGGAAGCAAGGAAAGGAAATCGGGTTAATATTTATATATAACGTTTGGGTTATATAGTGAAACGAGATTTTCTTGTGTTCCTTTCTATCACTCTCGACTCTTGATCACCTCTAAGGTGTTTGTAAGTCTTTCTTGTTCATTTCCATTTCAATTCACACGTTAAAGTTACCTCATGCACCTTGTTTAATTTGTTTCAAACGTATATACTTTGCACATATATTTCACGTACATATTTATTCTTAGTACACGAAACGTGATTAGCCTCTATCTTGGAAGGCCTAGTGATGAGTGTGTAAATACTCATCATTTTTACCAATTCTGAACTGCCAAAACATACAAAAACACCCAAATATGTATCAAAATACTTAAAATATCTTAGAGGTGTGTTTTATATGTTTCAAACACAAAATATGCAAAAACAAATGAAAAACGTACAAAGTTTGCATAATTGGCAGTTTCAGTCCCTCAAGTTTCATAAATTTGCAAAACTAGTCCCTTGTAAATCAAAACTTGTACAAATGTCATAAAAGGTCCTTGGGATTCATAAGTTGTAAGAAATAGTCCTTTAAAGTTTAAAATCACATATTTACAACTTTGGTCCCTCAACTTTGAAAAATGTCAAAAATAGTCCCTAAGGTTTTGAAAAATGGAAAATGTGAAAAATAAACCTTATACTATTCTAAAATGACAAAATTGGTCCTTATGATAACTTTTGAGAAGTTACAAATTAAACCCTTCAAAAATCAGAAAATTACAGGTTTGGTCCCTGAAGTTTGTGGAATTGACAGATTTAGTCCCTGGGGTTTTTAAAAAGTGAAAAAATCAAAATAAAACCTCATACTATTCATCATTGGCATATTACACCCTTGAAAATAAATTAAGAACATGCCAAAACCCAACCCCCAACTTTCCCGAAATTACAAAATAGGTCCTTGTGTAATAAACCAAATCCGGACATAAACAAATACTACTCCATAAACTATCCCAAGTCCAATCCAACAATACAATCCATCTTGGGCCCAAAATAATTACCCAGTCCAACCCTTAGCCCACCCAATCCCCTAAACCGTTTTAAATAACACCCCTCGGTCAAACCGAGTCAACTCCTTCCCCGTTTCCCTCTCAGCCTCCCCCACTTGAACCAACCTCCCCTCTCCTCCAATCACAAGCCAAAGCCCCCCACAATCATTACCTTCCCACCTCCCTACACCTACCCTTTCACACCACAATTAATGCACCACCCCCTTGCGTGTATCAGAGCCTAATTGAAAAAGATGCTTTTCCCGCCAAAAATACGTGGAGCCTCATGAGTGGACCAAAGTTATCAGAGAGAGGTGGGATTTGATCAGAGGGCATCTGGGAACCCTAATTTGGAGCTATAAATAGAAGAGGAAGCACAAGGAAGAAATAGTTAGTTAATTTAGTTTATTGTATGTCGTTATTATGCAATTTAAATTTGTAGTGTAATATTAAGCTTTTAAGCTGTTCATTTCCCTTCCTAAGTGTATTGTAACTTATTTCAATCAATCAATTTTAAGTTTTCATTACTAATTCAACTTTAGCTGTTCTGTTTCAATTTCAATATTTAGATCAAGCTTATTAGTTGTTTCTGTGTAATGATATGGACTTATAGGCTCATGTAAGTTCCCATATAGCTTATTGAAGCTATTAGTAATCAGTAAAAGCAGTTTAGTAATCAAAAGCTCAAAATACCAAAAATAGTCAACTAAAGTCAAACTCAATGGTCATGGTCACTAAGCTGGAGCAGGGAGTAATTTGGATGTCCCTGGGTTAGAGAACCTGTGGAGGTTCATTAGGAATTGGTTTTGCGGTCTTTGGCACTTTGGAAGTTTGCTTGGAAGGCAGTTGTAAGTTTGCTATTCAGTTTTCACTCTCTGTTGTTATCTGCTGATCACTAGTACATTTAATTGTTCATTTCAGTTTCTATTAACATTAGAATAGTTATCTAGATCATTAGGTTGGATATTAGAGGTAGATTGCTTCATTTCCTAGATAATCTGTCACATTAAGTAGTGTTTGGATTTGTGTGTTTCTGAGTGTTCAATTTGGTTCTGGTCATTAATTGTTGCTCACTTAGGTTTCTTAGTATCAAATTAGCTCATAATAACAATAAAATACCAGCTGTGTTCATTAAAAAGTCAACATCTTAGAAACAGTCCTCATTACACCCTCTTTGATTGGTTAAAGTGTGGCTCAGTCCCCATTTCCAATCACATTTGAGTGGTTTAGGGTAATTTGAGCTTAAAACATCTTAAATCATCATAATCAAGCAGCTAGGTAGGATTAAAGTTCAGATTAGTCAACTATAGGCATTAATCAAAAAAGTCAAAAATACTTGTTCTCAGTTTTCACCAAACTTGCTTGTTCATTTCTGAATTTTGTGATTTATTTGGGATTGTGAGATTTTGAGGTTTAGTTTCCTACCAGCTCATCTTTGAGATTATACCTTCATTTCATTTTTAGAAAAATTAACCTGGGCCCCACAGACCCCCAAACTAAGCAGCAGGGCAAGGTTGTGCCCTGCTCACCCAGACACCCAGTCACCACCACCACTTTGGTGGTGTTTTGTGACCACCTCAGTGGACCCCAGACCCCATACTTAGGTTTTTACATCCCCCCTCCTACCAGAGTCTCACCTTTGACCATTTGTTTGACCCTTAGCCTAGTGGACCCCACCTGCATTTGCTCACCAAGTTTGTCCCCAGTCTGTGTAAATTTTCAAAGTGCAAAGTGCTTATTTTAGTTTATTCAGCTTATTTGTGTTACTTACTAGTTGTTTCTGGCTTATTTGTGTTTGTTAATCTTGTTTGAACCCTTTTTAACCACAGTGGACCCCACCCAAGGCCATTTGACCAAAATTGACCACACAGTCAACATAAGTCAACTGTGTAAGCCAAGGGGGTGTCACAGCTTATTTATAAGCTAATTTTCAAAGTGTTTTCATTAAAGTTTGTTATTTTAAGGTATTAAGTAGTTCTGAAAAAGAAAAATCCAAAAAAATCCAAGTTAAAGTAAGTGATAGTTTCTATTTAATTCAAGTTAATTTTAATTTTCATTTTTATATTTTAATTAAGTCACTAGTGTTTTTATATTTTTATTAAATACCTCATTTAGTAAAGTAATTTTGATAATTTTTTCAGATTTTTATTTTGTCTTTTAGTGTTAATTAGATTTAATTTTAATTTTCTTTATTATTAATTAATATCAAGTATTAAATAGCTTAATTAGTTTTTATAAGGTTAAATCTAGTTTTTATAATTTTCCTAGTTCTAATATAGTATAATAAGTTTTTAGAAAATAAAATTTGAGATTCTACTGTTCATTTTCTATTTTTCTTATTTTATTTGTTTAAAATAGACTTAAGTTAATTAAAAGGTAAATAATTAGTTGTTTAATCTTAAAATATAATTTTTAGAGTTTTTATAATTTTGTAGGATTCCATTGATGGTTAAGTAATTTTATAAATTTTATCTTAATTTTCTAAGTTAATTTAGTATTAATATAAATTAAAAGTAGTTTATTTAGTTTAATTAAGTTAAATAGTTTTTAATTAATAACTAAACCACAAAAAGACAAAAATATTATTTTTAATTTTTTATACTTTCTTCAAGTTCTAATTTAGGTTTAGAAAATATTTTTGTTAATTTTTAGTTTAATTTAAATCATTTGTCATTTTTAGTTTATTTAAATTAAGTTTTAATTTAGATATTAAATAGTTTAATTAATTAATTAATAGTTTAATATTATTTTAATCACTTTTATAATTTCTTTTTCATTTTTAATTATAAGTTTTGAAAAGTGTCAAAAGCACCCCCTGTAGTTTGATAATTACCAAAAACCCACTTTTCCAGTCCGATACGTGATCTTAATTGTGAATTTGTGCATATATCTGGTATCTGATTATTGTGAATATTATATCTGTGTACCAATACCAAAATAACAGTAGCAAAGTCAATTTCATATCATCTGGGCTACTGTCCTCAGTCCCACTCACTCATAAACGATTCCAAAAGCACCATTTCAATCTCGCTGGGACTTTTACGACCCGGGGAAACACTACAGTATCACCGGAGTATTGATTCTAGGCTATCTTTGACTTATTGACCTTGGTCAATAATAATCTGACGGTTTAGGCTCAATCAAAATTTGGCGCCGCTGCCGGGGAGGTTGTTGCGTGTTTTACAAAATCGTTTTAAATTTAGTGGTTTTCAAAACCCTCCCTGTACAAATTTCACACAAATTTGTAAAAAGTTTTGTAAAAATATAATCATATCAGAAAAAAGTTCATTAACACTTCTCCTGAAGTGTTGAAAAACACCAAAAAAATTAAAAACAATCAAAAACAAATTGTGAAGTTAAATTACTTCGTGTTCTTTAAGATTACAACCTGAAACAGTTGGTTTAAGGTAAGTTCTGACATTAAATTGCGAACTGAAGAGGAAACCTATTTACTTCCTCCCGCCAGCCTGCGAGTAATCTTAAAGGGACGATTTCGGTTAACGAATCAGTTCCAAAAATATTTCCCAAATTTTCTGCACACACACCCATAAGCCTAAAGCAGTTTTTCAAAAATCAATTAATAAACCCATAATAAGTTCCCAAACTTAAGATTAAAACTTGCCTTTGTATCCCTGTGAGTAGTGTACCTTTTTCAAAGAAGCTGCTCACTTGTGATTATTGGTTTAAGTTCACTGTGGTTTTGCCTCGAACTTGTGTTGAAAAAAAATTGTTTTTAGTGCATGCGCACTCGGTCTCAAGCAAAGAATAAAAAACAGAAAGACGTACCCGAGCTACGTTCTAATACAAAAACCGAAATGGCCGCTGGGCCACCACCACCACTATTACCACCCCCTGACCCTCCTAGGGATGAGCCAGCTCCCGATCTCCGAACGATGGAGGAGCTGTGCCAACCTACCATGCAAGGGCGGGGTGGGCCTATTGCACCACTCACTATTGGGGCTGCGGACTTTGGCCTCAAGCATCACATGATCCAACAAGTCCAGAATTCGTGTCAATTTCACGGATTACCGGGTGACGATGCCAACAAGCATCTTGACAAATATCTTACGGTCACCCAAAGCATGAAACAGCATGGTGTCACCGATGATGCCCTTCGGCTGTACCTCTTCCCCTATTCTCTCGCTCATCATGCCACTGCATGGTTTGATCGACTCCCAAAGAATTCTATTCGAACCTTTGATGAAATGGTAACCAAGTTTCTAGCAAAATATTTTCCACCATCCATGGTTACCAAGTTACGAAATGATATCAGCAACTTCCCGATGAGTCTCTTTTTGAGGCTTGGGAACGTTATAAGCTAGCCATTGATCGGTGCCCTAACCACAATATGTTACAAGTTACCATCATAGATACCTTCTATAATGGTCTGACATTGAGGCACCGAGACATTCTCAATGCTGCTGCTGGTGGGACCTTTATGAAAAGGCGTCCCGAGGAGTGCTATGACTTAATCGAGAACATGACTGCCCATCATAACTTTTGGGATTCCTCTGCGGAGAGGGAAGCGTCATGTAATTCCGTTACTCCCTCATCATCATCTCCTGAAATAATCGCTCTTACCAAAAAGATGGATGATATTTCTACGGCTGTGTTGAGAATGAACCAAACGATACAACATCAGGTTCAAAATCAACAAGTAAAAGCCGTGGCCCGAAGTTGTGAAACTTGTGGGGGCCCACATCTGTATTCCGAGTGTCCAGCTACTGCTGAATTTCCTCAAGAGAACGTTTATGCTGCTAACGGTTCCTACAACACGGGAGGTAATTCTTACCAACCGCAAGGGGACCGTAATCTCTTAAGCTTTCGTTCCAACAATTTTCTCGGACCTCCCGGTTTTAACCAAAATCAAAACCGTAACGCGAATCAGAATTTTAACCAAGGTCAAAACTCAAATTTCCAAAACCCGAACCAAAATCAAGGCCAGTTTAATCAAAACAATTTTCAAAATGGCAATCAAAACCAAGGTTTTCAAGGAAATTTTCAAAGAAACCAGAATCAAGGGAATTACAATCAGGGTAATTTCAATCAGAGAAACACTTTTCAGGGTAACAACAATCAAAACCAAGGGAATTTTCAAAACAACCGTGTTCAAAATCCCCCTGTTCAAAATCAAAACGTTGTTCCACCCCCGTCTTCCTCCGATGCTGAAATTAAACAATTCATGAAAGCATAAGAGGAAACAAATTGGTTATTGATCAAGACGATCCCTGAACTTCAGAAGTCTTTAAATGATCGACCCTCGGGCTCAGGTACATTACCGAGCAACACGATCGCTAACCCGAGGGGCGATGTCAAGGCGATCACTACCCGAAGCGGGGTATCATACAATGGACCCTCGATTCCTTCTACCTCTTCTTCTCCTCCTAAGGTAGCGGAACGTGAACTTGAGGTCACTACGGACAAGGTACTTCCTACTAATAACGGAGGTACCAACAACGTCCAACCTCAAGTTGTCCCGGTCCCGGCTCATAAGCCGAAAGTTGTATTTGATCCTCCTGTGTGTCCTGATGAAATCTCAAAGAATAATCCTAAGCCGTCAATTCCATATCCTTCACGAGTGACTGAACAAAAGAACCGCGAAAAAGCTAACCATCAGATGGAAAAATTTTATCAAATTTTCCAAGAATTACACTTTGATATTAGCTTCGCGGACGCTCTTCTTCTCATGCCTAAGTTTGCTTCAACAATCAAAAATCTGATAAGCAACAAAGAAAAACTTTGTGAGATGGCAAAAACTCCTATTAACGAGCATTGCTCAGCAGTGCTCTTGAAAAAGCTTCCCGAAAAGCTTGGAGATCCCGGGAAATTTCTCATTCCTTGTGTTTTCCCTGGGATGGTTGAATGCTTTGCCTTGGCCGATCTTGGCGCAAGCATCAACCTGATGCCTTACGCAGTCTGGAAAAGACTCTCACTCTCTGCTCTCACTCCGACCTGCATGACACTCGAGCTTGCAGACCGTACCATATCCCGTCCTCTCGGCATTGCCGAAGATATCTTCGTGAAAGTAGGAAAGTTCCATTTTCCGGCAGATTTCGTGATTGTTGATTTTGATGCTGACCCACGAGTCCCTCTCATTCTCGGGAGAGGATTCTTAAGAACGGGTCGTGCTTTAATCGATGTATTCGAAGAAGAAATCACTCTACGTGTTGATGGCGAAGCCATAACATTCAATCTTGATCAGACTTCAAGATACTCCTCCAATTATGACGCTGAAACGGTTAACCGAATTGACATCATCGATGTTGCGTCTGAGGAGTCTTCTCAAGAAGTCCTTGGTTTCTCATCCAGTGGCAGTCTTTCTACTGACCCTATCATTTCCGACTCTTCCCCTTCCCTCACTCCGTTTGAGGGAAGTGACTTCCTTTTGGAAGAGCTCGAGGCTTTTCTTGCTCAAGATAGCTCAATTCCCGATGGAGTTGATGAAAACTATCTTGACCCGGAGGGGGACATTCTTCTCCTTGAAAGATTGTTAAATGACGATCCTTCACCCTCTCCGTCTCCACAAATACTTCATAAAGCGGAAGTCAAAAATGTTGAAATAACTGAAGACTTCCCCGAGGTTGAGCTCAAGGACTTGCCTCCTCATCTAGAATATGCATTTCTGGAGGGTGACAATAAATTACCCGTCATTATTGCCAAAAACTTAAAAGATGAGGAAAAGGCTGCACTCCTAAAGGTTCTTAAGTCAAACAAGCAGGCAATTGCTTGGAAACTCTCCGACATTAAGGGCATAAGCCCGAACTTTTGTACTCATAAAATCTTAATGGAGGATGACTTTAAGCCAGCTGTGCAACATCAGAGAAGGGTAAATCCCAAAATCCACGAAGTTATCAAACAAGAAGTTCTTAAACTTCTTGATGCGGGATTGATTTACCCTATATCTGACAGTCCTTGGGTTAGCCCAATTCATTGTGTTCCCAAAAAGGGTGGCATCACCGTTGTCACCAACGAGGATAACGAGTTGATTCCAACTCGTTTGGTCACGGGTTGGCGTGTTTGTATTGACTATCGAAAGTTAAATGAAGCCACCCGTAAAGACCATTTTCCTCTCCCTTTTATGGACCAAATGCTCGAAAGACTTGCGGGGAATGAATACTACTGCTTCCTCGATGGCTTCTCGGGTTACTTCCAAATCCCCATTGATCCCCAGGATCAAGAGAAGACTACCTTCACATGCCCCTACGGAACTTTTGCTTGCAGACGTATGCCTTTCGGCTTATGTAATGCACCAGGCACGTTCCAGAGATGCATGATGTCTATTTTTTCCGACATGATCGGGAAAACTATGGAGGTATTCATGGATGACTTTTCGGTCATCGGGGATTCATTTCAGACTTGCCTCTCCCACTTGGAACAGATGCTTAAACGTTGCAAAGAAACGAATCTAAGTCTCAACTGGGAGAAGAGCCACTTTATTGTCAAGGAGGGCATTGTCCTCGGCCATAAAATTTCAAAAAACGGGATCGAGGTTGACAGAGCTAAAATCGATGTCATTGCCAAATTACCTCATCCCACCACCGTAAAAGGTGTTAGGAGCTTTTTGGGTCATGCCGGCTTCTACCGTAGGTTTATCCAAGATTTTTCTAAGATTGCCCGGCCTATGACCCATCTCCTCGAGAAGGATGCTCCTTTCATCTTCTCTCCTGAGTGCATTGAAGCTTTTGAAACATTAAAGAAAAAGCTTACCGAGGCACCGATTCTTGTTGCCCCCGATTGGGACCAACCTTTTGAGCTTATGTGCGATGCTAGTGATTTTGCCATAGGTGCGGTCTTGGGGCAACGAAAAGCAAAATACTTTCAGCCCATACACTACGCAAGCAAAACTATGACTGAGGCTCAAGGTCATTACACCACCACTGAAAAAGAACTCCTAGCTGTGGTGTATGCCTTCGAGAAATTCCGGCCATACCTAATCTTGACTAAATGCGTAGTGTACACAGATCACTCGGCTTTGAAATACCTATTTGCAAAACAAGATGCAAAGCCGAGGCTTCTCCGTTGGGTTCTCCTCCTTCAGGAATTTGATATCATTATCCGTGATAAAAAAGGAGCCGAGAACCTTGCTGCTGATCATCTCTCACGATTAGAGAACCCGCATCAAGATGTGTCCGAGAAAAAGGAAATAAATGAAACATTTCCTCTCGAGACACTCAATGCGGTTGCTTTTCGTGGTGACTCTACTACTCCATGGTTTGCCGACTTTGCAAATTACCATGCGGGTAACTTCATAGTGAAGGGGTTGACGTCCCAACAAAAGAAAAAATTCTTCAAAGACGTTAAACATTACTTCTGGGACGACCCCTTCCTCTTCAAAATCTGTGCCGATCAAGTCATCAGGCGATGTGTATACGGACAGGAAGCCACTGATATCCTCAAGGCTTGCCATGCTGGACCCACCGGGGGCCACCATAGTCCTAACTACACCGCCAAAAAGGTGTTTGATTCCGGTTTCTATTGGCCCACAATCTATAAGGATGCCCACGAGTTAGTCAAAGCCTGTGATGCTTGTCAGCGTCACGGGAATATTTCACAAAAGAACGAAATGCCACAAAATGCTATTCAAGTTTGTGAAATCTTTGACGTCTGGGGCATTGACTTTATGGGGCCATTCCCATCTTCTCGTGGAAACAAATACATACTCGTGGCTGTTGACTACTTGTCAAAATGGGTTGAGGCTAAGGCCTTACCCACTAATGATGCCCGAGTAGTTGTGAAATTCTTGAAATCCCTCTTTGCTCGTTTTGGAACCCCACGTGCCATCATTAGTGATCGCGGTACTCACTTTTGCAATGATCAATTTGCAAAAGTCATGCTTAAGTACGGTGTTACTCATCGTCTTTCTACCGCTTATCACCCCCAAACAAGTGGGCAGGTGGAGGTTTCCAACCGTGGTATTAAACGGATTCTTGAGAGGACAGTAGGTGAAAACCGTGCTTCCTGGTCGGATAAACTAGATGATGCACTCTGGGCCTTCCGTACAGCTTACAAAACACCCATCGGGTGTACTCCATACAAGCTTGTATACGGGAAGGCGTGTCATTTACCGATCGAGCTCAAGCACAAAGCTTACTGGGCCTTGAAACATGCTAACTACGACCTTCATAAAGCGGGTGATCACCGTAAGGTTCAAATCAATGAATTAAACGAACTTCGTGATCAAGCCTACGAGAACTCTTTGATCTACAAAGAAAAGACAAAGAAGATTCACGACTCTAAAATTAATAACCGAGTTTTCAACGTCGGTGACAGAGTCCTTCTTTTCAATTCAAGATTAAAGATCTTCTTGGGGAAATTAAAAACCCGATGGACTGGACCATTCACTATTGCTAAAGTATACCCATACGGGACTGTTGAGTTATCTCAACCCGAAGGTCCCAACTTCAAAGTGAATGGTCACAGATTGAAACATTATTTTGGAGAGGACACACCACCCTTGGTTGTCCCGGATCTCCAAACTTTCCCCATGGACCAATGAATTCGGGGATCGAGTCAAGCTAGTGACTCGGTGAACAAAAATTAGCAGCATATATGGGTTTTCACCCGTATTTCTGACTTCTTTCTACTTTCTACCACCCTAGTGTGGGGGAGTGGCCATCCCCCACCGTTTCAAAAGTAAATATGTTTCAAAATTCAATAATCATGTTTTGTATGTAAATTATATCAACTCCCGGGCTGTCAGGGCAAATTTATTACAGTTAATCATTCACAAGTGATTAGCTAGCGTGGTAAACCTGACACAAGCCTGGGAGGTGTATGTTTATTATATACTTTATCATTCAACTTCCGGGCTGTCAGGGCAAATTTATTACAGTTAATCATTCACAAGTGATTAGCTAGCGTGGTAAACCTGACACAAGCCTGGGAGGTAGTGATTCAAAAAAAAAATAAAAATAAAAATATATATAAAAAAAAAAAAAAAAGAAAAAAAAAATATTGTATGTACAGATAAAATAAAGTGAAAAATAGAAATTTCCACAGTTAGAATCGAATATTAGCTTTTCCCGTTCAGAGATTCGGCATAATAGCCGGGACTTTGAATATTGAGGACAATATTCAGTTCTAGTGTGGGGGGGGGGGGGGGGGGGGAAATTCTTACGAATTTTATCACAAAACTTTCCAAGTACCCCCATTTTAGGCCAAAATTTTTCACTTTATTCCAAATTTTTTGTGGTTATCAGTCCGCCAAAGTCTAAATGACAAAGGGATTGGCTAGTCCAGGAGCAAACGGCTCTTGGTAAAGACATCTCAAATCCGTTGATGGCTGGCAATTTGCCAAAAATTGTATGGTTCCTCAGCTCCCCCGCATCCTCATAAGCAAATGAGCTGGCTAGCCCGCAAGATTATGGCTTGTGGTAAAGGCCGTGGAAAAACCATAATTGGTAATCAGCTCACCAAGATGTTGACTATTCCATCAAGAGTTGGCTAGTCCAGAAGCAAACGGCTTTTGGTAAAGACTAATCAAATCTGTTGACAGCTGGTGGTTTGCTCAAAATCACACGGTTATCAGGTGTGCCACAGTTCTTACACCTGGCTACTCCAGAAGTGATGGCTTTTGGTAAAGAGTTTCAAATCCATTAAGTTTTTCTCAAAAGATTGCTAGGGACTAGCAATGTTTTAGTGTGGGGGATTGATGAGTGTGTAAATACTCATCATTTTTACCAATTCTGAACTGCCAAAACATACAAAAACACCCAAATATGTATCAAAATACTTAAAATATCTTAGAGGTGTGTTTTATATGTTTCAAACACAAAATATGCAAAAACAAATGAAAAACGTACAAAGTTTGCATAATTGGCAGTTTCAGTCCCTCAAGTTTCATAAATTTGCAAAACTAGTCCCTGGTAAATCAAAACTTGTACAAATGTCATAAAAGGTCCTTGGGATTCATAAGTTGTAAGAAATAGTCCTTTAAAGTTTAAAATCACATATTTACAACTTTGGTCCCTCAACTTTGAAAAATGTCAAAAATAGTCCCTAAGGTTTTGAAAAATGGAAAATGTGAAAAATAAACCTTATACTATTCTAAAATGACAAAATTGGTCCTTATGATAACTTTTGAGAAGTTACAAATTAAACCCTTCAAAAATCAGAAAATTACAGGTTTGGTCCCTGGAGTTTGTGGAATTGACAGATTTAGTCCCTGGGGTTTTTAAAAAGTGAAAAAATCAAAATAAAACCTCATACTATTCATCATTGGCATATTACACCCTTGAAAATAAATTAAGAACATGCCAAAACCCAACCCCCAACTTTCCCGAAATTACAAAATAGGTCCTTGTGTAATAAACCAAATCCGGACATAAACAAATACTACTCCATAAACTATCCCAAGTCCAATCCAACAATACAATCCATCTTGGGCCCAAAATAATTACCCAGTCCAACCCTTAGCCCACCCAATCCCCTAAACCGTTTTAAATAACACCCCTCGGTCAAACCGAGTCAACTCCTTCCCCGTTTCCCTCTCAGCCTCCCCCACTTGAACCAACCTCCCCTCTCCTCCAATCACAAGCCAAAGCCCCCCACAATCATTACCTTCCCACCTCCCTACACCTACCCTTTCACACCACAATTAATGCACCACCCCCTTGCGTGTATCAGAGCCTAATTGAAAAAGATGCTTTTCCCGCCAAAAATACGTGGAGCCTCATGAGTGGACCAAAGTTATCAGAGAGAGGTGGGATTTGATCAGAGGGCATCTGGGAACCCTAATTTGGAGCTATAAATAGAAGAGGAAGCACAAGGAAGAAATAGTTAGTTAATTTAGTTTATTGTATGTCGTTATTATGCAATTTAAATTTGTAGTGTAATATTAAGCTTTTAAGCTGTTCATTTCCCTTCCTAAGTGTATTGTAACTTATTTCAATCAATCAATTTTAAGTTTTCATTACTAATTCAACTTTAGCTGTTCTGTTTCAATTTCAATATTTAGATCAAGCTTATTAGTTGTTTCTGTGTAATGATATGGACTTATAGGCTCATGTAAGCTCCCATATAGCTTATTGAAGCTATTAGTAATCAGTAAAAGCAGTTTAGTAATCAAAAGCTCAAAATACCAAAAATAGTCAACTAAAGTCAAACTCAATGGTCATGGTCACTAAGCTGGAGCAGGGAGTAATTTGGATGTCCCTGGGTTAGAGAACCTGTGGAGGTTCATTAGGAATTGGTTTTGTGGTCTTTGGCACTTTGGAAGTTTGCTTGGAAGGCAGTTCTAAGTTTGCTATTCAGTTTTCACTCTCTGTTGTTATCTGTTGATCACTAGTACATTTAATTGTTCATTTCAGTTTCTATTAACATTAGAATAGTTATCTAGATCATTAGGTTGGATATTATAGGTAGATTGCTTCATTTCCTAGATAATCTGTCACATTAAGTAGTGTTTGGATTTGTGTGTTTCTGAGTGTTCAATTTGGTTCTGGTCATTAATTGTTGCTCACTTAGGTTTCTTAGTATCAAATTAGCTCATAATAACAATAAAATACCAGCTGTGTTCATTAAAAAGTCAACATCTTAGAAACAGTCCTCATTACACCCTCTTTGATTGGTTAAAGTGTGGCTCAGTCCCCATTTCCAATCACATTTGAGTGGTTTAGGGTAATTTGAGCTTAAAACATCTTAAATCATCATAATCAAGCAGCTAGGTAGGATTAAAGTTCAGATTAGTCAACTATAGGCATTAATCAAAAAAGTCAAAAATACTTGTTCTCAGTTTTCACCAAACTTGCTTGTTCATTTCTGAATTTTGTGATTTATTTGGGATTGTGAGATTTTGAGGTTTAGTTTCCTACCAGCTCATCTTTGAGATTATACCTTCATTTCATTTTTAGAAAAATTAACCTGGGCCCCACAGACCCCCAAACTAAGCAGCAGGGCAAGGTTGTGCCCTGCTCACCCAGACACCCAGTCACCACCACCACTTTGGTGGTGTTTTGTGACCACCTCAGTGGACCCCAGACCCCATACTTAGGTTTTTACATCCCCCCTCCTACCAGAGTCTCACCTTTGACCATTTGTTTGACCCTTAGCCTAGTGGACCCCACCTGCATTTGCTCACCAAGTTTGTCCCCAGTCTGTGTAAATTTTCAAAGTGCAAAGTGCTTATTTTAGTTTATTCAGCTTATTTGTGTTACTTACTAGTTGTTTCTGGCTTATTTGTGTTTGTTAATCTTGTTTGAACCCTTTTTAACCACAGTGGACCCCACCCAAGGCCATTTGACCCAAATTGACCACACAGTCAACATAGGTCAACTGTGTAAGCCAAAGGGGTGTCACAGCTTATTTATAAGCTAATTTTCAAAGTGTTTTCATTAAAGTTTGTTATTTTAAGGTATTAAGTAGTTCTGAAAAAGAAAAATCCAAAAAAATCCAAGTTAAAGTAAGTGATAGTTTCTATTTAATTCAAGTTAATTTTAATTTTCATTTTTATATTTTAATTAAGTCACTAGTGTTTTTATATTTTTATTAAATACCTCATTTAGTAAAGTAATTTTGATAATTTTTTCAGATTTTTATTTTGTCATTTAGTGTTAATTAGATTTAATTTTAATTTTCTTTATTATTAATTAATATCAAGTATTAAATAGCTTAATTAGTTTTTATAAGGTTAAATCTAGTTTTTATAATTTTCCTAGTTCTAATATAGTATAATAAGTTTTTAGAAAATAAATTTTGAGATTCTACTGTTCATTTTCTATTTTTCTTATTTTATTTGTTTAAAATAGACTTAAGTTAATTAAAAGGTAAATAATTAGTTGTTTAATCTTAAAATATAATTTTTAGAGTTTTTATAATTTTGTAGGATTCCAGTGATGGTTAAGTAATTTTAAAAATTTTATCTTAATTTTCTAAGTTAATTTAGTATTAATATAAATTAAAAGTAGTTTATTTAGTTTAATTAAGTTAAATAGTTTTTAATTAATAACTAAACCACAAAAAGACAAAAATATTATTTTTAATTTTTTATACTTTCTTCAAGTTCTAATTTAGGTTTAGAAAATATTTTTGTTAATTTTTAGTTTAATTTAAATCATTTGTCATTTTTAGTTTATTTAAATTAAGTTTTAATTTAGATATTAAATAGTTTAATTAATTAATTAATAGTTTAATATTATTTTAATCACTTTTATAATTTCTTTTTCATTTTTAATTATAAGTTTTGAAAAGTGTCAAAAGCACCCCCTGTAGTTTGATAATTACCAAAAACCCACTTTTCCAGTCCGATACGTGATCTTAATTGTGAATTTGTGCATATATTTGGTATCTGATTATTGTGAATATTATATCTGTGTACCAATACCAAAATAACAGTAGCAAAGTCAATTCCATATAATCTGGGCTACTGTCCTCAGTCCCACTCACTCATAAACGATTCCAAAAGCACCATTTCAATCTCGCTGGGACTTTTACGACCCGGGGAAACACTACACTATCACCGGAGTATTGATTCTAGGCTATCTTTGACTTATTGACCTTGGTCAATAATAATCTGACGGTTTAGGCTCAATCACCTAGGAATCACGTAGCACACAAAATTCACTTTAGTTGTAACGTTACAAGCATTTCACGCATACATTTCAAACCATGTCCATCGATTGAAATTTATCAAAAACACTTAGTAAATATTAACAAGTTTTCAAAATATATACCGATTCTAACATGCCACAAAACACGCGTATAACATTGAATTTCATTTAACGATAGTACTATATTATTTCACGACGCCATAGACCACCTAGAAAACTAACATTTTCATGTACACGGCTTGTAAAAATAATCACGTCTTGATACTATACTCGATCCAATTTGAATCGACTTAAACCGGATTTTCCAAATCAAAACCTTAAACTAAAAACCTTATGTTTTCGAGTGGGCTCAATCTAAGCCCATTAAGCATTTAAAATCCATAAGCCCACTGGGCCCATATGAAATGTTTTTAGAATCATAAAAATGACCCAAAGCCAAGCCCAAAACTTTTTCTATGCCCTCGCCTCCAAAACTCTTAACGGGCCTATTATTGTTTCGTTAAGTGGCCCATAAGCTAAAAAAAATAAGTTTTTGAATAAATAAGCAGTTAAAATAAGCTTGTTACTTACTAAATAAGCTTCAGAAATTTTTAGAAAAGTTTTATAATTATTTTTGCAAATTTGGACTAAAAATGTAACGCGACGATACCTAGAGGGACTAAATGTGTAAATATTGAAAATAAAGGACTAAACCTGTAAATACAGAAATATAAGGGTAAAATGTGATAAAAATTAATATTCTAAAGTTAGTATTGATTATTGGACAAAGTAGAGGACTATAGTTGAAAAATATATAAAAAGGACTAACGGTGTAACGCAAGTATCGTTAGTGTAAAAATGGTAAAATTGGAAAAGGAGACAAAGACTAAACGTAATTTATTTATCATTCTTATTTATTTTCTATTTTCGTCAATTTATTTCATATTACGTTTAAACTTTATTTTTATTTATATATATATTATTTAACGTAACGTTAATAATATATATAACGATATTTACAAAGTTAATATTTTACTTACGATTAAAAAGGTAAAACTTCGATGGATGATTTAAAAATCATATTTTGTCATATCATGCATATCACAAGATTTTCACTGCACATCACTTATTCGTCATAACGAATATCTAATATTCGTTATTTCTTCGTAATTACTGAATAGTATTTAGTCAAGTTCTTAGATAAATTTATTTATCAGGTTGTGTTTCGAAGCCGTTTTCATAAATTCGTCCGACTTTATTTTCTTCGTTTTCAGTATCAATCAAGGTGAGTCATAGCCTCACATTTACTTATTTTCAAAACTCCGTGAGGGGGATACATGTTACAAATAGATCGCAAGTATTTTTCTGTATGCTTCCTGACTGATATATGCCTAAGTTAGCTATTGCCAAAAGACCCTTATTCATGAGCCATTAATCACTGAGGTGAATGCGAATATAATGAATAGATCTATTTAAGGTTTGACAGCATGTCCCATTAATACTTGACGGAATGCCATTATGCATGTGGTTAGTCGTATTAGTCGTGATAATTATATTTGAGTAAAAATAGGAACTGACAAATCACCTATTACACGAGGGCAAATTTATCATTGATTTGATAAACACCTCCGCTTTTACGGTATTTGTTAACGTTTGCGTGTCATGAGACTTAGAGCAATATATGAACTGCAATATCAATATTTTCAAACTGATTGTATTTTCAATACAATCTTACTTGTGTATCAAAATGATTATTAAATTCAAACTCTAT
Organism: Artemisia argyi; assembly: GCA_030686995.1. Classification (NCBI taxonomy): domain Eukaryota; kingdom Viridiplantae; phylum Streptophyta; class Magnoliopsida; order Asterales; family Asteraceae; genus Artemisia; species Artemisia argyi. The sequence goes on along the minus strand of CM060705.1, from coordinate 171,035,163 downwards.
GATTTCACTCAACAATTTTGTTGACTTTTGAGCATGTATCTCAGGTATTTAGCAGAGGAAGCAAGCATGGAACGGGCGGCAAAAATCTTCAAAACTTGTTTTCTTTATTTCAATAATGGTGTAAAATAAATGATGTTTGATTTAGTTCAAAACATCAAGACTTTTATAATACTCTGATAAGGACCTCTTGTATTTAAATTTTTATAAATGAAATTATGTTTTAAAACGTCTCTTTCGTGCCATTTTCTATCATTATGACTTCGATCCTCACCGTAACACCCTAATTACTATTCCGCTGCTGCATTTCAAATTAGGGGGTGTTACAGATTGGCATCTTAGACATAGTTATAGAGAACCAAATGTTTTCAAACATTGAACTATAACCACACTTTCAAATAAATTAAATTTACATCATATAAATTTTTGCCCGCCGTACCTGCTTGCTACCGTACTCCGTAAGTTAATCATTAAGCTATGATATTTTGATTTTTATATGTTAGAATTTTGTATTTTTTGATGATAATAAATTCTTATTCTGCTCTATTTATGAATTGTTACAGTATTGTTTCAATATGAGTATGTTCGACTCCGACTCTGAAATTTCCGTCGCGTCTGTTACTTCGCCTGTTTATCGTTCTATTTTTGTACCTGACGTTGTTTCCCAAGAAACAGAACCCTTCGAGCAAGACGAAATTGCTACAACGCCTGAAAATCCCGATGCTTTCGTTTTATCGACACCATTACCACGTCATGATTTCAATTCATATGCACCCGATCACCTACTCAATCTTTTTAGCGAAACTTACCCGTATACTTTTCACCCAAGAAAACAAATCCCTGAGGAAGATATACCTACATCCAACCGCCTTCGTATTTCTGATTCTATTCCTCCACTTTCACCATCATTACCCTATCCTCCTGGTTTTACTCCCCCAGCTCATATCAATGAAACTGGCGAGAGTGCTAGGATGGAAATTCCCTCTACCCTTTCACCTTCTGTAGTAGTGACGCGATTGGAGCATCACGAAGATCAGATAGACTCACTTCTTCAGATGATTGATTATTCATCATTCGATCATTCAGATACTACCCACAACACCTTACATAACCTTATAGCCGATAGGATAGAGTTGCAGCAGAGGTTAGCTCAGATACATTCGGATATCTCTGAGACACGTTCTTTCGCGATATCAGTGCGAAGAGAGGGACAGAACCGTACTTGGGAAGCCCAGCTTGCACACCGAAGAGCAGATACATTGGAAAACCTTGTAGGAGATATGCAGATGCAACATCATACCGAGATGCAGGAGCTCCGAACTCAGATCTTAGAGATGGGAGGACATGTGGACATACATAATCATTAGAGGCAGTTAGTATTTGTACTAGTAATAAGGCATCCAAGCCTACCGCATGTGGCAATTATTAAGCTTGTATCGTTTTGTTATAACAACTCAACTGATTAAGTTATTAATGTTATGCTGTTGGTTTTGATATTACTATATACAAATGTTAACTTATGCTTATGGTTGTTCATGTGTATTAAAAATGCATCTAACATATCGGAATGATTATGACTGTTGTATAGAAATAAAAACTACATATGGTGCCCAATTATTATTAAGACTCATAAATATTCATTTCCCTACTTCACAAGAACCTTTAAACAAGTTGTTGTTTAAACTTCTAAATGCTATATTTTTGTATTATCAATAGAAAAATGGAGCATGCAAGTAGCGAAAACTCTAACCCGGAAGTGATCATGACCCCCATTGAGGTTCAAAGAATGATTGCTGAGGGAATATCTGCAGCTCGTGAAGCGGATCGTTTGAATAATACCAATGGTGCAAATCGTGAAGCTAATACAGTTACTCCACGTAATTGTACTTACAAGGATTTCATGACTTGCAAGCCAACAAACTTCAAAGGAATTGAAGGGGTGACTGAAATGGCCCATTGGTTTGAGCATACTGAGACAGTCTTCAAGAGGAGTGGTTGTTCTGAGAATAGCAAAGTTACCTTTGCTACAGGAACTCTTCAAGGAGAAGCACTATCGTGGTGGAACACTACTGCGAATGCTATGGGTCCAGATGAAGCTTTCAGACTTTCGTAGAATGAGTTGAAAAATAAAATGCTTAAGAAGTATTGTCCAAGGACAGAGATAAGGAAGCTAGAGGATGAATTTCATCAGCTAGTAGTAAGGTACAATGACCTGAAGACATATGACAGAAAGTTTCTGGAGTTGTCCGTGCTGTGCCCAACTATAGTACCCGATGTTGAACAAGCATTGGAGAAATACATGGAGGGACTGCCACCATCCATTGAAGGGGATGTTACCTCATCGAATCCAAAGACAGTAGAAGAAGCTATGGGGCTTGCACAGAGATTGTTAACCCGGGTGATCAAAAGAGGTTCTACCTCCGTGATCAATGAGCATAAGAGAAGTGCTGACAACCGTGGGAGTAACAATAGCAACAACCGCATCTACAACAATAGTTACAGTGGTAACCGGAGCTACAACAACAACAACAATAAAAGCAGCAACTGCAATAGAGATCAACAGCAGAACCGTAGTAATCATCATCAGCAACAAAATCGTCGGCAAGAAGCTACCAGAGCTTATGCAGCAGTGCCTGCAGAAAGTAAAGGTTATGCTGGAACTCTACCCCCATGTAACAAGTGCAACATGCATCATACTGGAGCATGTAAGGCTGCTTGTGGCAACTGTAGAAGAATTGGTCATATGACAAGGGACTGTCGAGCGACTGGAGCCAACACACAACCGATAGCAGTAAAGTGACATGGTTGTGGAGAAGTTGGACATTACAGAACTCAATGTCCGAAAATTTCCAATAATGTTGCCCGAGGAAGAGCGTATGTACTTGGTGATGGGAACACAACGCAAAATTCAGATGTTGTTACTGGTACGTTCCTATTAAATCAACAAGATGCTAAGATATTATTTGATTCAGGAGCAGATAAAAGTTTTGTGTCTACTTCGTTTGCCGCAATTCTGAATATTACTCCTGTAGAATTAGATACTATCTATGAAATAGAATTAGCAGATGGAAATATTCTAAGTACCAATACCCTAATCAAAAACTGCACCTTAACCCTTCTAAATAAATCTTTCACTATCAATCTTATGCCCATCCAATTGGGAAGTTTTGATGTCATCATTGGTATGGATTGGTTATCTAAACACCGTGCCAGAATAATTTGTGACGAGAAAATCATCCAAATTCCATTCGACGGTGAAACCTTAATCATCCAAGGTGATAAACCTAAAACTTCTTTCAATATCATTTCGTATGCCAAGACAATGAAATACATAAGCAAAGGATGCCATGTATTTCAAATCCAAGTAACGGGAGGAGAAACAAAAGAAAAGAAGAAACAACTTGATGAAGTGCCAGTTGTAAGAGAATTTTCTGATGTATTTCCCGAAGACTTACCTGGAATCCCACCAACCCGTCAAGTAGAATTCCGAATCGATTTAGTGCCTAGAGCAGCACCAGTAGCAAAAGCACCATATCGATTAGCACCCTCCGAAATGAAAGAATTATCTGAACAGTTAAAAGAACTATCAGATAAAGGTTTCATTTAACCAAGTTCATCCCCTTGGGGAGCACCAATCCTATTCGTCAAAAAGAAAGATGGAACGTTCCGAATGTGTATCGATTACAGAGAGTTGAACAAACTCACGGTGAAGAATCGATATCCATTGCCAAGGATCGACGATCTATTTGACCAATTACAAGGATCAAGTGTTTACTCAAAAATCGATCTAAGATCAGGATATCATCAATTAAGAGTTAGGGAAGAGGACATTCCCAAGACAGCTTTTCGAACACGATACGGACATTATGAATTTCAGGTGATGCCATTTGATCTTACTAATGCACCAGCTGTATTCATGGATTTAATGAATCGAGTATGCAAACCATACTTGGATAAATTCGTTATTATGTTCATTGATGATATTTTAATCTATTCGCGCAACAAAGAAGAGCATGCCGAACACTTAAGGACTATTTTAGAGTTACTTAAGAAAGAAAAGTTGTACGCCAAGTTTTCCAAATGTGATTTTTGGATTTCTACCGTTCAATTTTTAGGCCATATCATCAACAACAAAGGTATCCATGTAGATCCCGCGAAGATAGAAGCAGTTAAAGGTTGGACGTCACCCACCTCCCCAACCGAGATTCGTCAATTCTTAGGTCTCGCTGGTTATTACCGGAGATTTATAAAAGGTTTTTCAAAGATTTCAAAACCTTTGACGGAACTAACCCAGAAGAACAAGAAGTATATCTGGGAAGAGAAGCAAGAGTCAGCATTTCAACTGCTGAAACAGAAGCTTTGTGAAGCACCAATATTAGCATTACCGGAAGGCAATGAGGACTTTGTAGTGTATTGGGACGCATCTCATCATGGTTTAGGTGCGGTACTAATGCAAAGAGACAAAGTTATAGCCTATGCTTCACGACAGCTGAAGAAGAATGAAGAAAACTACACCACTCATGATCTAGAATTAGGAGCAGTAGTTTTTGCTCTTAAGATATGGAGACATTACCTATATGGTACAAAGTGTATGGTTTGTGGAAAACTAGAAGGGGGGTTGAATAGTTTTCCCTTCTTTTTCATTTTATAAAAGCTTTGCTTCAAAATGTTGATTCAAATTTATTCAATTGTTTGTTTGGAAAACTTCAATTAGAGTTTAGTATGAAAACAACATATAATCAATATGATCAATTATATATGTAAGCTTTTGGAAAAGCTTAGTTTTATGAATGAAGCTTTGGTCGATCTTTATGTGAATACGTTTTCCTTTTAAAATCTTAAAACGTTTTGTATCAAATTATCTATCAAGTTAAACTTAATACGAGAAGTGTGAATAATAATCTATTTGACCATATCATGCAATTATATACACAATCACAATATTAACTACTATGTTCAACACAATCAATCATCACAACTATATAAGCAACAACTAAGACATGTAGGCAAGCATAGAAGTAAAGCGATAAATGCAAGAACAAATTATAAGAGATAAGAGAAAGGAAATGCAAACCGGACATGATGATTTATAGTGGTTCGGCTACAAGGACACCTTCCTTGTTCCTACTCCACTCCCCGAGTCACCTACTCGAGAGTTTTCTTCACTACTCAACAAGCTCCCTTTTGGCGGAGAAAACCGTACACAACTTTTGCTTACACCATTTAACGACACTAAGCTAAATGTCGAGTTCTAATAGTAGCTAGAACCAATCTCACAGCACAACTTCGATCACTACACAACTTCTACACAACTTCACGACTTCACGACTTCATCACAACTTCTTCTAAACTTCTTCACGGCTTCACAACTTCTTCACGTCTTCACGACTTCACAACTTCATCACAACTTCTTCTAAACTCCACTACTTAATCACACACCTACATCTTCACAACTACATGTCTTCTCCACACTACTACTTCCTTCCACTACTTCTTACTCACTCATTAAATCACTACTAAGTAAGATCATCTTGATCTACTTATTACATATACATAACTCACAACTTCACATAAGCACTAACTAGATCCTAATACATCTTTGGCTTTATGATAGGGAGGATTCTTCTCTTGCACTTTGAGTGATGAGAAATTGGATCACTTGAAACAAAGATTAATAATCTTATGATCAAAGGGTTTTAGAAGGATGTTTAGAGAGAGTTGGATCTGAAAATTTTTGTGCAAAAGGTGAGAAAAATTCTAGGTTTGAGGTGGTATTTATAGGGAAAAATTTCTGACCAAATCTGACAGGGGAGCGTGGCCGGTCCCTTTAATTGTGTGCCGGTCCCCTTAAAATTAAGGGGGCCGCCCTACTGAAACGGCCAGATTTTCTGTCTTTTAGTGGGGAAAGTTTATTTGGTGAAAAACTAACTAATTTTGGTTAAAAGTTTGAAATCATATATTTAGTATGATTAAAACATTTTTCTTTATTACCAAAAGTGTTTTTCAAAAATATATAATATGTTTATATAATTAAATAAACTTTGTATTAGTTAATTAAATACCCCTTTGATCATGAGATGTATTAAACACTTGTTTATCCATACCTTAAGTGATTGTTGAAGCATACTTGAGACGTTGAGAAGTCGAGGCTTGTTGACGTAAGAATGCATAGAAGAATTGTGATCATAAGTAACTTAAGCATTTTACGTTATAAGTTGTAACTTACATCTTTGTCATTATCAAAACATGAAGAGGATGTTTAGATTAAATATCGTAATATTCATGCCAACAATCTCCCCCTTTTTGATGATGACAAACTATGTAAACTATAACTTATAGTAAAATGTATAAGTTACTTGTTTACACTTCTTCTCCCCCTTTTGTCGTAGCAAAAAGGTGGACTCTAAGACGAGACTTCTACTACGCTTGAACTCTTGAGATAGAATGTAAAAGATGAGCTTGCATCATCGTAAGTGAAGCCTTGATCCTATCAACCTTAATGCTCCCCCTTGGTGTATGCTCCCCCTTGGTGTATACTCCCCCTTGGTGTATGCTCAAAACTAGTTTTGGCTAACAAAGAATCGAGCGATGAAGTAATCCTACAAAACAAAGTTAGTAGACAAGTGCAAATATATATAATGATGATGATAGGTATATGCATGATACTAATAGGGGAACAATATATGGACGTAATAGGTATATGCACTAAAAATATGACACATGTAATTATTGTTTTAAAAACAACAACCTAACTTCCAAAAAAAAAAAAAATTTACCATGACCAAAGCTTAAGACATGATAATGATTGGAACCTAATGCAAAGATTCTACCGACATATTTTGGCAAAAGATACCAAAATATATATTCTAAAAGAGAAAAAAAAAATGATAATGATGCGTTCTTTTAAAGACGTAGAAAAATAAAGAAGGATGAGCGTGAATGAAAAGGGAAGGTAATTGACAAAAGGTTAACGTTTGACAAGGGTGGATGATTTGGAATCAAGGGATTTTTAGGTGTTTTGTTGGTTGACAACCGAAAATGGATATGTGAATGAGGTGGTGATGGCTTGACAACACTTGAAGCTTGGATATCTTCTTTGTGTTCTTCACTTGCTAGGAAGTGGAAAAGATGCATTTCATAAAGAAATTCGCTTGACTTTTAGGGGTTTAGATTTAGGAGTGGAAGAGGTTGATTGAGAGTTTGGATGTTGTTCAAGCGAGGTTTTGGATGAGAACTAGCGAGAAGATACTCAATCCAAGTGAAGTGCTCATTCAAGGCAATGGTTTGTTGTTGAAGGAAGATGCAACAAGGGCAATTGTTGACATGCTTCTCAACTTGGTTGATGTTGTGTGGTGATGATGGTGAGCTTGATTGGGTTGGATCCAAATTGCGTTGCGCAAGATGTAATGCTAAAAGAGCACTAAGCTTATGAGCCTCTTTTAGCTCCTCAACGAACTTCAAGTGTTCAGAGGAAGGTGATGATGGTGGAACATGATGGTTGTCTTGGGTGAAGGTTTGAACATGCAACATAGGAATGGCATGTGAGGTTGTAGGGTGTGGTGGTGGTACTCTTGGTGGTGGAGACATGGTTGAGCTTGGGTAGTCATGAAAACATGAAATGGGTGGAACATGATGGTTGTCTTGGGTGAGGGTTTGAACATGCAACATAGGAATGGCATGTGAGGTTGTAGGATATGGTGGTGGTACTCTTAGTGGTGGAGACATGGTTGAGCTTGGGTAGTCATGAAAACATGAAATGGGTGGAAGAGGTTCTCCAAGAGTGAGTGGTGTTTTTGTTGAATGAGCAACATGTGAAGTATTGATTGAGAGATTGGGATTGTTGTTTTGGGATTGAGCATGCTCATCATAAGAAGAAGCATGAATGAGGGAATGAGTGGGTGATAGGTTGTGAGATGAGTCATTATTGTGGGTTATGAGGTTTGAGTGTAAGGTAGAAGAATATATGTGAGTGAGTGTGTTTTCCCTTCCCATTAAATTCGTGCTCATCCAGACATAGAGTTAAGCATGTAAAGGCATACAATCAAATCACATAGGAGCAAATAAACATCTAGAAACAACATATATGCGATATGCCATAAATCTAGGAATGAAAGAATCTAATGAGAAGCAAAGTTCATAAAAGTAAACAAGCGTTAGGTATATATAGGAAGAGCAATTTAATCAAGTTGGAGAATGAGTATGAGACTATTACTAGTTGTGCTCAATTCAGGCTAAACACGACCATTTTTACGGGTTACACACACCCAACTTCTCACATAGAAGCAATTCAACCGTTAGGTTAAATTGAATTTCTAGTCAATAGATTCTCTAGTAGTCATTCTCTTTTTAGAAGAAATTGAGTTCCTAAATTTACCTATCGAAGATTACCAAACATGAAGTTTGCTTGATTCACTAATAGTTGGCTTAATGTGACTCAAACATCATATTTTAATGAAGGTAAATCTAGATGATATATTTTATTCACGATCCTAATAGAGACGTGTTGAATGTTTAGATAAGAGTAAACAAAAAGTTTTAATCTTTTCTTCATGATTTACCGGTAGTTTGGTTTTAATGACATATTACTTGATTTAATAACTGTGCTAAACTTAAGAGTGCACCTTAACATCTCTTGTGAAATGAATCTCATTAAGATTATTTATCTTAAATGAGTTCAAATGATATCAAAACTAGACATTAATATATTTTTAAACAAATATTATTTTCTATGATTTTTGCCAATGTTATATATCATACTTTAACAAGTATAAAAAAAATTATTTGTTTATGGATTGTGACAAGTTATTTTTCACTTCTAATAACTTATATTATTTCAAAAAGGAAAGTGTAGTGCATTATCTTGTAACACAACCATTCATGCTACAAAGAAAATGAAATACATAGAATATATAGTGTGTATTATTCTTAAATATGTATTTTATCTTAAAGTGACGATTTTAAGTAGTGTGAGCAAAGTTTACATATGTTGTTAGTTTGCTCATGTTTGGTTTTTCGGATATGACACATTTATCCATTGCATTGCAATGTAAATTGCTTGAATATTTCGGACGAAACATCCAAGTCGTCAATCCTACTTCATTGTATATTTTATAAATGTGTTAGAAATGTTATTCTAATATTTGAAATACAATTATTGGACAAGTAGATTCAATATGACATTATCAACACAAGTGTGAGTTATGATCTAATGCATACTCTTTTCATCTACAAAGGATGTAACTATTTTCATATCAATCTAGTGTGATTGAGTATGTAGATTCAAGACTATATCTTTTGTTGTAATTTGATATAATCTTGAAGCTAAACAAATAGCAATCCAATTTCTTGTCCACACTCAAAAATGTGTCAATTAGATTTGATAAATATATCAACCATAATTTGAATAACGAATTGATATAATATCAAGATCTTTCTTGACCCTCACGGACACTCATTTGAAATAAATAAACATTTTGATAGTGTGTTCCATTAATCCTAAGATTATTTATTAGTGAATGATTGAAAGTTGACTTATTATTTCATAATTGTTATATGTTTTGTTTTTGTGAAAGACTCTTCATTTTTACTTATTATGAACACACTTAGATTTTGAAAATACTTTTTCTTTTATATAACAATTAATGTTTTACAATGATTCAATTTCTCTTATTAAACATCTTAAGGTAAAACAAGCTAATTTGTAGAAAATATTTAAGTGTGTTGTGAAGAATAGATTAAATAGTTTGAAATGTTTAGGTGACTAGATTGAACTCATTTACAAGATGTTTGAGTAACATTAAGCCATCTATACCTATATGCAATGCAAGCATATTATAACAATCCTAACGCAAGAAATCTAGCATAAGATCTAGTTAAGTATAAATCGGAAAACTAGCTATAAACTAACAGGGCACATATGCATAGATATACACATAGCTAAACTTCAAATAGCAACAATCATTTAATATATTCAATTAAGAAAATAAAATTACAAAGAAGTTCACATAACACATAAAACACATGTCGTCGTTTTGTGTATTATATACACCAACGTTTACTTAGCTCGAATTTATTTGAAAATAAAATAGTTTCCTCCCATTCTATAATTTAATTAAGATCAATATTTTGAAAACATAAATACTTAATTTTTCAAAAGTATATCAACTAGGAATACCCGACTTGAAGGAAAAGGTAAAACAAAAGTTTTACGTTAAAACGAAACACAAATTTTTGACCACCGTATACTATTTTGACTTTCTTACTTATTTAAGTTTGTAATGATTACTTGTAAGTATTTTTAAATGAAAGTAGACTCAATTACCTTTAAAAGGCCGGGTGGCACGACTTCTACGGAGTTACGGTTAATTTTATATGATTTTTCAAAGTTTTCGAAAAACTGTCGAACAGACAGGCGGACCCCTTAAATAATTAAGGGGACCGCCCAGTATTTAAGGGGGCCGCCCAGACAATTAAGGGGGCCGCCCATCTGGTACTCAAAATTTCATTTTTTGTAAAAAATTGTTTTCTGACTTTTCGGAAAGGTGTGTAACTTTCTGATTTTGATACCGAACATATAACACTTATTTTAAGCATAATATTATTTCGAGCTAGTATAATTTGTGTATATATCATCAAAACTAATACAAGTCAATCAACAAAACACTTTTCATATTTAATCCTCCTTAATGGGTAATTTGATACATGGATCGTACTCAATTTTTAAAACCATTTGTTTTGAAAATTTGAGCGACGTGGCCTGGTACCAATTGTGGAAAACTAGAAGGGGGGTTGAATAGTTTTCCCTTCTTTTTCATTTTATAAAAACTTTGTTTCAAAATGTTGATTCAAATTTATTCAATTGTTTGTTTGGAAAACTTCAATTAGTGTTTAGTATGAAAATAACATATAATCAATATGATCAATTATATATGTAAGCTTTTGGAAAAGCTTAGTTTTATGAATGAAGCTTTGGTCGATCTTTATGTGAATATGTTTTCCTTTTAAAATCTTAAAACGTTTTGTATCAAATTATCTATCAAGTTAAACTTAATATGAGAAGTGTGAATAATAATCTATTTGACCATATCATGCAATTATACACACAATCACAATATTAACTACTATGTTCAACACAATCAATTATCACAACTATATAAGCAACAACTAAGACATGTAGGCAAGCATAGAAGTAAAGCGATAAATGCAAGAACAAATGATAAGAGATAAGAGAAAGGAAATGCAAACCGGACACGATGATTTATAGTGGTTCGGCTACAAGGACACCTTCCTTGTTCCTACTCCACTCCCCGAGTCACCTACTTGAGAGTTTTCTTCACTACTCAACAAGCTCCCTTTTGGCGGAGAAAACCGTACACAACTTTTGCTTACACCATTTAACAACACTAAGCTAAATGTCGAGTTCTAATAGTAGCTAGAACCAATCTCACAACACAACATCGATCACTACACAACTTCTACACAACTTCACGACTTCACGACTTCATCACAACTTCTTCTAAACTTCTTCACGGCTTCATAACTTCTTCACGTCTTCACGACTTCACAACTTCTTCTAAACTCCACTACTTAATCACACACCTACATCTTCACAAATACATGTCTTCTCCACACTACTACTTCCTTCCACTACTTCTTACTCACTCATTAAATCACTACTAAGTAAGATCATCTTGATCTACTTATTACATATACATAACTCACAACTTCACATAAGCACTAACTAGATCCTAATACATCTTTGGCTTTATGATAGGGAGGATTCTTCTCTTGCACTTTGAGTGATGAGAAATTGGATCACTTGAAACAAAGATTAATAATCTTATGATCAAAGGGTTTTAGAAGGATATGTAGAGAGAGTTGGATCTGAAAATTTTTGTGCAAAAGGTGAGAAAAATTCCAGGTTTGAGGTGGTATTTATAGGGAAAAATTTCTGACCAAATCTGACAGGGGAGCGTGGCTGGTCCCCTTAATTGTGTGCCGGTCCCCTTAAAATTAAGGGGGCCGCCCTTTATAATTAAGGGGGCCGCCCTACTGAAACGGCCAGATTTTCTGTCTTTTAGTGGGGAAAGTTTATTTGGTGAAAAACTAACTAATTTTGGTTAAAAGTTTGAAATCATATATTTAGTATGATTAAAACATTTTTCTTTATTACCAAAAGTGTTTTTCAAAAATATATAATATGTTTATATAATTAAATAAACTTTGTATTAGTTAATTAAATACTCCTTTGATCATGAGATGTATTAAACACTTGTTTATCCATACCTTAAGTGATTGTTGAAGCATACTTGAGACGTTGAGAAGTCGAGGCTTGTTGACGTAAGAATGCATAGAAGAATTGTGATCATAAGTAACTTAAGCATTTTACGTTATAAGTTGTAACTTACATCTTTGTCATTATCAAAACATGAAGAGGATGTTTAGATTAAATATCGTAATATTCATGCCAACACGGTTTTCACCGATCACAAGAGTCTACAGCATATACTAGATCAGAAGGAGCTAAACATGAGGAAAAGAAGATGGTTAGAATTACTCAATGACTACGACTGTGAAATTCGTTACCATCCTGGTAAAGCGAATGTAGTAGCCGATGCATTGAGTAGAAAAGATAGAATTAAACCTCTTAGAGTTCGATCTCGAGGAATGACAATTCATTCGCCACTTCCAGCTCAAATCATTAAAGCTCAAGCAGAAGCTCTAAAAGAAGAAAACCGGAAATATGAGAAAAATGACAGAAGGTCAAACCTGGAAGATCAGGTTGACAGAATGCCAAATAATGAAAAAGAATTTGTGAGAAGAAATGATGGAATGTTATGTTTTAAGGAAAGATATTGGATTCCTCTCTTTGGAGGTATTCGAGACCTTATTGATGCGTGGGAATCGCAACAGGTTTTACCTCTCGAGGGATCTCGAGAAGCTTACAACCCCCACCAGGCAGTGTACCTGATCGTTGTAGTATAGTATAGTGACAAGTACCGGGGGATTGATCGTTCAGCTAGGAATAGTGTCGTTAGGATTGAAATTAATCTAACTAGGTCTAAAGGTGAAGGATGATTCTTTTTGTATTTTTATATTTTTTGAAAAGCAAGTAAAAATCTCGGGTATTGGGAGAGTGGGCGGAATTAGTTGCTAATCAACTAACCCAAAAGCTACTAATTAAACTAATTAACAAGAAAACTAAACTAAGGTTCTACAAGATAAGTGAAGCATGTCTACCCATGATATGTTACTCCTTGCTAGCTATCCAATCCTACCTATTGAATTGTAACCTTGTTTTAATTGACAGGTTGTATTCCTTAATACCATTCATGGGGTGGCATACATAACTCCCCAATTCTATGAGCTCTTATCTCCTCCTACACCATGCCCAGCACAACTATAGGGATTGTAAACAGTGGCTCATGCATTAAATACAACCAATAAAGACCTAGTACGCCTCGGTTCATGTTTCTTAAGACGTTCAAGCATGTTACCATTTGGAGATCTGCCAGTTTTCTTAAGCCTAACATATAAATCATTCAATCAAAACAAGAATCAATAGGAAACAAGAATTATAAACTAAACCAACTAGATCTATTGAAGTTGTTACGCCTTAATTGATGGAGATAGACACACACATCAACAAGAAATCAATGAGATCTAATCAATTATATACAAGTTTCACATAATCACAAGTAGACACAAGGTGAATTAGCAAATCAGAATCAAAGAAGGACAATCAACAAGAATAATGAAAAACATAGTTGAGATAGAATCATCAAACCAATACATGATGTTTATGGAGTGATTGAAACCCTCTAAGTTGCTGGAAAAACACCCACCTAAACCCAGGAATCGACTTTAGGGTTTAGGGCTTACAAAAAGTGAAGTTATGAAGTTATATTTATAGGCATGTTTTCTGTCGGCCCTTCTTGACGGCGTCAGCCCGTTACTCTTGACGCCGTCAAGACCACTTTTTCACCAAATTGTAGATCTCTTCTTCCTCTTCGCGTGGGCTTTTGAATCACCTAAATCCGAGTTCGTATGCAAAAGTTATGACCAAAACAATATCAGCTACTCCGCGTGCAAGTTTTGACAAGTTTACACGTGACGGCCTTGGTGACGCCTTCAGGTACACGTGACGGCCTATCTTGACGCCGTCATAAACTTACTGAACCGTCACCACTTTTACTCTTGACGCCGTCACGAAAATACTCTTGACGCCGTCAGGTACTGTTCCCAGCAAGGAAAATTAAGACTTTGTCGTTTTCTTCACTTTTATGCTCCAAAAACGTCCAAAATGCTTCCTTTTCCAGAATTCACTCACAAAGTACCTAAAATCACAAAAGGAACGATTTAGGGTAATATTTGATCAAATAAATTTGAATTCTGGCTTAAATGACCCCCTAAAAACGGATCATTTTTCGCCTCATCATATATCCCTACACTTGGGATTTGCTTGTCCTCAAGCAAATGAGCTTTTCCACCAATCAAAATACAAGTTAGGGGTCATTTAACACTAATATAAAAGTAATTACAACAAATGATCGTTCCACCTTAGTCAAAACAAGCACGGAAATTATACACTAGCACCTCACATTAAGTATTTGGATACTCTCATCTCTCGGGTGTTGAAAATTTATATGTCATAATTGGAAATGGAGAAATATCACTCTCTACCTGTCATAGCAAATAGATTACCATAGGCTTGGGAAAGGATCAAACTTCCACCACTTGGCGTAAGGACCTAGGATAGACTATCAAAGAGGTCTTTTAAAGGGTTATAACGTTAGGTGTAGGGGATATGGAGAACACGGTTTTGTTGGATAAACGGATATTTTACTGGTGGCAAGTCAATTGTCTTAGTTAACTACATGTACAATGAGGCGTTGCTAAGCCAAGACTCGACTCAACTTAAACTAACTACGACTCTTTTTGGATTTTCAAGACACTATTTGACTTAAACATAAATAAAAGAAACGGATGGTAGCCCGTATGTTTTTCTCTTTTCTTTTTCTATTTTTTTTTCTTTTTTTTTTCGATTTTATTTTATTTTATTTTATTTTTTTTATTTTTTTTTGCATACACTCTTACTCTACCATCCAAAACAATACATCAAAGGGAGCTCGTTTCCTCCCTACACTTGAGCTTTTACATACTTTACAATCAACTATTCTAATGACTCGAATCAAGATAATCAAAACACTTGGAGTACTTTTAAATATTAACGCACATATGGGGGTAATATATGATGTTCTTCCCCATTACTCCATTACAATAGTACTTTACCCATGAGTCCCAATCGTCCCAAAACAATATGTACAAGATATGACTCGACTTAGCAACCATGTAATCAATTAGACAACTAACAAAGGGTTTAAACAATTAACAATAATGCACTAAAGATGAGTGCATACAAGGAAGGCTAAGGCGATTTGGTTGCACATTTGGAGTGGATTGTAAACAAATTCTTCCTTTAAGTAAAATGCTTAAAGTTAGAAACGAAAAGATAGGCTTGGAGGGGTGTACTAGGGGTTTCATGTACTAAAAATGAGTACAACGCTAAGGGTGTGGGAGAATTACTTGACCTATGAAGTCAATGTAATTATATTACAGGTGTAGAACAAGGGTTATCCTAATGCCTCTTATCATGTAGTAAATCCTAACTACACGAATGTAGTCTCACTAGCGGTCTCGGGATGCATCGCTATCACAAGTTCTAGAATCTAAATACTACCGGTACACTCATAAGCACCAACAATGAATGCGTTTTCCTAAAGATCTAAGGGCGAACCTCACATATTTGGGGTGGAAATTTTTGAGTGGTATGGTTTTTGTGCTAGTCATACAATCTCCTATCCATGAGACGCTTATTAAGACTAAAGTTTCACTCCTACATGTTGCAAAAAATTTTAAATTTGGTGCTAAAATTTCCCTAGCAAATATTTCTCTCAGTTTTATTACACATTCACTATTAAACAAAACAAAAACCAAGTGGAGTAATAGTTTCTAATATACCCTCCCTACACTTAAACCGAACATTGTCCCCAATGTTCTAGATAAAAGATGTAAAAGTAAATAAATAAGAATGAAAGAAACTAATACTCCCCTGATTCATTCACCGTGGATAATCGTGACAACATGGTTAAATCTACCTCCAAGAAGATGAGCATTGAAAGCTTCCCTCCAGAAATATAAATCATCTTCTTGTCCTGTAATCAACAAACACAAAAACCAAAGCATCTAACCGAACAAAAATCACAACTAGATGTAATTCCATACTTAGAAATAGAAACAAGACAAAGCAACAAAAGGATAGGATACTTGTGGAATGAATCACAAATAGGAACTCATAAAACATATCCACAATTATTGACACACAAACAAGATAAAATATATGCTAATCATGAATTGTGAAGTTTTCATGTTCGAATTTAGTTCTTTTTAACTAGATATAAATTTCCCCACACTTATCTTTTTGTAAAATACCTTATATGCAATTAAGACGAGGTTAAAAACAAAATAAAGCATTTTCACAAATTATTCGAAACATGAAAATTAAACAACTATGATTAAGCATATATGACACAAACAAACAAATAAAATAAAAAACATCAAACAATTAAAAACATGGGTTGCCTCCCAAGAAGCGCTTGTTTTTGTTCGAGTCACGAGCCTGACTCTACCCTTATTTAATGGAAATAGAGGAGGTTTTCCCTACACTTAGGATTAAGTGTGGGTGGAAGTAGTGATACACACCCTTAGGGTGGAAATATGCCACGTGAGGTGAAGGGGGTGAGTGAATGGCTTCCTTCATCCTAAAACTACCCGGATAATATTGGTTGATGGGTGGGTCGGTTCCTCTTTTGTCTCCTAGAAATAAATCTAAGGATGGGAAGTTGTGTAAAGGTTGATGTTCCGGTTCATCAACATTAGGAAATTCCCTAGAACTAGGAGTAAGGTTATCACTACAAGTGTTCAAACCTATATCCTCTAGTGGTGCTTGGTCCAAGGGTTCTACCTCAATTGGGGTTCCTATAGTCTCTTCTACTTCTTCCGGGTAAGTCACGGGCGTTGTATGTGCCTCAAATGATGGTAGGACTTGTGGGGTACTTTGTGGGCTTGGATTATCCACCTCATCCTCCATTGTACCTAGATTACCTATGTGTTTGTTTTGTACTATGATTTTAGGTGACATCCACGCAGGTATCCCTAAGTAATCATCCCCAGACAAACTTCCTGTTTGCTCCTTCAAACTTGTTATTGATTGATTTGTGATGTTGTTTGTCGGGTTGTCTACTCTATAATAATATTGGGCACAATCTTCTATAGCATCCCATGCTTCTTCAGCATTTAATTCCCTAAGGTCCCCGTTGGTAAAATCGTCAATGTACCTTTGGTCATACGGGTGGACACTATAGTAAAAGATTTGATTTAGGTACCATAGATTGAAACCATGATGAGGGACTATTCGTAGTAAATTTTTAAAACGAGTCCATGCATCATAAATAGGTTCATCTCGATATTGTTTGAACATCAAGATGTCATTAGGAGTGAATGGGTTTCGTGGTCGGTAGTATGGTGGATTCGCGTTCTCCATAGTGGTGAACGGAAGAGTCAATGGAAAGGTTTCTACGAACAAATACACAAAGAAAAGATAGACTACGAGAAAGCTAATAAATAGAAAATAAAAATCTCACTAAAAAGGAATCTAATGAGTAGACCTAATAAAAATCAAATTCAACCTAAACAATAACTATTCCCCGGGCTGCGGCGCCAAAAACTTGATGCGTGGGAATCGCAACAGGTTTTACCTCTCGAGGGATCTCGAGAAGCTTACAACCCCCACCAGGCAGTGTACCTGATCGTTGTAGTATAGTATAGTGACAAGTACCGGGGGATTGATCGTTCAGCTAGGAATAGTGTCGTTAGGATTGAAATTAATCTAACTAGGTCTAAAGGTGAAGGATGATTCTTTATGTATTTTTATATTTTTTGAAAAGCAAGTAAAAATCTCAGGTATTGGGAGAGTGGGCGGAATTAGTTGCTAATCAACTAACCCAAAAGCTACTAATTAAACTAATTAACAAGAAAACTAAACTAAGGTTCTACAAGATAAGTGAAGCATGTCTACCCATGATATGTTACTCCTTGCTAGCTATCCAATCCTACCTATTGAATTGTAACCTTGTTTTAATTGACGGGTTGTATTCCTTAATACCATTCATGGGGTGGCATACATAACTCCCCAATTCTATGAGCTCTTATCTCCTCATACACCATGCCCAGCACAACTATAGGGATTGTAAACAGTGGCTCATGCATTAAATACAACCAATAAAGACCTAGTACGCCTCGGTTCATGTTTCTTAAGACGTTCAAGCATGTTACCATTTGGAGATCTGCCAGTTTTCTTAAGCCTAACATATAAATCATTCAATCAAAACAAGAATCAATAGGAAACAAGAATTATAAACTAAACCAACTAGATCTATTGAAGTTGTCACGCCTTAATTGATGGAGATAGACACACACATCAACAAGAAATCAATGAGATCTAATCAATTATATACAAGTTTCACATAATCACAAGTAGACACAAGGTGAATTAGCAAATCATAATCAAAGAAGGACAATCAACAAGAATAATGAAAAACATAGTTGAGATAGAATCATCAAACCAATACATGATGTTTATGGAGTGATTGAAACCCTCTAAGTTGCTGGAAAAACACCCACCTAAACCCAGGAATCGACTTTAGGGTTTAGGGCTTACAAAAAGTGAAGTTATGAAGTTATATTTATAGGCATGTTTTCTGTCGGCCCTTCTTGACGGCGTCAGCCCGTTACTCTTGACGCCGTCAAGACCACTTTTTCACCAAATTGTAGATCTCTTCGTCCTCTTCGCGTGGGCTTTTGAATCACCTAAATCCGAGTTCGTATGCAAAAGTTATGACCAAAACAATATCAGCTACTCCGCGCGCAAGTTTTGACAAGTTTACACGTGACGGCCTTGGTGACGCCTTCAGGTACACGTGACGGCCTATCTTGACGCCGTCATAAACTTATTGGACCGTCACCACTTTTACTCTTGACGCCGTCACGAAAATACTCTTGACGCCGTCAGGTACTGTTCCCAGCAAGGAAAATTAAGACTTTGTCGTTTTCTTCACTTTTATGCTCCAAAAACGTCCAAAATGCTTCCTTTTCCAGAATTCACTCACAAAGTACCTAAAATCACAAAAGGAACGATTTAGGGTAATATTTGATCAAATAAATTCGAATTCTGGCTTAAATGACCCCCTAAAAACGGATCATTTTTCGCCTCATCACTTATCATGCATGAATCTCATAAATCCAAATATTCTATTCATCCCGGTTCCAATAAGATGTACCAAGATATTAAGAAGAATTATTGGTTGCCAAATATGAAAGCTGATATCGCCGAGTACGTTGGTAAATGTTTAACCTGCTCTAGAGTAAAAGCAGAGACTCAGAAACCATCAGGATTACTCGTGCAACCCGAAATTCCGGTCTGGAAATGGGAATGAATCACAATGGATTTTATTACCAAATTACCAAAGACTTCAACCGGATTAGACACAATCTGGGTTATCATCGATCGATTAACCAAGTCTGCACATTTCCTACCAATCAAGGAAACTGACGAGATGGAAACACTCGCTCAGTTGTATTTTAAGGAAATTGTGATTAGACATGGGGTACCAATATCTATTATTTCTGATAGAGATAGCCGATTCACCTCAAGATTTTGGGAATCGCTACAAAAATCTCTTGGTACTAGGTTAGATATGAGCACCGCTTATCATCCGCAAACCGATGGACAAAGTGAGAGAACAATCCAAACCTTGGAAGACATGCTCCGAGCATGTGTGATTGATTTCGGAAAAGGTTGGGATAGACACTTGCCATTAGTTGAATTCTCGTACAATAACAGCTACCATGCCAGCATAAAGGCTGTACCTTTTGAGGCACTGTACGGAAGGAAGTGCAGATCACCAATGTGTTGGACAGAAGTTGGTGATATGCAACTCACCGGACCAGAGCTAATACATGATACTACAGAAAAGATATTCCAAATCAAGCAACGCTTGCAAGCTGCTCGTGACAGGCAGAAGAGTTATGCTGATGTCAGGAGAAAGCCTATGGAATTTCAAGTAGGAGACAAAGTCATGTTAAAGGTTTCGCCATGGAAAGGAATGATTCGCTTTGGAAGACGTGGAAAGTTAAATCCGAGGTATATTGGACCTTTCAAAATTCTGGAGAGAATTGGTTCAGTTGCTTATAAGTTAGAACTTCCGGAAGAACTCAGTAGGGTACATCCTACATTCCGCGTATCACAACTCAAGAAATGTTTGTCAGACGAAACTCTCGTCATTCCACAAAAAGAGATTAGATTGGACGACAAACTAGTGTTCACAGAAGAGCTTGTGGAAATAATGGATAGAGAGATAAAACAACTCAAACAGAATCGTATCCCCATTGTAAAAGTAAGATGGGACTCTAAACGAGGACCGACTTATACATGGGAAAGAGAAGATAGATTCCGTGAGAAATATCCACACTTATTTTCATAGAACGCACTTGTTAGATTTATTAAAATCGAATTTCGGGACAAAATTCAGAATGACAAGTGGGTACTGTAGAACCCTGTAAAAATTTCTTGTAATTAAATCGTTAATAAATAAATAATCCTTCGTTATCGTTTCTAATTCCCATTTTCTCGGAAAAATTTGAAATTTTTCTTATTATATTATTTTGGCGATTTTCACAAAATAATATAATTCACGAAATGACGGAATTAATCCTCGACACGTTACACGAAACCTAAACTTTTCATTTAATCCTAAACCTAAATTCTAATCCTAATTATATTTAGTAAATATAATTAAAATCCCTAATTACTTAATTAGCCAACCGGACCCTTAATTATTTCGGCCCACATCCTCAGCCACTATTCATAAGCCCACAAATCAAAGCCCAACTTCCAATTTATTAATTTTCATCCGATCGACATAGTTCAAGTAACCTCTAAAACACATCGTTTATTTCTAAATCTTACACACGACCTACGTATTTTATTTTCTCATCTCGTTAACCTACTAGCCAACTATTAGTGTGTCAATTCTCACATCTATACATTGAGTTTTGATACGTTTTTAAGAGGCAAAGTATTCGACTCTTACACAACCCAAATCGATTTACAATATATTCAAAACTTAACCGTTTTGAATCTCGTTTGTTTCTAATCGTTCCTAATAATAAACCTGAGATGATTCTATGCTCAAATGTTAAAGATGATCATGTATAAATAAGTAGTGTACGATTTTGTAAATTGTATACATGGAAAAATTGCATGGTCGACATGGGTATGATTCATCCCAACACCTTCCTTCTTTTGTGCTCTCACAACTCATTCTAAATCAATATAAAATCACCTAGTAGCTAGTTTATCCTAACATGCAAATAGTACGAAGAGTTCTCTTTGAAATTTTCTACTAACGTTATATATATTAGTAATATATATACGTACTTCCATGCATCTTACTCTTATTCATTTTCAAACTCTTTCACTGAGATAAATCGACCTTCAAACCATTCTCACAAGACCTACAAGTCGTTTGGTATATTATTGGAAGCAAGGAAAGGAAATCGGGTTAATATTTATATATAACGTTTGGGTTATATAGTGAAACGAGATTTTCTTGTGTTCCTTTCTATCACTCTCGACTCTTGATCACCTCTAAGGTGTTTGTAAGTCTTTCTTGTTCATTTCCATTTCAATTCACACGTTAAAGTTACCTCATGCACCTTGTTTAATTTGTTTCGAACGTATATACTTTGCACATATATTTCACGTACATATTTATTCTTAGTACACGAAACGTGATTAGCCTCTATCTTGGAAGGCCTAGGAATCACGTAGCACACAAAATTTACTTTAGTTGTAACGTTACAAGCATTTCACGCATACATTTCAAACCATGTCCATCGATTGAAATTTATCAAAAACACTTGGTAAATATTAACAAGTTTTCAAAATATATACCGATTCTAACATGCCACAAAACACGCGTATAACATTGAATTTCATTTAACGATAGTACTATATTATTTCACGACGCCATAGACCACCTAGAAAACTAACATTTTCATGTACACGACTTGTAAAAATAATCACGTCTTGATACTATACTCGATCCAATTTGAATCGACTTAAACCGGATTTTCCAAATCAAAACCTTAAACTAAAAACCTTATGTTTTCGAGTGGGCTCAATCTAAGCCCATTAAGCATTTAAAATCCGTAAGCCCACTGGGCCCATATGAAATGTTTTTAGAATCATAAAAATGACCCAAAGCCAAGCCCAAAACTTTTTCTATGCCCTCGCCTCCAAAACTCTTAACGGGCCTATTATTGTTTCGTAAAGTGGCCCATAAGCTAAAAAAATAAGCTTTTGAATAAATAAGCAGTTAAAATAAGCTTGTTACTTACTAAATAAGCTTCGGAAATTTTTAGAAAAGTTTTATAATTATTTTTGCAAATTTGGACTAAAAATGTAACGCGACGACACCTAGAGGGACTAAATGTGTAAATATTGAAAATAAAGGACTAAACCTGTAAATACAGAAATATAAGGGTAAAATGTGATAAAAATTAATATTCTAAAGTTAGTATTGATTATTGGACAACGTAGAGGACTATAGTTGAAAAATATATAAAAAGGACTAACGGTGTAACGCAAGTATCGTTAGTGTAAAAATGGTAAAATTGAAAAAGGAGACAAAGACTAAACGTAATTTATTTATCATTCTTATTTATTTTCTATTTTCGTCAATTTATTTCATATTACGTTTAAACTTTATTTTTATTTATATATATATTATTTAACGTAACGTTAATAATATATATAACGATATTTACAAAGTTAATATTTTACTTACGATTAAAAAGGTAAAACTTCGATGGATAATTTAAAAATCATATCTTGTCATATCATGCATATCACAAGATTTTCACTGCACATCACTTATTCGTCATAACGAATATCTAATATTCGTTATTTCTTCGTAATTACCGAATAGTATTTAGTCAAGTTCTTAGATAAATTTATTTATCAGGTTGTGTTTCGAAGCCGTTTTCATAAATTCGTCCGACTTTATTTTCTTCGTTTTCAGTATCAATCAAGGTGAGTCATAGCCTCACATTTACTTATTTTCAAAACTCCATGAGGGGGAAACATGTTACAAATAGATCGCAAGTATTTTTCTGTATGCTTCCTGACTGATATATGCCTAAGTTAGCTATTGCCAAAAGACCCTTATTCATGAGCCATTAATCACTGAGGTGAACGCGAATATAATGAATAGATCTATTTAAGGTTTGACAGCCTGTCCCATTAATACTTGACGGAATGCTATTATGCATGTGGTTAGTCGTATTAGTCGTGATAATTATATTTGAGTAAAAATAGGAATTGGCAAATCACCTATTACACGAGGGCAAATTTATCATTGATTTGATAAACACCTCCGTTTTTACGGTATTTGTTAACGTTTGCGTGTCATGAGACTTAGAGCAATATATGAACTGCAATATCAATATTTTCAAACTGATTGTATTTTCAATACAATCTTACTTGTGTATCAAAATGATTATTAAATTCAAACTCTATGATTTCACTCAACAATTTTGTTGACTTTTAAGCATGTATCTCAGGTATTTAGCAGAGGAAGCAAGCATGAAACGGGCGGCAAAAATCTTCAAAACTTGTTTTCTTTATTTCAATAATGGTGTAAAATAAATGATGTTTGATTTAGTTCAAAACATCAAGACTTTTATAATACTCTGATAAGGACCTCTTGTATTAAAATTTTTATAAATGAAATTATGTTTTAAAACGTCTCTTTCGAGCCGTTTTCTATCATTATGACTTCGATCCTCACCGTAACACCCTAATTACTATTCCGCTGCCGCATTTCAAATTAGGGGGTGTTACAGATTGGCATCAGAGACATAGTTATAGAGAACCAAATGTTTTCAAACATTGAACTATAACCACACTTTCAAATAAATTAAATTTACATCATATAAATTTTTGCCCGTCGTACCTGCTTGCTACCGTACTCCGTAAGTTAATCATTAAGCTATGATATTTTGATTTTTATATGTTGATTTGCCCGCGAACTCGAAGCTGATGATATCCCGATCTCAAATCAATCTTCGAATACACACTCGATCCTTGAAGTTGATCGAACAAATCGTCGATCCTCGGTAACGGGTATCTATTCTTCACCGTTAACTTGTTCAACTCTCGATAATCAATACACATGCGAAACGATCCATCCTTCTTCTTCACAAATAAGACCGGGGCTCCCCAAGGCGAAGAACTTGGTCTTATAAATCCTTTTTCGGCTAACTCCGCTAATTGTTTCGACAACTCTTCCAGTTCAGTAGGTGCAAGATGATAAGGCGCTCGTGCCACGGGTGCAGCACCAGGTATCAACTCAATCTGAAACTCTACTTGTCTAGTAGGCGGAATTCCCGGCAAATCATCGGGAAACACATTCGAAAAATCACGAACTATAGGCACGTCTGCAATGCACCTTTCCTTCTTCTCCTTCCCTCATTTCTCATAAATTTGAGCTAAGAAAAGGCAACATCCTTTTTCCATTAGCTTCGGCAATTTAGTGCAAGATATGACCGCTAATCTAGATGGGCCTCTCAAATCCTTTCTATCTCCTGGTATGTTCAGAATCTCCTTACCGTAAGGCACACACACGATCTTCTCATCGCAAAGTATATGAGCACGATACTTCGACAACCAATCCATACCAATAATGACATCAAAACTTCCTAACGTGACGGGTAGAAGATCTATGTTGAAAGGACGATTCAGAAAGTTTAACGTGCAACCGCGAATGATAGTCCTAATCCTCTCTATGTTCCCATTAGCTAACTCTACATCATAACCAATTCCTAAGGCCATCGGGGGTTTCTCTAGTAAGGGTGCAAACTTAGTGGACACAAAACTCTTATCGGCACCAGTATCAAATAGTATGGAAGTATAACGATTATTGAGAAGGAACGTACCAGTAACGATGTTCGGATCTTCTCCTCTCTCGTTCCCAAGTGCATACACTCTTCCATGAGCAGCTCCAACTTCCACACGTTGGTCCCCATTATCTTGTCGTCCACGGTTTCCTCCAGCTCCACGATTTCCATTATTGTACCCATTACCACCCGATCCTTGATTTCCTCGGTTCCACGATTCCCTACACTCATTCCTATAATGTCCCTTCTTTCCACATCCATAACAAGTAACATTTTCCTTACTCATAGTTTCAGGAGTAGCTTGAACCATAGCAATTGGTCGAGCTCTACAATCCTTAGCTATGTGTCCCATCCTAGAGCAATTCTTGCACATCACCGTACATCGTCCAGAATGATTCTTATAACATCGGTTACACTTGGGTGTATCTCCATTGTAGTTCTTCTTGTCTCCATCTCCCATAGCATAAGCTCTAGTAGTTGTTTGTCTCTTGTTTCGATGATCATTACCCTTAGAGTGATTATCCCTCTTCCTCTTTCCATTCTTGTCTTTCTCAGCTTCTTCCAATGCCAACGAGTCCATCAATTGTTGAGCAATAGTGATAGCCTCATGAATGTCTGCAGGCTTAGCAGAAATCACATCGTTCCTTGTAGCTACCGGCAACCCATCGGTATACCTCTCAATCCTTTGAGTCTCAGTCCTAACCATATCGGGACAAAGTAAGGCTAACTCTCGATAACGGCAATTGTAAGTTGCCATATCGGTACCTTTCACCTTATGGTTCCAGAACTCAATCTCCAGCTTCTTAATCTCATTCCTTGGACAATAAGTCTGAACCAGCAAAGACTTAAATTGCTCCCAAGTCATAGCATAAGCCACATCACTCCCAACCGAGTTACGGTAATTGTTCCACCAAGTTAAAGCTTCATCCTTGAAAGAAAAAGAAGCAAACTTTACCTTCGCATTCTCCGCACAACCACTGACATTAAACACTGACTCAGTCTTCTCCATCCACCTGACCAAGTATACCACTCCTTCAGTTCCACCAAAATCAACGGGTCCACAAATTTTAAACTCCTTGTAGTTACATCTATTAGCATGAACAGGTGGAAATGTTCCAGCAGAATTGTTGGAATGATTTGACTCAGCTAGTAGCTCAGCAACTCGTTGCTCCACAAGTTGATTGATCATTGCTTGATCCACAGTAGGTGCGTTGAGTGGAACATGATCATTGTCTCCCTGAACATCAACATTTTGATTCCTGTTGTTGCGGTTAGTAGTGTCCAGGTTATCAGGAGTAGGGGTTTCAACAGTTCGAGTAGGACGGCGTACTCGGCGACCAGGGGAAGTCGCGGCAGTTCCAGTTCGGGTAGCTCTAACAGGGTTTCGTCGTACAGCCGTTAATATAACATCAACACAATATCAACCACGCAAATAGGAACACAATTCTCCATGTACGCCAAAAACCGTAGAATGTCATACGAGATCACCATCATCCATACAAGTAGCGATCGATATTTCGTTCCAAAATACCAAAAGACATAATAAATACTAATCGTTCCATACGAGACGAACATACAATCTGAATAACATGACTTAAGAGATAGAATAACCAGCTCTCCTAACCAAGTACTCCCTGGTTTAAGAAGCAACACAACAACAACACAATCTAAATTGATCTAGCCATGATGCTGGCGTAGACTCCTCAACTCTGATCTCAAACTATCCAAATCTCTCCATAACGATTCCAACTCGACACTGTGAGTATCACTATCCCTCTTGAGGTCTGCAACCTCCTTCTCTAACACCGTGTTCCTCTGCCACAGCTTGCGATCTGCCTTGCGATCCGTGAGGAAACCTCTTTGCAGAATCTCTATCTGCTCATGCATCTCCATCAAACCTCTCCTAATCGTTGTCGTCCTGCCCACAATAGTAGTCAAATCAACTCTTTACTCAGCAATAACCATCCCAAGTCGATCAGCCATCTGCGAGATCCTCTCGCCCTGCTAGTAAGCCGAGTCCAAATCCTACCAGTCTCACCCAAATCTGCAAACTCAGCAGATATATCAGATGACGCGTCCGACGCCATGGGACTACCAGGTGGTGAATCAAACAAAAACGGGTGATCAGGTGAAACCGGCTCTAACGGATGTATCGGGGAATCGGGCTCCGCAGAATGAGCTGAATGTGCTGGCGAACCATCATCATCAGGCATCTCCTCCTCCTGAGGATCATCCTTTTCCTCATCCTGAGGGTCATCATTCTGCTCACCCTCGTACTCCTCCTCATACTCTTCGTCGGAAGGGTACTCCATCAATCGTCATTTCTGAGCAGGTGAACCACGAGGCGATAAAATCGGTGACTTAGGGCGACAATGAGACGATAAATTAGTGGCCGAACGCATGACCATCACGTATGGGTCATCAGGGGCCATAGTGATCTGTGCTGGGCGACGCGTGCCAGTATAAACATCCTCAATAACATCGTACGAATAGGAGGTCATGGTTTGTGACAACGGCGTAGGGTAGGTGTAAGTGTTTCAAAACAACTAAACCGCGAACTCAAAATACCATATCAAAATCATCATATAATTCCCAATCATATATAATCAAGAAAGATTTAAAATACCGCATTACTAAAATCATTCGTAAAACAATTAAGCCATATAATTCCTCGAAACGCATATAATTCCTCGAAACGCCATCATATCACAAAATCAATAAACCTCAAATCCTCAAATCATCTCAAGAATCCCAAATCTACTAATCATCTCAATATACCTCAATAATAAACAATGATGCTTCGGCTTGGCGGGCAATGGTCGAGGATCGTTTTCTATAAAAATCGGTTATAGTTTAGGTGTTTATTTACCTAGTTCTCTATAACCTTGGCTCTGATACCAATCTGTAACACCCCCAAAATTTGATACAGCGGAAGACTCAACAAGCTTTCGAGGTGCTACGGGGATTGGTATCCATTCAAAGTCATGAAAGAACGAGATAAAGTAAACATAAGAAAAACACAACCAAAACGGGTTTTTAAAGTTTACATTTATCCCAAGAATTATCCAAAGTAAGGCCCAAAAGAAATAAACATAGGTCCACAATAGTTTATCAGAGTTTTAGAAAAATAGATCCATAACCGGTGCCATTGCCAAGCCTCCAATCCAAGCATCCAAAGGGCATCACTTAAATACCTGAGAAAACGTGCTAAAAGTCAGCTTTCGCTAGTGAGATCATAGGTTTAAGTTCATAATTCAATATAGTGGACATGTACGCAAAACGCTTGCTAGCTAGACTAGGCCTCAAACATCCAACCGAAATATTCCAACCAAAATAATCCAACCAAAATAATCCAACCAAATCAAATCAACCCTATAGGTGCACGCTATAGCTCAAATCTATCCAATCAATAGCTTACCTAGCTCAAGTCTAGGCCTCGCTCTATAATCAATCCAATAGCTTACCTAGTTCGGGACTAGGCCTTGCTCAACAACCAAATCAAAAGCTTACCTAGTTCGGGACTAGGCCTCGCTTAATCCTACCTAGTTCTATAAGCATAGCAAGTTTTAAAAATAAATAAAGCGATAATAGTCCACATAAAACATTTGCACGTATCTCACCCCAAGTATTGAAAACAAAGTTCAAGAGTAAAAGTGGGGCTATGACTCACCTCAAGTCCAGCAATCCTCAAAAGAAATCGATAGAAGAAAGACGTGAGCAAACTCAAGCAACTCACGTAACAGCAACTACAAACCCGGCACTTCCTAACAATATCAAACTCGTTCAGAAAACATTTCCTCAAAAATTCAAATGTTCCCATTCCCGAACGTACTCCATTTTTACTTTCCAAAAATATCCATTTCTCGAATTATCTTCATATTAATTTGAAATTCGACGTTTGGTATCCATATGGGTGAAGGGCGACACAACTCAAACCAAGAAGTCACAATGAAAAGAAATAATAAACCATCTATAGGTCTAATATTAGCCCAATATATTATTTAAATAAATCATCGAAGTTTATCAAATCCGTCGATTTGGTAATCCCCATATTTATTTACGTAATACACCGTTCCAAAATTATACCCAACCTAAAGCACATAGCACAAAGAATTCTATTTGGTATATATCGTAGTCCAATAAATTCCCTATATATATCGTCAAATCGGCCAAATTCCATGAGATACATAGCAATTTATTATCCTAAAACGCGTACCACATCCTATGGGCGTCGTGGGATACGATGCCCATTAATATACTCATTTTATATCGCCAAATAACTCAATCTAATCCGTCGATTAAATAAGTTACTTGTTATATAAAATGTTTATATTACTCGTCATATATCCGTGACAACACAAAAGTCACACAATAAAGCCCACTTGGACTTTAAGTAACCACAACTCATATAACTCGATAAGTTTTCCAAATTTATAAAAAGTCATCATGTTTTTATTTATTACTCACCCGACTTATTAGTTCTCGACAACATTTATAGTTATTATCTATAATAATACTTCGACATTTATTTCACTATTTGCATAGTAAAATAATTATCGTTATATTATTATAACGTCTACTCGTGATCGTTTTATTATTAATATACGCATTTATATATATATACATACGTTTATCATGTCTATATACGTATATAAACGATTATATTATCAATAATATTATTACGAGTATTGTTTTTAATGTTTGATTTTAAATATTTATCGAGTCATAAGAATTTGGTCACATGTCCGAGTCATCACTCTCGGCTCATAGTCCAAGTCCAAAATAATAACCAAGTCAAAATAAATAAATCAACTCCGTCCAAATCAATCCCATATCCACGTGCTACAACATTAGGGTTCGACTACGGCACCCGACTAACCTATCTCCGTCATCTAATTGACCGTCTCACAATCGGTCCCCAAATCCACACTCGTCAACACATCTCCAACATATCTCATAAATCCAAACATACCACTTCAAGCTCAAATAAGTAATCCATGGTAAAATAATAACAACCACGACAACAACAATAATCCGACAAGTATAAATGACAACCGAATACATAATCACTTACGGGTTGATTTACCAAGTCAACCCGGGTCAATATTACACCCGAAACAAGGAACGTGGGTCCCACCCGAGACCACTAGGTCTCGGCTTGCTCTAGTTCAAGCCAAACCGACCCAAACGACCCCTTTGGGGTGTCGGACAAAGGTCTAAACGACCACAAGGGTCAACCAAAAGTAACCAAGAATTAACCAAACATCACAAATAATATCCAAACATCCCAAATCGAGCACCAAGATCAAGAATCATCACATATCAACAACCAAATCCGAAAATGGTACAAACCGAGAGTACATGCTCTCGGGTACACTTCGACCCAATAAGAAAAACAACAACCAGGATACCAAACTCGATTTAGATCACGTTTTATTCAAAACCCATTTGAGTTCTCTCGTTTTCGACCATAAACTCGAATGGAAATCAAAAAGTCGTGACCCAAGGTCACGATTCTCACCAAAATACGAGTTGAAACTCGTCTTACCTTCAAACTCCAAGACTAAAATGACAATTTCTTCGAAAATAAGAAAGGTAGTGACGGATTTGTGGTGATTTCGAGGTGTTAAAGTGGGTGTTAGAGTGCGTATAGTATACCAAAAGATAGACCGGGACGAGGGGGTTAAAATGGTGGTGTCACTTTGTATGTGGGAGTGGCGGTGTGATGGTGGTGGCTGCCGGAATGGATGGCGGCTAGGGTTGGTGGGGGTTGTGTTGATATGTTAAAGAGAGAGAGAGATGAGAGGTGAGGGTGAAGGTGTTGGTGTGTTGTGTGCTAGTCGACCCACACAAGGACGATTTAGTATTTACTCTTATTAATAAAAAAAAGATTTTATTTATTTATAATAATAATAATGTGTTAATACTATTAAGGGTAGGGTGGTGAAGTAACCCGGTGTAAAATACACGGACCAATCCCGAAACCTTAAATAACAAATCAACTCTCTCGAACTGAACTCGTTCCAAAATAATCAAAACCTCGCGATACGTTCCAAAAATATAAATATCCGAACCAATATTAAAAATAATTACAATTGTTAGGTTATCCTAGTGCCGGAGTCAATGTAGTGCCAAAATAAAGATTTCAAAAATAAATCATCACGAATGAACCAAACCAAACTATAAATAAATAATCAAATTCCATAAATAACGTACGATCAAAATCACATTCCAATGTTCATAAAATGTCTCGTCACGATAAACTTTTTAAATATTCCAAAATTATAATTTTTAAAGTAATGCGGGTTTTCAAAATGGCTCCCTAATTTGCCAGTTGTCACACATTCCGAAAGTCTTTTCTTAACTTTATCTACTACGGGTCTCCAAACACGCTCTCTTCTCATGTTTGATCCAGTGGGCAGTCCCAAATAAGTAAATGGTAATTCGCCCACACAACACCCCATCCATCTAGCCATTCCTTCAATCTCCCTTTGAGGTACACCAACACCATATAACCGACTCTTGTTTAAGTTTCCCTTTAGGCCTGACACCTCTTCAAAGCATTTTAGTATGCACATCAATACCCTTGCATTTTCTACATTCCACTCACCAAAGAATATGGTATCATCCGCTTATTGCAAGTGCGATACCGTTACATTATCATTCCCAACTGATAGGTGTGTTTGAGTTGTTACTTAAAAGTGAGGGTTGTGTTTATCAATTCACTTGGTGTCTGTAGGTGTTGCTTCTTGTTTGGAGGTGACCTTTTTGCCTTTTCAATGTAACGATGGAATGATGATGCTCATTTTTAGCTTCTTTGGTGTATTATTTTTCTTTGCCATTAAAGAAAACATACTTTCCATTTTGAAATTTGTGTATCTCTACTACTTATAAAGAGTGTATTTCAATCTTGAAATCATGAAACTTGAATATTGAAATCTTGAAACTTAAATTAATAGTCTGTCTAAATTACCTTTAAGTATCCCTTAGTCTTCACACAGCAGAGATCAAATGATCGATCAACTTACCAATCGTGATCGACCGTTCATACTGTGGCTTGAATTTCTAATCGATAAATATGACGGATTTTTATATTAAGTCTGACGGAGGTAGTTTGCACAATAATTACCGCATTAAATGCGTAATTAGCTGGACGCACTTATACTTTGCAGCATTTTTTGGGTACGAAGCATGTTTAGTGGGTGATCGTGATTTTCGCCCTCGTTCATGTACATCACTTTCGACTGGGGGGCTTGATAATGTACCCTCCGAACAGGTCGAAGGACTCCCCTTCGGTCCTGCTTGAAACCTACATAATCGCAGGCTCTGGCTAGCCTCCTAACACTTTCATTGGCGTAAAACTAGTCATCAATGACCTAGTTACCAGATGGGAATTTGCCAGTCAAAGGATTAAACCCTTCGGAGTATCCTTCGATGAAATGTAAGGACGGAATAATGCCAAGTCCCAAACATGGGGAAGACCAAGTCTAACCCACGTCTCATCTCCCTCCTTAGCTTTCCCGCTAAACCAGGAGGAGTGGGACACTAACCCCTAGCGGTTGCCACTTATCATGGGATGCCCCCATGATCTCCGAAAAAGGTGTAAGCACTCTCCAAGCTGTTTTTCTCCCCTATAAATAGCTTAGATGATCCACAAGTCTGGTATGCAATCTCAATAACTCTACTTTACCATATTTTCACTAAACTTTTTATACCAAATACTTATTCACATGCCGGAGGTGGTTCGCAGGGCCCAACCCCTGCGCAATCACTTAACGTGGTGTCTTCGTATTTCTTATTTTCAGGTTAGACACAAGCTTGGTTCAACCACAACATCTCCTATATCCTTTGATCACCATTGAAGGCCTGGTCGTGCAAAATATTGTACAATCATCTACCCAACATGTGCAAATTTTAAATTAAAACATATGTCCAACTAGTGATGTAAATGTGTCTCGAATGGGGCTTGTTCAATTAAGGTGGATCAATTCAAAAAGTGCAACTCTACCCAACATGTGCAAATTTTAAATTAAAACATATGAGCACATGTTAAGGGGGAGCATTTGAAAATCATAAAACTCTCAAAGTGTTAGCAAAATGCGTTTCTTAATCATAAACACTTTGAGAGAATTTTCAATGATTTGGTTGATGGCAACATAGGATAGTCATGAAGTTATAAGGTGGCTAAGGTTAGGAAAACCGTCCTATGATCTGCCAGAACCGGGGGATCTACCCAAGGACAATACCGAATAGATAGTATTAGAAAGTCCATAGGTATGATTAAGAAAAAAGGAGTAATATGAGAAAGGAGAGAGAAGGGGTTGAAGAATTAAAAAGAAGTGTAATGAGAAAGGGTGATAAGAAATAGCCCTCCAATTATTCAACCTTAGGGCAGAAACAGGGTTCAATTCATATGCTACTAGTTG
Organism: Artemisia argyi; assembly: GCA_030686995.1. Lineage (NCBI taxonomy): Eukaryota > Viridiplantae > Streptophyta > Magnoliopsida > Asterales > Asteraceae > Artemisia > Artemisia argyi. Next base: position 171,001,663 of record CM060705.1, on the reverse strand, counting down.
TTGCTAAGGCGACACCGGTATTGAAGACAAGACGTCATGGACCCAGTGACGCACTGCACTAAACCTTCTAAACCACTCAAGTTCTCTCAAAATAGCTTGTTTCATTCTCACGGGGAACCCTGCATAATCTATCGATCTCTCATTACGAGCCATGTTGATATTGAAACAGGAGACACCGCTCCAGTCTCCGACAACCAAATTATGCACTTATCGAGTCTAGAGCTACGAGATGCGTTAAAATATCTCATAGTAACACGTGCTACTTCTACCCTGATTGTTCAACATTAAGGACACCAGTGGTAAATTTATGAGTCCTACGCAGATCTTAGCAATCTGCCAGAACATTTATGAGGGAAGTTACTAATGTGACTCCCAGTGATTGAATGGAAATTCCTGTCAGGGTCAACATCAAATAGCCCTGAAAGCAGGTCACTTTGGTAAGTCCTTGTGGAATACGCTTAGTGACCGTGGCGGTTTCAAAACGGACTACAGTCGTGGAGTGATCTCCAGCGACTCACCTAATCGTTGATCTACTTCGGTAGATCTTGTAAGCCCTTTTGAGGGTATCCGATTTAGGAACGGCCTTGGTGAGGCTTAGAGAAAGTTTTCACACTATGTTTTTAACAATCTCTAAGTCCGAACCTGTAAGTACCGGATGTTTTATTGCTAACTGTCTTATGCAGGAATATTTGGTGATTGTTGTTGGTTGCAGAAAAGATGCCGATCCATCACCTCATGCTCACACTTCATCGACATACTCAAAGAAATCATGATATTGATAAGTCTTCAACAATGCTTCCGCTACTCTGACACTGACAATCATGATAAAGAAAAGTGTGAGCATGACGCTACAAAGATCACTACATCACATGGAGACGATGCTGATGAAAGATGACCTGGAGACACACATTGGATAATGAACCTCAAGAATACTCAAAGATCATCCATAACAAAAGAACGGTCATCAAATGTCTAATACTGTAGGCACAAGGTTTTATGACAATGAAGAATCAATGTCTACGAGCTATGAAGTTAACTTCAAAGATTAGAATGCTAGAATTCAATTTATAACTTCCGAGGTGACCTCCCTTAGGGGGAGATTGTTAGGAATACAAATATTCATATGAAAAGACTCGGTCACCCCGAGTATAATTTAGCATTAAGTAGCTCGTAGTATTTATCCTAGTAGTATAGTAGTAGTTTAATATCATAGTTATCGTGGAGTTGAGTCAGGTCTTTACCCACTGTCAGCTCACTCCACAGCCCGTTTCATGGGGCATTATTATGTAAACTATATATTCCCTCTCCCACCCAAGGGAGAGGCTTGGACCTTCATTTTCAATATAATATTTCTCTAGTTTTCTCTCAAGGCTCCCTGATGAGGCGAAAAATGAACCACTTTTAGGGGGTCATTTAAGCCCGGAATTGAATTTATTTGATCAAATATGGCCCTAAATCGTTCCTTTTGTGATTTTAGGTACTTTGGTAGTGAATTCTGGAAAAGGAAGCAATTCGGACGTTTTTGGAGCATAAAAGTGAAGAAAATGGCAAAGACTTAATTTTCCATGCTGAGAACAGTACCTGACGGCGTCAAGAGGAAGATCCTAACAGCGTCAAGAGTTAAACCCATGACGACCCAGTGAAATCCTGACGGCGTCACAACAAGGGCGTCAAGACTAATTTTGGTGACGGCCTGCATAAGGAGTATACATGACGGCGTCAGACCCAGATCTAGGCAGTCTGAGAAACTAATTGGCGGCGAGATGACGGCGTCAGAAATTTGTTCTTGATGCCGTCACCCATCAAAATCTATATATAGTTTTCTATTTTTCATTCATAAAAGAGGAACTTGTGTGGAGAAAACTAGGGCCGAACTTTGTAAACCCTAGGTCATATTTTACAGTGTTTTCAAGGGTTTTCACCCCTTGAATTCTTTCATGTTCAATTGAGATAAGTCTTCTCTTAATTCAATCAATATGTCTATGTGTTGGTTGATTATATCTTATGCTTGTCTTGATTTCAACATGCTAGGCTAGATCTATCTTGTGTTTGCTTAGATGTAATGAAACCTAGATGTTGATTATGTGTTGATTACTTGTTTATGGTTGTATTGGATGAATGATTTCAATGTTAGGCTTAAGAAAACTGGAAGATCTCCATTGTGTAACATGCTTGAACGTCTTAGGAAACATGAACCAATGTGTACTAGTTTTTATTGGTTGTATTTAATGTATGAGCAAATTCTAGTGATCCCATGTTAGGAGCTTTTTAGCCGGCTCGACATAGGAGTGAAGTAGGCGCTCATAGGATTGGGGAAGTAAGTACGCCACCCCATGAATGGTATTAAGGAATACAATCCGTCATCCACGCAACTATAACAAGTAATTAACGTGTAAAAGATATCTAGGGAGTAGTGAAACCTAAGTAAACACAATTCTCCCACATATTGCTCACAACTCTAGTATAATTTAGTTTTATTTTCATTTTTAGTATTTTATTTTGATTGCATCTTTAGTATTGGGTTAGTTGACTAGCAACTAATTCCGCCAAACTCCTTCAAACCCGAGATTTTTATTTGTTTTCATAAAATATAAAAAATACAAAAATAATCATCCCTCATCTCTAGACCTAGTCTTTAGGTTTTCTAATCCTAGCGACACTATTCCTAGCTGAACGATCAATCCCCCGGTACTTGTCATTATACTATACTACATCGATCAGGTACACTTCCTGGTGGGGGTTGTAAGCTTCTCGAGATCCCTCGAGAGGTAAAGCCTGGTGCAATCCCTACGCATCACTCCCACTCTTATTTCTCTCTCTGACATCTCTCTAGAAGTTTAACAAAAAATCAAATCATAACACACACACACACACACACACACCACACATATTCAAACACAATGAATTAGATACAAAACCATTTCAAAATCCCTCCAAACCTTATCCATAACATTCGTTTAATATTCCATTACATTCCTTGTACTTGATTGTACTTCTTGTCCCCTCACATTCCCACATTCTCCACTTTTAGTGCAAACGTTACGACGTTTAATCTATAAAATGTCTTCATGTTTTAATGATGATGATGAGGCGAAAAATGATCCGTTTTTAGGGGGTCATTTAAGCCCGAATTCGAATTTATTTGATCAAATATTGCCCTAAATCGTTCCTTTTGTGATTTTAGGTACTTTGAGAGAGAAATCTGGAAAAGGAAGCAATTCGGACGTTTTTGGAGCATAAAAGTGAAGAAAACGTCAAAGTCTTAATTTTCCAAGCTGGGAACAGTAGGTGACGGCGTCAAGAGTAACTCTCTGACGGCGTCAAGAGCAAAATTCCATGACGACCCAGTACAGATTTGACGGTGTCACGAAGGTAGGGCGTCAAGAGTAAAAGTCATGACGGGCTGGAAATGATTAAGTCTTGACGGCGTCAAATGTAGATCAAGACAGTCCGAGAATAGTTTTGGCGGCGAGGTGACGACGTCACAAGCTTGGTCTTGACGCCGTCAGACCCCTTTTCCTATATATAGTTTTCTAATTTTCACATTAAAAAGAGAGAAGTTTTGGAGAAACCCTAAGTACGATTTTGGTGCGAATTTTACAAGTTTTTCAAGGGTTCCAAGCCCTTGATACCTTTCATGTGTAATTAAGATAAGTGTTCTTTCAATTCAATCAATATGTCTATGTGTTGGTTGTCTATATCTTGTTCTTGTCTTAATTCCATCATGCTAGGCTAGATCTATCTTGTGTTTGCTTGGATCTAATAAAACCTAGATGTTAATTATGTGTTGATTACTTATTTGTATTTGTCTTGGATGAATGATTTATATGTTAGGCTTAAGAAAACTGGCAGATCTCCAATTGGTAACATGCTTGAACGTCTTAAGAAACATGAACCGACGCGCACTAGGTCTTTATTGGTTGTATTTAATGCATGAGCCACTGTTTACAATCCCTATAGTTGTGCTGGGCATGGTGTAGGAGGAGATAAGAGCTCATATAATTTGGGAGTTAAGTGTGCCACCCCATGAATGGTATTAAGGAATACGATCCGTCATCCATGCAATTATAACAAGTAATTAACGTGTAAAAGATGTCTAGGGAGTAGTGAAATCTAAGTAAACACATTTTCTCCACTTATTGCTCACAACTTTAGTATAATTTAGTTTATTTTCATTTCTAGTATTTTATTTTGATTGCATCTTTAGTATTGGGTTAGTTGATTAGCAACTAATTCCGCCCAAATCCTTCAAACCCGAGATTTTTACTTGCTTTCTAAAAAATATAAAATTCAAAAATAATCATCCCTCACCTTTAGAACTAGTATTTAGGTTTTCTAATCCTAGCTACACTATTCCTAAGCTGAACGATCAATCCCCCGGTACTTGTCACTATACTATACTACAACGAACAGGTACACTGCCTGGCGGGGGTTGTAAGCTTCTCGAGATCCCTCGAGAGGTAAAGCCTGGTGCAATTCCCACGCACCAAGTTTTTGGCGCCGCAACCCGGGGAATAGTTATTGTCTAGGTTAGAATTTCTTTTTATTAGGTCTACTTGCTAGATTCCTTTCTAGTGAGATTTTATTTTTATTTTTAGGTTCTCTTTAGTCTATCTTATTTCTTTGTGCCTTTGTTCGTAACCACCCAAAATCATGGACAACGGGAACATCTTTGAACCCGTCATCCCACCACAACAAAACCCACCATTAGAACCCCTTAGGCCCCGAACCTTAGGAGAGTATTCCCGACCTAGCCACCAAGGCTACCGAAACACCATTGAGCTCACCGGAGCCAATGTGACCCCCTTGCGATCCGACACCATCCGGTTGGTGCAAAGCGGATGTGCATTCCATGGACTTCGTTCCGAAGATCCAAACCAACATCTTAAGGACTTCCTCAAAATCGTAGATTCTATAGACCTAGATGTTGCAACTAGAGAGACAACCCGATTACGCCTATTCCAATTCTCTCTACGGGATCAAGCTAGTCAATGGCTTGAGCGTTTACCCGCGGGATCCATCATCACATGGGATGATCTCACCACTCGTTTCCTTGCTCAATTTTTCCCATCGGGGAGAACTACTAAGCTTAGAAATGACATCTTGATGTTCCAACAACGTCAAAATGAATCTCTTTATGAAGCATGGACTCGTTTCAAGGACTTACTCCAAAAAGTCCCTCATCATGGCATAGATCTTTGGCTCCAAGTCCAAATCTTTTATGACTATATCGACATCTCCACGAGGCGAGCCATTGACCAATCGGCCGGTGGTAAGCTACGTGATCTAAGTGCGGAACAATCATGGGAACTCATAGAAGATCTTGCTCTCTATGACAACGAAAGTTGGAATGATCCCCGTGACTTGAACAAAACGGTCAAGGCAATATCTTTGCCTTCGAACAATTCTAGCACTCCCGACCGTAGGATCATGGAACTTGAAGGTCGAGTCAAGTCTCTCATGAAATCTTACGAAGCTCCAAAATCCTTAAGCCAAGTAAGCAGAATCGCTTCTACATGTAAATTATGTAGTGGCCCTCACGAGACTCATAACTGCATGGAGCTTCCAAAACATGCTTATAACGAATTCACGTCATCACACGTGGGTCAAGGCCCTCGAACTTCTGGCAAGGCCTATGAGGCATGGAAGGATAAACCTAATTTCAAAGGGTACCAAACGCGGAGCATATCTTTCAATGACTCCTCACCACTCACTTGGTCCGAGCATTTTCCGTCACAAGGCATTCCCAGGCAAAACTGTGAAGATACCCTAAAAAAATTCATTCTATCTCAAGAATTACAGCTCTCTACGCTCGAGGCTAAATTTAGACAACAGCAGGCTGATGTGAACAACAAGATTTGTGATCTGTTAACTGCTATCAAAGAGCATGTTGTTAATAAGCCCATTCACATTGATGAGGTTAAGTCTGTTACCGTCATGAGTCCACCAACCTCCCCTGTGAAAATAAAAAGCCCTAGCAAGTTATTCAAACATCTATCCCCTAAAGGAAAAGAACCTGTCAACCCCCTAGGACCAACCCATTTTGTAAACACCATCACCACGATATCTGCTTTTACACCCAACTCAACCCAGCAACAAACTAACAAATTTGGTCATATAGCTAAAGATGAGACCTTAAGGGTAGACCACGATTCGGCCAGAAAACCTACCGACTCGTCCGAGCATTACACCGCGCGAGAATCTGGCAAATCGGGTGAAGAGAAAGAGAGATCGGAAGAGCATGAGAGAAATCCAACCATTTTGGGTAAATCTATTATAGAAGAACCCGAGAGAAAAATGGAGAATGTTACTAGTGGGAGTAGCGATAGGACTAAGGAAGATAACCATAAAGTTTTCAAGATCTCCTGCACCATTAAGGAAAAGCTCTTAACCGATAGTCATGTAGATCCTAGCTCCCCAGTCAACCTAATCCCCCTTTCCTTATACCATGAGACCTTCCCAAAACGCATTGCGTGCGAAAGGGTAATGAATAATTTATCAATCAGGGTCGGAGAGCTTGTTTACAATACTGACCTCGCCGTGGTCGATGACGTAGACCCTCTCACCAATCAAACGTTAACCAACCTTGTTCTTGGGAAGCCATTTATCAATGAATCGGGAGTGATCCTTGATGAGAAAGATGGTAGTGCATTATTCACCAATGGTGTTAAGAAGGTAATTTTTCGTAGGGGTAATGAGGAGGTGTACGAGTATCGTCCTTCCCTTGAGGGGAATATATATCGGTCGAAGGATGGGGAGTCGGAGAAGATAAGACGGCGTAATCCGAATAATCTCAAAATCCCCTGCATGATTGGTCATAAGTACTTCGATAACGTCTACATTAACGTATTCCTGCCGAAGAATTTTATGTCCTTATTCCATTATAACAATATCTGCAGATGGGGAATGATTTACAAGGGAGAGAAAGTGGTTGGTAAGGATCATGAAATCCAGGTGTTTGTAGGAAATATGGCATTTACTATGGAATTTACGATCGTGGACAACATCGAAGACTATGTCGACCCTAGATTATCACAAATTGTTTTTGGAGCGCCATTTTGCGAGATCACTAATCTGATAATTGATGATCGGAACGGTATTATGACCTTCGCTGATGGGATTAGGAGGGTTTCATACCAAACGCCATACAAGAGAAGAGACCTTAAGGAAATCGATTGTGACGGGCTTGATAAGATAAGTTCCCAACTTATTCTGTGCGATGAAGATGTTCGGAGAGGGTGTAAGGACACTTCTGATTTATCATGTGGATTCTTTAAGGATGTTAGTAAGCTTGGTTCTAAGTATCGAAAAGATATCTTCGAGTTCGAAGACCCGAAGTACTTACACTATGAAAGCGAAACTGGTTTAGAAAACGACCTAGAGAGTGGAACCAATGATGAGGTCACGTAGTAACCCATGACCTTGAGTCTAGCTACAAGACTCATAAATAAAGAAAAGCACTTCTTGGGAGGCAACCCATGTTTTGTGTGATTTTATTTGTTTGTTTGTTATTTGCTTCCGTATGCATGCTTAATTTTTATTGTTGGTAGATCATGTTTCTAAACTAAATAGTGGAAATACTTTACTTTGTTGTTTTGGCCTAGTCTTAACTCCACCTAAAGGTATTTTTGCAAAAGATAAGTGTAAGGGGAAACCCCAAATATGTTTTTAAGAAACAAACCGATCATGATTCTCCACAATATTAAATGAACATGTATATTCGTATTTGTTAGAGTCAAATGCTTGTATTGAGTCATAATGAAGTTTTGCAGGATTTTACAGGAAGTAGGACCAAGTTTTTCCAGAAATTTTCCAGAAACTTAACATAAGAATTTATGCAGGTCACTTCTGACGGCGTCAAGAGTTTACTCTTGACGGCGTCAAGTGTAAAAATCTGGAAATTTTACCGGTTTTGTTTTTCTAACGGAGTCTTATGGTTTTTGTGAATTATTAAGTTTTATAATCTCTAGGAGATCTGCAAACTTCATTCCACAAGCATTATATCTTATCTTGTTTTCTAGGATTTAGTAACTTATATAGGATGCCGCCGATTTTACGTGAGGTTGTCTTGTCTATTTTATCAGGTTTTACAGGTTATGTATGACAAGAAGATGATTTACATTCTGGAAGGGAAGCTTTGATTGTTCATTTTCTTGGAGGAAGATTTAACCTGGCCACCCTATTATCCATACCGAGCGAATCAGGGAAGTATTTGATTTCATTCTCTTTACTTTTTCACTTTTACATTCTTTACTTGAACATTGGGGACAATGTTCATCTTAAGTTTAAGGGGAGGGTAAAAAGATGATACCTTACATATGCACTTTCGCTTGAGTTTGTTTTGTTTGATGGTAGATGTGTAATAAAACTATGAGAAATACTTGTTAGTGCAATTTTAGCGTCAAATTTAAATTTTTTTACAACATTTAGGAGTGAAACTTTAGCCATAGTAAGCGTCTCATGGATAGGAGATTGTATGATTAGCACATAACCGTACTTTCAGAAAAATTTTCCACCCAAATATGTGAGGTTCGCCTTTAGATTTGATAGGAAAAGCATTTACTATTAGTGCTTATGAGTGTACCGGTAGCATTTAGATTCTAGAACTTGCGTTAGTGATGCATCCCGAGACCGCTAGTGAGACTACATTCGTGTGGTAGGATTTACTACATGATAAGAGGCATTAGGATCACCCTTGTGTTAAACCCGTATCATAATTACTTGACCATTTAAGTCATATTACTTGGCTAGTTAAGTCAACTAAATTTTCCCACACCTTAGCGTTGTACTCATTTTTAGTACACGATACCCCTAGTACACCCCTCCGAGCCTATCTTTTCGTTTCTAACTTTAAGCATTTTACTTAAAGGAAGAATTTGTTACACCCCACTTAAATGTACACCCAAATCGCCTTAGCCTTCCGTGTATGCGCTCATTTTTAGTGCATTATTGTTATTTGTTAAACCCTAAGTTAACTATCTAATTGATTACATGGTTGCTAAGTCGAGTCATATCCTTGTACATATTGTTTTGGGACGATTGGGACTCATGGGTAAGTACTTATTTTATGGAGTAATGGGGAAGAACATCATTTATTACCCCCATACGTACGTTAATCTTTAAAGTGCTCCAAGTGTTTTGATTTTCTTGATTCGAGTCATTAGATTAGTTTATTGTAAAGTATGTAAAAATTCAAGTGTAAGGGGAATATTCATTCCCTATGATGTATTATTTTGGATGGTAGGGCAAGAGTGTATGCAAAAAAAAAAAAAAAAAAAAATCGAAAAATCAAGAAAAAGAAAAAAAAATAGAAAAAGGAAAGAAGAGAAAAAACATACGGACTACCATCCCTTTTTATTCTATGTTCATTTTATGTTTTTTTTTGTTATTTTTCATTTATTAGCTTAAGTCGAGTCTAGTCTTGGCTTAGCAACGCCATATTGTACATGTAATTAACCAAGATTGTTAACTCGCCATCAGTAAAACTTCCTTTATCCAACAAAACCGTGTATTTCATATCCCTACACCTAACGTTACAACCATTTAAAAGACCTCTTTGATAGTTTATCCTAGGTGCTTACGCCATGTGGTGGAGGTTTGATCCTTTCCCAAGCCTATGGTAATCTATTTTGCTATGACAGGTAGTGAGAGATATCTTCCGTTTCCATATTGTAATTTACACTTTATTACACCCGAGAGATGTGAGTATCTAAACACTATTTGTGAGGTGCTAGTGTATGACCTCCGTGCTTGTCTATTGGTCTTTAGTGGAACGATTATTTGTTGTAATTACTTTTATATTAGTGTTAAATGACCCCTAACTTGTATTTTGAGTAGAATAAAAGCGCATTTGCTTGAGGACAAGCAAATCTCAAGTGTAAGGGTATATGATGAGGTGAAAAATGATCCGTTTTTAGGGGGTCATTTAAGCCGAATTCGAATTTATTTGATCAAATATTGCCCTAAATCGTTCCTTTTGTGATTTTAGGTACTTTGGGAGAGAAATCTGGAAAAGGAAGCAATTCGGACATTTTTGGAGCATAAAAGTGAAGAAAACGCCAAAGTCTTAATTTTCCAAGCAGGGAACAGTAGGTGACGGCGTCAAGAGTAACTCTCTGACGGCATCAAGAGCAAAATTCATGACGACCCGGTACAGATTTGACGGCGTCACGAAGGTAGGTCGTCAAGAGTAAAAGTCATGACGGCCTGGAAATGATTAAGTCTTGACGGCGTCAAATGTAGATCAAGGCAGTCCGAGAATAGTTTTGGCGGCGAGGTGACGGCGTCACAAGCTTGGTCTTGACGCCGTCAGACCCCTTTTCCTATATATAGTTTTCTAATTTTCACATTAAAAAGAGAGAAGTTTTGGAGAAACCCTAAGTACGATTTTGGTGCGAATTTTACAGGTTTTTCAAGGGTTCCAAGCCCTTGATACCTTTCATGTGTAATTAAGATAAGTGTTCTTTCAATTCAATCAATATGTCTATGTGTTGGTTGTCTATATCTTGTTCTTGTCTTAATTCCATCATGCTAGGCTAGATCTATCTTGTGTTTGCTTGGATCTAATGAAACCTAGATGTTAATTATGTGTTGATTACTTGTTTATATTTGTCTTGGATGAATGATTTATATGTTAGGCTTAAGAAAACTGGCAGATCTCCAATTGGTAACATGCTTGAACGTCTTAAGAAACATGAACCGACGCGCACTAGGTCTTTATTGGTTGTATTTAATGCATGAGCCACTGTTTACAATCCCTATAGTTGTGCTGAGCATGGTGTAGGAGGAGATAAGAGCTCATAGAATTAGGGAGTTAAGTGTGCCACCCCATGAATGGTATTAAGGAATACGATCCGTCATCCATGCAATTATAACAAGTAATTAACGTGTAAGAGATGTCTAGGGAGTAGTGAAATCTAAGTAAACACATTTTCTCCACTTATTGCTCACAACTTTAGTATAATTTAGTTTATTTTCATTTCTAGTATTTTATTTTGATTGCATCTTTAGTATTGGGTTAGTTGATTAGCAACTAATTCCGCCCAAATCCTTCAAACCCGAGATTTTTACTTGCTTTCTAAAAAATATAAAATACAGAAATAATCATCCCTCACCTTTAGAACTAGTATTTAGGTTTTCTAATCCTAGCGACACTATTCCTAAGCTGAACGATCAATCCCCCGGTACTTGTCACTATACTATACTACAACGATCAGGTACACTGCCTGGTGGGGGTTGTAAGCTTCTCGAGATCCCTCGAGAGGTAAAGCCTGGTGCAATTCCCACACATCAGATGACAAACACGTAACTTGTAATACATAACGTAAAGTGCACAATTTACTCATTTACACAAATCAATGCCAGAACGCATTAACATCTCTCGACGGCTTAAGTCTACATCACTTAAGGTATGAACAAAATCTATACCAATTTTGTTAAGTGATCAAAGAAAATATTTTTGTCCTTAAACCTCACATTTTAATAAATATGACAAAATATTTTTATAAAAATAAACTAGACTAAATTATTTTTGTATTTATAAAGAAATATTTTAAAGAAAAATAATTTTGAATTTCAAATTCCCAATAGCTATTTTTCCTGCCCAAATCAGTTAAATTTTCACCAGATAATATTTCACTACTAAAGGACAAAATTTGCTGGGAAAGTCCCTTAAATAAGGTGATGGTCCCTTATATATAAGAGACCGTCCAATGTTTAAGGGACCGTCCCCCGCTCTTCGGCTGCCTATAAATACTGGTCCATTTTCATCAGATTTTCTTAATCCTCTTGACACAATTTTTTTTGTTATTTCCTTCTTCTTCTTTGATCACTATAACTCTTTGGTATGTGTTTATAAGTGATCCCGTCATCCTCTATCTCAAGTGCAAGAGAAGAACACTTGAAGTCGTCAAGAATCGAAGTGTTATAATGTAGTCCACACACACACACATACGTAACTAGTGTTACGATTCTCTTCTTCTTTAAACTCTATTCTTGTAAATTAGTGTATCCGACTTGTGTGTGAGTCACGATTAGTTGTGTTTGTGTAGATTGGGACGAAGTGTGAAGTCCTTGTAATAGTTTGTAGATTAGGACGGGTGATCGTTCGAGTGAAGATTAGGATGGGGTGATTGTTCGTGTGAAGATAAGGACGGGGTGATCGTCCGTGTGAAGACTAGGACCGGGTGAAGGTCTCAGCGTCTATATATCCTTCGGCGACATCAATAGAATTAGTTATGTAAAACATATAAATTCTTTGATGTAAACTTCAATATATAAGATGCCAATGCTCACTTACTACTGATTTAGTTTAGGCTATCTATATAATTAGATAGGGGAGATTAATGAATTAAAAATGTGACCTAATCTCCTCTTATATGTATTCGTGTGTAAATTAGTCTAAAACTCATTCACTGATTCTTAGTGAATCAGAGAGTGTCACCCACTAACAGCTAATTCATAGCATCAGTGTGTCACTCTCTGATAAGCTATCAGAGAGAAAATTACTCTTTGATAGTATGTGTTTCTATCAATCTGAATAAAGTATGGACAAATGACATGTGGAGAAATCAAGATACTTATGAGGACAATGAAGAAGGGCTATATGCATATACATCATTGACCTCTCTAATATCATGACCAAGTACCACTACAGAAGGCAGAGCAAACTACGATCGGTGATAGATAAACATCAAGGACATAGTCCTTGGATCTCGAACCATAACCATAAGTGCAAGAACTCCTAAAACTACTACTAATGTTGCAGTTTTTGAGGGGGGGAGCATTTAGGACCTGATGAGGCAAAAAGTGAACCACTTTTAAGGGGTCATTTAAGCCCGAATTCAAGATTATTCAATCAATTATTGCCATAAATCGTTCCTTTTGTCATTTTAAGTACATTTGGAGAGAAATCTGGAAAAGGAAGCATTTTGGACGTTTTTGGAGCATAAAAGTGAAGAAAACGGCAAAGTCTCAATTTTCCTTGCTGGAACAGTACCTGACGGCGTCAAGGCTCTCCACATGACGGCGTCAAGAGTTACAAAAGAGGTAGATGTGGAAAATACACGTGACGATCCAGAGAGTTTTTGTGCATTGGAGATGACGGCGTCACCCAAGGCCGTCATGGTCCAAGTATTAGTGACGGCCCAGAAAAAAATCCTATATGACGGCGTCACAAGTAGATCTAGGCAATACGATTTCATTATAGCGGCAAGTTGACGGCGTCACAACTTAACCCATGACGCCGTCACCCTGTAAAATCTATATATAGTATTCCAAATTTCATTCATTAGTGTGCAACTTTGAGGGAATAAACCCTAGTCCGAGTTTTACAGCTTTTTCAAGGGTTTCAACCCCTTGTATCTTTCATGTTCAATTAAAGATAAGTACTCTTTCAAATCATTCAATATGTCTATGTGTTGTTTGATTATATCTTACGCTTGTCTTCAATTTAACATGCTAGGCTAGATTTCTCTTGTGTTTGCTTAGATGTAGTGAAACCTAGATGTTAATTATGGGTTGATTGTTTGTTTATAGTTGTTACGGATGATTCTATTCGATGTTAGGCTTAAGAAAACTGGCAGACTTTCATTGGTAACTTGCTTGAACATCTTAAGAAACATGATCGGAGGTGTACTACGATTTTTGGTTGTATTTAATGCGTAGAAGAATTCTAATGATCCCATGTTAGGAGCTTCTAACGGTTCGACATAGAGTGAAGTAGAATCCTATAGAGTTAGGGAATATTGTACACGGCCCTACGACTAGTATTAAGGAATATGACCCGTCATCCATGCAATTGTAACAAGCTATCAACCTGTAAAAGATATCTAGGGAGTAATGAAACCTAAGTAAACACAACTTTCCTCTAGGGAGTAATGAAACCTAAGTATAATTAGTTTCATTTTCATTTCTGTTATTTTATTTTGATTGCATCTAAAGGTGAAAGATGATTCTTTTTGTACTTTTATATTTTTATAAAGCAAGTAAAATCTCGGTTTTTGGAAGAGTGGGCGGAATTAGTTGCTAATCAACTAACCCAATAACTAAGATGCAATCAAAATAAAATAACAGAAATGAAAATGAAGCTAATTAAACTAGTGGTGTGAACAATAATAGGGAGAGTTGTGTTTACTTATGTTTCATTACTCCCTAGATATCTTTTACAGGTTGATAGTTTGTTACAACTGCATGGATGACGGGTCGTATTCCTTAATACTAGTCGTAGGGCCGTGTACAATATTCCCTAACTCTATAGGATGCTACTTCACTCCTATGTCGAGCCGTTAGAAGCTCCTAACATGGGATCATTAGAATTCTCCTACGCATTAAATACAACCAAAAATCATAGTACACATCTGATCATGTTTCTTAAGACGTTCAAGCATGTCACCAATGGAAGTCTGCCAGTTTTCTTAAGCCTAACATCGAATACAATCATCCGTAACAACTATAAACAAACAATCAACCCATAATTAACATCTAGGTTTCACTACATCTAAGCAAACACACAAGAGATCTAGCCAAGCATGTTAAATTCAAGACAAGTGTAAGATATATTTAAACAACACATAGACATATTGAATGAGTTGAAAGAGTACTTATCTCAATTGAACATGAAAGGTTTCAAAGGGTAAAAACCCTTGAAAAAGCTGTAATATTCGGACTAGGGTTTCTCTCCAAAGTTACACCCTAATTGTTCCTCTCAAATGAATGAAAATTGCAAAACTATATATAGCACCTCACAAATAGTGTTTAGATACTCACATCTCTCGGTGTAATAAAGTATATATCACAATATGGAAATGGAAAACAAATCTCACTACCTGTCATAGCAAAATAGATTACTATAGGCTTGGGAAAGGATCAAACCTCCACCACATGGCGTAAGCACCTAGGATAAACTATCAAAGAGGTCTTTTAAAGGGTTATAACGTTAGTTGTAGGGATATGGAATACACGGTTTTGTTGGATAAAGCCAATCTTTACTGGTGGCGAGTTATATATATATATATATATATATATATATATATATATATATATATATATATATATATATATATATATATATATACTAGTTTTCGAAGCCCGCCCGATGGGCGGGCATGTCTTATAATTTTACTTTTGATGGTGTTAGTTAACGGAAATTTGTTTTTTAAGTACGATGTTTTTTTTATTATTGTTAAAAACGTATTAGTCTACATTAATTATTTTTTATTAAAAGGTAAGATTTTGATGGTGTTACTTAACGAAATTTTGGTTCTTAAAGACATTGTGGTTTTGTTTGGTATTAGTCAAATATGGCTTGTTTGTTAATTTGTTAAACGTGAGAATTAGTTGACCGTTATTAGTCAAAGACATTGGGGCGGGCATGACTTATAAATACTGTTGGCATATTTTTTTATAGCGAAAGAAGAGTGGTAAAAAATGGTTGGAAAGTGTACATGTTGAAAGAAAGGGTCGTAAGATTATGAATATTGTTGACATAATTGACTATAGCGAAAGAAGGCAGGTTAAAAATGGCTGAAAAGTGACAAAGGAATAAATTAAGCAACGGTTAATGAAGTAAGAACATCATAAAATATTTATACGGTGAATACAGAACAAAAAGAAATGAATGGTAATCTGATAAGAGGAAATAAAACTTTGTAAATTAGCGGCCGTTAGAAAGTATATGCTTTTAGTTCGAATGTGAAGTAAAGTAAACACTTAAATATTGAGAATTGAATCAAACCTAAATAATAGCACCTTTTCCTTGTGCATTCTTTCCCTGAACACTCCTACGGTGGTGTAAGTCTTGCAAGTGTAGAGGGTATTTAGGTTTGCTTGTAACAGGTGGCTAATGTGATTATTAAATTGCTGGGAAGAAAACAAAGTATTTAAAATAATCATGGGAACATCGGGAACATCATGGATTAAAGAGTGGTTAAGAGTTAACAATATTATGCATTTGAAGATAGGAGCTCATTTTCTACATCACGTATTGGAAAAAAAAAAGAAAAGAAAGGGAGAGTATGTTCAAGAACAATCATCTTCTTAAGAAATGTCTTGCTTTCGAGAACATATTGATATTGTTTGCGTGGCTCACCATAACATAAGAAAAGAAAGCTTGAAAATTACCATCGTAAGCACATGTCCAAAGCACCTATCAATATCTTCAATTGCTAACCTCTTATTCTCCTCTTACCCTTGAACTCTTCTTGAATCGAGGAGTTAAAGCTTAGCTAGGGCTGTTCCTCTCTCCGATGGATGAGCGGAGAATAGCTGTCTCACTCAAGTGGCTCACTAAACTTCTTAAATAACCTCCTATTCCACTATTGATGGAAAGATCCACTGTTGAGAAGTTAGGCAAGTGACAACTTAGCGTATGGAATCTCAGTTTCACTTGTTGAATAGACCTTTCCTCACCAAATTATTCATAGAGGAACATTCACACCCACGTGGCGAGATCAACAAACTGAGCAAGACGACTAACACAAATTAAGGTCACCGCTCAGTAAGATGTACAAAATAACCCGTGCGCTCCATACAGCAGATCATCGTTGTCCCATTTTGTTCTTGAGAGTTTATGACAGACTGATTTTACGGTTTCCGTAATCTCATTTGACTACTTTTTGATAGCTAAAAAAATGTAACTCATGTTTTAAGCAATATGGGTATAAAAAAAATACCCAAGTAGAACTGAACCCATTATGACCCATTAACAAAACTGTCCAAGTCACCCGTTTTGTGAATGTGTGTAAACTGTCTTTTGGATATTGTAGTATGGAAATTAATTTGTTTAGTCACTATGCCTCCAAGACTGCATGGTGAATTGGTGATAGAATGAGGTTGTTTTGGATTGGTTAACCTGATTCTTTTCGTTCTTACTTTTTTGTAAAAATTGTTAACCAAGCTTTTCTTGGCTCATAGTTTGATAATCGCTATATGTTTAATCCTATATCTGAACTAAAAATTTGATCTTGCCTCTACCCCTATGGGCTCTCAATCACTCTACATTGCTCAAAAATTATTTTTAGAAACTTTGAAGCTTTCTGAAAAGTGAGTATGCAATAGACTCTGTAGGTTGAAAATGCTCGGAATACATCTTATGATCGAATACTGTCAAGCATATTTTCAATAAGTTATTTTATCATTCAAAGACATGTATCTCGGAGTTGATTTTCACTAAAAATGTTCAAAAGTCAAAACAACATAAACACTACTCTAGATACTAATTTGAAGTAACCTGGACCCTTTAGTTGTGGGTACCTAGTTATGCCTAATAGTTATCGCCATCTACAAAGGCATAAATTAGA
The DNA here is from genome assembly GCA_030686995.1 of Artemisia argyi. Taxonomy (NCBI): domain Eukaryota; kingdom Viridiplantae; phylum Streptophyta; class Magnoliopsida; order Asterales; family Asteraceae; genus Artemisia; species Artemisia argyi. Next base: position 170,984,366 of record CM060705.1, on the reverse strand, counting down.
TCCAAAATATATCTAAGATGAACTTTAATTAAGTAAAAGTTAAACCCAATGAATCATTTTAGTGGAAACGGTAATGGATGGAAAATTACTATAGTAACCAACAGAATTTCTCAAAAAGTACTATGTTGTATTTGCGTAAACTTTATACGGAGTAGCATTTACGTACCAAGTTTCTGAATAAAATGTCAGTGTATTGAGGATCTATGTCAAAAAATGCAGCAGATCTCGTCGTTTGGATGTTGCACCTAACAATAAATATAAATTACACCATAAGTTTATCAATACTCTCTTAGTTATTCTTGGCCTCGAGCATGTCATCAACTTCTATTTGCATGTATGATGGCTCTTGGGATTGGGGTTGTAAGTGGGTGCTTGAACTTGACGCCATGCCATCGCTCTATTATTCAGTATTATATAATGAGCACTGCACCATGGAAGTAAACTAAAATAACTTTAGATATCATCGATAATCCTTTGAAGAGTTTATATAGACTATAAGGCTTCTTTAATTCTATGTGAAAACCAGGCCAGTGTTATTAAACACAACTTAAATATACAGATGCATGGTTGGACTAACCATCATAACTCATATATACACTCCGCCTTCAGCCACTCACCAATAACTAAATAAAATAATATTCCCTCGCCCCCATCACAAAGCTCATAAAAGAATCCTAGATGAAGTATTCCAAGCATCGGGAACACCAGGAAGACACCAATGACTGCAATCTTGCGTGTGTGCAGCTGCTGAGCTTAGTTTCGGTCCAAGATAATATAAAGAAGGGAGTCCGTCTTTTCTTTTTGATGACTTAATAGTCGTGTTGAGTATCTTCAACACTTTTGTATCATCATTTGATTTATTTTTCGAGTGATCTGAAATCGCGTTGCTTGATATTTGATATTGTGGCCAAGTTGAAGATAGTTGCTTTGGTGTAGAGCCGAGATTAGGTAGTCTTTCCAAGTGGAAATTTCCACCGGCTCGCCAGTTCCCGCTTCTGATAAGATTATCATCGTTAGTTGTTTAAGGCAAGACAAAATATTAAGAAAAAGGAAAAATCTACGGAAAAGAGATGAATAATTAAATAAACAAACCTGAAATGTACAGGGGCGTATGTGCGAAAAAACACTTGTGTTTTTGTTTTGTTTACTTCACTATTGATCCAGGATATGACGGTTTCTAATGCCTTTCTATATGCAGTTTCGACTTTCATTTCCATCTTGATTTGCGCTCCTTCTTGGAAGTAACAATCCCTGGTCAGTAATGGAATTAAATAAAAACCAAAAAATAGTGTTTGGATGTCTTTCTACTATGGGTCAAAAGTCTCAGCTTCATCCAAGCTTGAAAATGTAAAAGTCACATCCACGTCCGCATGTATTATATCAATCATAACAAATGAATCTTAGTGTACCAAAAGTTATCAAAAACATATGTGCTACAAATAACGTAAATGTAACAAACTAACCCATTTTGACCCGTTACCCAACCCACCTCCTTTTGAAAACATTTTAATATGATTTTTGAATAGATGTTATGTTTCATACCCATCTTGCAGACGTGTGGACAGGCCCATAACCATTAACAGCTTCATAATCATTAAAGAACCGAGGCACAGACAGGCCGAGAAAGAACGAAAATCCTAGAATGAATTTTGTCCTGAAACTGTTGAGGGGAATTCCAGTTTACAAATCAAATAGGAATCCCTAATGCCTTTGTTGGACGCTTGTGCTTGTGTCCCCACGTCTTTGTTTTATATTCCTATGAAACATGAATGCAAAAGAAAAACGAAGGTGTCTAAGGTATCTATGTGGGATGAATATAGACTACAATTAAAAAAAAAAAAAAAAAAAAAAAAAAAAAAAAAAAAAAGCTTACTTCCATTGTATATGCAGTGTAAGTTGAATGTCTTCCCTTTAATATCCCAGCTTTTTTCGCTACACACAGTAACATCAACAAATATTTAATATGTAACCTTTAGAGTGCTAAATCATAATCAGAAACCCAATACCTTCTTCAAAAGCACGATGGAGAGATGAAAACTTATTTTTAGCTTCATCGGTAACAATAATCTTAGCCATACCTTCCTAGTTGAGGCTTTGAATGCTTCGTTAGCTACCTTCTTACATGCACCGTTTAATTTTTTGCATTTGTTATTTAATTTGCAAATAAGTAATATGTGTCGTGTTATATACCAGTTGTGTTTTATCTCCGCCGATCCGTCGATACTTCTTACTTGTTCATTATGCATTGCAAAAACTCTATTTCTAATATCCATATAAGCCCAGTGACAATGATGGGGATTGGTGTGGAAGGCCCTGAGTTTGTCGGTGTTGGTTCTAGATTTGGAACTACCATTTTATCAAAGGAGAAAAATGCAAACCAAACTTGTCTTACTCAATCAGACCCTCGTGATTGTTGTAGTCTACCAAGAAAACTATGTAACTGTATTACAATAATAGGAAAAACTATGTTACTATATTACAATAATAGGAGATATTGATCGCATTTGAATTCACTTAGAGTCAGTTTCAACCTATTTGACCTCCAGTTGACACAATTACCAAAACCTTTCAGTAAAATCATTCATCTTAACCCATTTTTACCTGTTGGAGATAAAGCATAGCCAAAATCCACCCATTTGTAGGTAAATGGGTCGAAATTAGCATCTCTAATGTTAACACACAATCACACATAGTGACATAAAAAAAAATAGTTGCAGCAAGAGACTTGTTCTCAGCCACAAATAATCCTTGTGCCAACTCAAGATAGGTGCTTTGACTCATTTTAGGGGTGAATCAGGTTTTGTAACTGGGGTTTTTACAGGTGAATGAAGATCAGGTTAAAATTTTGGTAGTTGTTCTGCAAACTCTAATTTGGGATTTTTTAGTAACGCTCCACTTGAATTAAGACTCGGGCTGATACACGAGGGTAAAGCCTGATCCTCTTGGTGGCTTAACGGCGGTCATTTCAATGGACTTTTCGGTTCCTATTGAATGCATGTTTCCTCTTCAATAGTGTTCATTCTCTGGTGTGACGAGTACCACGAATACAAAGATTAATTTTATTTTAGCGTATGATATTGAAAATAAAGGAAATAACAGAAACTTGTATAACTTACTTCATCTTGCTCAAGTTTTTTTCTTTATTTCCACCTGGAAGATAAGTCGACATGAAAGAAAAAACATTAGATACTCACGAAGTCACGATATATACAAATAACATAAAAAAATCAGTAAATGAGTATAGATATATACACGTACACGTGCTTCAGCATTATTAATATATTTCTTCACTTTTGCTGCCCGGAAAAGGAAGCAGTTCAGAAAATATGAGACAATATACAACGATAAAGAAAAAAAATTCAGCAAACATGCCTATGTGTGCTCGCTATCGAAAATAGCATTTGCAAGAGCTCTATAATTTTCTTCTTCAATAAGCTCCAAATTATTACTGATGTTAATTAGTGATTCTACAATTGTTTTCAAGTTAACATTCTAATATTCACGATGTAGGATTTGTCTAATTTGGACCATTTGTGCAGGCTGTGATAGATGGGGTTAGTGGAGCCAAATGTTTATTTTTAATGCATACAACATCCTAAAACCGACCAGGCCCTTTTTTCCCACACTATAAAAATGGTCTTTTTCAACCTAAACCCATTCCCCACTGCCAGTTATAGTTAAAAAGATTAAAAAACTTAGAGTTAAATTACAATTCGTGAACTCTAATTTATTGCTTTCAAGCTTAAAGGATCATAGTTAGACTGAATTAATCGAAGTAACATTTTTTTTAATGTTATTACCTTGATACATTGTTTTTCTGTGTGGTCATTATCAACAACAACATCATCCATAATTCGCCCATAGCAACAGTGACAGCAAGATTATATTTCTTTTGAGTTGGCCTGCAAAGTTCAGTCATACGACCATGAACACCGGGAAAAAGACGTCTAAGAGCCAGCTTTATCAAGAATAGATTTTAGCTTTGAGACAAAATGAATGGCAAGGCAAGTGTGATGATCCCTGCCCCCATACCCAGGCCGACCTGTGTAAGGGAGAGGATTTGAAAGTTCCATCAACTGAATCATCACAAAACCAACCTCATATCTCATTTTTTTCATGTTGGTAACAGCCTGATATCTCATTTTTTTTTCATATGAAACTCTTTATTGAATAAGAGCATGTCTGTGAGCCATAACAAACTCTATATCCAAACTTTTTTATAAAGTCACTCATGTAAACTATATGTGCAGGTATTTCTTTGTGACTAACCTGGGATCGTATCAAAAAGACTTCTGATCCAGCTTTGCAGCTAAGTAGCATCCAAAATACATGCTACATACATTTCAGATAAGTGTGAACACAATTATACATGTAGTATATCATTTAACAACAAAACTAATAAGCCATTGTGGTAAACATAATTGCAGTTCCTACTTCTTCAAAGTCTGGTCTACAGAAAGGCATTCTGAATGGTCTGAAAATCTTGGGATTATTCGAAGGTGGTGGACTGTTTGGTTGGCCACCATTAACATTACTATATACTACATTATGAATATACAACTAAACAACAAACATAATCTTGATTTTAACTACTCCAAGTCCTCCAGTGCCATGAACTATGGGTATAGTTCCATATCTCATTGCATAAAGCTGATTTATACCACATGGCTCAAATCTTTAGGGCATTAGTAGAATACCATGCCTGCATATCAAGTAAAATTAACGTGTGAGCTTGAGAAATAATATCATCTTTGATTCAAAGAGACGAACTTTTTGTTAATACATATATTATTGTCAACCAAAAAAAGAGAAAAAGTAAGCCAGAGTTATAACTTTGCAAATAAATAAAGATATAGTTGTTATTTGTTAATGATGCTGCTATCATCAGTGTAAAGCCTTAAATTAATAAATTTAAATTATAGTGATCAAAATTCCCTATTTAAGAATGATGGTAGAAATCTTAATATCAAGATTGAACGATACATTCGAGCCGGCATGAAGATTATTATGTAGAACTGTAATCAAGAGATACCATCGTGTCTAGAAAAAGCTTATTCACATGAACATAATTCATGAGCGGCGGTGTCTTCCGAACCATGAGACATGATCACAAGCTAAAGCAAGATATCAAATGGTCACACAATTAATAACTTGTAGTTAGCTTTGTCAACATAAATCAAACACGAACATCTAAACAAACACGAACCTTATTATTACAATATGTCATAGTAATCTCCATGCTTTACTTTGTAGTGAACCTCATGCATTCCATGGCCACCAAGGGTACTGTTTCACCAAAACAAATATGTCAATATTCATTAATCTAAATAAATGTGTGTATTGTTGTGTGATGTGTTTTAGGGTTGCAGAAGAAAAAGGTCGATATTAATTAATATAATTGTAAAGCTATAATTAAGGAATATATATATATGGTACTTATCTCATTAAAATGGTCAATAATTATTTGCATATGTTTATAGTTTTGGACTTGCAAGATATAACCAAAAAATAAGTTGGTCCAGTGGTTATTGTGTTTGTTTCTGGACTAACAAACCCATGTTCGAACCATGCTTGTATAAGTTTTTAAAATTTTATTTCGAAATTTTGATACTATTAAATTTAATTAGAATTAAAAAAAAAATATTCATCCAAATTTAAAAAAAAAATGCATACATGGCAAAATAAAAAAAATAAATAATTGCTTACATGGCACAATGTGGTGATGACATGGCTGATAATTAATTACATGGCAATGAGGTGGCGTTTACGTGGCATTATCTACGTGTAACGCCTCCTGTTATATATAATATAGATATATATATATATATATATATATATATATATATATATATATATATATATATATATATATATATATATATATATATATATATATATATATATATATTTGCATACACTCTTACCCTACCATCCAAAATAATACATCATAGGGAATGAACGTTCCCCTTACACTTGAATTTTTACATACTTTACAATAAACTAATCTAATGACTCGAATCAAGATAATCAAAACACTTGGAGTACTTTTAAAATTAACGCACATATGGGGGTAATATATGATGTTCTTCCCCATTACTCCATAACACAAGTACTTTACCCATGAGTCCCAATCGTCCCAAAACAATATGTACAAGATATGACTCGACTTAGCAACCACGTAATCAATTAGATAATTAACTTAGGGTTTAAACAAATAACAATAATGCACTAAAGATGAGTGCATACACGGAAGGCTAAGGCGATTTGGGTGTACATTTAAGTGGGTTGTAACAAATTCTTCCTTTAAGTAAGATGCTTAAAGTTAGAAATGAAAAGATAGGCTCGGAGGGGTGTACTAGGGGTTTCGTATACTAAAAATGAGTACAACGCTAAGGTGTGGAAAAAATTAATTGACTTTACTAGCCAAGTAATATGACTTAAATGGTCAAGTAATTATGATACGGGTTTAACACAAGGTTGATCCTAATGCCTCTTATCATGTAGTAAATCCTACCACACGAATATAGTCTCACTAGCGGTCTCGGGATGCATCACTAACGCAAGTTCTAGAATCTAAATGCTACTGGTACACTCATAAGCACTAATAATGAATGCTTTTCCTATCAAATCTAAAGGCGAACCTCACATATTTGGGTGGAAAATTTTTCTGAATGGTACGGTTTTGTGCTAGTCATACGACTCCTATCCATGAGACGCTTGCTAAGGCTAAAGTTTCACTCCTAAATGTTGTAAAAAATTTTAAATTTGGCGCTAAAATTACACTAACAAGTATTTCTCATAGTTTTATTACACACCTACCATCAAACAAACAAACTCAAGTGCAAGTGTATCATATAAGGTATCATCATTTACCCTCCCCTTACACTTAGGATGAACATTGTCCCCAATGTTCAATTAAAGAATGTAAAAGTGAAATAGGTAAAAGAATGAAATCAAATACTCCCCTGATTCGTTCGGTGTGGATAGTGTGGTAACAAGGTTAGATCTTCCTCCAAGAAAATGAACAATCAAAGCTTCCCTTCCAGAAAAATAAATCATCTTCTTGTCATACATAACCTGTTAAACCTGAGAAAACAAACAAGGCAACCTCGCGTAAAATCGGCGGCAATCTATATATACTAACAAGTCCTAGAAAGCAATGTAAGATATAATGCTTGTGGAATGAATGTTTGCAGATTTCCTGGAGTTTATAAAACTAAAGAATTAACAAAAACTTCAAGACTCCGTTAGAAAAACAAAACTAGCAAAATTTCCAGAATTTTACACATGACACCGTCAGGAGTTAACTCCTGACGCCATCAGAAGTGACCTGCAGAAATCTTTACGTTAAGTTTCCAGAAAATTTCTGGAAAAACTTATGTCCTACTTCCTGAAAAATCCTACAAAACATCATTATTACTCGATACAAGCATTTGACTCTAACAAATACTAATACACATGTTTATTTAATATTGTGGAGAATCATGATCAATTTCATTTCTTAAAAACATATTTGGGGTTTCCCCTTACACTTATCTTTTGCGAAATACCTTTTTATGAAGTTAAGACGAAGTTAAACAACAAAATAAAGCATTTTCACAATTTTATTTTGAAACATGATCTACCAACAATAAAAATAAAGCATGCATACGGAAGCAAATAACAATCAAACAATTAAAACTCACACAAAACATGGGTTGCCTCACAAGAAGCGCTTTTCTTTATTTACGAGTCTTGTAGCTAGACTCAAGGTCATGGGCAATTACGTGACCTCATCGTTGGTCTCACTCTCCGATTGTAAATGTTCTTTGTAGAGACCAACCACCTTTTTCTCAATTGCTCCTATAATCCTATTGGCAAATTCCTTATCAACTTTATATTTCGGTCCTAGAGTCAAGCAATCTTTGTAGAAAAGGCACTTCTTCTCCCATACATAGTCCATGCCCTTCTTCTTATCCTCTTCATTGATATTCTCAAAAGCACCAATGTTATCCATGTCAAATCGAGGCACAAAATGAAATTCTTTCATTCTATTAGGCATCCTATATGTGATCCTATCGGTTTTACTAGCAAATCGGATTGTCCCTTCTATCTCATCATATTCTAACTTGGACTCTTCAACAAATGGTTTACCAAACACAACATGGGATAAGCGATAATCAATAACACTAGCTAGGTCTTCAACAACCATAAAGTCAGTGACATAAGTAAAGTTCCCAACAAAGACATGTAGACCTTTAACTCTCCCGACGAAGTTACAAACTCCACCGGGGTATTTAGGATCTCTTCTAGGTCCAAGTCTTGTTTTCACTATATCATTATAAACACTTGAGGACATAATGTTGATTGGGGATTTAAAATCAATGTAAGCATTGTCAATATGTTTATACCCAATCATACATGGTATTTTTGCATTCTTAGGATCGCCTCTCTTTATCTTAGGTTCAATTCTAGTAAAAGGAGGTCGAGGATTATCAATAAGATATTTATAGTACGCAATCTCCTCCTTAGTGGGGTATAGATTGAAATAGTCATCTAGCTTTGGATCTATCCCCCCTTCCTCAAGTTCCTCAACCACATCCTCAGAATGATTAGGTCCTAGGTCCTTATTTGAATACAAGGCGGTCGCTAGGTCACTAAATGCATGATCGAGCTCAACATTAATTAACCTATTAAGCTCCCTAAGCTCCCTAATCTCATTTTCAATCTGTTCACGCAACAAAGCCACTTCTCTAGGGGAAAGGGGTGTGTGGAAAACTAGAAGGGGGGTTGAATAGTTTACCACTTTTTGATTCTTTTTAACTTGAATATCTTTTATGTTTGCTTAAAGATATAAACACAATGTTATATGTTTGATTCTTTGAAAAGCTTTTTATGTAGATATCAATTCTAACTTTACTAGTTTCATACATTGAAAAGCTTTGCTTGTGATAATCTTAACTTTGCTTGTTTAGTTATTAGGAAAGCTTTTACTTTTGTTTGAAGATACAAACACATCTTAACTAGTTTAGTTCTTTGAAAAGCTTTATATGTAACTTAGCAATTCTAACTTTACTAGTTTCATACATTGAAAAGGTTTGCTTGTGATAATCTTAACTTTGCTTGTTTAGTTATTAGGAAAGCTTTTTACTTTTGTTTGAAGATACAAACACATCTTAACTAGTTTAGTTCTTTGAAAAGCTTTATATGTAACTTAGCAATTCTAACTAAATAACAACATGTAATAAGCAAAGATAAAGAAAGAAACGATCAAACCACAACACGATTGTTTATCGTGGTTCGGCTACAAGGACTCTTTTTCCTTGCCCTACATCCACGCCCCGAGTTTCCAACTCGAGAGTTATAAGCACTAATCAACAAGCTCCTTTCATCGGCGGAGAAAACCTTTACAACGTCGCTTACACTTTTACCGACACTAAGCTAGATGTCGAGTTCTTTTACAAGGGTACAACCACTCCCGTTCGTCGCTTACACTTTTACTGACACTAAGCTAGATGTCGAGTTCTTTACCAAGGGTACAACCACTCCCGTTAGTTCTTTTACAAGGGTACAACAACTCCCGACGCACTACGTATTTTGAGGCCTAAAATACTAACCACATACTTCTATATACATGACACACATGAAGTATAAACTACCAAAGCTTATACATGACCAAGCTACCAAGACTTGCAACTTTAGAGTTGAAGCTTGTAACTTCTTGAATGATCTTGTGAAGTCCCTTGCTACATAAGAGACTCACAAATCAAAAGGTTACTGAGTTAGTTGAGAGAGTATGTGAATATATGTTCTAAAAGGGTTACCAAAAACTAACAAATGATTTGGTATTTATAGCAAACAATTCTACAGGTCAGGCGGATCAGGCGGACCCCTCAAACGGGTTCCGCCCGTGTACCCCCAGGGTACCGCCAGGGCTGCAGTTGGTTTTGCAATAAATCTTGTAAACCAAACAAGGTCTTGTCTCATAACTCCTAGCAACCAAACAATGTCACATCTCATAATAACAAGTCAAATACAAAGCTTGCAAGCAACAACAAAGTTAGTCAAACACATTTCTTTACATAAATGCATCATGACAAAACTTGCCCTAAATGTGATGTGACCTTACTATATAAAGAAATAAATATGATGTGACAAGACTCATTTTAGTTTAAGAAGTAGAAACAATGTTTTGTTTAAAAGGAAATTCACACCTTGGTTAAACAAGAATTGAACACTTTAAAGTGATGATTTACTTATAGCTAAACTTCATACTTTGTCATTAACAAAACTTAGCAAAGATCGTAAAATATAAATAACGTTTTTAGGCGATATTTGTATTAACAATCTCCCCCTTTTTGTTGATGACAAAACATAAACTTTATTTATAAGTAAGTCACTAGTTTTAGTGTTAAGTCTTATAAAGTTAGTATAAAAACTTGTTTTTGCAAAGATGAGATGATAAGCACCAAAAAAATGTTTTTGCAAATATGAGGTTGATAAGCGCAAGTTTATATAAATTATCCCCCTTTTTGTCGAAACAAAAAGAAGAGTAGCGAAGCGGAATTAAGACTTGCTCCCCCTTGGACAATACTCCCCCTAAATGGAGTGCCAAGAGAGGAGACATGGATTTTGAACCTACAAGAAAAAAGGTTAGTTGTTGCACAAGATAAGTCATGAAAGTATTTCATGTTTAAACACAACTAAGAGTTGTGAAGTGAAATAGTACAACACTCATGCTCCCCCTTGAATATTACTTCCCTAAATGGAGTATCAAGGGAGGAAAAACATGGAAAATGGTCCTACAAAAAGAAAGGTTAGTTTAAACAACACAAGATATATGTATGATACCATAACAAGGTATATTTCACTTATTATACCTAAATGGTCAACAAACAATGAAAACCTTGTAGTGTAATGAAATTCATTTCATGTAAAATTTTGACTCTTAAAAAGTCAACGACAAGAAATTTGGATTACACCATCCTACTTCAAAAAATAGAGAAAAAAACTACAAATAAGGTAAGACCATAAAAAGCTACAAGGAAATCATCATTTTCCTTTGTGAGAAACATTTTCCAAAAACAAGGCTAAGGTTGTTTAAGGATGAAAATGTGGGTTGGAGTTGTAGCGGGCTTTATTTTGAAGTTTGAAATGATGACACGGTTTTGGTTGGTTGGTTTAGATGGGAAACATTTTCCAAAAGAAACGGTTTTTGTTTCATTTTGGAGACTCTAGGGTTAAGGTGTGTGAGACGAGGATTGTAGAAGATCCAAAATGTGGTTTAGTATAAACCTCATTTCTTCGGATAGCTCACGAATTTCCCTTCGACACCCTTCATTAATGTGAGCGGTTCTTTCGCATTGATTGCAATTATGGCGGGGAAAGTTTGGTGGAAGGGTGGTTTGATATGTTGGTGGTGGATGGTTTGAACTTGAAGGAGCAAAGGTGGAAGGTTGAGTAGTGTTTTTGCTTCCTTCATTTGTTGATTGAAGTGTTGTTTGTAAAACCATGATATGGTTGATTTGAGAGTCAACCATACGTTTGAAGGCATGAAGGTGGTTTAAATGAGTGTCAATCTCATTATGAAGGTTTTGAGGTTTTTCCCATATGGATGCTTCTATTTTCTTATAAGAAGAAAGTAGAGATTCAAGATGTTGGGAAGGTTCTTGTGATGATGGTTGTTGTTGTGGTGGTGGTTGTTGGTTTTGAACAAAATGGCGGAAGCTCGTTTCGCCGGAAGAATTGCCATGAAGGTCTTTGTAAATTGGGTGAAACACAAAAGATTGTGAGTTGGTATGGCCTTGATCATTTGGAAAAATAGATGGTCTAGCATACTGGTAAGCCAACCGTTCTACTAATGATGGTTGATGGGGTTCATCATCTAGTTGCTCACTAGGTTGTTGTTGGGTTTCCATTTGAGCAATGGTGTCAAAAAGTGACAAAGATGGTTGGCTAGATGATTTGGGTGATAGGTCTTCTAAAGTTTTCAAATAGGGTAGTGGTGATGTTGGAGGTGTATGGAAAAGTTCCATTGGTGTAGGTGTTGGTGATTGAGGTGATGGAGTTTCAAGATTAAGTAATTCTTGAAAGGTAATTACATTGGTATTACAATGTGTTGGGGATTATGTTGAGGTAGTGAGATTTAGGTAATCTTGGATGGGTGAAGAAATGTTAAGCGAAGCATCACTTAAAGAAGATGAGCTTGACTTGACGGTTTTGTTAAAACAACAAGGTTTGACACTAATCCTAGTGATTTTTGAAAGGGATTTTGATGACTCGGATGATGTGTTGGATTTGGTCATTTTTAAAGGTGTGGTTTTGATGTTTTGAGAGAAGAAGGTTTAATGGTGATGGTGTGATTTGAATTGTCGCAAAACTTTCAAATTTATAGGATGAAGAGGATGTTGGAAGGGGTGTTTGGATTTGATGTTTTACCATTCAAAGGTTGAGGTTTCAAATGATTTACATTGTTTTCATGAACATGTCAAATCATTGCAAGTCAACTTGTGGAATAAGGTGGAGTGAAAGACCAACATATGCACTTAATGCTTTGTGATCATGGGATGTGATTTGGTTGAAAATGTTTCAATGGTTTGAAGGGTCCTTTAAAAGGGTTCCTTGGGTTGGTTATGTTTGAATTTGAATTTTTGGAGGGAAATGGCTTCCTAATTGTTTTAGTGAGTGAGAGTTGTTCTAATATAGTTAATGGAGTTAATGAAAGATGTTTCTCACTTAGGATAATGGTTTTGACATATTACAAGTTTTGGGCTTAGAAAAAAATAGAAAAAAATTTCTGCAGGTTACTGGCGGCACCCTCAGAATACACAGGCGGAACCCTTTTTAGGGTGCCGCCTGGTCCGTTGGGCCAATTCTGGAATTCCCAGAATTTGTACTGGCGGAACCCAATTTTGGGTACCGCCAGATCCGCCAGGGCTGAAAAAAGTGGCAGTCCACGTTTTTGACCCGCGAGACGTTTTTCAAAATTTTCGAAAACTCCTAAAATCAAAGAGATAAGGCATTTCCGGTTGGGCAATGCAAAAATTAGACACGTAAACGTGCATTTCATGGGACTTTGACCTTGAGGTCGAGGATTTCACTATACTTAGTAAGAATTGCCATAAGCATAGAAAAAAATGACAAACACCTTAAACTTTGTCATTATGCATAAAGGTTCATACAAACATAATCCAACAAACGTAATAAACCATGAAAGTGAAAAACAAATAATTCACGTAGTTTTATCACACAGATGATTCTAAAGCACTCATAACCCAAACACTCCTTAATCTTCTCACAACCGGTCTATCTTCTTCTTGAGCTTGTTTAGGTACCTTCCAAAACACTTGAACATTCCTTTGGTTTGCTTGAATTCTTCGGAAGCATTGTCAATGATGGGGAGAGCTTGAAGGTATTCTAAAGGGGGTAACTTAGAGTTTGGAAGTTTATCATCCTCGCTCATTCCGGATGATGATGATGATGGTGTAGGTGATCGAGTACGTTTGCCCTTATTTTTGAAAACTCGTTTATCACTTAAAGGAACGAAGATGTGAGGAACTAGAAAATAGTCAAGGTGCATTCCATTTTCGTTAGGAGAAATGGGTGAGATTCCTCTAAAGAGGCGAGTAAGAAGCATACCATAGGGAAGAGTGGTTGTTCCAACTAAGGATATGTCGGCCATCCTTTTGGCTAGGTAGTAGGCTAAGTTGAAGGGTTGACCGGTTGAAATGCTATAGAGCATATAGCAAAGACATGTGTTGATGTGATCTCTATTTCCTATGGTACTTATGACGTGAGCCCTAAGAATTTCTTCCCATTTCTTAAATTGCGGTTTAAGCTCATTGAGCTCCATACCAAAAGGATCCTTATCTACAGTATTCCCCGAATGATTCACCCTAGTGGTAGAGGTTCTAACAAAGAGGTGTTCCTTAATAGTTTCCTTACTAGCAAGAGGTGTATCGTATGGATAAAAACGATCAATAGTATCAAGACATGAAATGGGCCACTTATCTGTGTAGAGACAAGTTCCCTCATTTGGTACACCAAGAATTATAGCTAAGTCTTTTAAATCTATGTCATGTGATATTTGATTGGTTGTGAAGTTTAATGAAATCCTACCACCAGCACATGAGGAAAGGTTTACGGTTGCATAAAATTCCAAGATGAACCTAGGACAAATGGGCTCATCTATATCAAGGAGACAATCAAAGTGAATTGCGGCAAAGTTTTGGCGAATAGATGTTCCTTCTAGAAAGGATGGATCAATGGTTCTACCTTCGTGAACATAGCGTTTTTCTAATGCCTTAAAGGTTTCTACTTGAACCGGGTTGAGACCTTTGGTCATATGGTGTTTGGGCATGTACTTAAGGGTTTCTTTGTGATCGGATTTGCTTGCGGGAGGCATGTTGATTCCTAGAAAACATAAAATTGTATGTTAATGACTTTTAACAATGTGGATGTTCTAATATGTTCCTATATGCTAAACAATGTGAAGACTTGGTTATCTTGACTCATTTTGATTCCCAAATTGTTTTGTTATGCAAATTTTGTTGTAAAAAACAAAAGATAACCAACACTCTCCTAATTGAATGTGTCTTCGATTGAATGTACCCGAAAATACATATTAGTTATGTATCCCCTTTAGCATTCAAGAGATAGTATGCAAGTTATGTTTAAATGATGTTTTTCATTTGTTTTAACAATGTGGTGATGAATCATGTTGCAATTTGAAAAATAATGCACTTGGTGTGTTTGGTAAATCAAAGTAACAATGAAAAGATACATTTCTTAACTAATGAAATACATAATTGACTAGCCACCAAGTTTTTCATGAATCATGAAGTTTTATACAAAAGCCCTAAGATTCTAGTTAATGATTGTAAGCAAGAATGTTATAATTAAATTAAAAATGCAATTGTGATTAGAATACTTACAAAGTTAGTTGGATTGGAAGAGATTGGATTAGAAGCCCTAAAATTCGTGAGGATATGTGTTTTAGAGAGGGTGATGCTGTTTGTTAGTTTTTGTTAAGATTTTAAGAGGGTTTTTGGTTTTGAAATTACAAATAATACATTCTGAGGTTTGGCGGACCAGGCGGAACCAAAAAACGGGTTCCGCCCGTATGGTCTGAAGGTGCCGTGGGTTCTGCAGGGAAAAACTTAAAAGAAATTGTTTTGATTTTTGTGGTTTTATCCTAATGTTCAAAACTATGGTTTTAGGTCTTATGAGTCCTTGATTAAGCCTAGGGATGATGAATGCTTTTCATTCAAGAGATTTTGATAACGCGATGATGAAATAGTTAACGTAGAAGACTTTCTTAGTTAAGACGTTCCTCAATGAACAATCTTACCAAGGCGATGATGATGGATCACAATATGTCAATTAAGAACATAATGGATTGAATTGTCGCTGAAGTCGATGCTTCCTTTGTTGAAGGTATAACAATGTTGATAAGATGAATTCCGTTGTTGATGCGAGTTTGCTTGTTCAAGCGGAGCTTGTTGATGTGCTTCTCCATTCGATACTAATTTGAGAGTCATACGCGTTTTGGAGAATCATTGGGTAAGTAAGCATAAAAGTGCAAGTACCACTTGAGCTTTTCTTATCAACTTATTACCGACATAATTCCATTTGTCAAACACTATGGTTTCTATTCCCGTTCTTTTGGGAGACCATAATTCTAGTTGTGTAGTACCTTATGATGTATCCAAATAGGCTCAACTAAAGAGTTGTTTTAGGATTTTCTTTAACACGAGCACATAGACAAAAGCTAAACATAATGTTGAATCTAATTGTTATGAGAACAAGTAGTCTTCCAAACATTTCTCTACATTTAGTTTTACCTACGGATTTACTAATCTCATTCTTGATAAGTCATCAATAACTTAACCATTGAGAACAAGAGAGCAACTAGGAATGTCTTTAAGTTAAAATCCCTTGCTTTTGTGGCTTGCTTTTATTATCAAACGGTCTTTCAAATATTGACACTATACTCACTTGATTACTTTGAAATATCAATTTCGTTTCACTAGTTATTTTATTCTAAATTCCAAAAATTGTTTTTGTTGAATTTGTTTAGACACAACAATGACCTATAAATTAAGTTTTATAACTTATGTCAATTTTGCTTGATTCAATGTTTGTCTCATGGTGAGGATATGTTATTTTATACTTTTATTCTTAATGTTTTACACAACATACTTGTCTTGCCATCATTGGACTTTCGACTAAGTTATCATCTACCAAAGATGATATCATAGAAGGAGGAGATCACTCGTTAAATGTCATATTCAACGACTCCTCGACTCTTTGGGTTTTCTTACTTAAGATACTATGAACTCTATTTATTTTGAAAAAGTCCAAGAGGTACAACATCATGAGACTATGTGTCACATTTGATGTGTAAATCCTAGATGTTGAAAACTCATTTTCTTTCACACATTCTAATATATGCTAATGTGATTTATTTCACCTTGTGTGTTTTATGTGAGATTATCATAAAGGAGTGATTGAAGAAAAACACAATTAAAGACTCAAAGTATGGTGTTTGAGAAAATTGTTTAACAAAGGTTTGTTTTGCAAGCATCACAAAAGTGTTAGACATTTTAACACTTAGGAAATTCTTAGTTAGCTCACTTGTAAGCAAGAGTTGAGTGAGACATACTCAAGAGTTTTTCGTGTTTATCTCTTGATGGTTAAAGAACCAAAGCACCTTATATCTCCTACTAGTACTAAAGACTAAATTCCTTGTTGCATATAATCTAATCTTAGTTATTTACAAATAGCAGGTAGACACTCTAGAGTATTACAAATAACACATATTCTAACACATAATGCTAGAAACAAGATACAATCAAAGTCAAGTTGAAGTAATGCGTACCTTTTAAATTGCATAGAGATGCTATCAAGCGGATAAGCATTACGCGTAAAAACTTGGTTTGACGACACGCTTTGAAACTCAATAACTCATGTATCCAAGAAGGTTAGATAATCATATAAAGGCATAGAGAATGATAGTCTTAATCCTTTTATCATGAGTTTCTATTAGAGATTGAATTATCTCTAAATTTCTCTTCTAGGTTTGACAAATTTTACAAGCTTTGTTTTATTAGTTGATGATGCTTATGAGTTAAATCCTAATCCGGTTTTATCTTTAAACAACCTTTGACTCCTCAACACTCTTTCAAAAGATTTTGAGCTTTCATCAAATTTAACTAATAATTTTTCCTTTCTCATTTTGCATTTTAATCTCATGTTTGTAATCTAGACATAATTTACATTCTAGATTAATTTCAACATTACTCTCAATTCTAGACATTTTATCTTCTAATAAGATTTCCTTTTCAAAGTTATTCTTAAGAGATTTTGAAGACTCATTCTTGAAGATAGTTTTTAGGTCCATGTTGCATAAACGTTTAGACTCATTTTCTAGTTTAGAAAACTCTAGGATAAATTAATCAAAGCAAAAGAGTTTGGTTTCAAAGTGTACATTGCTTGATGTTTTATCTAGTTTAGAATCACGAACCGGATGATTGACTTCATCTTCATCCGAGTAATTCCATGAATCGCAAGCAAGACTACTACGAGCTTGACACGAGTAATCACCTTTACTTACACCTTGCTTGTTGTTTCAATAAATTGATAATTAACGACCGGAACATTGTCTTCGTCAACATCCATTACATTCCAAGATACGCAAGCAGGTTCATCAAAACACACGTACTCATCTTCACTTGTACCTTCATTTAAAACATGTAAACTAGTAGCACATGTATTAACTTCTTCTAAGTGTCTATCAATCAGTTTTTCTAAAACTTCTAATTCATATGTAAGATCAAATTGATCATCTTTGACTTGACATATTCCTTGATGAAAGTTTACCATATTTTTCCAAACATCATTCGCCTTTTGACAAAAATACATTCTTTCATATTTGGTACTAAAGCTTTGTAAAGCATTGTTTTAGCTTTAGTATTTTTATCAAGTTTAAGATAGTTATCTTGGTTTACAAAAACTTGTTTTCTTTGGTTTGAAACTACCAAAAGAAATAATATGCCAAAGAACTTGATCAATTGATTTCACATAGTTTACAAAATTACTTTTCCATTCAAGTAAGTTTTCTTTTTCAAATAGCGGTTGGTTTTGAATAGGTTGCCCTTCTTTGAGATTTTCAAAATCCATGGATCGATCCAAGTTTTAAAATACATTCTATTTTAAAGATCTTGAGTAACGTAGCTCTTGACGCCAATTGTGGAAAACTAGAAGGGGGGGTTGAATAGTTTACCACTTTTTGATTCTTTTTAACTTGAATATCTTTTACGTTTGCTTAAAGATATAAACACAATGTTATATGTTTGATTCTTTGAAAAGCTTTTTATGTAGATATCAATTCTAACTTTACTAGTTTCATACATTGAAAAGCTTTGCTTGTGATAATCTTAACTTTGCTTGTTCAGTTATTAGGAAAGCTTTTACTTTTGTTTGAAGATACAAACACATCTTAACTAGTTTAGTTCTTTGAAAAGCTTTATATGTAACTTAGCAATTCTAACTTTACTAGTTTCATACATTGAAAAGCTTTGCTTGTGATAATCTTAACTTTGCTTGTTTAGTTATTAGGAAAGCTTTTTACTTTTGTTTAAAGATACAAACACATCTTAACTAGTTTAGTTCTTTGAAAAGCTTTATATGTAACTTAGCAATTCTAACTAAATAACAACATGTAATAAGCAAAGATAAAGAAAGAAACGATCAAACCACAACACGATTGTTTATCGTGGTTCGGCTAAAAGGACTCTTTTTCCTTGCCCTACATCCACGCCCCGAGTTTCCAACTTGAGAGTTATAAGCACTAATCAACAAGCTCCTTTCATCGGCGGAGAAAACCTTTACAACGTCGCTTACACTTTTACCGACACTAAGCTAGATGTCGAGCTCTTTTACAAGGGTACAACCACTCCCGTTCGTCGCTTACACTTTTACCGACACTAAGCTAGATGTCGAGTTCTTTACCAAGGGTACAACCACTCCCGTTAGTTCTTTTACAAGGGTACAACAACTCCTGACACACTACGTATTTTGAGGCCTAAAATACTAACCACTTACTTCTATATACATGACACACATGAAGTATAAACTACCAAAGCTTATACATGACCAAGCTACCAAGACTTGCAACTTTAGAGTTGAAGCTTGTAACTTCTTGAATGATCTTGTGAAGTCCCTTGCTACATAAGAGAATCACAAATCAAAAGGTTACTGAGTTAGTTGAGAGAGTATGTGAATATATGTTCTAAAAGGGTTACCAAAAACTAACAAATGGTTTGGTATTTATAGCAAACAATTCTGCAGGTCTGGCGGATCAGGCGGACCCCTCAAACGGGTTCCGCCCGTGTACCCCCAGGGCTGCAGTTGGTTTTGCAATAAATCTTGCAAACCAAACAAGGTCTTGTCTCATAACTCCTAGCAACCAAACAATGTCACATCTCATAATAACAAGTCAAATATAAAGCTTGCAAGCAACAACAAAGTTAGTCAAACACATTTCTTTCCATAAATGCATCATGATAAAACTTGCCCTAAATGTGATGTGACCTTACTATATAAAGAAATAAATATGATGTGACAAGACTCATTTTAGTTTAAGAAGTAGAAACAATGTTTTGTTTAAAAGGAAATTCACACCTTGGTTAAACAAGACTTAAACACTTTAAAGTGATGATTTACTTATAGCTAAACTTCATACTTTGTCATTAACAAAACTTAGCAAAGATCGTAAAATATAAATAACGTTTTTAGGCGATATTTGTATTAACAGGGTGGATTCGCGTTTTCCATAATGGTCAAAGGAATAGTCAATGAATTTAGTTTACTAACAAAGGCACGAAGAAAAAGATAGACTAAAGAAAACCTAGAAATAAAAATAAAATCTTACTAGAAAGGAATCTTGCAAGTAGACCTAATAAAAAGAAATCCTAACCTAGACAATAACTATTCCCCGGGCTGCGGTGCCAAAAACTTGATACATGGGAATCACACCAGGCTTTACCTCTCGAGGGATCTCGAGAAGCTTACAACCCCCACCAGGCAGTGTACCTGATCGTTGTAGTATAGTATAGTGACAAGTACCGGGGGATTGATCGTTCAACTCAGGACAAGTGTCGCTAGGATTAGAAAACCTAAAAACTAGGTCTAGAGGTGAGAGATGATTCTTTTTGTATTTTTATATTTTTATAAAGCAAGTAAAATCTCGGTTTTTGGATGAGTGGGCGGAATTAGTTGTTAATCAACTAACCCAATAACTAAGATGCAATCAAAATAAAATAACAGAAATGAAAATGAAGCTAATTAAACAAGTGGTGTGAACAATAATAGGGAGAGTTGTGTTTACTTAGGTTTCATTACTCCCTAGATATCTTTTACTGGTTGATATTTTGTTACAATTGCATGGATGACGGGTCGTATTCCTTAATACTAGTCGTAGGGCCGTGTACAATATTCCCTAACCCTATAGGATCCTACTTCACTCCTATGTCGAGCCGTTATAAGCTCCTAACATGGGATCATTAGAATCCTCCTACGCATTAAGTACAACCAAAAATCATAGTACACCTCTGATCATGTTTCTTAAGACATTCAAGCATGTCACTAATGGAAGTCTGTCAGTTTTCTTAAGCCTAACATCGAATACAATCATCCGTAACAACTATAAACAAACAATCAACCCATAATTAACATCTAGGTTTCACTACATCTAAGCAAACACACAAGAGATCTAGCCAAGCATGTTAAATTCAAGACAAGTGTAAGATATATTCAAACAACACATAGACATATTGAATGAATTGAAAGAGTACTTATCTCAATTGAACATGAAAGGTTTCAAAGGGTAAAAACCCTTGAAAAAGCTGTAATATTCGGACTAGGGTTTCTCTCCAAAGTTACACCCTAATTGTTCCTCTCTAATGAATGAAAATTGAAAAACTATATATAGATTTTACAGGGTGACGGCGTCAAGAAGGAAATTGATTTAGTCGTTTTAGTATAGGTTTGTGTTTCCGAAGAAATACTCGTGAAAGTATTTCCCGGGTCGTTCTCCCAACGAAAGTTGAATGGAATCTCGAATATCGATTCGTCAACCGTGTAGTGAAAAGTGAATAGTGAAAAGTGATGGTGAAATTCAAATTATGAAAAGAAATAATGAAATAAGCAAAAGATACAAGCTAAGTATGCACAAATATCTAAATCCTAAAAACGGGAATTAAAACGTAACGTACAAAATAAAACGTAACTTTTTATTGAAAAATGATCCTACAAATATGAAACAATTTTCTAAAAATCTTAAACAACTAAAAAGAATTTTGAGAAAAAGAAAAATATTTTTTTGACTTTTTATTTAATTTCTATGAATTAAAAACTAATTAACTAATTAAAAATTAAAAGAAAATGCAAATAAGGTGAGAAAATTGAAAAATAAATTTTGAAAATTATAAAATAACTAAAAACTAATTTTAAAACTAAAGACTAATTTTTTTTTGCTTTTTATGTAATTTTTAGGATTTAAAAGTATTTAAACTAATTAAAAATTAATAAAAAAATAGAAAATAAATGGGAAAAATGCAAAATTAATTTCTAAAAATCTAAAATAATTGAAAACTATTTTCTAAAATATTTTTGGATTTTTCTAGGCTTTTTCTGATTTTTTTGGATTTTTTTAGTAATTAAAATGTATTAAAAATTGATTAAAAACTAAAATTTAATGAGAAAAATACTAAATTAAGCTAGAAAATTTTGAAAAAATTCTGGAAAATCTAAAATATTATTCTACTACTAGGAAAAATAAGAAAGTTTAAATAAGCCCAATATTAAGCAGTTTGGACTCAATAAGCACTTAGAATAAGCACTTCTACATAAAATCGCACCAAAAGCTTAGGGAATGTGTAATGGACCTAAACAAACTTAATGCAGCTCAAAAATCTTAAATAAGCTACGGAAAATCAACAACACTTGATGACAAAATGCAACTACATTCAGAAATGCAATATCTAAATCCTAAATTAGTTTTAAGCTACGGAAAATAAAAAATCTCATGCAAATTCCACCAAACTTAATGAAACTGACTTATATCACTTTTAAATCACTACTACTAACAAGTGAGAAATTTCAACATCAAATAAGGCCTAAACAAGTCATTGACCACAAAAGTCAAACAGTGCCAAACACTACTAATACGAGCACTTATACTACCAATTGCTGATTTAAACAACAAATCATCTCAACAAATGATCAAACTGATGAAATTACAATAATGGAAGCAATATCAACAACAAATTCCAACAGTTAACAATTAGAACTCAGTTTTGCAGATCTACTATTAACAACTTACTAAAACATTAATCAGAGCTATGAGATTGAAAAAATGAGACTTACAAGCTTAGTCCTAGCTGAACAAGGACTTCATTTGAAACAAGCCTATCTTTAGATAGACTAAACCACACCAGGAATAGGATCAAACACCATGAACATATCATCAACCTGTGGTTTGACTTCCATTGACCAGCATTTTAAAACTAATTGAAACAGTAACTGTGCACGTATGGTCCGGACTGGACCCTACATGGGCCAGGCCCGGCAGACAGCGGCCCACTCTACACCTAAACCCTAATCCATGGCCTATAAATACATGGATGGGATCTCCTTATTCACTACGACCAAACAGGTTACCCTAAACCTAACTATTATATGCTACCGCGCATCAATACTAACTTGACCGTCGGAGGTGGATCCCGGGGCTACGGCCTCGGGTCCACTCCTAACGGGTTCTCCTTGTTGACAGGTCTATTTAGGGCTTGAGAAGACGACTAACGGCCCAAGGAGAGTCATTGAATCAGTCCACGCCAGATTATGCATCAACAAGTTGGCGCCATCCGTGGGACCACGACAAGTTTTGTGCTCTCACATCACCGGAAAGCAACCATTGAGTTCAAAAGCCGGTACCTCTTTACCAATATATTTTTTGATCGTGTACCTGTCTGCTAGTGCACGACACACAAGATATACACGGCACAATCTAAAACCAAAAGTACCCTACGTACTGTTTTATTCTCTTTGGTCCAATCGATCAACTGTAACTGGAATTGGAATTGCTTTGACTTTTTCCACATGTTAAAGTGATTACAAGACAAGAATTCATTAATTCTTGTTTCCTTTGTTACTGTCATTTTTTTTACTATATATAATCGAACGTATCTTTTATATCATTAAGATAAGATATCTTTTAAATATTCATAAGATTTTACGTAAATCTTTTAAACTTGGTAAACACGATTTTACCTATAACCGCACTAAGTCCGCATGATTGGACCAACTTTATCTTTTAGCCGCGAACAACGCAGTCACGATAAATCTACCCGCGTTAGGCCGTGCGTTCGGACATCTTCGCAGATTAGCGCCATGAGCGCACTGTCACGTACAGGCACCACGATGCTAGTCAATCGCCATGAGCGCACGAGACAAAAAGTCGTGGTCATCTGCGATCATCTACAAACGCTAGAGTCTATGCGGTCACGATAAATCCATCTGTGTCTGTACGTGCGATTAAAACTATTAGTCGCGGTCACGGTACATCCATCCGCGCCATTGTTTTTATTATAATAAAAAAGAAAAATCGCCATGAGCGCAATGCGTTCATAAATTAGCTACGTGCTACTTTTCTTATATAGTTTGTAAAACCTCACGATAGGTGTAATTTGCACTACTACTTCTCTTATGTGTTAATTATATATGTTATGCGCTATATATTGCTTCGCGCTAATCTTTTACTTTATTAGGTTTTATATGTTGCGATTCGCGGCATATACTTTTAATATTTGCATTAAGTATTTTTCAGGATTTGAATAACTAAGTTAAATGCTCCTACAAGAGTAGCACCATCCAACTTGGGGGGCTACCAGCGTATATACTACCACTGTTTCCGTACGCGCCATTCAGGTATATTTGGAAGCAGATCGTACGTAAGAGGTATTGCAAGCCCGGTACAAAGACGGATTTAAATATTCGCACCATCTTGCCGCATGGGAGACGTCCTTTGTCGGTTGTAAAGATGAATGTAATGCTCGCACACAGCGCGCACAGTGCGCACCTTTGTTGCGCACTGCGCACATCCTTGTTGAGCACAGCGCACACTTCTGCCACAGAAGCACGTCTTCTGTCGCGCCATGTTGCATCGCTACTGGTACAAAAGGTACGCCCTTACCCAGGATACAGCATGCGGAATCCACTTTCACCATTGTGAGACAATCACAATCGCAATCCTAGTGCACACTGTCGCATGTGGGCTGCGCAGTATGGTCCGTCCCATGTTCACACAAGTTGCGCACACATGGGCCATGCCATCTTGGTTGATTGGGCCTACGCGGCCATGAACAGAACTTAAGTTTAGCATAACATAGCCACGCACTATGTCATACTAAACTTGGGGGGCTTGTGCACGTATGGTCCGGACTGGACCCTACATGGGCCAGGCCCGGCAGACAGCGGCCCACTCTATACCTAAACCCCAATCCATGGCCTATAAATACATGGATGGGATCTCCTTATTCACTACGACCAAACAGGTTACCCTAAACCTAACTATTAAATGCTACCGCGCATCAATACTAACTTGACCGTCGGAGGTGGATCCCGGGGCTACGGCCTCGGGTCCACTCCTAACGGGTTCTCTTTGTTGACAGGTCTATTTAGGGCTTGAGAAGACGACTAACGGCCCAAGGAGAGTCGTTGAATCAGTCCGCGCCAGATTATGCATCAACAGTAACTAAGGTATCAAATCTCACTTTAAGATATTTAGGAAGCTAAAATGAGTTGATGAGACAGAGAGCTTATGAAAACAAAATTTAGAGCTTATTAACTACTTGAAACATTAAAAAGTTTGAAAGTGTTTGTGAAAACAGTTAATAGAAGCTTAGAAACAGATTAAACCAATAAGGAACTTTAACAAATAAACTGAAATTTCATTAAAATATAAAAATTGGATTACAATTTGAAATGAACAGAGATTAAAAGTTTATGTAAAAGCTAAACAAGCTACACTACTATACTACTCCTAAGCTAAATTATTCCTACTCCTAATGACTAACTAATAAACTAACAGCCTTCAAAAGAATGAGTGAAGGGGCTTTTATAGCCTGAGGATAAGCGAGGGTCTCAATTTCCATGCTGGCAATCCGAGTGCAAAGTGTGCTTTCTCTGAGCTAATCCACACCGTACCTTCCTTTCCCAATCATTGCAAATGATCTCAGCCGTTTGATCAAGCTATAGTGAGGTGTTTCGTCCACTAAGAAGCTGTCACGTAGTCCCTTGTGTGTTTCTTTTGGCTCTGACGTGATCTGACACTCACTGACACCTTCTAGAAGCATGTTGATTTGACCCTTCTACCCTTAATTGTGGTGAATTTTTGAATGGGGTAATTAGGGTTCTAAAAGGAATTGGGGATTACTAAGAAATGGTAAAAATGGAAGCGGGGTTTATTTGTTTACAATTATTTGACTTGTTGACCGGGTTAAAGTTGTTGTGGATCCGAATATAAGTGTAATTGGAGTGGGCCTGGGGTGTTTTTATTATAAGCTGGGCTTGGATAAGGGTTTGGGTAAGGTTTTTAGTATTAGAAGTTGGGCTTTTGGTGTAAAAAGAAATTGGGCTAGTGGATTTATGTTATAGGATTATTGGTTAATAGATTTAAAGGTTTAAGGGTAAGTTATGCCAATTGGTAAAATCAAGGGACCTCTTCTGCCATTCTGAAAAATACTTCCAAGGGCTGAACTTGACAAACTTTTAATTCTTCAAGGACTTGTTTAGACAATTTAAGCTCCAATATAATCCAAACTCTTCCCGGCTCGGCTTTTATTCACTCTTTCCAAATCCCGTGCTCGTGTTTGTCCGTTTTGATCATTATTTCGTCCATATTTGCAATATCCATTCCTGCACACACATAAACACAAAAACACAACAATTTTGGCATATTTGGTCAGTTTTTGGTCTTATTTGGTCCGGTTTTGGTCGAATAAACGGTGTGTAAATTAATACACACCAGAAACTCTGACGCCGTCAACTCGCTGCCGATAATAAAATCGGATTGCCTAGATCCACTTTTGACGCCGTCATGTGCAATATTACTCTGGGCCGTCACTCGTATTTGGACCATGACGGCCTATGGTGACGCCGTCATGTCCCTAGTGTAAAACTCTTCTGGATCGTCACGGACTTTATCCACTTCCACCTCTTGTATTACTCTTGACGCCGTCACTTGAAGACTCTTGACGCCGTCAGGTACTGTTCCCAGCAAGGAAAATTAAGACTTTGCCGTTTTCTTCACTTTTATGCTCCAAAAACGTCCAAAATGCTTCCTTTTCTAGAATTCACTCCAAAAGTACCTAAAATGACAAAAGGAACGATTTAGGGCAATATTTGATCAAATAAATTTGAATCCGGGCTTAAATGACCCCCTAAAAATGGTTCATTTTTTGCCTCATCAGCCACCAAGGCTATCAAAACACTATTGAGCTCACTCAAGGAGCCAATGTGTCCCCCTTGCGATGCGACACCATCTGGTTGGTGCAAAGCGGATGTGCATTCCATGAAATTCGTTCCAAAGATCCTAATCAACATCTCAAGGATTTCCTTAAAATCGTAGATTCTATAGACCTTGATGTTACAACTAGAGAGTTGACCCGATTACGCCTATTCCAATTCTCTCTACGTGATCAAGCTAGTCAATGGCTTGAACGTTTACCCGCGGGATCCATCACCTCATGGGATGATCTCACCACTCGTTTTCTTGCTCAATTTTTCCCACCGGGGAGAACCACCAAGCTTAGAAATGATATCTTGATGTTCCAACAACGTTAGGGTGAAACTCTATATGAAGCATGGACTCGTTTCAAGGACTTACTCCAGAAAGTCCCTCATCATGGCATAGATCTTTGGCTCCAAGTCCAAATCTTCTATGACCATATCGATCTCTCCACAAGGCGAACCATTGACCAATCGGCCGGTGGCAAGCTACGTGATCTAAGTGCGGAAGAATCATGGGAACTCATAGAAGATCTTGCTCTCTATGACAACGAAAGTTAGAATGATCCCCGTGATTCGAACAAAACGGTCAAGGAAATATCTTTGCCTTCGAACAATTCTAGCACTCCCGACCGTAGGATCATGGAACTTGAGGACCAAGTCAAGTTTCTCATGAAATCCTACGAAGCTCCTAAGCCTTCATGCCAAGTGAACAAAATCACTTCTTCATGCGAATTATGTAGTGGTCCCCATGACACTCGTGATTGCGTGGAACTCCCCGGACAAGCTTTTGCGGATTACGCATCCTCGCGTACCGATGAAGCAGGAGACAAGTGGTACACTTTCAAACCCGATCCAAACCCTTACGGTGATTCATACAATCCTTCTTGGAAAAATCACCCGAACCTTAGGTGGAAACAAAACCAAAACATGGCCCAAAACAATTCTTCCAATCCACCTAATCGTTACCAACCAAACGGTCCACCCTCTAACCGTACTTTCAACAACAATCCTTCCAATAACTATGGTAGTACCAATAATCTTGAAGGATTGATGTCCAAGTTTATGGCATCTCAAGAAGCTCGCATAGCTAAGTTTGAAACCGAATTCAATCAACAACAAACGGAGATGAACAATAAGATTGACAACTTGTTAAAAGCCCTCAACAACCAAGTGCTAAATACACCTAGGAAGGACGCTAGGGACACCAATAGCGGAATCCAAATTAAGGACCCTTCATCATCCAAACACGTCCACTTTGTCAACGTTGTCACTATTAAGCCAATAGATAAGAACATAGAAAAAAGTGACAAGGATGAAGTTGGAATAGAAACCGGGACTAGGGATGAGATTAAGGAAGTTGAGGATATTAAGGAGGTAAAGTTAGAGGAAGTAGAAAACGTGGAAGAATACTTTGATAAGTTGCCTACCAAGGAAGAACGGGAATATCACAAGGATTTATTCGATGATCCCGAGACACCATACATCCTTGGTTCGCCCCTTATTAAAGTAGGTGATCCATCTAACATCAACATACCATGCAACATTGGGCATATGCATGTGTGGAAAGCTTATGTCGATCCTAGGTCTCCTATAAACATCATGACTAGGACCTATTATAATTGGGTAATGAAGAAGCAACTTGGGTATAGGATAATTCCCGGCACGATTAGGATGAGCAACTTTGTAGGAAGAGTGAAAGGATTGCATGTCTTTGTAGGAAACTTCACTTATGTTACCGACTTTGTGATAGTAGAGGATACTCGTCCGGTAATAGATGATTGCCTAAGTCAAGTAGTGTTCGGAAAACCATTTGTTGAGGCCTCTGAGATGAGTTATGACCCATCCCTAGGGATAGTTAGATTCAAGGAAGAGAACGATGAGATTGCTTACCAAATGCCCTATAAGATTGAACAATACCGCCTTCTATCAAACATAGAAAAGGAACACAAGCAAGCGGTTTACTATAGGAATGATGAGGATAGACGTAGAGGGGTAGATTATGTCATGAATAGAATACTTGGTTTCTACAAGGAATGTTTGCTACAAGGTCCGGAATACAAAACTAAGATTGGAGATGACCTAGAGAATGAAACCAACGATGAGGTCACTTAATTGCCCATGACCTTGAGTCTAGCGACAAGACTCGTAAATAGGGAAAAGCGCTTCTTGGGAGGCAACCCATGTTTTGTGTGATTTTTATTTATTTTTGATTTGTTTGATTGTTATTTGCTTCCGTATGCATGCTTTATTTTTATTGTTGGTAGATCATGTTTCAAACTAAATTGTGAAAATGCTTTATTTTGTTGTTTAACATCGTCTTAACTTCATATAAAGGTATTTTGCAAAAGCTAAGTGTAAGGGGAAACCCCAAATTTGTTTATAAGAACGAAAAATGATCATGATTCGCCACAATATTAAATGAACATGTGTATTAGTACTTGTTAGAGTCAAATGCTTGTATCGAGTCATAATGATGTTTTGCAGGATTTTCCAGGAAGTAGGACATAAGTTTTTCCAGAAATTTTCCGGAAACTTAACGTAAAGATTTCTGCAGGTCACTTTTGACGGCGTCAGGAATTAACACCTGACGGCGTCATGTGTAAAATTCTGGAAATTTTCCGAGTTTTGTTTTTCTAACGGAGTCTTAAAGTTTTTGTTAATTCTTTAGTTCTATAAACTCCAGGAAATCTGCAAACATTCATTCCACAAGCATTATATCTTAATTTGCTTTCTAGGATTTGTTAGTATATATAGATTGCCGCCGATTTTATGCGAGGTTGCCTTGTTTGTTTTCTCAGGTTTAACTGGTTATATATGACAAGAAGATGATTTATTTTTTTGGAAGGGAAGCTTTGAATGTTCATTTTCTTGGAGGAAGATCTAACCTTGTTACCACACTATCCACACCGAACGAATCAGGGGAGTATTTGCTTTCATTCTTTTACCTATTCTACTTTTACATTCTTTAATTGAACATTGGGGACAATGTTCATCCTAAGTGTAAGGGGAGGGTAAATGATGATACCTTATAGGATACAATTGCACTTGAGTTTGTTTGTTTGATGGTAGGTGTGTAATAAAACTAAGAGAAATACTTGTTAGTGTAATTTTAGCGCCAAAATTAAAATTTTTTACAACATTTAGGAGCGAAACTTTAGCCTTAGCAAGCGTCTCATGGATAGGAGTTGTATGACTAGCACAAAACCGTACCATTCAGAAAAATTTTCCACCCAAATATGTGAGGTTCGCCTTTAGATTTGATAGGAAAAGCATTAATTATTAGTGCTTATGAGTGTACCGGTAGCATTTAGATTCTAGAACTTGCGTTAGTGATGCATCCCGAGACCGCTAGTGAGACAACATTCGTGTAGTAGGATTTACTACATGATAAGAAGCATTAGGAACACCCTTGTGTTAAACCCGTATCATAATTACTTGACCATTTAAGTCATATTACTTGACTAGTAAAGTCAATTAATTTTTCCCACACCTTAGCGTTGTACTCATTTTTAGTACACGAAACCCCTAGTACACCCCTCCGAGCCTATCTTTTCGTTTCTAACTTTACGCATCTTACTTAAAGGAAGAATTCGTTACAACCCACCCAAATGTGCAACCGAATCGCCTTAGCCTTCCGTGTATGCACTCATCTTTAGTGCATTATTGTTACATGTTTAAACCCTTAGTTAATTGTCTAATTGATTACATGGTTGCTAAGTCGAGTCATGTCTTGTACATATTGTTTTGGGATGATTGGGACTCATGGGTAAATTACTTGTGTTATGGAGTAATGGGGAAGAACATCATATATTACCCCCATATGTGCGTTAATCTTAAAAGTACTCCAAGTGTTTTGATTATCTTGATTCGAGTCATTAGAGTAGTTTATTATAAAGTATGTAAAAATTCAAGTGTAAGGGGAATGTACATTCCCTATGATGTATTATTTTGGATGGTAGGGTAAGAGTGTATGCCCAAAAAAAATCAAAAAAAAAAAGAAGGAAAAAAAGAAAAGAGAAAAAGAAAAAAATTTATAGAAAAAAGAAAGAGAAAAAACATACGGACTACCATCCCGTTTCATTTTATGTTTGTTTTAAGTTTTTGTTATTTTTTATTTATTAGCTTAGGTCGAGTCTAGTCTTGGCTTAGCAACGCCATATTGTACCTGTAATTAACCAAGATGATTAACTCGCCACCAGTAAATATTGCCTTTATCCAACAAAACCGTGTATTCAATATCCCTACACCTAACGTTATAACCCTTTAAAAAGACCTCTTTGATAGTTTATCCTAGGTGCTTACACCAAGTGGTGGAGGTTTGATCCTTTCCCAAGCCTATGGTAATCTATTTTGCTATAACTGGTAGTGAGAGATGTTTTCCATTTCCATATTGTGATATATACTTTATTACACCCGAGAGATGTGAGTATCTAAACACTATTTGTGAGGTGCTAGTGTATGACCTCCGTGCTTGTCTTTGGTTTTTAGTGGAACGATTATTTGTTGTAATTACTTTTATATTAGTGTTAAACGACCCCTAACTTGTATTTTGCTTAGAATAAAAGCGCATTTGCTTGAGGACAAGCAAATCTCAAGTGTAAGGGTATTTGATGAGGCGAAAAGTGAACCACTTTTAAGGGGTCATTTAAGCCCGAATTCGAGATTATTCGAACAATTATTGCCCTAAATCGTTCTTTTTGTCATTTTACGTACTTTTGGAGAGAAATCTGGAAAAGGAAGCATTTTGGACGTTTTTGGAGCATAAAAGTGAAGAAAACGGCAAAGTCTCAATTTTCCTTGCTGGAACAGTACCTGACGGCGTCAAGGCTCTCCACATGACGGCGTCAAGAGTTACAAAAGAGGTGGATGTGGAAAATACATGTGACGATCCAGAGAGTTTTTGTACATAGGAGATGACGGCGTCACCCAAGGCCGTCATGGTCCAAGTATTAGTGACGGCCCAGAAAAAATCCTACATGACGGCGTCACAAGTAGATCTAGGCAATACGATTTCATTATGGCGGTGAGTTGACGGCGTCACAACTTAACCCATGACGCCGTCACCCTGTAAAATCTATATATAGTTTTCCAAATTTCACTCATTAGTGTGCAACTTTGAGGGAATAAACCCTAGTCCGAATTTTACAGCTTTTTCAAGGGTTTCAACCCCTTGAATCTTTCATGTTCAATTAAAGATAAGTACTCTTTCAAATCATTCAATATGTCTATGTGTTGTTTGATTATATCTTACGCTTGTCTTCAATTTAACATGCTAGGCTAGATTTCTCTTGTGTTTGCTTAGATGTAGTGAAACCTAGATGTTAATTATGGGTTGATTGTTTGTTTATAGTTGTTACGGATGATTATATTCGATGTTAGGCTTAAGAAAACTGGCAGACTTCCATTGGTAACTTGCTTGAACGTCTTAAGAAACATGATCGAAGGTGTACTACGATTTTTGGTTGTATTTAATGCGTAGGAGAATTCTAATGATCCCATGTTAGGAGCTTCTAACGGCTCGACATGGAGTGAAGTAGGATCCTATAGAGTTAGGGAATATTGTACACGGCCCTACGACTAATATTAAGGAATATAACCCGTCATCCATGCAATTGTAACAATCTATCAACCTGTAAGAGATATCTAGGGAGTAATGAAACCTAAGTAAACACAACTTTCCTCATCATTGTTTACACCACATTAGTATAATTAGTTTCATTTTCATTTCTGTTATTTTATTTTGATTGCATCTTTAGTAAATTGGGTTAGTTGGCTAGAAACTAATTCCGCCCACTCTTCCATAACCCGAGATTTTAATTGCTTTCTATAAAATATGAAAATACAAAAAGAATCATCCCTCACCTCTAGACCTAGTTTAGGAGGCTTTCTAATCCTAGCGACACTATTTCTGAGTTGAACGATCAATCCCCCGGTACTTGTCACTATACTATACTACAACGATCAGGTACACTGCCTGGTGGGGGTTGTAAGCTTCTCGAGATCCCTTGAGAGGTAAAACTTGGTGCGATCCCCACGTATCAGGACCTCACAACCTAAATTTAAAAATATGTGAATCTGATGAAAAATCATCTGGAACTGAGTTCACAACAAAAGATTTCAGAAACTAGGTACGCAATTATGCATGAGGAAGAAGATTGAAGAAAATGGTTCAAGAACATAGAAGGTACATAGTCTTTGAACATAAGAAGTCAGTTCAAAAGACAAAGTTCTTAAAATGAAGTCAAGAACCTGATCCTCGAACTCAAGTCTGAAGAAGAAACTCTAGCTACAACAACAACAAAGAATATTTTTTATCTACTTTATTATTTTATTCCTTGTTGTAAATCAGCCTGTAAGAAGAAGCCATAATTGCTCACTTACAACTCATAAAATACTTAGGCTATTTGTATATAGGAGACTTATTGTTGAGCCATGTATGTGCCCAATAATCTCTCACTAGAATCTTTAAGTGGAATAACCTAAGTGTAAAATTAAATCCCTATGTGGAAAAATACTTAGGGAATCATCTTCAGAGTACTAAAGGAAGACTCGTCACTACCTGAAGTAAAACTCAGACAGTGAAGATAATAACCAAGTTCAAGATGACGAATTAACTAAGAAACACCGGTTCATCCTCAAAAACTGGTATAAAATTATAGCCTAAACGAAAAATAAAAAATCATTTACTTTACCTTTGTTGCAACTCAGAGTATAAGAAGAAGCCGTTATGCTCACTTATCTCTGGTAAAACTTTGGCTATTTTTGGTGTTCAAATAGGGGGAGATTGTTTGGACAAAATTTGTCAAATTGTCCCTCACAAACATTTGAACATAAAATAGCCAAGTTACTCACTGATAAAATCAGTGTGCACACACACTCTCTGATTCATCAGGGAGTAGCTCAAACAACATGCTTCATGGAACATCAAATACCAACTGAAGATGCACTTTGCCTTAATGATGCAGTGACATCAAGGCAAGTATCTTAGCAGCATCAGGGACACTGAGATATGATAAATGTCTCTTTGTCCCTGAATACCTTTCTCATGAAAAAGCAAGTCTCACCAACTATAGAAGAAACTAACTAATCAAGAAGTCTCGCTGATAGTAGAATTAGCAAGCAATTCCATCAGAGTTCAAATCAGAGACATCATCAAATTTACTTAAGAACATACCAATGCATGTCAGCCAGTATGTACAAGGAACTTCACCTCAATTATAAGGGATCATCAAGGGGTAGCGATACCTTGATGATCTCTCAGCTCTGATTAGACCAATAGAGTATAGCTCTTGTCCTCTGATAGTTTAGGTGAGATTCTACAAACACGCTTAAGCGGGAAAACCTTGGGAAAATAAACTATTGCTCCTTCTCAAGACACTAAAGTAGCTTACGGGTACACTTTACTGTCAACTCCGGTAAACCAAAAGAACATTCATGCTAGAAGTCAAGGCACGTGCCTATCTACTACAGGTTGGCTAAGTTACTATTCTCACGTGAAGCAATAGTAACTTCCCCGCTATAAGTATATGTTACAACAATGAGAAATGTGGGCATTCAACAAGAGTGAGAAAAGAGATTCCACAAAAAAGACAATACAAAGTATTAGTGATAGAATCCACATCACTTAGAATTCAAGCTTAGCTTGAATCCTTGTGAACTCAATTTGTCACTCAACGGGGATAGAATCCTGCAACTATCCCCTTGAAAAGCTACCCAAGTGTTATTAGTTTATCGAAGTGGGTTCTTGAGTAACCTTGTAATTTTTGCTCATCATGTTTCGTAAGCACGTCCTTATTTCAATATCAAAACGTCATTTGTTTATGATTATTTTGTTAATTCATGGTTTACTCAAGTTGCTTGTCAATTTGTCATCCACATTTGCAAATAAAAAACACTTTTTAAATGACCAAGTTAAAGAATAATTTCGTAACGACTTAACTGAATGACTTAAAAATTAATTTTGAATGACAAAATTTAAAAAATTAAGCCGTTAAATAAAAAACACTTTCTAAATGACCAAGTTAAATAAAAAACACTTTCTAAATGACCAAGTTCAAGAATAGTTTCTTAACGACTTAACTGAACACTGTCTAAATGACCAAGTTAAATAAAAAACACTTTCTAAACAACCAAGTTAAAGAATAGTTTCTTAACGACTTAACTGAATGACTTAAAAATTAATTTTGAATGACAAAATTTAAAAAATTAAGCCGTTAAAAAATTGTTTTTGAATGACAATTTAAAAATTATTTTTGAATGACTTTAGGAAAACGGCAAAAGACCAATTCAAGTGTTCGTACGACTTTATTAGAAAAAAATATATATATTCGAAATTTATTTATGAGATAATTCCATATTAACCAACTTGAAAATCAAAATACCATATTTTCCAAAAACACAAGTTTATAGTGCATAAGTACAATGCTTTTAAAGCATGTGTTAAAGAAATATGAAATTATGATATTTAAGTTGGAGAAATATAGAATTGCCCCTATTTATACCTAAACATTTTCAAGTTTTATAAACATCTCACATAATTCAAATTTATTAAATTATGAAAAGATTCAATATTTTAGACATTTTCATGCCAAATAAGCTTGAAATGGACGTTAACTATGGTTTACAAGTTTTTAAACCTCTTCATAATTTTATAAACATTTTCATTAAGTAACATAGTAGATTTTTTTTTTTTTTTTTTTTTTTTTTTTTTTAACTGCTTGTTAGTTGTTAGTGGTTCAGGTAGCAGTGACATACAATTGGCCAGTATGTTAACCCTAAACTCCGTCTGTACTTCCTCCTATTTTATAGTAGATGCCCTTAGTATATATAGTATACTATACAATGCTATTTGTGTCCCAAATTAATTATCCAATATTTCCATTTTAAATATCTTATTTAATTGTTTACTATTAAAAATAGATAAATAAGTTTGATTAAATTTACCATATTACACTCGATTGAAATTAATATTATAAACTTTAAAAGAAATATTAATTAATTATTTAAAAATAAAAAATGGCATTTGTTTAAAAGGTATGAATAATAAAACAGTAATAATTATTATGTTTTTATCAAACTATGTGTGTTTTTTTTCAAAAGACAAATATTTTGAGACGAATAAAGTAATCTCCATGTTAAATGTCCACGTAAATAATGCATAGCACATAACTAACTTGTAATCAGATAAACAAGATGTGAACATTTATAAGAACTAAATAACTTATATTTCACATACGAAAATAGAATTATGATCATATTAAAAATTCGTAACCTAAGAAATTGTGAAATAAGCGTGAGAAGTGTATTTTAGTGTAGATTGCCTAAAATCTATAAGCTGATTTTAAACTTAATATTTATTTGATATGTTGCAAATAATATGAATCAAAGGTTTTATTTTCAAAACTCTTAATCACGAGTTTGTCCAAATCAACTAAATAAACAATTTTACGTAAAAATCATAAAAAAATATGAATTTAGTTTTCAAATTGCGTTTTTAATGATTTCTCAAAC
Organism: Artemisia argyi; assembly: GCA_030686995.1. Lineage (NCBI taxonomy): Eukaryota > Viridiplantae > Streptophyta > Magnoliopsida > Asterales > Asteraceae > Artemisia > Artemisia argyi. The sequence goes on along the minus strand of CM060705.1, from coordinate 170,948,306 downwards.
TTCTCAATATATATGACAATAGCTATAGGAGATACAATAATCTATAAAATCATTTAAAGTATTGTAAAATATTGTTTATGTGCTTATTACTATTCATCCTTAATTTTTGGTAGTTTGTTAATGTTTCACATGTAACCATTTACCCTATAAATACCTCATGTTATTGTTATTGTTATTTATTTTTATAGCACCTCAAATTCTATTGTTATTAATCAATTAATCCTGTAATTATTTATTGCATTTGTTATATATTTTTGACAAAATACACCGTTGGTCCCTAAACTTTTCACAAAACATCACCATGCACCTTAAGTTTTGAAAATCGTCGTGGGGCGTCCAAACCTCAAGGTTTTGAGGCTTGCGTCCCTTGACCAGAAATGGTGAGGTCAACACTCATTTTTTGTTATATTTTCAAAGGCATAATATTCCAACAACATTTATAACTATCATATGGTTAAATCTAACACGTCACTCCATTCTTAACATCAAACGGGTTTGTTTTGTTAGGGAGACAAATACATTGTTGTGTGGTGAAATATGGGTTTGAGTGACATGTACATGTGAGGAAAACATTGGTTAATATGTATGGAATGGTGAAAGAGGTTCGGGTAGCACGTAAGTTGTTTGATGAAATGCTTGAACCGGACTTGGTTGCGTGGAATACGGTTATTATGATTGTTGTGGGGAGTATAGGGAAGGTTTGGAGTTGTTTTCACGTATGCATGATGCTGGTGTAAGACCACGTCGAATAACCCGGAGTTTTTTCACGTATGCATGTTTGTTGTGTGGAGTATAAATATGAAAGAATCACAAGTTGTAACCATGAAAATGCATGCAACAATGCATGGTAACAAGCTAACAATGCCAAGTATGTATATCTATAACTAGGGGAAGCTAATATAGCTAAGGGGACAGAGAATAAACAATAAACTAACCTTAAAATGCACAAAGAAACATGAACTAGAAATCCTACACTAAGGCTGCAACATGGGAAAAATGGACAGAAAAGCTGCTAAAAAATTCAAAAAAACAATATAAGCAACTAGATTACCAACGGCCATTAACTTGCATACCAAATTTCAGTGAAAAAGGGCTTAAAATGAAGAAATGAAAAATCAAAAACCACTTCTGGTCTGCACATTGTGACAAAATCAGCACTAAAGGGGTATGTTTGAGCTGTCAAAAAGCTATGAAAGAAAATTACAAAAAATAAACAAAAAATATGGGCAAATAGATAAGAAACCAAACTCCCTAATCCCCAAGTTTCAAATCATTTGGACAAGTACTCCAGTATTTAAAATTCATAAACAAAATGGTTTTTTGACACTTTTTTGGAATTTTGACTTTTGCAACCCTAAAAAGGGGCTTAAGACCTATAAAAATTCTAAAAATTAAAATAAAAATACCACTAATTAAACAAGCTATCAGAGTACATTATCCCAAAATTTCATGGGATTTGGTTAAAAATTGAGGAAATGAAAATTAAAAAACAAAATTGCTGATGTGAAGGTTTCAATGTTGGGTCAGCTTGCAAATTGGCTTGTTTTTTTGTTGTTTTGACTTGGAAAGTCAAAGAGCAGAAGCAATGTTGATGCAATATGCTAAGTTAAACCAAAATCAAGCAAGAACAATAACCATAGTAACTTAAAATCAATTTATCCTAAACTCTTTTTTATAACAGTTAACTTAAAAAAGAAAATGAAAAACTTTACTTAACTACTAGAAACTTGTAAAGTGTAATTTTTTTGTTCAAATCATCTAAATAGAGTTAAATACAGCTAGTACAACTCAATTGGTAAATCACAAATGCTTTTTGGGTCAAAAGGGGGTTTTCCCAAACACCCCCTTATGGTGTCTAACTTGGCTTTTTCAAATGAAAGGTGAGTTTGAACAAGAGTTTTTTGAACAAAAGTTGTTAGCTATGTTTAAAACCCTAATGAGAAGCAATAACAAAGACCAAATAAGCAGTATGAATAAGCTATACTAATAAGCAATTTTAGCTAAACTTAAAACAGTTAATAACTTAACTTAGCACAAATGATTATCAAACTTTAAAATAAGCTATCTAACACTGAAGACTAACCACAATAAGTATAATAATCATAAAATAAGTAGATGAACAGTAATGCTACAGTAAAATGCAAAAAAAATTAATGAAAATTGAAAAAAAATAATAATAAGAAATCACCTTGGACCCTAGCTAAACAAGGGTACCCATGTAATTTTGTGGTACTCACTGTATAACAAGAAGTTAATTTTGTGGTACTCACATCATCCATCAACTCATGTAAAATAAGTTGATCGAAATTGTAAATCACGTTTACTTATTTTCTTATTCAACACAAGATTACTTCAATGAATACCATATTAAGATTTCATTTCTTCAGTCTTTAAAATACAAGGTTGAAAGTTGTATCTAATAAAGTGATTCACACACTTTTACAAAAATGTAAATCTTACTGTCACAGATTAGCATGTTGACCATATTTCAATGTTTGCAACAATGTGCTCAACTTGTACAACAACTAGTTTGTTTAGTGGCACTAACTTCATCAACAACATAGATAATTTCTTTTCTTGCATTAATAACTTGCTTTGTTGCCTCATTTTCTTTTACTTCAAGGCTTTTTTGACTTGCAATGTCAAATATTTTTTTGATCATCTGAAGAAACAACTGCAAAATGTAACTTGCAATTTTGCAAGACTACTGCAAGTCTCCAACAAACAACTGCAACACAAGTATCCATTTGGTAACTAGTTATAGATATATATACTTGGCATCGTTAGCTTGTTACCATGCATTGTTGCATGCATTTTCATGGTTACAACCTGTGATTCTTTCATATTTATACTCCACACAACAAAAATGCATACGTGAAAACAACTCAGGGTTATTCGACGTGGTCTTACACCAGCATCATGCATATGCGAAAACAACTCCAAACCTTCCCTATACTCCCCACAACAATCATAACAATCAATAACCGTATTCCACGCAACCAAGTCCGGTTCAAGCATTTCATCAAACAACTAACGTGCTACCCGAACCTCTTTCAAAATTCCATACATATGAACCAATGTTTTCCTCACATGTACATGCCACTAAAACCCATATTTCACCACACAACAATGTACTTGTCTCCCTAACAAAACAGACCATTTTGATGATAAGAATGGAGTGTCGTGTTAGATTTAACCATATGATAGTTATAAATGTTGTTGGACTATTATGCCCATGAAAATATAATAAAAAATGAGCGTTGACCTCACCATTTCTGGTCAAGGGACGTAATCGGCCTCAAAACCTTGAGGTTTGGACGCCCCACGACGATTTTCAAAACTTAAGGTGCATGGTGATGTTTTTCGGAAAGTTTAGAGACCAATGGTGTATTTTTGTCTATATTTTTATAATACCTCAAAGTCTATTACGATTATCTAAAGAGAATCAAATAACATAACCTCATGTTATTGTTATATATTTTTATGGAACTTCAAATATTGCATTTGTTTATGTTTTGTTTATTTGTTTTTGGTAAACTTTTTTTTTATTTATTTTTATTTTTTTATTTTTTTTAATAATTTTGCATTACATGTTTGTTTATTATGGTTTTGTATTATGACTATCATTATTAGTTGTTTTGGTTTACGTATTTGATATTAGATATTGATCACATGTTTATTCATTGTTAAAAGAATTTTACTATCTTCAATATCTATACTAATATATAAAGCATTTGAGACTTTCTTTTTATAGAAAACTTAAAATTATTAAGTTACACACTTTTTTTTTGGGATAATTCTCTAGAAATGTATCTAATTTAACACTTTTTCTTTTGTTGTTTACCCAACTTTTAATTTTATTATTGTATGTATCAAACTCTCTAATCTTTCTTATTGTATGTATCATTCTTTTAAAATTTATTATTGTATGTATCATTAGTGTTAAGTGGTTGGCGGTGGTACATAGTTGTGGTGATTGGTAGTGGTGGTGGTAGGTGGTGATTGGTGGTGGTGGGTGGTGATGGGTGGCGGTGGTGCGTGTTGGTGGTGATTGGTAGTTGTGGTGGTGGGTGGCGGTGGTAGCAGTGGGTGGCAGTTGCGGTGATGGGTGGCGGTGGTGCGTGGTGGTTATTGGTAGTGGTGGTGGTAAGTGGTGATGGTGGGTGGTGGTGAGTAGCGGTAGTAGCAGTGGTGAGTGTTGGTGGTGGTGGTGGTGTAGGTTGTAGTGGTGGGAGATGGGTGGTGGTGGTGTGTGGTTGGTGGCAGTGAGTGGTGCATGGTGGTGGTTGGTGATGGTGGTGGTAAGTAGTGGTGGTGGGTGGCGATGGTGGATGGCGGTGGGTATATATGGAATTATTCCTAATGATTTTAGGTTTTGTGTATTAACGAATTACATTATGATTATCTTACTTTTGATGCTAACAACTGAAATTGTAACATTCAATCAATTTGTAAAAGCCATGGCCAACCAGATTGTAACAACATGCTAATTATAAGGTTGATATTCTATTAAGTTTAGAAATAATCATTTAAAGGTAATCAAATCATTCGGTGCTTGAAAACATAAATATTTGCTCGCCGAAAATTTTAGTTATGCGAGTACCCGTCTAGTATATTATGACGTATCATGCAAATTTAATTACAAGTCTTAGGCGCATTTGCAGATATATCATTTCAAAGATGCAAAATTACATATATATCATTTGCATCATAAAAATGATTGTATCATGTGCAATAGCCATTTACTCTAAAAGTTTTTTGGCCCAAAGTCATTGTAGTTGAAATTTAATACGATATAATCACAATTCGCAAAAGCAGCAAAACCCTAAGTATTGTTTGTTAGAGAGCTAGTTGTAGCAAGGGACGAATAATTGTTTGGTGTGTCACCTGAACGTCACATTATCATCCTACTAATAATACACAAATAATTAAAGCACCATCTCTAACAATAACACCCAATAACTCTTATTGATGCATGTGTGTCTCATAACACATAAAAAAAAACCCCACTCACTAAAATAAAGGACGAATGGCATCAATTGCAGAAATAGCAAGGGACGAATGGCACGAAAGCACTGGTGCACTATGAGTGTGTTTGTTAAAAGTAGCAGTTAGGAGTAGCTATTAGCTATTAGCGGTAGCCACAGCTCACCGCTTCTTAAAGAAGCATTATAAAATTAGGTTTCCTAAATATTAGCAAAGCTCATCACTCTTTTATCAAATGATTATTAAAATTCAAAATGCTCATTGCTCACCGCTCCAAAAGCTCCACACCGCTCCGTACCAAACATACCGTATGACTAGCAATCGATGTGCCATTGATGCTTTTATGGGGCGAATGGCAGGGAATAAACCCTGCGCCGTGCTCTAGTACACTTTGCATTTGTAATATTTCTTTGCATAAAACTTTTGATAACTTTATTTATTATTATATGATTTGATAAAATAAGCACATTGCTACGTCTTTTAGTCTTTTTTTTAGTATTTGCTTTTGGTAGTAGGTTGCTTTTATTTTGCCCACCACCATTGTTATATATCAGGACGAAAAATGTTACTATAGTTACACTTACATCGATTCTCAAGGTACTCGAACTTTGTAACTGCAGGTTTCATACATGGCTCTTTCCAACGTGACCGAAGTAGACCAGGTATATGCTTCACTCATGGCTCTTCCGATGCATAGAGATAGGCATGGTTTTAAGTTCTTTGTGTTATAGTTTGGTCTGGAAAAAAATCCTGACCATACCAAACCAAATCAAACCGTTTGTCAAGCTAGGTAGTTTCGACCAAAAACGATTGTTATACCTGTAAGTTTAACGATGCCTGACAAAAATATATCTATGCGGCTGTCATGGGTCTATATATAAATCGCAGGTAAGTGGAACCATAATTCATGGATAATTTTGTACATGTTCAACTCATAGAGTCATAGGTGTGAGGCAAGTTCATGCATATGCTTTCTTATGGATAATTTCATCTCGTGATTATAATGCCGCAAGAGAGGCAACATAAACTTGATACTTAGTTCTAAATTATTGTTTGTTGATGTATAGCGTTTGGATTATCATTTATCTGATGATTCTGTCATGCATATTTATACTTGTTACTTGTACCTTAGCTGACGATACAACGCAAATACTTGTTCTCCAAATACTTGTTATGTATTAGATTTGAATTGAAGTGTGCTTGGGTATTTACCCAAATTATTCATTTTTGCAGATGATTTTCGAAGAAATACTGGGAGGAAGAAAAGTGATACTAAACAGACCAAAGAAATTAAACAGTATCAGCTATGAAATGGTATGTACTTTACAAGTATGGATCTGGCGAAAAGAATTATTGCAATGAGAAGAAGTGAGAAGAAATTGTAGCCACATATTTCAAATAAGGAACGAGAAATAATAGAGAGATTCATCTATTTTTATGGGTGCATCTAATATTTGTGGTTGTGATTTCTTCTCATTCTTTTAATCTTAATTATATTTCTCATTTGATCTTACCTCATATACATAAACAAAGTCCAAAATCGATGCTCGTGTGTATTGCTTACTTGTTTTACTTGTTTCATATGATTGCAGTTACGAAAAATGTACGAGAAACTGAAAGTGTACGAGAATGATCCATCAGTTAAGCTTGTGATACTAAAGGTACAAAACAAATTAAGTTTGGTGATCTATATGCTTTCTTTATCTAATATTTTATTAAACTAATTTAATACTTCGTTGGTTGTTACGTTTCATTTTCCATAACTTTTAGCTCATTGACGTTATTTGGAAAACAACATAACATTGACTTTTTAGCCAAGTAGTAGTATTTTAAAAAAGGGAAGTGATACTTACACCACTTTTTTTGATGCACACATCACAATGTTGCATCATTAATACACATGTTACAATATCCTATATGCATAGTTGTGGTGTGTGCATAAAAAAAAAAAAAGTGGTGTAAGTATCACTTCCCTTTAAAAAAGTATTTGCCATGTTGTAGAAGTATTAAAAGTATATTCCAATCCACGGTAGTCAAACCTTAACATTTATTATTATCTATACTACATTACAATGCATCTTGTATTATTCTATAACTAAAAATTCTTAAAATTTAAACATTTTATTTCTTATTATGAAAAGATTTTAAATGTTGATTAAAGAAAGATTTCAAACATTAGTTGCAGAAAACTGAAAACTGAAAGAGAAAAACAGAAAAACAGAAAACCTTAAAAACTAAAACTGAAAAACTGAAAACTGGAAAACTGGATAACTAGAAAAACAAAAAAACTGAAAACTGAAAAACTGAAAATCTCAAAAACTGAAAAACTTGAAAACCTGAAAACCCGAAAAATTGAAAACAGAAAACTAAAAACAAAAAACAAAAAAGTAAAAGCAGAAAAGCAGAAAATCTTTACTTATAAAGCATGAAGACAATTAAACGTGTAACCGACCATAAAATATAGTCATGGGGTACCCGCCGCCGTTCTAGTCTATACCAATGAACCAAATTGTTATCTTTTCAAATTTTCATTTGTTTTTCAAATGAGTTCGTATTTTTTAGAAAAAAAAAAAAAAAAAAAAAACATTTAATGTTTTAAATAAACTTTCAGACGCTCAATATTTTTTTTTCCATATAAAGTAATATTTATCTATACTACATATAAAACATGCATGTTTTTCTTAAAACTTAATACCCTTTCAAACTTAAATCCCTACTCAAAATTTTAAAAAAATGCTTGACAACTTTCTTTTAAGGTAGTTTCTAAAAACATGTAATCCCAACACTAAGGTAATTTCTAAAAACATGTAATCCCAACACTAATAATTTCTAAAAGTTCATCCACAAACTTTATTATATAAGACACAATATTACAAGTCTACAACTTCTTTTTTATTATGTTAGTTCATAATTTATAAAAATGAATAACCACGAAACTATAAAAGCTTGCCACTATAACATCTCATGTTATGCACGGGTTTTTGTATAGTTTATTAAATATGGTGTTTATCAAAAAAGTGTTTGAATTTTCATGGACTTGTCTACTCGGTTAATCAAAAGGGTATTGTAACTGTAAAACCAAATGGATTTCCTTTATATATATATATATATATATATATATATATATATATATATATATATATATATATATATATATATATATATATATATATATATATATATATATTAGCTATAATTTTTTGTAGCTAATTGGCTACAATTTTGTACTATAAAATGTGAGTCATTGATTCTTTTTGTGGGTCTTATTTTTTCTTTGAGTCTCTGATTCATTGCTAGTGTATTTTTTGTGAAAGATTGTAGCTAAGCTATCCCCATATATATATATATATATATATATATATATATATATATATATATATATATATATATATATATATATATATATAGGGATCCGTTGCGGATTTGATTTTAAGTAGGGATTGTGTGGAAATATCACAGTTTTTTTTTTTTTTTTTTTTAATTCAAAAACATCTAAAGAATTAAAAAAATAAAGAAGACAACAAATAACTAAGAATCGTGAAAAAAAATTCAAAAAAGAATCATATTCATGGTTAAAATGTATTATGATACTATAGTTTTTTTTAATTTCACTGTAACTATCATACTTTTTTTTGAATTTTTTTAATATCCCTGATAGTTTTTTTAATATCGCAATATAAAAACAATGAAGCTAAGTTTTTTTTTATTAATATCAAAGTAACTTTTTTCAATAAAATAGTTAATATCGCAACTCCTTTATACATGTAAAACAATTTTTTACCGCTAAAATCAAATTTTTTACCACATATTTTTGGAGGAGGGTCACGTGACCCCTGGGACCCCCTTGTACCTCCGCCTCTGGCTCTAATCTAAAATGCTCATTGAAGAAACATTCCAGAATTATTCCATTTTGAAATTACATACATACCCTCATTAATTGTTTAATCATTTATTTTATTTTAATTTGTATATGACCGTTTTGGTAATTTTACACTTTATAATTACAGTTACACAGCTACGTTACCAAATACACTTTTTAAACAAACATCTACTGCTAACTGCTTACTGCTTACTGCTTACTCCTTACTGCTTACTGCTTACTGATACTGCTACTGCTACGTGTCGCCAAACATAGCCATGGACTCCTTAAGAACCACTATGATTTGGATAATACTTTCAATACTTCTACATCTTGGTGAATACTTTTTTGAAACATTATGAGTTGGTTAAAAACTCTTTTTTTCATTAGAGTATTAAGATTATTACTTTTAAACAATGATTTATAGCATTAAAATGTAGCGCATATTCTTCAATATTGAGTGTCAAAAAAGACTTTTAGTGATGGTTGCTTTAGTACTGTCTCTTTTTCTTTCGGTGGGAGAAGACCAAAATGCCTTTAGTGACTGATTTTATGCTTTTTTGACACTTTTTATTAGTCACTAATGTCATTTATCTTGTAGTGAATCGTGTCTTCTTGAATAATCTACAGGCAAACGGGAAAGTATTTTGTAGTGGTGGTGATCTCAAGTCTGCTTGTACGCTTGTAGCTGTTGGTAAGAGTAACTTTATTAAACGGTTAATTGCGAAGATATGATAAATGGAGTTAAAACTAACCATGCTGTTTCTTTTTATCAGGACACTGGAGTTTTGTTGCGAGTTATTATAGGAAACAATTTTGCTTAGACTACCTCCTGGGAACATATAAGAAGCCAATTGTTGCAATTCTGCATGGAAGTGTTATGGGAGGAGGCGTAGGAATATCAATACATTCAACATTCAGGATTGTTACTGAGAAAACGGTATTGTTTTATGTTTCTTTTATCGTTACAAATGTTGGTAATCTGTTTAATTACTAACAAGCTCTTTAAGTTTTATGTAGGTTTTCGCAATGCCTGAAGCGTTGATTGGACTATTTCCTGACGTTGGTGCATCTTATTTTCTATCACGGCTTCCAGGGTTCTTCGGTAACTTGATATCTCATTTCCTTGTGTGGAGTTTTTTTTATTACTCTCTAACACTTATCAACCTGAAATAACTCGCAACAATTGTATATATGTAGGAGAGTATTTAGGGCTGACTGGTGCTCGATTAAACGGAGAAGAGATGCTAGAATTGGGTCTTGGAACTCATTTTATCCCATCTCAGGTACTTGGCCTCTTTTAGTGTGTTCTACATCAACTTGTCATACATCTTATTGTACTTATATGTTTAAATTTACACAAAAGAAGCTATTGATTATTAATAATGCATATCAATTACTGTAGAATATCAAGTCTATGGAAAATGCCCTTGAAGAGATGGCTGCTTCATCGGATTCACTAAGTGTAGCAGCAATCTCTACGATTATTAAGAAGTTTGAACAGAAAGTAAATGTCAAGCCTGAGAGTGCATACAATAGGTACAACACACTTAATCTTGAAAGGCATGATATGGACCCATCTATCTCAGTTGGGTTGATTTGGGTTATATAACTTTTCACTCTATTTGACCAGGCTTGACATGATCAATGAATGTTTCTCGGGTGACTCATGTGAGGAAATATTATCCTCATTGGTAAGTTTATTTAAATTTTAATATATAATTGTATTTGATACAATGTTTTTAAGTTTTAACGCATTTGGTTTACTATCAGGAACGCTTGGTCGTGCAAGTTCAAGAGAAATGGATCCACAATGCAATAATATCAATGAAAGCCGCTACTCCATTGGGTCTAAAGATTTTCTTGAGATCGGTATTATAAAAATTTCATGACTATGAACAAGTTCATTGTGGATTATTGAAACTTATCACAGTTTCCTTTTATTTCTATGATAGATTAGAGAAGGTCGGTCCAAAACACTCAAGCAATGTCTTGAGACCGAATACGTTGCTATCTGTCATGTTCTTGGCAGAACGATTGGAAATGACTTCTACGAGGTTGTCCCATATTTCACACAAATATTTAAACAATGAAATGTGCGATGTCATCAATCTTATGTACTTATTATTTTCACAGGGATCTAGAGCTATGTTGTTTGACAAAGATAAGAAACCCCAGGTGAATACTAGATACGAATTTATTAGTTTAGCAAAATATGATTTAAGTGATGATGTAACAAGACATAGTGCATCTTGCTAGGTTTCTAATCATATTGTCGTTCAAAAAAAAATAGTGCATGAAAATCAAAACTTATTGGCAAGCGGGTGAAACTTTTAAAACTGATTTTAAACTTCCCCTGACATCTAGTTTATGTCGATATATAGTGGGTACCTTCAAAGTTAGAGGAAGTTAGCGACGAAATGGTGACCAAGTGCTTTTCAAGATATTTTACCGAAGATGATGACTGGTTGCCTTTACAATTGCCGCGAAGGTATAATGAAGCCAACACACTTGCAGCTAAACTCTAGAGCAAAGGCTCTTAACACATAACCTATGATCCTTCAACTTTCAAAAGCTTATATGGTATATGGTCTTGGAAATAACCTATCTGTTTCAACCAATTTCTGTGTGATCTATCTGCTCGTGTTTTATTGCTTAATATGTTCGGGCATTCATAAAGTGATATAAATTTATGTTATCACTCATAATAGCTACAGGAGTGTTGTGATTACAAGTTGTTATGACTTACAAGTGTGATGTGTTGTAATAAACCATTCGAATTGTGAAATATAAATGGTTGGTGTTTGTTTATCGATTTTGTTGTCGAATAGTCTCTAAGTAGGATTTAAATACAAAATATCCTAAGTGTAAATTGTAGGGAAACATTACACTTTTAAAAATAAAATCAAGATTATGATAAATAAAATTAACAATAAATAAATAACAAAAAAATAAAAGCAAACAGAATAGAGGAAGAGACAGACTCTTATAAACGATAATTAAATAAAATAATAAATTAGTCGAGAAGACTTACTTGATCACCAACGAAGATCAGCAACAAAGAACTAAAAATCCGAGACACGTGTTTGACACGCTTCCCTTAAAACAGATGCATCGTCTGTTTCCCGGGGTACAACAGCTAAAACAGTAAGTTGTACTGTCGGACTTAACTAAACTGCCAGGAATTTCATTTTAAAATATGCATATTCCTTATATTGGAAATCAATAATACTTATTGAGTTGATGTCTATCCAAGCTATGGAATTAGAGCCTCTATTTATACACAATAAACTCCACCCTAATTTATCCCTCCTACCGATGTGAGATAGAAAGTAAACTATTTCTCCACTTTAGTCATGGTACTGAATGACTAACTTTGAGACCCGATATCTCATTTACATAAACTCTATTTTGGACACATCAATTGTGAAGCTCTCTTCGAGAAGAACGCAAACCTACAAAATACTACCTCCGTCCCATAATAATTGTTCACTTTGACTTTTTTGAGTCTTTTCTATTCAACTTTGACCATAAATATTTTTATTTGTGTAATACAATACTTGATGAAAGATATATGAATAGATTAAGTTTTAAATGTATTTTCCTTTGCTATAATTTTTATCAAGTATTATTTAACACAAATAAAAATATTAATGGTCCAAGTTGAACAAGAAAGACTCAAAAAAGTCAAAGTGGACAATTATTATGGGATGGAGGGAGAATTACTTATATATATATGACGCATACATATAGACAATTGTGTCTAAAGCTGGTCAAAAGTCAGTTTTGCCAAACAATTTTCCAATAATCCCCCACATGAATGGAGATCGGCCGTAATACACAAAAATTACGATAAAATTCCAATAGTTGAATCTTGCAAATGATAGGTAGGTGTGACCATTTGAATCTTCCCTTGTGAAATGCACTTAGCCTCCTAGCTGTCAGTAGACACGATGTCTTTGAACTGAGCTGCCGTTTATGTAGACGGCAATACACTTCACACAAGACTCTCCCTAACATTGTTAACTCCTCTGAGTCATGTTCATTATGGTCCTAAACATTTGTCTGGTTCTACAAGAGCTCTTAGGATTTGCGTCCGCTATAATTCCCTTCGAAGCGACCCCACTTCTCACTCACATAGGTGATTTCATCTTGAATCTTGAAAAAATATGCTTGTGATTTCATCTTGAATCATTATGCTTTATGATTTCATCTTGAATCATAAAAGCCATATGGTTAACTTCTCAACAAGCCATATGTTTAACATAACAAGTAAACCCCGACTTGGCGAATTCACACACCACCCGCAAAACCATAGATTCGGATCTAACTACTTGGTCTACTTATTATATAGAAAAGTTATACATTTATTTAAATTTTACAAGTTTTGGATTGGGCCCATAGACCAAAACAATATAATTAAGTCATGGAAGCCCTAGAAAACACTCGACCTAATTTCTCTTTTTTTTTTAACATCAAAATATATTAAACAAAAGCCGAAGCCAAACATTATAAAACATCACTCCTCGATATAGAGGTAATTTCACAAGGAAAGTTATCAACCAAAATGAAATTTGCATCAGAAACATAAGCAACTTTTGCAACATGATGAGCAGCCAAGTTACAAGCACGAGAAGTCCAACACAAATGCGAATTCATTTGAGATTTCCAAAATATAATATCACAAAAAGCCGCAAAAGCCCAGGGTTGCACATCTTCTGTAGAATCAAGTGAAATTGTTGACCGAGAATCATATTCAATAAAAGCATTGTTCCATCCATTAGTAGCAGCAAGGATGCAAGCTGATCGAATGGCACACAACTCAGCAGCAAGAACTCATTCACTACAACACTTTTCTCCCAAACATTGAAGCAAAGAGCCATTACAATTACGAGCAACAATCCCAATAGCGGCAGATGCGTCTTTAAAAGAAGCATCGCAATTAAGCTTCATGAGGTTTGAAGTGGGGGGAGCCACTTACGTGAACTTTCATGCGAGATGCAATTTGTAGCCGACATAGTGGATGTATCTGAAGAAACAACTGATTGAAAAACATCATCAGTGATCCGAGCTTCCAAAATAACACTAACAGGAAGAATTTTAATTTGTTCAAAAATGTTGAGATTTCTTTCTTTCCAAATAGACCACGCTAGTGTAGCATAAAATGATAAGAATTTTGTGGAATCATTTATAGATTAGAAAGACTGTAACAAAGATATAACACGAGAAGTAATAGTACCTGAGAAACCGTCTAAACAAAGACCCAAGTTCGAGCCAAACCAAACAGGCTTTGTCCATTCGCATTCGAATAACAAGTGTTCTACGGTCTTAGGGGAGGAATGGCATATGAGGCACGTTGGGGAGATTGCACAGTTGCGTCGAAATAAAGCTTCACGCGTACGAAGAGCATTTGAACAAGCCTTCCACCAAAAGTTCTTAATTTTTGGAACTGTTTTTAAGCTCCAAATTTGTTTCCAAAAATCACTAGTTGGACTTCCGAATGAAGATGCATAACATTTGTCATGCTTTTTTAAAATAAGCGCTTGACGATATCCGGATCAAACTGTATAAACACCTTTGGAATCATAATGCCAAACAAGCTTATCTTGTGCCCCTGTGGTAGAAATAGGAATGCGAGAGATAAAATTAGCTTCAATAGGGAATAGATAAGCATGCAATTGTTTTACATCCCATTGTCCATTTGTAATGAAATCAGAAAATTTCATAGAATTTATAAATGGGCCACGTAGATGACAGATGTAAAAGTCATTCTCGTATGGAACAAACTTTTGGGTCCAAAAAGATATTTTCCCCACTTGCAACCTGCCACTTAACTCCTTGAAGAAGAAGATCACGACCATGAAGAATGCTTTGCCATAACCAAGATGGGCGAGAACCTTTACAAGCTGTGAGAAAATGACCCTTAGGATAATATAAGCTTTTAAGAATACGAGCCCAGAAAGACTTGGGATTAATTAAGAGGTGCCAAACTTGTTTTGCTAATAATACCAAATTGAAAGAACGCGAGTCTCTAAATCCAAGACCGCCCGCATCTTTAAGTTTAGAAAGGCGATCCCAACTCAACCAATGAATATGTCTCTTATCAATCTCTCCGCTCCAGAAAAACCTTCGCATATGACAAAGAAGCTTATCAAGAAAACCATAAGATGGAATAGCCTAGATTTTATTGCGAGAGAAGCTTTTGATTCCACCCTTGAACTTTTTGTAAGACTTTTCCAAATTAAAAGAGAATAATTCACTTTTCTTCTGACCACATATAGAAGGTAAGCCAAGGTAGCGAGCCTTCGGATCCATACATTCAACATTTAAAAGATCACATATATAACACCCCCAAAAATTCGGATCCAGCGGAAGCATACATGCAATGGAGTGCTAAGAAATTGGTATCACAACACAAGTTACAAAGAATGCTTGTTTTATTTCATTCGTTGAGGATAAAATTCATTAACAAAAACATTAAGTTTACATTTTATAAAATAAGTGCGGAAATAGGCCCATAAAACAAATAAAGTGGTCCCAAATATATATTAGAGTTGCCTATGACAAATGCCCCTTGCCAAGTGCTTCAAATAGTGAGCTAACGCCTTGAACCTGAAAATACATGCTAAAACGGCCAGCTAACGTTGGTGAGTCCATGGAGTTTAATCAAATTCGCACTTGTGGACCGATAACCATAAACCCTTGCTATGCTAGACTAGGTCATAAATCAATACATCGGATGCATACACAAGCATCACTAATCAAATCCCTATAGGTACTCCCTATAGTTCCAACATATAATCTCATGCAATGGCGCCAAGCTAAAATCCCTATAGGTACTCCCTATAGTCCAACATATAAGCTCATAAATATCACATCATAACGTAGTCAAACAGAATAGCAAGACATAAAGACATAACACAAAGCATGGTCCACAATAAAACAGTTTTGCATGTTTCTCACATGTATACCAAATAATCACATAACACCTTCAGACAACCAATCCAGATATACCAGTTAACCAATCAAAACTCAGTCAAATATTTCACGTTTTCAGATAAACAATCAAGGAGTTTAGTTGAAAACGAGCATGTATTCTCCCCCAAAAATAGTTATGAAAACTGTTGAAAAATGAGGGGCCATGAACTCACCTGGGCCACAACAATGCAATATACACGACTGACACAACTGGCATCTAGAGCTAATCACAACGATATCCAGAAAATGGGCACGACGTCACCAAGCAGTAAGAGCACGATGGCACACCCTAATACGCACACGATTATCTCAAAATATAGGTCGCACAATAATCAGGTCTATAAAAGACAATGTGTCAGAGTTTTCGTGGATTAATCAATTCATCGCTTACAAAAAGTTTACTATTCATTTCGTGTGGTGTGGTAAGAAAACATAGACTTGACATACCAATTCACGCCAAAAAGGATAAAAAAACATTGACATACATCTCATGCCAAAGAGAAACAAACATCAACATAGTCGAGACAAACTGATTAGAACTCAAGTCGGAAAGACATGACACGAAAAAGCCAAGAATATAATAACCAAAGAATATGTATACCAAATGGTTCACTCCGTACGTTTCGGTAATTTCCCCATAACCCCAAATAGCTTTGAAATAATCAATGACATGTTAGAAAGTTAATTTAAGTTTTTGTAAGAAAACTCAATTTAGTATTTCTATTAGCAAAAGTTTGCAAGTAAATAAAACCATAAGTTTTCGATTAAAAATCTTCTCAAAACAATTGAATGAAAGTATTTGTTGATTATTAGTCATTATTTACTTATAGTAAATTCGTTGCGAATCAAATATATTAAATTCATAATGAATCTAATATATCGTATTCGCTTCAAGTCCAATAAGTCCATATTGTCCAACTTCCAATGTCCGATAAATATTAATACATGTCGATATATGTCAAATATCCAAAGTATTTAATCCGTTACATTTCCGTATTGTCCAATATCAAATCATCGATCCCACGATAAATTCCCGAAACGTACCAAAATATACTCTTAATATTATAAACAAAACACTTTTAATATAATAACAAACACACTCTAGCCCTATATTAGTTTAAACAATATGCACCATATTGAGTTTGATAATAAGCGCACCCTTCTTGGTTCGTTAACCCTCATGACACCACACAAGACCAAAACCCTACATGGGTGTGGTAACGAACCATAAACAAAAAATAGACCCTTGTGGTCTTCTTATTAAACCAAAATAAACAAACACCCTCGAGGACATCGAGTCTAACCAAAAGCAAATCTAACACCTTTAGTCACAATTTTCAACGTACCCCATCTCGACTGGAAGTCAACAACAAGTAAACACACCCATGTGGGTCGATTATTGACCGAGAACATTACAACGACAACATAAGTAACTCACACTTATGACCACAAAACTGAAAAACCTGGTACTAACCAAGCCGAGACCAAGCAACAAGCTAACTCAACGTTAAGCAATCAATTCCAAAACTCAAACAAGATAAGCTTATTACAACCTCATTCGGATCTTACACTTGACCCGCGATCAAATCGAATCGAACCAAAGTAATACCAAATCCAAACGCAACAATAGCGCAACAACAATGATAATAAGCAAATCCAAAAACCAACTCATGACCCATACGGGTCTGACCCGACCCATATCACAATCCGACCCATGACAAAAATAATAATCCAAACACCATTTTCTTACAATTCTTACCACATGAATCAGTTATCAAAACATGTTTTAATCTCCTTTCAATCCAAGTTTTTATTCTACAAAACTTATCAACTCGTTTTACTAGTTTAGGTCCACGAAAACCTGATAATGACAACACCCAATGGTTTTTAAAAGAATAAAAACAACAACAATCTGAGAACTCAACATACCACTGAGAAAATGAAAGAGAAAGAGATGAGGAGTTGGCGGAGCTAGAGAGACGGAGGTGGTGTGTCGAACCACGGCCGTGGTGGTGGCTTACGAGTCAAACCAATAACCAAACAAACAAACAAACCCTTAATATTTTTCCCACGATAGCAGCCTCAAACAGCAACAAGGACGGCGGTGGCGACAAACGCGACCAAACTATCGATCTGTACCAAACTTGGTCAAGAGGTGGTGTTGGTGGTGCGTGTTGTAGCTTAATAAATGAAGGAGGTCACTAGGTGAGTGTTGGTGGACGGCCGGTGGTTGGCCAGAGATGGCGAAGCGGCGCCGAAAAGTTGATATGGGGAAAGAGATGAAAACCCTAAATGAGTTATAATAGGGGTTTATATAAGGAAGACCTAGGGGCCATATGTGTAATTACCATGGACCATTCATGCCAAAACAGAAAGTTTAGGGTAGACGGCTGAAATAGCTCCCAGGGACCAATATGTGTATTTTCTCAAAAATCATACCAAACTCGAACTAAATGGTCATTTCTCAAAATAGAACATGACAGGAAATTCGCCGGTGGTTACAGACTCACCTCCTTAACGGAATCGCGTCCTCGCAATTCAATTCCAGTTACTCGTTAAGTTTTAAAAGGAATGAGTGCATACGCACAATGTTTTCTTTTCACGTTCCCTACGTAAATTTTTGGATCTTTTCGCGAGTTTCAACGAACTTCATCGATAAGGATGTGACTTTACTGAAATTGCTTGATTCCATGGTCTACGATTTCGATAGATCAACAAAGTTTGATTGTTATAAGATCTGGATCTCTCTGGGAGAGATAACGACTGCCTTATCAGCAGGGCATTTCCTCAGATTACTCACCTGAAACATCGGGAATACAACTGAGCTCCGACGGTAGCTCAAATCTCTGAGCTACGGGTCTGATTCTATCAAGGGTTAGAAAAGGGTTGACACAATGAGAGTTCACGATTTCAATAAGTCTCTCCACAATGTTTAATTATTCGTCAATCTGGATCTTTCCCGGAGGAAAACAATTGTCTCATCAGCAAGTCATCACTTAGATTATACACATGAAAACGCCGCGAACGCTGCTGAGTTTTGACGGTAGCTTGAGTCGATGAGCTACCGATCCAACTCAGCAAGGATTTCGAAAGGATCAATAGAGCGAGGATTAAGCTTTCCACGTTTACTCAACGCTTCATGCATTTCCATGGTGAATCTTTAAGCTTAATCTAGGCTTTATCTGAGGCATTCAAGAGGTTTACATTATCAGAGTTGTTAACGATTATCGAGCAGGTTACATCTCCATTCCACTTTCGAACGATCTCCTCGGTAGTTTCTTAAACAGGTTCAGAGTCAGTTAGTTGGGTATCTTCATTTCTACCCAACTAATCGGCGATCGGCACTTGCGACCATAGAGGGTCTATTGCAGTGCCATTGAAATACTGAAATGGTAGGAAGTGTAATAAGAGAATTTGATCAACATGAGGCGTCTATTCCAACCATTGTCAAACTCAATTTCGTAGTCACACAATATATCCTCCAACACTTGAATGGTTTCTTCACTTCAACCATCAGTCTGGAAGTGATACACAGTATTCATTTCCAGATCTGTGCTCATGGCCCTTGGAAGTGATTGATAAAAGTATGGGTGCAAGATAACAGTCACAATTGAAATAGAGTGTGAAATGTCTATCACAATTGAAAGGATTAAAATCGGTACTCCATGCCGCACAACAATCTCCTCCACACATGAACGAGCAAGGTCACCCATACTTTCTGTTTCGCTGACTAGCGGGAGGTGAACAAGTTAGGTAGGATCATCAACAACTACTCAAATAGAGGCGCGGAATTTACTTCCAAGGTCTCGTTAACGACATAGTTTATTTACGGAAAAAGATAGCAAGGATAACGGTTGTTCAAGGAACGCGGTTCGGGTTACTCCTTAGAGTATTGAGAATTCCGTTGGTCATGGAATCTCTACTGAACGAGAAGTTTAGCAAGTTCAGAGTACAACTCTGCAAGAAAAATGTCGATTGCTACTAGCAATTAGTCGGAGTCGATTGACTCAGAACGATACTTAGGGTGGAGGTGGAAAGTACAACCTCGATTGAACATCATCGATTGAGCCTAGAGCTCAAGATAAAGGCGACTGTAACAAGTTCACCAATGAAGCGAGGCTGACCATCAAATCCGATTCCAGGATGACGTCCAAAATCACAAAATCCAACAATCCAAATTCAATCAGAATCAAATCCAACGTATCCAAAGTCAAATCCAAACGGAGTCAAAATCAAATCTAAACATATCCAAACCAAATCCAAACGTAGCCAAAATCAAATCCAAATGATAGCCAAAATCAAATCCAAACGTAACCAAAATCGTATCAAAACGTAGCCAAAAATCGAATCTAACCATTCCAATGATCAAATTCAAAATAGTCAAAACCAAATCCAAAATTTCCAAAAATCAACTCCAAATGCTCTAATAAGCTCAAATGGGCTTATTAAAATCTCGAGGGGTTATAAATAAGCAACTCAGATTCAAACGATGTCAATCCGGTCTAACCCGACCCGATGCGAACTGCGGTCAAATGACAGCAAACGAGAATTCCATATAAACGAAGACGTATAACAGCGCCAAGAGTACGAGATGTTGTGATGCCAGTGTGTCGTGTGTGTGTGGAGGCAATATCCAATGCCCGTGTACACACGCAAAACTTTACCATTCCAAAAATCAAAAGTCAACCCAAACATAATGCTGTTATAACTACTCCCAGTATCGCAAAATTCACCTTTGAGTCGGACATAGGTGATCAGGCTATGTCCCAATGTCCATGGTTGAATATAGGTGATCAGTCTATATTCACCCGAGGTTCAATGAATTTTGAAATACTCAGCCTAGTTATACTAGTAATATGTCCTTTATATCCAAAATCATTCCCAAAACCATGACAAGCGTCCAAAACTCAAATTCAATTCATGAGATTACGCAAGGAAATAGCGTAACTCTGTGACAGGTTCGGTGTGTGCATAAGCATGTGGAAATTCTTATAGTGAGTAGCTACCATTGGTGGATTTGAAGAATCCACTAGATAGAGACACATATCAACAAATACATCATCAAACAATTCGCCAACTATATCATTAATCATCTCATCAAATATCACGTCGAATCTATCATTCAATATCTTATCCCATATAACCTCAATAATCTAATTGACTTCATCCTCAAACAAAATTATACGCAAGGCATCAGCTTGGCGGGCAGGCACGTGGCAGTCATAGGATTAAGTTTTCATAAAATTGGTTATAGTTTGGGTTTTCAAATGTACCCAGTTCTCTATAACTTAGGCTCTGATACCAACTGTAACACCCCAAAAAATTCGGGTCCAGTGGAAGCATACATGCAATGGATTGCTAAGAAATCGGTATCACAACACAAGTTACAAAGAATGTTTTTTTTTTTTAATTTCATTCGTTGAGGATAAAATGCATTAACAAAAACATTAAGTTTACATTTTATAAAATAAGTGCGAAAATAGGCCCATAAAACAAATAAAGCGGTCCCAAATATATATGAGAGTTGCCTATGACCAATGCCCCTTGCCAAGTGCCGTCAAATAGTGAGCTAACGCCTTGAACCTGAAAAAACATGCTAACACAGTCATCTTACGCTGGTGAGTCCATGGAGTTTAATCAAATTCTCACTTGTGGACCAATAACCAAAAACCCTTGCTATGCTAGACTAGGTCATAAATCAATACATCGGATGCATACACAAGCATCACTAATCAAATCCCTATAGGTACTCCCTATAGTTCCAACATATAATCTCATGCAATGACGCCATGCTAAAATCCCTATAGGTACTCCCTATAGTCCAACATATAAGCTCATAAACATCACATCATAACGTAGTTAAACAACATAGCAAGACATAAAGACATAACATAAAGCATGGTCCACAATAAAACAGTTTTGCATGTTTCTCACATGTATACCAAATAATCACATAACACCTTCAGACAACCAATCCAGATATACCAGTTAACCAATCAAAACTCAGTCAAATATTTCACATTTTCAGATAAACAATCAGTGAGTTTAGTTGAAAACGAGCATGTATTCTCCCCCAAAATTTTTGAAAAATGAGGGGCCATGAACTCACTTGGGCCACAGCAATGCAATATACATGACTGACACAACTGGCATCTAGAGCTAATCACAACGATATCCAGAAAATGGGCACGACGGCACTAAGCAGTACGAGCACGATGACACACCCTAATACGCACACGATTATCTCAAAATATAGCTCGCACAATAATCAGGTCTATTAAAGACAATGTGTCAGAGTTTTCGTGGATTAATCAATTCATCGCTTACAAAAAGTTTAGTATTCATTTCGTGTGGTGTGGTAAGAAAACATGGACTCGATATACCAATTCACGCCAAAAAGGAAAAAAAACATTGACATACATCTGATGCCAAAGCGAAACAAACATCAACGTAGTCGAGACAAACTGATTAGAACTCAAGTCGGAAAGACATGACACGAAAAAGCCAAGAATATAATAATAAGAATATGTATACCAAATGGTTCACTCCGTACATTCGGTATTTTCCCCATAACCCCAAATAGCTTTGATATAATCAATGACATGTTAGAAAGTTAATTTAAGTTTTTGTAAGAAAACTCAACTTAGTATTTCTATTAGCAAAACTTTGCAAGTAAATAAAACCATAAGTTTTCGATTAAAAATCTTCTCAAAACAATTTAATGAAAGTATTTGTTGATTATTAGTCATTATTTACTTATTGTAAATTCGTAATGAATTTAATATATTGTATTCGCTTCAAGTCCAATAAGTCCATAGTGTCCAACTTCCAATGTCCGATAAATATTAATACATGTCGATATATGTCAAATATCCCAAGTATTTAATCCGTTAAATATCCGTATTGTCCAATATCAAATCACCGATCCCACGATAAATTCCCGAAACGTACCAAAATATACTCTTAATATTATAAACAAAACACTTTTAATATATTAAAAAACACACTCTAGCCCTATATTAGTTTAAACAACATGCACCATATTGAGTTTGATAATAAGCGCACCCTTCTTGGTTCGCTAACCCTCATGACACCACACAAGACCAAAACCCTACATGGGTGTGGTCACGAACCAAAAACCAAAATAGACCATTGTGGGCTTCTCGTTAAACCAAAATAAACAAACACCCTCGAGGACATCGAGTCTAACCAAAAACAAATCTAACACCCTTAGTCACAATTTTCAACGCACACCTTCTCGACTGTAAATCAATAACAAGTAAACACGCCCATGTGGGTCGATTATTGACCGAGAACATTACAACGACAACGTAAGTAACTCACACTTATGACCACAAAACTGAAAAACTTGGTACTAACCAAGCCAAGACCAAGCAAAAATCTAACTCAACGTTAAGCAATCAATTCCAAAACTCAAACAAGATAAGCTAATTACAACCTCATTCAGATCTTACACTTGACCCGCGATCAAACCGAATCGAACCAAAGTAATACCAAATCCAAACGCAACAGTAGCGCAACAACAATGATAATAAGCAAATCCAAAAACCAACTTATGACCCATACGGGTATGACCCGACCCGTATCACAATCCGACCCATGACAAAATTAATAATCCAAACACCATTGTTTTACAATTCTTACCACACGAATCAGTTATCAAAACATGTTTTAATCTCCTTTCAATCCAAGTTTTTATTCCACAAAACTTATCAACTCTTTTTACTAGTTTAGATCCACGAAAACCTGATAATGACAACACCCAATGGTTTTTAAATGAATAACAACAACAACAATCTGAGAAAGAGATGAGGAGTTGGCGGAGCTGGAAAGACGGCGGTGGTGTGGCGAACCACGACTGTGGTGGTGGCTTATGAGTCAAACCAATAACCAAACAAACAAACAAACCCTCAATCTTTTTCCCACGATAGCAGCCTCAAACAGTAACAAGGATGGCGGTGGCGAGAAACGCGACCAAACTCTTGATCTGTACCAAACTTGGTCAAGTGGTGGTGTTGGTGGCGCGTGTTATAGATTAACGAATGGAGGAGGTCACGAGGTGAGTGTTGGTGGACGGCCGGAAATTGGCCAGAGATGGCGAAGCGGCGCTAGAAAGTTGATATGAGGAAAGAGATGAAAACCCTAAATGAGTTATAATAGGGGTTTATATAGGGAAGACCTAGGGGCCATATGTGTAAATTACCATGGACCATTCATGCCAAAACAGAAATTTTAGGGTAGATGGCTGAAATAGCTCCCAGGGACCAATTCTGTAATTTATGATATCTTTCATGAAAAGAGGTTCGAGGCTTATTTAGACTAGTAAATGGTCCATTCACAACACGGGAATTTCACCAACGTGCTCAGAATAATATTTCTGATAAAATTGACTATAAATACGTGTATTTTCTCAAAAATCATACCAAACTCGAACTAAATGGTCATTTCTCAAAATAGAACATGACGGGTAATTCATGGGTGGTTACACCATATTTGTTCTTGGAGATGCTTTGAGCTATTCAGTGAGAAAAATTGTCATCGTTTTTTATACTGCTTGATCGTCCACTTTCGGTTCCGGTAAGTGATTTCATTATCTTATTGACAACTTGTTGAACTTTTCTTTAGATTAGGAATGATTTAATTCAATAGAGACAAAAGTTGCATGTATAATTAGTGACTAGCAGGGTACCCGCGTGTTACAGCGGCTGGTATCTTGAAATAAATTTTTTTGATGAATAATGTATTTTAGTTTATTATGTTCTTTTTGACAATAAATTTATGGATATCAAGAATTTCGTATAGCCTGTGCCAGTTCGGGCTCAAACCCGCTGGCCCGTGCCTGTTCGGGCTCGAGCCCGTTTGGTCCGCGCTCGTTCGGGCTCAAGCCCATTTGGCCCGTGGCCCGTTCAGGCTTGAATATTTGTATAATGTGCTTTAGTATTTGTGGTAGTGAAATTTACTGCAGGAATTGTGTTTAATTTGGTTGTACAATAAGCTTGATAATTTGTATTTCTTATGTAAGAGGTGTTTTAATAACTGTATTAATTCTATTTATTGACCAGTTAAATAATTGACTACATTAAATAACATTAATGTGGTATTTTGTTGTACACTATGCTTCTTGTCTTGTACGTCTGAAAATTATGTGCATTAAAGTGTTGTACACTATGTTTCTTTTCTTGTAAGTAGTAGTCATTATAATTATTAATAACATTGACCACTTTAATAACATTAATGTTGTAAGTCTGAAAATTACATCATGCTTATTTTGTTGTACATTATGCTTATTTTATTGTAAATTTGAAAATTGGTTTCAGCTATTGAACATTGTGTTTAAATGGTTGTAATTTTTGGTAAAGGGTTTTTTTAATAGTATTAATGTTGTTTGATAGAATTTTGGTCTTAAAATGACAGCACACTTTATTTTGTTTTATAATATGCTTACTTTGTTGTAATTATGAAAATTAGGTGCATTAAAGTATTGTAAACCATGCTTAATTTCTTTTAAGTCTTAAAATTTGGAAAAGAGAGTAATTCATGCTTTATATGTAGTATAGATTTTTATCAAGCGTGTATGATTTTTATCAAGCGTGTATGATTTACCTAGGCTCTTTAGGAATTTATTATATGTCCATCTTTCGTATGCCGGTTATTGTAAAGAAATACTTAGAGAGCCTTAGAGCGAATTTTTTTTGGGGGTGTGAACCTAACGAAAGGAAGATCCATTGGATCCAATGGAAAATGATCTTGGCCAACAAAGAAAATGGTGGCTTAGACATTGAATCTCTTGAAGCTTTTAACCAAGCTTTAATCCTCAAATGGAAATGGCGGTTTTATAATGACAATCAAGCTCTTTGGGTTAATGTAATCAAATCTATCTACGGTGAAGAAGGTGGTCTTGGTTGGACAACAGGTTTTAGATCTCGTAACAAAGGTATATGGAAAAACAATCTGGGAACTATAAATTCTTTACATGATAAAAACATCATCTCCCTTAGTAGTTTCTCCAAACGTGTGGGCAACGGAATGCATACTAAATTTTGGAAAGAGATTTGGATCGGTGAAACTCCTTTGATGCTACGTTATCCTCGTTTGTTTTCCTTGGAATTGAACAAAGATTGCACAGTAGCTAATCGATGGAGTGACAACAGTGGGTCTTGGAATTGGAGGCATAACAATTTCCGTGGCATTTCAAGCTCTCAACTCGTTGATTTAGAATTGCTGCTGCATGGTTTCCAACTTTCGCCTTCAACTCCGGACAGATGGATATGGTCAGAAGCTCCTGATCTTACTTTCTCGGTTAAACAGGCTCGTTGCACCATTGATCATCATATTCTCCCTATTGGCTCAACTTTGACCTTATGGAATCGATTCGTTCCTAGAAAAGTCAACATCTTCTTTTGGAGGTGTAGATTGAACAGGCTCCCTACGCGTGTTAATTTGGATCATAAAGGTCTCGTTGTCCCTTCTATTTTATGCTCCATTTGTGCCTCTCAATTAGAAGACTCTGACCATATTTTCTTCTTGTGCCCCACTTCTCATCTAATATGGAAAAGTATTGGTAAATGGTGTGACTTTGATTTTCCTTCTTTTTCAAATGTGGCTGATATGATCGCTTGGGTAGATAATGCTCCTATTTCGAGAACTAAGACTTTGCTACTCCAAGCTATTGTGATGACCACATGTTGGGTGATTTGGAAGTTCAAAAACGCTAGCTTGTTTGATACGAAGAGACCTCGTAAAGATGTTTTAATAGATTCTATTGTTGATCTTTCTTTTTCTTGGTTTATTCATAGAAATAGGAAGATTAGTTCTAGCTGGTCGGCGTGGCTTCAAAACCCGCTTCTAGCTATTTGTTTGTAATTTTTGTTAGCTTTTTGCTAACTTCTTAATATAATCCCCGCCGTTTAAAAAAAAATTATTTGTTTGTGCTGGATCAATATTTTAAAGTTAATTAAATCTTAATTATGTCTCGTGAAGATATTCAAGACGACGTGAGAACATTCATGATTTACTTTACTTCCATAGAGAGTGATTTTCTATCCAATGACACTTTTTAGAGATTTACTAAACATATATAGCTCTTTTGTGCTATACTAGGAAGCACATGGATAAAACATTGTACTATTAAGTCTTAAAGTATTGATGCGTGTTTTTTTATACATGTAACATATTATTCCTTAACCAGGGAAGAATCTTTTGTTAGATTATGGACATTATTTTAGTAGTTGTATGTTAGGATCGAACTCGAGATCGTGGGATTGCACACTTTACGTAAGAAGAGTAAAAGAATAATTATTTATAAATGTTATATATAATTATTAATAAACACAAAACTAATAACGACCGTTAGTATTTAACGGAGAATGGCTAACGACCGTTAGATGAAGATTAGGAAAGTAATACTTGTGAATAATTGGAAAGTCAAGAATGTTCTAGAAGGAGTTCCACCTCCTTTGTGCCTTGAGCTCCAAGTTATCTCAAGTATATAAACACCTCATGGGATATTGTTTTCTCATAAATTGTACACACATAATAGGTGTTTTCTTTCTCCTTCTCTTGTCCCAAAATCGATTCATCAAACAATCCCTACAAGGGATTCGATTTTCATAAGCTTAAAAGTTTTGTGTTTAATTTACTTGCATAAACTTTTACTTGAATTAGTACGTGTGTACAAGAACACGATTCAAACACACTATTGTTTGATTCATGAATTGAATTACAAAAGAGGTAAGGGGTAATTCTTATAATCCACATAAACCCTAATTAGGGTTCATAAGTTGAAGATTGCTTATTGATTCTTGTTCGGGCTAGAATCACAAAGGTATGTTTACTATTTATTGATTAATTAATTACATATTATATGATCTTGTTATAATTGCTTCCGCTATGCTCACTTGATGTGTTTGTTTATTTTATATGAATGTCATGATATCATAATTCCAACAGTGGCATCTAGAGCGGTTATAATGTGTAATTAATTATCGAAGCGCATAATAATTGAATCTTGATTCGTTTAGTTACATGTTTTTAGGGTTTTTTGATTCCTAACCCTAATTTTTTAATTGGGTCGATTTAGACCTTTTAGGGTTTTGGTTTTGATTTTTTTAATATGATTAGAAACCCTAGGATGTCATGTAATTGGTTGTGCGTTTTAGTAAACGATCTTGGTGCAATATGTTAATTGTTAAGCTAAATCCATGAAAAAATGCATATTTGCATGGATTTTATATTGTGTGATAATTTAAATGGTTTAAATTGGATATATAAATATAAATTAATTGTTAAGTTATATCGAAACATGTATATTTATTAATAGATGTCGAATTGGGGAAGACTCCAATATTAAGTAATCAATTATGTGCTATGTGGTATTTCTTTAGTTTTGGCTTACGCAATCGATTTATCGATGTATGTGGCTCTTTTTCCTAGAAGAAGAAAACCTTAATTGAATAAATACGTTATACACCTAGATTTGATTATTAATAGGACTATTGAATAAGATTTGCATGTGGCTACATGTTTTATACATATTTAATTGTTATGTTTATGTATATGTTTATTTAATTGTTTTATTTTTTTATTTTATATTACTTGTTTTTGTTTATTATTATGTTAGACATGTTTATAAACGAAAAGGGTAATTTTTTGAATAGAAAAATAATACGGACTAAATAAATGGCGAAATTATTTTGGTTTTAAGAGTAAATTTCAAAGGATTGGTTGATTGATATTTTTGTACATAGTGTGCGAAAGGCGGACCGAAGGTTGTCATCCATTGTACTTGTAGAGAGAGGTTTTTAAAGCTCATGCACATACCGGTTCTCTACAACTGCTTGGTTGCCGACTCTAGACTTACCTATATCACTATATTACGTACATTGTCATCTTAAGGGTGAATTCACCACAATTCCACAATGATTATCCGAAACACTAAGCTTTAGGGCTTATGCAAAAGTACGATATAGTGGACGATAATTGTTGGTAATTCTTTAATTGGTGAACCCGATACCTCAATAAAAACTTTGTTGTTTTACTCTTAGCAAATTGGTAATAAAAATGTTTTGTAAAACCAATGTTATGAAGTTGTATGCATGCTTCTTCATACATTATTTTGATCACGTCAAAATTAATACCCTTATAAAATTAAGTCAAATGCCATCTAATTAAGAACACTTGAAGTTGTAATTTACGTCATGTGAGAACTTGGCGAGATTGCAATGGAACGGTAAATTTCATAAATTCATTGCTAGCAGATCAACTGATGTGATGGATTTGTGAGTTTTCAGTTTTTAAGTTAGACGACTTAAATTGAGTAGGAAGTAAGAGCTTGGACTCAAGGCATTAAGATGGGGATGAAACATGCTTACATTGCAAAAGGTTTTGTGAATGTAAATCCCATAATGATCTAGGAATTGCAATGTGATATTGGCAATTACTGTTCGACAATTACCTTGTTGAATACTATCATTACTAGCAGATGAACTGATTTAATGGTACTATGTCAATTAGGATCCTAGCTTTAAGAAAATACTATGGTTTATAAGAATATTTACCAATGGGTATTTTATTTTCTTAAAGATCTAATTATCGAAAATACTGAAATTGAATTTTGTAATTCGTTTTAATGTATTAATGCAACGTTCAAACCGTAAACGTATTTTGGGCTTTGGTAAATTGATATCGTTCTGTTTTCAAACAAATGTTTGATTAAGAATAATTTACTTAAAAGACAAAAGAAGTCTACTTTCTATGAAAGAAGAGTGAGATACAATCCTATTTCTTTTCATGAATGGAAAAGGATAATAGGAATATTAGATATGTCTAAATTCTAATATATAACTCATAGCAAATTTTTAATAGTTAAGAAAATTACGAATATTTTCCATAGGATTTCATCATCCTCATTTGGTGATTAAATTCTTAGTAACAAATATGATATTTGGTTAACAGAAAATTATGTATGACATTTTATGAGTTATTATAATTAGAAGCTAGACTAATTACTGCAAAATGTTTAAAAACAAACTAGTTGTTTTGACTATTTTAAAGGTGCTACATACATTGTAGGATGGTAGACCTATTAAAGAAGAAATTGCATGCCCAATTTTTCAAGTTAATAGCATTTGGTGGATAGTCCATCATTTACGTAGTAGAATACACTTTTTAATGCATAAGTAATTGTTACGTATGGACATTTAAAGGTGTAGGAAAGTTAAAAGCACACTATTTTCTTTTACCGGATATGAAACACTTACAATGTTGTCATATTCAGTGGGAGTATTGTGTACTTATTACTGAATAAGGAATTATTGTAATGATCTTTAATTCAGTGGGAGTTACAAGCTTTGACATCTTGGTAGCTAAAGATAATTATTTTCCAAGTGTAGACACTCATACTTTTAAGGATAGTCTTGTACGTTTCCTTACTAGACATTGTTGTTCTACATCTACTTGTTATGCTAAAATCTATGACACAATCATATTGATCACATAAACAAATGCATGACGTGTTGTTTATCAACTATATGAGGTTGTTCCATGCACAAGTGGGAGAAATGTTATCTTTAATGTGTGCAAGAAACAACTCTTAAAGATATGATTTAATAGATTCTCTTGACTGCAAGGTAAGAGAATAATGTTTTAATATGAATTATACTAATCTAATTCAAGAAACACTTGGTGTTACAATTTATGTTATGTGAGAGCTTAGCTAGATTGCAACAACAAGGTGAATTTCATATTTTCATTACTAGCATATCAACTGATGTAATGGAACTATGAGAATTTGCAGTTTCTAAATTAGATACCTATTAGAACATGTGTCAATATGATATCAAGACTACTTTAATTTGTATATTTATGAATTCATGGAATGACATAAATTAATAAAGTAATCTAATGCTGCTTCAATCTGAATATTTATGTGTTCTTGGAATGACATAAATAAATGAATAAATAATGTTGTTTACATTATTGTAAAGTAATATATTAACTTGAAATTACTATTGAAACCAAAAGATGGTGTTCATAATTACTTTAGTTAAACATGTTTATGTTTCATTGTAAAGATATAAATATAAAGTCTTTTAATTGTTACAAGACTTATAATAAAGTAAGACGTTATATTGTTATGTCTTTTAATTAAGACATATACATGAAGTTATTAAATTGTTAAATAACTTATAACGTATAGTGAGATTATAACAGTTTATGTTTTCTTGTAAAGACATGGACATGAAGTGACTTTGTAAAAAGTACTTGTGTTATAAAGCATGTAATTGGCTTGAAAATTATTATACCATTATAATGTATTAGTTGGTAAATAGACAAGTCAAAACGAATATGGTTATCTTAAATATTGTTAGATTGTCTTGCAATATTGATACTAATGAAATACCAAATATTTATGGTATGTTCAATTAGGAAAATCAAACTCTTATTATATTGTTTGATTAAAGATGACTATAATTTCTTTTCTTCCAAAAGTTATCAAGGTTAAAATATGGAGTATGGCTTGGACATATTTAATAAAACTCCAACCTAGAAGATTAATAAGACATCATCATATGATGGAATGTGATGAATCACATTAAGTCTTAAATTGAAGTTCTAAATTTGTTTAACTGCTTATGAAGAGGTTATTAACAAAGTAAAGTCAGGAACAGTCAATATGTATTTGTAATATCCCAAAAGAGAACATTGTATTGTTGCTTTATTTGCTAAGTATTTAAAGATAGTCTTTAAATTGCTAAAAGCAAGTGGGAGTTTTGATCTTTAAAAGATAAAATTACAAGATACATAATCTTCTAAAATACACTAGTAAATATCATGATAAAGTTTGACATTTGAATGTTAAATCTCAACATGATAATAAAGTTTGACATTTAAATGTTAAATCTCAAGATGATGGAATTATCATTCATAGAATAGTAATATATCTCAGATATTTGATTAATATGCTGAGGGCTATGATTTACAGGATTATTGTAAACCTGATAATCATTATGATACATTATCAAATATGTAATTGGGTAAAGTATACATGATATGAATGATTAAGATGTTGTCCATAAAGATAATCAATTTTAGAAATGTGGTTTATCTTAATAGTAAGACTAGAAAATGAAGATGAGTTTCTTCAAAGATAAGGTAACCCTTGTGGTTTAAATATATATATAGAAATCATATGGACAATATTGTGCACGTATTTAATGCATATTTTATGACAAGATTATTAATCACATTTAAGCGATTAACTGTGATTGAATATTCTTTTCTAAATACATTAAATATATAAAGATTATGATTGTAATATTTATGAAATTGACAATAGAATATCAAAACTCTTTCTTGAGTGATTACTTAAGCAAGGACGATAACTAATCAAGAGGAGTTTATGAATTCAAATAAATCTTTAGAAGTGTACAAAGTGCAATAATCCATTGATGGATAAATGCATGCATCTAGAAGATTACTCTTATATTTAATTATTAAATTCATGTTTTGATTTATAATTGAAATAAGATAATTTCTAAGTATTCCTAAAAGCTAGTGGGAGTATTATGTTTAATTTCTTAAATCATATATGTTGTGGAACATATAAAAGTAACATTCCATATAAGTTAAAAGTTAATTCTAAGTTTGGAATGAAACTTTATTTAAAAGATTTAGGAAATAAGACATACAACCTTAAATGAATGTTTATTATTGAAACATGAGCGGTAAATGAATCTAATATAACATGATATATTATTTAGAAAATCTAAATAGATATGTATGACATAAATAAAATCTAAGTATGACTCAAAGATTTTTCATGAATATCATGTTTTGTTGTATCATGCTTGATTACAAGATGATTTGGCAATATTAATATCTAATTAAAAGTTATTAGATAACTTGTGTAATATTCTAAAAAGAATATGTTTGATTATAGAATCACATCCTAAATCTGGAATAGCTTCCAAATTCTATAGATGAACAAATTTTCAATTGTTGTGAAAATTGTCATAGCCAACAAACTTAAAAGTTTGAAGGGCATCAAACATTACACAATAGATATTAATGTTTACAGGAAATTTTTAATAGCATATTGTTGTTTGCATACAATAATGCTAATGAAATTGAGATGACACTCAATACTGGTTATGGTAAGGATTTCATCATTGGCTATTACTAGTTATGCTTAATAAGAGCATAGTTGCATTATACATTAAGAGAATAAGAATACTTTAAACTTTAAAATATTTGGAAGTTTGATTATCATAAATTGGTGGTTAAGGATGTCACACATTTATGAAATATTATATGGCATTATCAAAATAGTTGAGTATGCACATACAAGAACTTCAATAATTGAATTCTTGAAATAAGTATTCTTAAAATTCCAATAGATCAAAAGTTGGATGAATTATGCATTGTCAACAAGTATGAATGTCATTACTTGAGACATAATTCATCAACAATAGTTATCATGCATTGATCTATTTAGTATTTGGATAAGGGATGTTAAACAATTATTATAATAAATTTAAATACACGATATGTTTAATTTATATTATATTGTATCCTATATTTGTATGTTTTAATCCATGAATAAATTTTATTCTAAAATTGTCCGTTGTCAGTTAATAATATGGGAATATTATTAAATCAAGACAAATCTGAAGGTTGGTATAATATACTTAAAGTATATTGATGCGTAGTCATGCCATTTCAGATGATATTCATGAGAAGTTATCCTCAGACTTGAGATGCAAGATAAGTGTCATGAATGTAGTACATTTTTGTGGAACAACTTAACGCTATACGTAATTGGTAGTCATAAGGGTTGTTTTCGAAAGTGTTACAAAGTTTGTGGGTTTTGCTTATAGTCAAGATAGAATTTGTTCCTTCAAATTTATTTTTGGAGTTTAATACTGCTGGGACCCTCGTAGGGTTGGTAAGATGTATGTGCGGCCACACCCAAGATCTCCCCTGAATATGTTCAGAAGATTTGGTAATCTTGATCAATCATAAACAACGAGAAACAAAATGGTTAATTAAGGAATGACTTTAATCCATATCCTTATTAACGTGGTATTAGAAACAAAAGGATAATAATAATGAGAAATCATTAAAAGGTTTGTCCAGGAGCCTTACTCGAGATCTTACTAGAGGCATCGGCGTGTTGAAAGACGCTAACCGATGTGATTACACTATTAAAATATGTCCAAGTGGGAGTTGTTAGATTATGGATATTATTTTAGTAGTTGTATGTTAGGATCGAACTCGAGATCGTGGGATTGCACACTTTACGTATGAAGAGTAAAAGAATAATTATTTATAAATGTTATATATAATTATTAATAAACACAAAACTAGTAACGACCGTTAGTATTTAACGGAGAATGGCTAACGACCATTAGACGAAGATGAGGAAAGTAATACTTGTGAATAATTGGAAAGTCAAGAATGTTCTAGAAGGAGTTCCACCTCCTTTGTGCCTTGAGCTCTAAGTTATCTCAAGTATATAAACACCTCATGGGATATTGTTTTCTCATAACTTGTACACACATAATAGGTGTTTTCTTTCTCCTTCTCTTGTCCCAAAATCGATTCATCAAACAATCCCTACAAGGGATTCGATTTTCATAAGCTTAAAAGTTTTGTGTTTAATTTACTTGCATAAACTTTTACTTGAATTAGTACGTGTGTACAAGAATACGATTCAAACACCCTATTGTTTGATTCTTGGATTGAATTATAAAAGAGGTAAGGGGTAATTCTTATAATCCACATAAACCCTAATTAGGGTTCATAAGTTGAAGATTGCATATTGATTCTTGTTCGGGCTAGAATCACAAAGGTATGTTTACTATTTATTGATTAATTAATTACATAGTATATGATCTTGTTATAACGCTTCCGCATATGCTCTCTTGTTGTGTTTGGTTTATTTTATATGATTGTCATGATATTATAATTCCAACATCTTTAACACTAATATACTCTTATAATTTCTAACAGGACTAGAAAATGTCAAGTTTGAACTGTTGGATATAGGGAATCTTGCGGGAAACCATCACCTCGTTGGCGGAAGCGACATGATATATAGTACGTATAGCTTGTGGCATCAAATTATGCAAAATTAGCTAGCTGTATCACAATGTCGGATGGTACGTATCCCCGACGTCACAAATATTGTGTGGACCGTAGTGTTTTAAAACCCGG
Organism: Artemisia argyi; assembly: GCA_030686995.1. Lineage (NCBI taxonomy): Eukaryota > Viridiplantae > Streptophyta > Magnoliopsida > Asterales > Asteraceae > Artemisia > Artemisia argyi. The sequence continues at coordinate 170,913,247 of CM060705.1, read as the reverse complement.
GTTGACCCGGTCCGTTGAACCATGAAGCACTCGGGTGACCGGAAGCCGGTTTGAGCAAAAACCCGGTTGAACTGCCGGTTAAACCGTGATCACTCGATGGCTCGACTGGATCAATTAAAAAACCGGTTTTTAAAACGGTGGAGCTACAAGGAGCTCATGACAGTGAATTAAACGGGCTTATTTTTATTTTATTTTTAGTTATTATCATCAACGTCAATTCATCAAAGGCATTATTTTATGATTGGTTACACGACATGAATGATATAGGTGTTGGTACTCCACAAATTTATTTGCATACTCTAATTTACGGTGTCTTGACATTTATATCTTTACAAGCGTGAAAATAAATAAATTGTAGTGCACAAATTAATTTATTGAGTGTGCAAATCATTGATCTTTTCTAAAAGGAAAATGAATTGTATGCCTAAAACTAAGACCTAAAATTAGATCTAAAGATTTGATTGGTTAATTTAAAAAATTAATTGGTGAATAATGATGAGAGAGAATTAGTGTTTAACACTTGTCATAAAATAAATGGATTAGGTCTATTAGTAGGTCTATCTTGTAGGTCTATATATCAACACTCTTTCTAAAAAGTGAGGGGTGTGTTGGGCCGTAGCGTTTTACATCCATTTCAAAAACTGTTTGATGGGCCCGTTGAAACAAAAGCTATTTAAAATCATTAAGCACTGGAAACCCTTTTACGATATTCACGATCAAAGCATTCTTGCGAGTTGCGATCATAATATATCCAGTTAACTGTTTTTCTCTCTTGTGAGTGAATTTACTGACTCTTCTCTTTACTGTTATATTTTAATATTTTTTATGTTTTGCATGTCTTGTTTGCCTTTAATTCGTTTAGGTTTTACATAAGGTTTTGCGGATAATTATATATATATATCAGAAAGAAAGTATACTATTATTTAAAACTTCTTCTCTAGATGATTTGATCTTATAAGTACATTCTTTTGTATGTGTTTGTGCGTAGGCTTTCACAATGTCTGTTTACCCACGCAAAGAGTTGATTGAAGCTATATTTGAAAGACTACCATCCAAAACCCTACTCAGATTTAGATCTCTTTCAAAGTCATGGTATTCTCGTATTTCAAGCCCGGATTTCATTCACAGGCATAGATCTCGATCTGTGGGAAAAAACCTTATCAGACACCATACTTACCAAAATGATTCTCCAGAAGACATCTATACATTACACTCAGAAGAACAATTGCCACTTTGTCCAGTAGATCCGTATAAGAATATAACACCAGTTAAGTTCCATGGACGCTATCCTGTAATTGTTGGTTCGTGTAATGGAATTCTGTGTCTGTTTGATTATACAGATGATGATTGCAGACTTTGTCTGTGGAATTTTTCAATTAGGCGCAAACTAACCCTTCCTGATCATCCTTGTTTGAGATCTAAAAGCGAAGCTCCACCAAATGTAGCAATAGGGTTTGGTTTTGACCCAGTCAATAATGATTACAAGATTGTGTGTATATCTCACAGCGAGTATATACAATATATTAAAAAATCATATCTTTATTCTATGAAGACAAACTCTTGGAGTGAGATCTCTTCCCCTACCACTCTGGTTTCTAAATTGAAGTCATATCGAGCATGTTTCGTAAATGGAATGTTGCATTGGGTTGTCAGATACCATGGCAAATGTGATCTCGTTATTATGACATTCCATTTGAGTACTCATGTTTTTGGGACGATTGCATTGCCCAAACCCATATGGGACACCAGAGAACTAACGATCATCAATGGTTCTCTAGCTGTGATTTCTAGAGATAAACCCAAAAGTTATTATAGATCAACGCATATTGATAAAATATGTATCTGGGTGAGGAGAGACCATAACAATGCCTCATCTTGGTCTTTGGTTCTTACGCTGGATATGAGTAATTATGAAGACTCAAATGTTATGAAACCCATCACGAATGGTTGCTTGGTGTTCCAAACATACACGGACTGGTATAAAATTTATAATCATGAGACAAGGGTGTTCTCAAGACTTATTGAATTTAGAGATACTTGTAGCTGGATTGAGATAGAAACTTATGTCGAAAGCCTTGAATTGTTAGATAAAGGGACTGCTTATGGGGAAACAATCTCTTGGAAGAAGTGGAAAAAGAGAAAACGTGGTTCTCTTTCAGCTATAATTCCATGTGGGGTTTAATGTTTGTTATTTCACTTCGTGGCCGGTGTTTCGATCTGTGTTACTTCTTGTTTGGAGGTGGCTTTTTTGAATTTTCCAGGTGAGCGTACGTATTATGGTAGCTTTGAAGCTGCTCTTAGGTTTTTTGTTCGTGCCTGTTTATTTCTATATTTTTGCTAGCTAGTTCTTTACTAATTTCAGTTGAAGAAAACAAATTCTGAACTATTTCTTCTTTTATATTCTTAATTGTTTGACATGTAAGATGTTCTTCCATTACAATAGTACGAAGAAGTCTTAGTTTGATGTGTGTGGATCCAAAAAACGTTTAAATGTTCTATTGCTTATTTGTAGCATTGCTAAACCAGAGCTTTTATAGCTAAAAGAGTTGACATTGCAGGGTAATTACTTTTTCTGGAACTCCCGAGCTAGTAATTTTTTCAAAAATTGTTGCTCTGTTGAGAAAAAAAACTGTATGTGGTCGAAACCCTTAATCTGTTAGATACAGGGACTACTTGTGAGAAAACCATCACCAATTCTTGGTTATGAATTGTTAGTTTCAATTATCCTACACGGAATATAGATTAACTATTGTTTTTAGTTATGTCAACAACATCAATTCATCAAAAGCAATATATTGTTAGGTTCTTTGTATTTAGTTTCTAGTTCCTCGTTACCAATCTGGGTTGGCAGATCTTACACTCGTGAGGCTATAACAAACTTCAAGTGATTACATTCAAAGGAGTTAGAACCAAATGTTGCTAAGGCATATAAATTAACGTTAATGAAAGTTCTATATATATTTGACTCACGTTTTTTATATGAGATCAAAGGGATAGCTAGTATTAATTGCTTGAACAAAATTGAGTAATTACTTCTATATGGAATTTTCAAAAAACTCATAGCTTTGATAAAATTTTTATCATTATCTTTCCTCACCTAACAAAACCCACAACCAAGCATATAATACTTCGACATATATATGTATTTGCTAATAACAACCCAATTGGTTGTTGTTTAAGCATTCTATGTTAAAAAAATTAGCATTTAATAATCTCTAAACATTTTATATTTAACACCACATACCATATTTAAAATGATTAAAAATGTATAACTATGAAATATAAGTTCACTAAATGTGTTTTTTTTATATATATGGAATGCTTAAACAACACCTAGTGGGTCTTTTGTTAGCAAATCCCCAACATATAATAGTACAAGCGTAGACAGGCTGGTCGACTGGGACACTATAGTTTTACATCGAACTGAAACTCTCTCATGCCCATTGAAACAAAAGTTATATAAAGCATTTTAAACCTTAGAAACCCTTAGACAGTTAGATGATTTTCACGATCAAAGCATTTGTGAGATCACTATCCACTTAGTTGTTGTTCTTCTTTCTTGTGAGTTATTTTATTGACTGTTCTCTTTTAATTTAATGTATATATTTAAAAACAAACTAGAAAAGTGCCCGCGCGATTAGGGGGCGGATTGTTGGGGTGAAGAGGAGGGAGGTGGGGTGGTGGAAAGTGGTTGTTGGGGTGGTTGTTGAGGTGGTTATAAATTGTTGGGGGTGGTTGTTGAGGTGGTTATAAATTGTTGGGGTGGTTGTTGAAGTGGTTATAAATTGTTGGGTGATTGTTAGGGGTGGTTGTTTCCATAATTAGTAAGTAAAAGTCTGAATTTTTAAGCCTTTCTAATTATAGAATAGTCCCAAATACATTATATAGTAGTATAGATAAGTTTAAGTATTAAAAAACAAATAAGTTTAAGTATTAATTTACTTCGTGAGCATTTGTCAATGTGATAGTGGTTTATTAGCATTTATCTCATTTTTTTTTCTTCTCCTTTTGCTGTGTATTGTTTATTATACCCTTTCGTCTTTCTGCAACCATAAAGTTGGACGAAATATGCATATAATAAGTCAGAGCATAAGAAACAAAAATACAAATTAGAGATTATATTAAACCTAAAGACAAACGGTGCCGTTTTGGCACCTCCCGTTCCCGCCAAAATATTGGCCCGAATCCTGGCCCACTTTGCTAGCCCAAGTTTTGCTGGCCTGTGTTTGGTTTAGTCCGGTTTGTTTATGTTATACCTAATAATTCGCCGTTCATCTTCATTCATCCATTCCGGATGATCCACACGATCTACAGAAACTCACCATGAATTCTCATCCTATATCTCACCATGAATCCACACGATCTACAGAAACTCACCATGAATCCACAGTCGGCGGGAGTAGAGGGGAATCACCACAAAATCGAGAAAAAAAATTAAGGTACGAAATTATTTGTGCGAAATTAACTGTTACTTCTTTAAAGTTTAACAATTTTACAGCTTATACCTATATAAAAATTGAATTTTGAAATTAGGGTTTTCTGATATTTTGGGGCTTTTGTTAATTGTAGTTTTTTTGTGATACTTTAGGGTTTTGTTAATTGCAGGGGTTTTGTTATTAAGCTCATGACAAAAAAAAATGCTAAAACTAAAGTAAGCAAGCGCTTGGGATTGATTATAGCTTTCTAATGATGAGGTACCTTTTTTTTTTAAAGTTTATGGTGTAATTTTCTTCTTTATTTTTTGTAATGTATTGATATTGTTGTTCATATGCAGCAGTTAATCCTATCAGTGAGCTATGGTGTCGCCTTTTGGTAATTCCTTATGTTTATTACTTTTATTGTTTATAAGGATCATAGTTTTAAGGGCGTCTTTGTTAAGGCTTACGCAGTCAGCTTATGGCTTATTTGGTCTTGGGCTTATGTTTCATAAACTCACTTTTTTGTGGGTTATTTTGAAACTTTACGCCTTATATAAGCTTATTAGGACATATTAAACTTATATAAGGCGAAAAGTTTTTAATAACCCACAAAATGTGACCTTATTAAAACATAGCCTAAAACGAAATAAGCCATAAGCCGACAATAGAAGCTGAAACAAAGACCCTCTAACTAGAATATATATGATTGTGAAGAGTGTGCCAAATAAGGTTGGGGATATTGTTTTGCAGCTAATATGTAACAGTTATCACACACAGATCGCTGCAGTTAGGCCACATCGCCATAGTTAAGGTTTAGATGAAAAAGACGATTGTGTAAAAAAGAAAATCATAAATTGCAGGTTTGAAGCGTTTCCCTAATTTTCTCTTTGATTTGTTCATATTCAGTTATTCATAAATAGTTATATTTGGTGGAACTAATTATTCATAAAAACAGGCTTACGAGGTGTCTACAGCTTTAAGTGCAGACGGTGTTGTACCAGGTATACTTCATAAGCTTGATCTATAGCCGGCATGCCAGTTACCATATTTTAATGGCTTATATGTATCGTTCAAATTTATTCTAACAGTGGAAGTCCTTATTTAAGATTTTTGCGGGTAAAAGTTATGCGTCTCAATAGATGTTTTGCTTGATATACTTATACCTAGCATTATATTGAATATGAGTACTGAGTTGTTTGAGTTTTTTTTTTTTTTTTTTTTTTTTTTTTTTTTTTTACAGCCGGCATTGCCATCTGTTACAGGGCCTTTAATAGGCAGAGTGAGCGAGCGAGCCTCGGTTAGGAATGTGGCAAAGGAATTTATGGACAGTGGATGCCACGAGTCTACAGCTTGAACCAGATACGACCGCCCCTAAACATGTTGTCTTACAAGGTCAGCCACAGATAATCAGGTCTACGGGTATTTGCATCATATAATTTCAGTTTTAACATATTTAGATATTGATACTACACAGGCATCAATATTTTGTGTAGGTCCATCAATATGCAGCATTTGATTTATAAATTAAAAAAAAAAAATTATATCTTTGCATTTAGATAGAACTTCCAGAATCGGCCCGCCCAAAGAAAGAAAAACAAGAAAAAAAATGGTCTGAATCACTACTTTGGAAAAGTTAATTTGCAAAATTTCTATAGTTTTAACAATTACTATGTATGAATTAGGTTCGGCAACAAGGTATGTGTACGCAGACCCGCCCATGTTTGTAGGTTTTAATATTTCTTTTTGGGTTAAGATTTTTGTATGCGGTCGCAATTTTTTAGTTCATTACCATGGCTGCTTAGCGTGTGTTGTCGGTCCTGTTGGGTCTTCAAACTAGACTCATGTCAGCATCGCGGGTTACTTTGGGTTTTTTTTACACATTTGTTAAAAGAACGAGATTCTCCTGTTGCTACCTAATATTTTATGTATATACACTCTGTGGAGGTGCGATTAAGGCTGCTCTGGATTTTGAGCACCGTGCAGGCGCGAGTGAGTCTATTAATGTATGTTGCGTTACAGATCACAAGTTCTCCTAGAAAGGTAATTTCTATTCTCAAGTTTTTTGCCATGGTCTGGCAAATAGGTTCTTTGAACAGGCTCTTTGTTGTAAAAAAAAAAAAAAAAAAAAAAAAAAAAAAAAAAAAAAAGGAATCCCAGAGCCTAATTTTGTTGTCATAAGCAGGTCTTATTCGCGTACGTAGGCACTGATTTGAAAGCTTACAGGTTCATGTCTGCTGATGGGTTTGACTAAATGGTTGGGGATCATTTTTTTTAGCTATAGGTGAGAGCCGTATTCAATCGGGGAGTTGGTATATGGAGATACAAACAACAGAAGACCAATGACTTGCATTTTCTTACTGCAAGGTATCGACTGCTTATACCTGTAGCTCCTATTTGCATCATTATTTTTACCGAATATTTATGCTTTTTTCATGCACTTTTGAAGGATTGCAGAAAACTAATGATGCATCCATATGCAACGACTGCATTTAGTGTTGCGGATTATAATCAACACTTATCTTTGTTATCTAGAGGAACTCGATAGAACCTGAGGTATTGTGCGAAATAGTAAACGATTTGGGTATGTAGAACTTTTCATTCTAAAAACCCATAAAAGGCATACTGTAGTGAAATATTGAGTTTCATATTGATTATTGTTGGCGTGTAAAGACTAGAACTGGCAGAATTCGGTGGTCTGCGATTAGTCAAGACGGTGATATACGCCCGGTATGTTAAACGCATATTGTTCTTTGCTGTTGTCTTTGGTCATTTCTATTATTGAAATACCAGCCCTTATTTAAAGTACGACTCTACATCTATTTTTAACCTTTTATGTTTTAATTGTTTGGTTCCTTAAAATTAAATATATACTCTATGTTTGACCTCTTTTTTAATGTATGTAAGTTTAATATAACAGGTAATAATTAGGAAAGTTGGTTTGTGTTTTTCGTATGTTTTGATCATTATTTGCAGAAATTTATGTTAATGTTTGATGCATTGTTGTGTTGTGGTCGGGTCTTGGACAATGGATACGTGCGTTAGCTATGCATATGCAGCTGGCTATACATGTGCAGCTCAAATCTTTAACAGGTGTTGGAGGCAAATAAATGCGCAGCTCACAACGGGTCAAATACATATGCATTGGCTATACTTCTAACTGCTGCCTTTGATGTCGTAGTTTGCTCCTGGCTTAAATTGCTTTTGCTGCTACCGCTGTTGCTGATGCGGCTTGCTGCCATATCAGGTATGCCTACCTTTGTCGTCAAATGTTGTTACGATTTCTCATCCACTTGCCACAACTTTATAAAAGCAAACTTAAATGTGGCTTTCAAAACAGAATCCACTATCAGCAGAAACGAATGTACAGATGCACCTTCAGCAGAATCCTACTAGCAGCAGAATCCTACTAGCAGCAGAATCCACTATCAGCAGAAACAGATTCATGCACCTTCAGTTTTAATAAGGTATTTCAAACATCGATTTGCAGGTAACTTAAGTACGCGACTGTACCAAACGGATAGAACATAGGAAATTATTGGTTCATTGTTAGTCAAATACGTGATTTTGTGGTCACGCGTGTCGACTTTAGTACACTTCATGTTGAGTTAAAAAATGGTAAACGGATAATGTAATAGCAGCACCAAGACAGCCCCCGACGCTGTTGCAACAAGGAGTGAATTGTTTTATGGCTTATTTGGTCTTGGTCTTATGTTTCATAGGCTCACTGTTTGTGGGTTATTTTGAAACTTTACGGCTTATATAAGCTTATTAGGACATAGTAAACTTATATAAGGCGAAAGGTTTTAAAGTAAGCCACAAAATATGACCTTATTAAAACATAAGCCCAAAACGAAATAAGCCATAAGCTGGTCACGTTGACTTAGTGATTCGCTTTTTAAAATAAATGTCTTTAGTAGATTTATTCAACTTGAAAAAGCACCTGTGGCCTAATGGATAAGGCACCTGACTTCTAATCAGGCGATTGTGGGTTCGAGTCCCATCGGGTGTGCTGATGTATTTCGCATCGTTATTTGTTTTGCCAAAACTTTTAGATTTACTCATTTTTTGCAGGACCAGTAGACCCATTGCAAAATGTATGTGCTGCTTCGCGTCGGAATGCGAAAGCTACAAAGTATGATACCAGGTAAGCCATGTTGCAAATGAATGCCTCTTGAATTCAAGAAACTATTGAGAAAATAAACAGCCACGCCGGCAACGCGGCGTCCGCTGCCAACCTTGTTAAAGATTATATTAAATCCAAAGACGTACGACGCCGTTTTGGTCTCCTATTTTCCCGCCAAAACCATGCAGACTCCCGGAGCCCAACTGGCCCACCTCTGATCCATCACCAATGGTCCACAATTGGTTGCTTTGGCCCACCTCCGGTTAGATAAGATATCGGTGTACCACAAAATCACACGCACACACACACACACAAGCAAAGCAGATAAGAAGATGGCGCATGCTAGATTTGATTTTTTTAGGTTTTTGCAGCAAACGAAGAAAGTGACAATCACAAACAGGTGCAAGTATTCATATCTTCTAATTTTTATTGTTTAATTTGGTTAGGGTTTTCAGCTTTAATGCAATTGAAGTTAGGGTTTAGTTGTCTTTGTGTTTTTATGCTTCATATCTTCTAATTTTTATTGTTTAATTTGGTTTTAATTTGGTTAGAGTTTTCAGCTTTAATGCAATTGAAGATTAGAATGAAAGACCGTTTATGAAGGAAATTGGTTGCACACCACGTGTTTGATGAAATGCTTATTCTAAGTTTTGTTTGCAAGATGGAGAATGAAGAAGCTCCCGTGAAGAACATTAGTCATAATGTGAGATTGTTAGAGTGCGGTGGCCAGTCGATTGAAGAGTATCAAGCTGACATTGATGTTCTCCTCAGGAAGGTGGCCTTTCTTTATAAAATATTTGCTACTCCGCGTTTACCATTTTGTTCTGTGCATGCTTATACATGAAGTGTTATAGTCTATTCACGAAATATCTAAGTAGCAAAAGTACAACTACCTTCTAGATTATACACGATAGCATGTGTTACCCTTTAGATTTTGATGATAATGAGGTCGCTTTAGCTTACTATGATCAACAATATTCTAGCTGTTTAGATTTTAAGTGGCCAAATTTAAAGTAGAAACATGGTTTTATTGGATAGGTACAAAAGCTACTATATACAAAAGCTAATAGTTCTGCTTTTCTTTTTTTTATTTTTTTGTAGACAGGTACTTTTAGCATCCGGGTAATTATATATGCATGAAGGGGCAGAGGTGTTTTATATTATAGCACGGTATGCACTATGCAGCTTAAATTTATTATGGCAGAATCATTTTAGGTAAAAATACAATACAATAATTAGTTAAGTAACGTTATCGAGCTTATGAAATATAAGGCAAAAAAAAAGGCTCCGTCGCCACCAAAAAAACAGAAACAAACACTCCTTAATAATTGATATTGTTGTCTTGGCAGGCACATTTTCAACCTCTCGAACAATTAGAGACACGAAATATGGAAGGCAATAGAGAAGCTTCTTACAAATAACCAAATGTGTCAGGTGCAAACAGGTGGTGACGTGTACATCAAAGGACACTCGAAATAACGATTTTAAAGATGACTGCCGAGACTCAATCCGCCAACAAAAACATGAAACAGAACATGGGTCGCCGCCTTTACATACAGGTATCAATCAAACTTTTTTATGATTATCCTGAGCTTAGCCAAACAATAATGTAGTTAACGAGTGTGAAAGCTAAAGCGCTTTATTATATTGATTACCTGTGAAACCAATATTCGTTCGAATGTAGGATAGTTCACTCTTCACAGTTTCCTTGCAAATGACCTTAATGATGACTAATTTTTCATACATGTTCAATTATCTATTTTATATAATTGTCACATCTTTGTTCTGCTTAAACCTAATGTTTGTTCTTTTCACTGTCTCAATCATTGCAAGAGAGGCGGCATGGCCCTGTTCTACATTCTCTTCAGAGCGGTATCTCTTCCTCTTATTCATCATAAATTCAATACAATTGCAAATAAAGTTACCTTTTTCTTTCTTATGATTGTTACAGGCTGTTGCATTAGTTGTTGGTGTTTGTAATAAAGCGACCTTGAGTTACTACTGGATGATGAAAATGCCCAACCTTTTAATGGACGTAATACGTTTACCATTTTCTTATGATTTAGAATTATTGCTGATGTAGCACACGTCGTTATTTATGTTGCCTAAACTTTTATATATTCTCATTTTTGTAGGTGCGTTAGACCCACTCAAAAATGTATCTGCAGCTTCGCGTCAGAGCCCGCAACTGCAGATTGTAACACCAGGTAAGGCATGTTGCAAATCAATAACTCTTGAATTGATGTACGATGAATTGTAATTCTATTATTCCTGTTAAACGTTATTGAACTTGCAGATCTCCTTAATTCTCCAAGGCTGTAGCGTTGTTGGATGCCTAAAAAAGGAATTTGAAGAGCGATCAGTTTCTTACGACTTCAAGGTTCGTCAAAATTTCTTTTAACCTTATTGCCTATGAAAACAACACACCATTACAAGTAAAAGTGGGCATCTGGCACATGGTCAGTATGAATGGGTAATGTAACGGTCAAATGTCGGTCAGGTCTGAATGTGTTGAAACAGGTCCAAAACTTTTAACTATGTAATATCTTTTGATTATGTCAAATACGTTTGCAAATATTTAGGTATAAGCAGATAGCTTGAAATAATAAGCAATCTCATTGATGCATTAAATTGAATTCAATCTTTGAGTGTTCTCGCCATCGTTCAAAGATCTCGCAGATTTATTATGAATTTTCCTTTATTAAGAAAGAAGCACATTATAGAGTTGATAATGTAATATATTATGTGCATATCTATTACGAATTTGGCTATATTAGAGTGAACCACATGAAGATAAATTATGATATACTTTCCTGCTATCACAAAGATATCAACATAGTACGAAAAAATGTGAACTGATTTAGAGGAAAGATTAACTGAATCTAAAAAAAGAATTTCAAAAAGTATTACCTTCTTCATTTGTATGTGTTTTTCATTGATTTTTTGTTCTGATATATTTCAGAGGTTTTACTTTTGCTTTTTCATGTGTGGTAGTGAATGGTGTATTTATGATTGCTGTTTGACTATGTCCTTTCAGTTTAAGTGAACTTTGTTTCACTCACTTACCATTTTGCACCTAACCATATTTCTCAAAAGCTGATACACATGCCTAATACGTTTCCGCATTGTTTATGGCAGTTGCTAAACGAAAGAAAGGACATGGAATAGTTCTATTTGCACCTTTTTAAAGTAAACTAACTACAAATTACATGATTATTGTTATGTTGCAGGTTGTGAGTATCATCCCGCATAAAGATGGAGTTGGTCCAAAGTTTGCGCAAAGTGCACAATTGATCACAGAAAGCTACTTATTTTCTTAAAGCACAACCGATACAATAGGTGTAAAATAAATTCTTCTTCATAATCTCAGTTTGATTCTCAATACCTTTCAATTATTTACGACTAATTTATTAAGGTTTTTTTTTTTTTTTTTTTTTTTTTTTTTTTTTTTTTTTTTTTACCTCAGATGTTAAAGCAACAAAGAGTTTCGTTTCAATTGTGTTTATAGAAAGGATGCAGGTATGTATGTGGTTGTTTCCTTGATTCAGAGTTAATCTTTTTATAAAAGATTTATATCTTTATTGATTGGTATTTGTTTTATTGCTGTTTCCATCTCCAATTATCAGGCTCGGGATGATGGACCCCTGAATCAGGCATTAAACTAGCTGTGTGAACTACTAAAGGTAATTACTACTTACTCAGGTTTTTGTTATTAGTTTTCATAGTATATTGAATTTTTTTATTTACAAAAGTAGCAAAACTTTATCTAGATGGCGAATGTGAAGTAGGAAGAAGAGTATCCTAAAAATTCGACAGGTCACGCTACTTTTAAACCCGTAAGAGACTTTCATTCATAATTTTCGTTGTTTGGTAGTATAATCGATACACCATAGAAATTATTTTGCTATTTTGTTAGGTTTTAGCTTTTTAAAATAACTACTTATTTGTTATTTCACAGCTCTAGATTACTGAAAATGGCCTGCTGCCCTGTTTGTCAATTATGGACAGGTATATGCCAAATAAATAAGTATATGAATTTTTTTATGCCTTATGTTGCCGATGTATTATGTTTATGACCGTTTTAAATTGCAGTTACCGATAAAAACTTGCTGTTGCAGTATGTGTTTCTGGATCCTTATAAAGAATGTATCCCGAGTCGTGTCAAAATAATCTACGTATGCAGCTGCCATCTGAAGGTAAGTTAACTTATGACTGGGTCAAAACAGGTATCCTTTGTAATCTGGATCTAAACAGACCATGCTAGCTTGACCAACCATCAACACCTTTTTTCCCATTTTAAGTTCTTATTAAATAACTAATTTGTTATATAATTCATTAAAATTTACATTAAATTTACTTTGGTTAGTATGACAGGCCTTTGAGTGCTACCTGTTTGCGGCCTAATCATATTGTTTACCTCTTTTCAGGACGCAAGAGCCTTTATTGGGATGAAAACAGTATTCTATTGCAATTGATAGGTTAGTAACTTTCTCATATATGTAACTATATGCAGCTACACTTAACAGCCATAATGTAAATGCTTGCTTATGTATGAAATTATCGTTTTATTTTTACAAAATCGCCCCGCCAAAAAAAAAGAAAGGCAAAAAACAATCGGAAAAAAAAGGCCCGCCTGCAAAAGTTATTGGCAGCGGTGGTGTTGCAGTTACTGCTGTAGAGCACATAACAACCAAGTCAAAAAAGGATGAGCAGGTTGAAGAGAAAGAGGAGTCCGAACATGTGAGCTTTTCTTTGCTTTACTTAAATCAATATATGTTGTTAATGTTCGACATTAGGATAAAAAGGTTAGGACTAGCGATCGTTAGAGATTGTATTCAAACAGAATTCAAACAAGTCTAAGCTTTGTGCCAGCAATTTCAGATATAATAAAATGGGTAGGCCATATTCTGCCTTATATTGGTACAAACTAGGAAAGGTAAGTTCATTTTCCGGCATACTATTTGATGTTACACAAAGCACATGTTTGCATAATTTTGCAAGGAACATATAATTCATAAAATGGGTAGAAATAAATGTAAAGATGGTATTGGTAGTTTTTAACTACATTATTTGAAAAGAAACAAAACGCAGCAGTTAAAACATTTATAGATTACTTGATAGACAAATGACAAACATACAAAGATGATCATCATGCATATATAACTTTTAGCTTGACTCCCTGATAGTTATATACTTATATACATACATGTAACTCTCTGATTTATGGAATAAATGTTGCAAATGTGACTTAGTGATTCACCTTACAAATGGTAACTTCTATTAGTGATTACAGTTTGTTGCATTTGTAGTTAAAACTTTACCACGTAACTTTTCAATTGGTGACGTTTTTTGAATTGTTATTGCAGAAAGTGGTGGTTGATGACGTCGATGAAGTAAAGGAGGCAAAGAAGAAAGGCCGTGGGTCAAAACTAAGATCTGTCACCAATAGGTTCAGTTTATTACACTCCCACAAATTAAGCAGATATGCATTCCCAAACACTCCCATATGGAGAAAATAAACAACCTGTAACATCTATTCCTTGAAATCGATTTCCAAAAAACTATGGAGAAAATAAACAAGCACGCCGGCAACGCGGCGATCGTCGCCAATCTTGTTATATATCATGACACCATTCTATACAACACAGATACCTTTTTCTCAGTGCCGTAGCTGAGTTAGCGGATGCTCTATGCAAAAAATTTCATGATGCCTAAACAAGACAATAAATAATAATTGTAACCATCTAAATTTAAATTTTAATGAGTTCTTCGTCACTGTCGACCACTTTAAAACAAGTGAAATACCCGTGCGTTGCCCGGGTACACTTCTTTTATGTGAGTTTGTATAAGCTAAAAAGCGTTCATATAAATTTGAAAAACTGAATAATATAACAATTCAATGTGTGAGGTATTCAAACATTTAAAGTTCGAGGTATTACACATTTTCAGAAGTGAATAGCCAAATCTATCACGAAAATAATCTATTGACGTAATCACACTTTTTGTGAAATTTTGTAGAATAAATTGCTATTAGTTTACATAATGTTTTCAATTACATTAGAGTTACACAACGTAAGAAGAAACAATAGAACACCTTAAACTCACCATCCATAATCTTCAAAATACACATATGAATATGTGGACATTTACCTTAAACCAACACTCAAAATCATCAATAACTCAATATCTAGTCACAAATTACAAAGTAACTCCTCTAAACACGGTTGTACATAAGACACTCTTCCTTGAGGAGTGCCTGAAATTCGACTAAGCCGATGTCAATCTAAATAAAGATTCATAAAGGAAAGCATGTAAACGCGATAAATAAAAGAAAGTGAGGAGAGCAGAATTTTTTCGAAAAGCATTAAATGCAACATGAACAAACAACTCTACAAAAGCTAAATATACGTTGTTCTTTTAATGACCCTTCTATTTTAGTCTTGTGAATTTCTCCAAGCCTTAATAAATAACAAAAAAAAAACTAAACAACCAATTTAATATTCACTGCATCTAATAAGAAAGAGTAACAATAATGGCCAAAGTAATAAGAGTGTATATATAGTTGGTGCTTACTTATTAAGATGCAACTAAATAATACATTATCACAAACGTGATCACCTTGAAATGTTATTCTTCATATTCTCAATAACTCACAATGGCCAAGTAATAAGATTGTGTATATTGAAATGTTTGAAGTAAACTACTATGCTTCTATAACTTAGCATGTTGTTGCGGAACTATTTAATTATTTTGTTAGAACGTGTTTTCTTTCTTTTAGTGAAATCAATTATATCTCCATTTATCGACTTACATAACGTATATACAAGTATATTAAGGTGTTGTGTTATTGTTATAACATTAACTATAAGAATAAAAAGGCTTGTGTCTCAATGACCTTTCATGTGTGAGAATATTTTTCAACTAAATGATTGTGATTTAAAGTCCTACTTAAAACAACGTTAAATTGATTTATTGTGTAAAACCTGTGAGATAGTTAATTGTCTTTAAAAAAATAACTATAAAATATATAAGATGTTTCTTAACATTTCAAGATTATTAAATGTGTATTGTGAATCTAATGAATGAGATTTAGAAGGGGAAAAAAAACTTTTGTAAACAATCAAAGTATTGCATTCAAGGTTATAAAAGACGCATCATGACGCCGCTAGGGTGTGATGCGTGAGCTCCACGTTACGAAATAGACCAATGCGTTGGCTTTAAATGTAGCGTGAGATGAAGCGTGGAAAGGCGCAGAGCGTGACACATATTTTCATATTGTAGCTTCACCATAGCGTCTAAGATGTGAAGCTTGACTACGCATCCACGCCGCACCTCACACTATTTATAATATTTATAGCCTTGATTACATTACATCAAATTAGGGCTGACCAAACAACCGAACGGACTGGACCGACCGAAGACCGACCGACCGAACCGAAGAACATGTGGTCCAACCGGTCTAGGTTTTCGCGCGAATTCGTTCTCAGTCCGGTCCGGGTACAAACCAACCAATAATGTCTTCTCGGACCGGACCGATCGAAGGACCGACCGAGACCGCTCGGTCTGATCCTCTGTCCGTGGTTTATAGTTTTGGTCAGTCTCGGTCCAGTCCGGTCACCCCATACATCAAATTACATATTACATGTACATAGAGTTTAAATACAATTTATTTTATCAGTTTAATTCAAAGCTCAAACTTTTGTTCCTATCTTGTTATTCAAATTAATAACCTTTTAATTAAAACGTGATGCATTACCACAACTGTTATTCTAAAATATAGGAAAAGTGGGGAGATGAGATCTGAGATGAATTTATACGGTGCAGATTATTTTACCAATTGATCCAACGGTTTTAAAGGTATGCCATGTCAACATTATTTCTCTATGCTTCGACAACAATATATAGTTATAATGAGTTTAACAAATATTTAGAACATAATTTCATTTATCATTAATATTTTGAAGTTGGAAGTAAATTTGAGACCATAAAATATATAAAGAGATATATATTTTGAGGCCATGCGCAGTAGCACATCTCGCACACCCTCGAATACGGCTCTGTTTTTTCTATATGCTCTTTTTGAACCGACATAACACACACCTGGAAACTCTTGGAAGATTTTATAATTATCCAGGATATAACTAAGTATAAGTTAGTTGGAAGTTTGCCTAGTTGGCAACTATAGTCCCTTGAGTCTCATCTCTTCTAATTTGGCCACATGATACTTTCTATAACATTTAACACTTGACAACCTTAGTCTTTTATACTTTCTTTTCTTATAGTTTTGACAAATGATATTTTCTATAACTATATTACACATATTTTGACTATTAGTTTGAATATCGGGTTGACTTCAACTTAACATCGGTTGACTAGCCAATCATATTGAGTCTCCCGACTTATAGAATTCTTAGTCAAACTATTCTAATGGTATTTTCGTTATTTAATACTTAAAACCTGGTTTTGGATGTAACATGTGTAGACAATGGAATAATGGACATTGTTGGGTAATTATGTTTCTGGAACTCCCAAGCTAGGGAAGCTTTTAATGATTGTTGCTCCCGTGAGAAGGAAATTAAATGAAATCTCGAAACCCTTGAACTGGTAGATAAAGGGTCTCTTGAGGGGAAACCATCACCTCATTGGAGAAAGTGAGATGAAATGGAAGTATAGTAGGTATAGCTTGTGGCATCAAATTATACAACACTAGCTAGCCCGTATCACAATATGTTAGTTTTAACGGATTATAAATTAATATATCATGACCGGACTCGAACTCGAGACTTTGGGATTGCACACTTTACGTATGAGTTTCAATTAATTAATAATTATTGTTTTAGTGACGAATAATTATTAAATTCACGAAATGGACACTTAACGGTACCTAACGACCATTAGATGAAAGTTAAAGGACTAAACAAGAAATAGAGTTCAAGAAAGTTTTGGGTTGGGCTTGTGTGACCCATGTTCGGCCGATCCAAGCT
Organism: Artemisia argyi; assembly: GCA_030686995.1. Taxonomy (NCBI): domain Eukaryota; kingdom Viridiplantae; phylum Streptophyta; class Magnoliopsida; order Asterales; family Asteraceae; genus Artemisia; species Artemisia argyi. The sequence continues at coordinate 170,895,722 of CM060705.1, read as the reverse complement.
CCTAGGGCTTGTGATTGTGTCTTGTACTCCAAGCTATTAGATTAGTATAAATACATGCCTCATGTATTCATTCAAATCATCCCTTGGTTAATTAAGCAAGCCAATTCACTTTCTTTCTCTCTTATTCTTTGAGCTATAGATGATCCATCGCGATCAACTAAGGCTCACTAGTAGTGCTTGCTCGTGAATCAAGAACCTAGCTTTTCTAATTGAAACGCTAATAGTACGTGTGTTCGAGAACGAAGTGTTAGCATACTTTTGCTAACGAAGTAGTAATTGCCCATTCGACTAACTCTTTAGTCGATTCCCAATAAACCCTAATTAGGGTTTATAGTTCTTGTTCCATTGGTTTCTTGTTCTTGCTATAAATCACAAAGGTACGCATCTTTTATATTCGGTTAATTTATTATTTGTATTTGATCTTTTCCGTTACGTACTCTTTGATGTTTATGTGTTTATATTATTGTTATGATTCACATATTCCAACAGTGGCATCAAGAGCCGTTAATACATTATAATGAATTACCGAAACACATAAAATTGAATCGTTTGATTATTACATGCTTGGTGTTCTTATGTTTTTTACATCTTTCTTAAACCCTAGATTTTTTTTTTAATTATTATGTCAACTTCTATTTTTTTTTTATATATAAATGTCGAATTTTTAAAAAATAAATTAGGGTTTTGGAATTTTTGTTAAAAAACTTGTAGAAACCCTAGGTTGCATGTAATTTTATGTGTATTTAAATGGATATTGTGATATGCCGTTTTGGTTGCGTTCCTGATTGACATGATTATATGTTTATAATATGTGCTATTTGGGCATCCATGACAAACCATGCATGTGTTGTCTTGGATTATGATTTGGTTTTAAGATTTCATGCTTATTATGCGATTTTTTATAATTGATAAGTTGTTTAGTAAATATTATGAATAAAGATTACTAAAATTTGATTAATTATATAATTAGGGAAGACCCTATTACAAATCGTGTATAATCAATTGTGTATGTTTTAAATTGATTTAATTTGCATGTCCATTATTGTTGTTGTTTGTTTTTTTTATTTAAGTACTTTTGTTTTATATGTTATGTGACATGATAGTAACAAAAGGGTAATTTAATAAATAAAATATTAAACGGACTAAATAATGGTGAAATCTTGTTTTGAGCTTACATAAAAAATCTTGAACTTTTGGTTTATTGATCACGACTGTATTAAGTGGTTGGAAGGTGAAACTATTTTGACAAACTATTAAAGTGGGTATATGGTTGGCTTCGCATTAAATTGTTGCCTTAGATAGCCAACATTTTGGCTTAACGCTCGCCTGTGAGTCAAATTTAGTTTTACCTAACAACCATGATAACTACGAAGCACTTAAGGCAAAGTTGTAATTTTCTCAACGCCTCAATCAAAACTTTGGAGATTTAAGCTCGTAAAGAAACTAATGAGTAAAAGTTTTTTACATGAAACATATGCTACAAGATGAATGCATGACATCTTTTTACATATTTTTTGATTACACACATCAAATTTACTACCCTTAAAATTTAAGTTATATGCCATCCAACGAAAATGTAACACCTAAAATTGGGTCTATATCAGGGCGTAACCTGGCTAGATTGCAATGGAGGGAAAATTACAATGATTTCATCACTAGCAGATCAACTGGTGTGATGGAATTATGTAAGTTTGATGTTTCTTAAGTTGGTTAACTTAATTGAGTTGATAGCGGGACCTGATCACTCAAGTCATAAGATGGGGATAAAACATGCTTACATTGCAACTGCGGTTGACAAATATGTAAATCCCATCCCTCTAGGAATTGCAATTGAATATTGGCAATTGGGACACGTCTCGTACCTTATTGAATACCGTCATCACTAGCAGATCAACTGATGTGATGAACCTATGTCAATTTGGATCCTAGTTTTTCAATGTAAAATTAAATGGTTATATGTTTATGAACTAAGGGTATTTAATTTTCTTGAAATTTTATTATCGAAAGTACTAACTTTTGAATTTTTTCTGTAGAAATGGCTACACCTGAAAACACTAATATGAGCAACTTGAGTTCTGCGTTCAAGCAAATGATTGATCGAGACAAGTTGACTGGTGAAAATTTCAATGATTGGTATCGATCCTTAAGAATCACCTTGAGGATGGCCAAAAGATATGATTATCTTGGTGAACCACTTCCTGAAAAACCTGCTGATAATGCAACACAAGCCCAGAAGGATACTTACAATGTTGCATATGAAAAGCACAATGATGTGGCTTGTCTCATGTTGGCTGGGATGGATACTCAATTGCAGAAACAGTTTGAGCACTATGGACCCATGGAAATGATAAATGAACTCAGACGAATGTTTAAGAAACCACCTGCTGCAGAATTATATGATTTAATAGAATCTCTGCACAATTGTAAGCAGGAAGCAGGAAAATCCGTGAGTGCGCATGTATTGTCCATGAAACATTATATGGACCAATTGGAGCGACTCGGTTGCGGATATCAGGAAAGCGTATGTATTGGTCTTATCTTGCAATCCCTTAATCAGGATTTGTATAGTGAGTTTGTACGCAACTACAATATGCATTGCAAGGGGAAGACGATTAGTGAAGTTCATGCAATGCTTATTGATTATGAGAAAGGCCTGAATAAGAAGGCACCTACACCTGCTGTAATGGCAATACAAGGTGGTAGGATCACCAAGAAAAAACCCAACAAACCGCAAAATGCGAACTACAAGGGTAAAGGCACTGGTAATGGAAAAGGCAAACAAGTTGCGACTCACCAACAAAAGCCTAAGAAGCAAAATCCTCCTCCTAAGAAGAAGGAAACTCCCAACAAGGATATGGCTTCTTGTCACTACTGCAACACTCCTGGTCATTGGAAGCGGAACTGTCCATTGCTACTAGAGGAGTTGCGCCTCAACAAAGGTAAAATGCCTAGTAACGTCTCAAGCACTTCAGGTATGTTTATGATTGAATTATATTCTTTTCCTCGTAAGAATAATTCCTGGATATATGATACAGGATGTGGTACTCACATCTGTAATACGTCGCAGGGACTTAGAGGAGCAAGGAAGCTGGCCTATGGAGAAAGATACTTGTACGTAGGGAATGGCATGCGTGCAGCAGTTGAAGCCATAGGGACTTTTGATTTAGTTTTACCTTCGGGTTTGATACTAGTATTGAATAATTGTCATTATGCACCCTCTATTGTTAGGGGTGTCATTTCAGTTTCTTTGTTATTGGATATGGTTTTGTTCACACATTTATTAATAATAGAATTTCTGTTTCTTTTAATAATGTTTTTTACTTTAATGCAATTCCTATAAATGGTGTGTTTGAAATTGATATGGAAAATTCCATGTCCAATAGAAATAATTCTATGTATAGCATTAGCAATAAGAGAATCAAGTCTAACTTGGATTCGTCTTATCTTTGGCACTGTCGTCTTGCTCATATCGGCAAGGATCGCATGATAAAGCTGCAACATGACGGGCTTTTGCAAAAGATCAATGATGAATCATTTAATAAATGCGAGTCCTGCATATCTGGGAAGATGACAAGAAACCTTTTTCACATCAAGTGGAAAGGGCAACAGAGCTACTTGGATTAATACACACCGATGTATATGGTCCACTTAGACATGTGTCAAAACGCTGTGCTTGCTACTTCATAACCTTCACGGATGATTATAGTCGTTATGGTTATGTTTATTTACTTAAACATAAACATGAAGTCTTTAATACCTTCAAGGTTTTCAAAAGTGAAGTAGAATTACAACTCGGTACGAAGATTAAGGCACTTCGATCCGATAGAGGCGATGAATATTTAAGCCAAGAGTTTAAAGATTATCTAGCTGAGTGTGGCATAGTCCAGCATCTCACGGCTCCTTATACTCCACAGCAAAATGGTGTATCTGAAAGGAGAAATCGTACTTTGCTCGACATGGTACGATCAATGTTTAATCTTACATCTCTACCCTTATCCTTTTGGGATTATGCCCTTGAAACTGCAATTCGCATATTGAATATGGTTCCAACTAAGAAGGTTGATAAGACTCCATATGAATTATGGACAGGAAAAGCTCCCAACTTTTCTTACTTAAAGGTCTGGGGTTGTGACGCGTTTGTTAAACGTGATTCACCAGATAAACTCCAACAGAGATCTGTTAAGTGTATCTTCGTAGGATACCCAAAGGAAACGATGGGTTACTACTTTTACTTTCCACCAGAGAATAAAGTCATTGTGGCTAGGTATGGAGATTTCTTTGAAAAGAATCTCATATCTCAAGAATTCAGTGGGAGAGTTTATGATCTAGAAGATGAAGATACATCACCTTCTGAAAACACTAGCTCACTTCCTATGGAACCTGAAAGTTTAGGTCCTCCACCTGAAGTGGAAGTGGTACCCATTCGCAGATCTTCAAGAACTGTGATAGCACCCAAACGTCTATGTCTTAACGTAGAATGTGAGGAAACTATACTAGGGGATCTTGATGAACCTACTAGTTATAAGGCTGCCATGAATGGTCCTAAAAAGGAGAAATTGCAGAGTGCTATGAATGGGGAAATGCAGTCCATGAAAGACAACGAAGTCTGGGAAGAAGTAGACCTACCTCCAAATGCTAAGTTAGTTGGAAGTAAATGGCTCTACAAGAAGAAAACAGACATGGATGGCATTGTACACACCTATAAGGCTCGTTTGGTAGTTAAAGGCTATACTCAAACATTTGGTGTTGACTACGAGGAGACCTTTTCTCCTGTAGCTGACATTAGAGCTATTAGGATTCTCTTAGCTATAGCTGCCTACTATGACTATGAGATATGGCAAATGGATGTCAAAACCGCCTTCTTAAATGGTCGCCTAGATGAAGACATCTATATGGCGCAGCCTGAGGGGTTTGTGAATCCAGAATTTCCAAACCGTGTATGCAAACTTCAAAGATTCATTTATGGATTGAAGCAAGCATCACGTCAATGGAATAAAAGATTTGATGCTGAAATCAAAAGTTTTGGATTTACTCATAATCTTGATGAGTCATGTGTATACCAGAAAGCTAGTGGGAGTAATATTACTTTCCTTATCCTATATGTCGATGACATATTAATTTTAGGAAATCACATACCAAGTTTAAAGGAAGTTAAAGCCTATCTTGGTAAATGTTTTTCTATGAAGGATTTAGGAGAAGCAGCATACATCCTTGGAATCAAGATCTACAAAGATAGATCAAAGCGGTTGATTGGATTAAGTCAGAGTGCTTACATTGATAAAATATTGCAGAGATTTAATATGCAAAATTCCAAGAAAGGATATTTGCCAATGCAAGTGGAACATGACTTAAGTAGCAAACTATGTACCTCAACACCTGAAGAGGTTGCACTTATGAAGAAAGTTCCATATGCTTCAGCAGTAGGATCTATCATGTATGCAGTTAGATGCACAAGACCTAATGTGGCGTTTGCACAAAATATGATCAATCGTTATCAACTGAATCCAGGTGGAAAGCACTGGCACACTGTTAAAAGCATTCTTAAGTATTTGAGGAATACTAAAGATATGTTCTTAGTGTATGGGGGAAATCCAGAAGCAAAACTTGATGTTACAGGTTACTGTAATGCGTCCTTTGAAACTGATAAAGATGATACGAAGTGTCAGACGGGTTATTAATGGAGGAGCAGTTGACTGGAAGAGCAAGAAGCAGACAACAATTGCGATGTCTGTTACAAAAGCTGAGTATATTGCTGCATCGGAAGCTGCAATGGAAGCTGTTTGGATTAGGAAATTCATTTCGGGGCTTGGTATTATGCCGTCAATTGAATTACCTATTAATATGTATTGTTACAACTCTGCCGCAGTTACATTCGCCAATGAACCTGGAGTTATGAAGGGCGCCAGACATTTTCCTAGAAGATATCACTATGTTCGAGAACAAGTCGATATAGGTGAAATCAATTTACTCAAAATTCACACAGATAACAATCTAGCTAATCCATTTACGAAGGCTTTATCTAAGGAAAAGCTTACTCAACATGCTAATGGCATTGGACTTCGTTTAGCTAGTAGTTTCATTTAAATCTGTGGCTAGTATTTGGATAAAGGATATTGTAAACGATAAATATTCAAATGAAATGAAGTTTATGTTATGTTTATTTCCATTTATAAATATTGTATCCTATATTTGCATGTTTATTCCATGAATAAGTTAAAGTTATTCTAAATAGTCCGTTGTCAATTAATGATATGGGAGTATCATTGAACTAAGACAAATCTGAGTTTTGGTATAATATATTTAAAATATATTGATGCGTGGACATGCCAAACTCACATGATATTCAATAAATGAAAAATTGGATATAGGACAAAATCCCAATTACATGATTATACTTATGGATGTTGTCGTTAGAGTAAATCATGAATATTTATCCTCAGACTTGAGATACCAGGTAACTACTGTGGATGTAGCTCATTTTCTGTGAGATAATCTAACGCTATCCATAACTGATAGTTATAAGGATTATTTTCAGAGGTGATGCGAAGTTCATAGGTTATGCTTGTAGTCAATACAGGATTTGGTTCCTTCAAATTTGTTTTGAAGTTTAATACTGTTTGGCCACTCGTAGGATTTAGAAGATGTTTGCATGGCCAAGCCCAAGGTCTATCTGGAATACGTTCAGATGAATTGGTAATCTTGCTTGATCATAAATAACGAGAAACACTAATTATGGAATGACTTCGATCCATATTAGGGATGAGCACGGTACCGGTACCGTACCGAACCCGTACCGAATTAGTGGTACTGATTTTTTCCCGAGCATAAATAGTGGTACCGGTACCGTACCAAACGAGATTCGGATACCGGTATCGGTACCGGTTTCGGTACCGATACCGGGAAATCGGGTTTTTCCCGTTTTTATTCGGGAATTTCCCGATTTGGTGCCGGTCCCGTACCGAATTAGTGGTCCCGATTTCTTTTTCACCTTATTTCATAGTTCCGGTACCGTACCGTATATCGGGAACGGTACCGGTACGGTTCCGGTTCGGTTTCGGGATTCGGGTCGAAATGCTCATCCCTAATCCATATCCATATTAACATAGTATTAGAATCAAAAGGATAAGTATGATGATGAATCATCAAAGGTGGTTTTTTTCCAGGAAACTATACTCGAGATCGTTCTTTGGACATTGGCGTGTTATGCTAGACTAACCATTGTCATTGTTACATTAATCTATATCCGAGTGGGAGCTGTTAGGTTTAACGGATTATAAATTAATATATCATGACCGGACTCGAACTCGAGACTTCGGGATTGCACACTTTACGTATGAGTTTCAATTAATTAATGATTATTGTTTTAGTGAAGAATAATTATTAAATTCACGAAATGGACACTTAACGGTACCTAACGACCATTAGATGAAAGTTAAAGGACTAAACAAGAAATAGAGTTCAAGAAAGTTTTGGGTTGGGCTTGTGTGACCCATGTTCGGCCGATCCAAGCTCCTAGGGCTTGTGATTGTGTCTTTTGCTCCAAGTTATTAGATTAGTATAAATACATGCCTCATGTATTCATTCAAATCATCCCTTGGTTCATTAAGCAAGCCAATTCACTTTCTTTCTCTCTTATTCTTTGAGCTATAGACGATCCCTCGTGATCAACTAAGGGTCACTATTAGTGCTTGCTCGTGAATCAAGAACCTAGCTTTTCTAATTGAAACGCTAATAGTACGTGTGTTCGAGAACGAAGTGTTAGCATACTTTTGCTAACGAAGTGGTAATTGCCCATTCGACTAACTCTTTAGTCAATTCCCAATAAACCCTAATTAGGGTTTATAGTTCTTGTTCCATTGGTTTCTTGTTCTTGCTAGAAATCACAAATGTACGCATCTTTTATATTCGGTTAATTTATTATTTATATTTGATCTTTTCCGCTGCGAACTCTTTGATGTTTATGTGTTTATATTATTGTTATGATTCTCATATTCTAACACAATATCACACAATATCAGATAGTAAGTATCTCACGACGTCACAGATACTGTGTGGAGCTACAAGGAGCTTATAACATTGAAGTAAACTGGCTTAGATTTTTTATTTTTTATTTTTAGTTATGATCATCAACGTCAATTCATCAAAGGCATAATTTTATGCTTGGTTGCACGACATGAATGATATTATATTACGTGCTATAAAACAATAGCGGCGTTACATCTCTGTGGTTGTTTTACGTTTTCTAAAACCACTCTTACCGAAAGTGATGGGTGTGTTGGCCGGGCCGTAGGGTTTCACATCATTTCAAAAACTGTTTGATGGGCCCATTGAAACAACAGGCAGCATTAGAAAACCGTTCACAATATTCACGATCAAAGCATTCTTGCGATCATAATCCACTTAACTGTTCTCTCCTGTGAGTGAATTTACTGACTCTTCTCTTCACTGTTATATTTTAATACTAGTACCTTTTTAATGTTATGTCTTGTTGCCTTTAATATTCGTTTAAGTTTTACATAAGGTTTTGCGGTGGAATTATATATCCAATTGCTTAGTATTCACATTATATTCTTTTGTGTGTGTCAGTGTGTGTAGGTTTTCACAATGTCTATTTACCCATGCGAAGAGTTGATTGAAGATATATTTGAAAGACTACCACCCAAAACCCTACTTAGATTTAGATCTCTTTCAAAGTCATGGTATTCTCGTATTTCTAGCCCGGATTTCATCCACAGGCATAGATCTCGATCTGTTGAAAAAAACCTTATCAGACACCATATATATCCGAATGATTCTCCAGAAGACATCTTTACATTACACTCGGAAGAACAATTACCATTTTGTCCAGTAGATCCGTATAAAAATATAACACCAGTTAAGTTCCATGGACACTATCCTGTAATTGTTGGATCATGTAATGGCATTCTGTGTATGTATGATCAGAGACGGAGCCAGTAGGGGGGCTGGCGGGTGCTCGGCCCCCCCTAACTGCCTCAACTAGCCCAGCTTGTTTCTTGATAGAGCAGATTTTTGTTTATCATTTTCATTTATGAGGTTTAGAGATAAGTTGCAGGTTACAGTATTAATTTTATAAAGAAGAAGAAGACATAAATGAAGGAGAGAAAGAGAAAAGATAAGAAGTAAAAATTGTGGTACAGTAGATTTGTTTCACTATCAAATCTGACAAGATATTCCACTATTTGATACTAGTATTAAAATAAGCAATTAAAATATACCAAATAGAAGTTAACAATAAAGTGATGTAACTTGTTACGCTTTTTTTTTTTTTTTTTTTTTTTTTTTTTTTTTTTTTTTTTTTTAACATACTTGTTTCACTTTTACTACTTAACTATTTTATACTCACTACATAGCAATTAGAATATACATGTTTGTGTTGTTTTTATTCTTTCTAGTAGTATATTATGTAAAATTTGCAAGTCCATATGATACTTTGTGGTCAAATCAGTAGAAGAATAAAATTTTCTTGGATTCTAAAATTCTAAATATTCAGATAGCCGTAAATATAAGATTTGGCGTCAAGTTGTAGTTGATTACAGGTATGTGTGAGTTCTTTATTTGTGGAGATATTGTTTCACGAACAAGAGAAAAATGATCGATTATTTTCTTTGAACCAAATAACATCGTTATCAATGACTAGCAGTCACATTTACAATCATAAACTTAAGCTATTAAATAAATGCAAGACTTTGTATTTTCATAGCGTAATAATTTGGTTACTGTTTTAAGACAAGGTAACGAGCCGACCCCCCCTAACCTCAAATCCTGGCTCCGTCCCTGTGTATGATTACTCAAATAAGGACTGCAGGATCTGTCTTTGGAATTTTTCAATAAGGCGCAAGCTAACCCTGCCTGATCATCCTTGTTTGGGATCTAAAGAATATAGACCCGAAGTATTGGTAGGGTTTGGGTTTGACCCAATCGCCAATGATTACAAGATTGTGTGTACATCTTACAGTGAATTTAGAGTAGATGCAACAAGGTCATTTCTTTATTCTTTGAAGACAAATTATTGGAGCGAAATCGCTTCCCCCACTACTCCGATTTCTAAAACGAAATCACATCAAGCATGTTTTGTAAATGGAACGTTGCATTGGGTGGTCAGATACCATGGCAAATGTGATCTCGTTATTATGACATTCCGTTTGAGTACTCATGTTTTTGGGACGATTGCATTGCCCAAACCCATATGGGACACCTGACAACTAATGATCATCAATGGTTCTCTAGCTGTGATCTCTAGAGATAAACCCAGAAGTTATTCTAGCTCAACCCCTATTGATAAAACATGTATCTGGGTTAGGAGAGAGCATAACAATGTCTCATCTTGGTCTTTGGTTTTCACGCTGGATATGAGTAACTATGAAGACTCAGATGTTATGAAACCCATCACGAATGGATGCTAATTAGTGTTCCATACATACTGGGACTGGTATAAAATTTATAATCATGAAACAAAGGTGTTCTCAAGACTTATTAAATTTAGTGGTACTTGTAGCCAGATTCAGATAGAAACTTATGTCGAAAGCCTTGAATTATTAGATAAAGGGACTGCTTATGGGGAAACAATCTCTTGGAAGAAGTGGAAAAAGAGAAAACTTGTTAGGAGGTAGCTTTATCACATTTTCCAGGTGAGGGTACGTATTATGGTAGCTTTGAAGCTGCTCTTAGCTAGGTTTTTTGTTCGTGCCTGTTTAATACTGTACTAGATTTTTGCTTGTGTTTTACAGTACTAATTTCAGTTAAAGAAAACAAGTTCTGAACTATTTCTTCTTTTTATATTCTTAATTGTTTGACATGTAAGATGTCTTCCATTACAATAGCACAAAAAACTGAAAAAAGTTTTAGTTTGATGTCTTCCAGGTGAGGGTACGTATTATTTATTTGTGGTATTGCTAAACCAGAGCTTTTATAGCTAAAAGAGTTGACATTACAGGGTAATTACTTTTTCTGGAACTCCAGAGCTAGTAATTTTTTCAAAAATTGTTGCTCTGTTGAGAAAAAAACTGTATGTGGTCGAAACCCTTAATCTTTTAGATAAAGGGACTACTTGTGAGTAGGGGTGTCAAATGGGTTGACCCGACCCGAACCCAATAAGACCTTATAGGGTCGGGTTGATTCGGGTCTAACTTAGCTTATATGGTTTATCGGGTCAACCCGATAAACCCGATAGCTTAATAGGGTCTAAGTTGGTTTGTTATCGGGTTGACCCGATAAACCCGATAAGCTATAATGACCCATTACCAAATCTATAATTTTTACTAAACAAAAGCCTTGTGTGTTGAAGGTAGTTCTCATAGTTTTGCATCTTTAAACTTGGCAATAGTGTACTACAAGTTTACATCAAGATCTTTGTTACTGTACTCAATTTTGTAATTTTGGTGCTACATTGGGCAAACCAGTAACGTCCCTGCCGCGCAAAGAAGTTCGATGCCAACATCTAAAGCGTAATTAATTTTGTTACTCTTGTATCTTTCGTTTCATATGGGCAAAGAAAAATACGAATGTTGTATTGGTCAAAATGTATACTAAAATCGTTTTATGTGGTATTTTAATAAATAAATCAAATTGTGGAGTTGAGATTAGCATGTAACCCGTTAAACGGGTCGGGTTGCGGGTTAGTTTTAATTTTTTCAAAACCCGATAAGCTCCAAACCCGACCCGATAACCCGATTGACACCCCTACTTGTGAGAAAACCATCACCAATTCTTGGTTATGAATTGTTAGTTTCAATTATCCTACACGGAATATAGATCAACTATTGTTTTTAGTTATATCATCAACATCAATTCATCAAATGCAATATATTGTTAAATTCTTTCTTGGTATTTAGTTTCTAGTTCCTCATTACAAATCTCGGTTGGCAGATCTTACACTCGTGAGGCCATAACAAACTTCAGGTGATTACATTCAAAGGAGCTAGAACCAAATGTTGCTAAGGCATATAAATTAACGTTAATGAAAGTTCTATTTGACTCACGTTTTTTTTATGAGATCAAAGGGTGTTATAGCTAGTATTCACATTCTTCTTTTGTGTGTGTGTAGGTTTTCTCAATGTCTATTTACCCATGCGAAGAGTTGATTGAAGGTATTTTTGAAAGACTACCACCCAAAACCATACTCAGATTTAGATCTCTTTCAAAGTCATGGTATTCTTGTATTTCTAGCCCGGATTTCATCCACAGGCATAGATCTCGATCTGTGGAAAAAAACCTTATCAGACACCATATATACCGGAATGATTCTCCAGGAGACATCTATACATTACACTCGGAAGATCAATTGCCGCTTTGTCCACTAGATCCGTATTCCAAACAATGTTTAAATGGTTTGATCACTCACTTGTATAATTGCAAAAGCGGAGCTTGTATAGACAATGGAATTGTCATTGTGGGTAATTATGTTTCTGGAACTCCTGAGCTAGTAAGCATTTCAAAGTTGATATGTTGTTCATGTTAGATAAAGGGATTGCTTGTCGGGAAACAATGACCTCTTTGGTGGAAGACAAAAAACTGTGGTAAATTAGCTTATAACACTATGTTATGCAACACTAGCTAGCTCTTTATCACAAAATCAGATGGTGAGTATTCCAACTTGAACATGGAGTGAGATATACACATGAACCTGCTGGATTATATGTATATTTTGGTGTACTTTTAAGTTATAAAACCTCCGATTTATACACATAGCAATGGAACCCGTGTGAAAAAAAAATTCCCGATTCTTCGAAGTGAATTTTTTTCGATAATTTTGCTTAGTATATAAGTACAACCACGAAGAAATACGGGTGTTGGTAAGGGATAAAATTACAAACCAAAAAACTATACATATTTTCCTGAGAAGAAATACGGGTGTTGGTATTATGTGCAAGGATGAAATTAGGGTGGGTCCCCGAGGTCACAGAACACTCATAGATATTTGCGATGTAGTATTAAATTTTTTAAAAACATAGATTTTACGGTCAAGAAAATTTACGAACTTGCGATGTAGTGTTCATTTTTTCTCTGATATTTTCATTGCTATGAAAAGCTCTCGAAATCCAAAGGTGCATGTACCAAAGGTCTTTGACCTAATTGGATGTTATTAACTAGGTAACTAAAATGTTGTGTGTTCAAGTTTCATTGAAGCCGTGGGATTCAGCCCTTGAGTAGTTTCATTAGTTTTGATAATTTGGATTGCAATAATAAAAGTAAAAATCTCCAAAAGTATATTCATCCTATCACAATACAAACAAAGTCCAATATATGAAAAGAAACAAATTAAACGTCGGTTGGGCCCTATAATTTTACATTCAAACTTAAAAGTTATTTGATGGCCCATTGAAAACAAAGGCTATATAAAGAATTCATGCGCTAGAAAACCTTTAAACGACGATATTAATGATTGAATTGCGATTATAATCCACTTAATTGTTCTGCGTCTACATTTGTGGTGAGTGGTTTTATTAGTCGTTCTTACCTAAATCCTTGCCTCTATATGTTTTAAATAAGGTTTGCGTGGGATTGATGAAAAAGCTGTTATGCTACTTTACTTCTTTATATGATTTGATGAACTTATAAGTACTAAACATATTGAAAAATAGCTCAATACTTACGTACATTATTTGTGTGTGTGTTTGAGTAAGATTTCACAATGACTATTCACCTATGCCAAGAGTTGATTGAAGAAATATTTGAAAGACTACCACCCAAAACCCTACTCAGATTTAGATCTCTTTCAAAATCATGGTACTCTCGTATTTCTAGCCCGGATTTCATCCACAGGCATAAATCTAGATCTGTGGAAAAAGACCTCATCCTGCACAAGACTTACAGAGACGGTGAAGTTGAATACATCTATACATTACATTCGGAAGATCAATTGCCGTTGTGTGGTGGAGAATTTTCCTACAAGGACATAATGCCAGTTAAGATCCCAGGACTCTATCCCAAAATTGTTGGTTCTTGTAATGGCATCATTTGTATGGTTGATTATTCTAATGATGAATGCAGAATTTGTCTATGGAACTTTTCAATTAGGCGCAAACTAATCATTCCTGATCATCCTAGTTTGATACACCCTGATATTGATCCCCATGATGCATTGTTAGGTTTTGGTTTTGACCCAATCACCAATGATTACAAGATTGTGTTTATATCTTACTGCGAAAACAAATCGTTTCTTTATTCTATGAAGACAAACTCTTGGAGTGAGATCCCTTTCTTTACTGCTCCGTTTTCTATAGTGGAGCCAAACCAAGCATGTTTTGTAGATGGAGCATTGCATTGGGTGGTAAAATACCATGGCAAGAAAGATCACTTTATTATGACATTCCATTTGAATAGCCATGTATTTGGGACAATTACATTGCCCGAACCCATGTGGAAGACCAGACAACTCACAGTCATCAATAATTCTCTAGCTGTCATTTCTAGATATACTGATAAGTATCATTCTGGTGTTGACAATACCTGTATGTGGGTCATGAGAGAGTATGACAATGCTGCCTCTTGGTCTAAGGTTATTAATTTGGATATGCGTAACTTTGAAAAAGCAAAAGTTATGAAACCAATCACAAATGGTTGTTTAGTGTTTAACACGATGGGTCAATGGTTTAAAGTTTATAATCATGAAACAAGGGACCTCACAAGGCTTATGGGATTTAGAACTACATGTGATGATATTGAGACTGAAACTTATGTTGAAAGCCTAGAATTGTTAGATAAAGGTACTTCATGTGGGGAAACCATTTCTTGGACGGAAACGACATGCAGAATGTTTTCATATTCTTACAAACAAAATAATAATGGGGTTTGATGTTACTTTTTTGTGTTACTCCTACTTTTGATGCTTTGTTATATCCACCTTCTTTATAATTTTTCATGTATTAAATTTCTTTGCCGCTAAAGAATAGTTCACATTTTAACATATCTGTATTTAGTGATGAGTATATGATTATGAAGTAGGTTTTAGCCTATTTTTGTATGTTTTGAGCTACAATTTCAGAGATATACTCCACTAAACCAAAAAAATGTTTTGTTTTCTTAATAATTATTCAAAATGTTTGGAATGCCTTGAATTGTTGTTCTCTTTACTTTTGAATCGCAGAAATATACCCCCACCAAACTAAAAAAATACAAAGTTCAAACATTGCACCCTCCTGCTAGAAGTCATGGCCTGTACTTCAGGCACAAGATACCTTCCATTAATCGAGCCGTGAAGCTAATCATCCCACTTCAACTTAACCTCATTTAATCTAATAGAGATCCACTCAGACGATCTTGATGTAATCTCCTTGAATTGATCCACAAATGATGAACTGTTCCTTTTAAAAACCAGCAACTGAGTTCTGTTAGTCCATATAAACAAAGCTGACCAAACCAGTCCTTTCACCCGCATAAAGCTCAAACTCTGTGGTCATAAAATCACAACCATAGTTTATTCTATCCTTATAACTAGTCCTATTCATGGATTACTAACAGTACAAGGATGTTATGCTCGATTTAGATAGAATGGATCATCGGTTTTGAGTTTTAATAAAACCGTCGTTCATAAAAAATATTTCTTATAACTAGTATATCATATGAAAATCACAATGATTCATAGTTTTGGTTTTCTTATGATTCTGGGTTTCGATTACTTTTGGGTACTAGAGAAATCTCACACGAGTCATGCTTGGTAACAAGACAGACCCCAACTTGGCGAATTCACACATCACCCGCAAAACCCATAGATTTGGATCTAACTACTTGGTCTACTTGTCATAAAAAACGTGATCCATTTATTCGAATTTTGCAAGTTTTGGACTGGGCCCATAGACCAAAACTATATATATCATGGAAGCCCTAGAAAACAGTCGACCTATTTTCTCATTGACATCATTTTTTTACTGCTTGATCGTCCACTTTGGGTTCAGGTTAGTGAACATTCAGGGTTTGCTTTAGTCATATATATATATATATATATATATATATATATATATATATATATATATATATATATATATATATATATATATATATATATATATATATATATAGCCCTTTTGTGCTATGCTTAAGGGGAAGAACATGGATGAAACGTTGTACTACTAAGTTTTAAAGTACAATATTGATGTGTGTGTTTTATGTAACATACCTCTCGTGGACGATGAGATTGGGTATCATTGATTTGTTTTTTATGTAACAAGTTATTCCTTAAACATGGAAAAATCTTTAACACTAATATTCTCTTATAATTTCTAACAGGACTAGAAAATGTCAAGTTATTTATGCGAAGAGTTGGTTATTGAAATATTTAAAAGACTTCCGCCCATATCCCTTCTACGGTTTAAATCTCTATCCAAATCATGGTGTGCTCGCATTTCTAGTGCTGATTTTATCCGTGAGCACTGCCTTCTTTCTGTGAAGTCTCCTCGAAAAGTCGTTTTAAGACATCGGAATTTTTACCAATTAAAAGATTATAGAGAATTCTATGGGTTGTATCCAGAAGAGAAACACTATAGCAAAATGTTAGTTGATCAGTTACCTAGCAGCAAGTTTGATATTGTTGGTTCTTGTAATGGAATAATATGTCTGCTTGACTTTTACAGTGGTTTTAATATTTGTCTATGGAACCCATCGATTGGGCGAAAACTTACCCTAACCCCTTCAATCAGGAAAGCCCAACGATTAGGGCATTTTCGTCGTAGTGTAAACCATAGTGTAGCATTCGGGTTTGGTTTTGACCCGATCACTGACGACTACAAGGCTGTTAAGATATCCTACCCTACTAAATATGGAAAAGTTTCATTTGTTTACACCATGAAGACACGTGTTTGGCGAGAGATTGCTTCCCCTGCTATTCCGTTCTCTGAAGTTAAGTCAAGAGCATGTTTTTTCAACGGAGCATTGCATTGGGTTGTCAAATGTTATTTACCCGAATTAAAAGACATAACGAATTGTTATATATTGACATTCAATTTGAGCACTGATGTTCTTGATAAAATTTCTTTGCCAAAACCTGACTTGGTATCCAATCAAATAACAATCATCAAAGGTTTTCTAGGTGTGATTTCAAGGGAATGTGATAATCATTGGATATGGGTGATGAGAGAGTATAATAATGCCGCATCTTGGTTGAGGGCTTATAAATTGACAAGTTTTGGATATGGATTAGATAGCGATTTTCAAGTGAGCAATTACCTGGAGGATTATGAATATTATGATAATGAGACAGGAATGCGTTCAAGACTTGTTGCTCATACAAATTCATGTTATATACTTGATTTGGATATGTGTGTAGAAAGTCTTGAATGGTTTGATACTGAGACAGATTACGAAGAAAAACAAACCATCTTCTCATATATGGAGGAAAAAAAGGAAGCTATGTAACATATCTTAAGGAATTTCTACAAGGAGCTGAGGCTGATAAGATGATTGGTTAAAGCTTGGATTAAGGATTTAACATAATAACCTGTTTTGAAGCCTTGATGTTAGTCTAAAATGTTCCATGACAATAAGATCAAGACGAAACTAACAAAGTCTGAGTTTAAATTTATTTTTATCCGGAATGTTTCTTTACATTTTGTTAATGATAAAGCATACTTTTGTGACAGAATGTATCTTGTTCTTGTAGAGGTGTAATCCTATACCTTCTATAACATTTAATTTCCTTGAATTGTTACCGATTAATGGATTTTAGTTACAAAGGTGTTGTTCTAGTCGTCAATTCTGTTACAAATGTCACTTAGCAAAATCTGTCTACATGTACTTATAATTACATGTAAAAACAACCTACGTAGAAACTGTTTTTTATTATTATTATTATTATTATTTTTATTATCATTGCTTTCAAAATCTTCAACTATACTAAAGCAAAACACCTATTTTGAAGCTTACCTGAAAACAATATATTTGAAAAATTAAATTGAAGTAAGAATTGAAATCCATATTAAAACATCGATTTATCATCAATAAAAGCAATTTTTTTTTTCTTTTTTTTTCGAACGACAAGATTTTATTAAAAACTCAAGCAAGAAACTCGAGATGGGGAAATTTACAAGATACTGTTACATGCCAAGATAGGATCATAGATCCACACATTCCAATTTAAGTTAAATTTCCTGTTTCTATAAGTAATCCACGAGAAAGAAAGGGTTTTTATTTCTGCCTCGAGGGCGTCTTTTTTTGGAGGCTTCAAGTCAAAATCCGTATATTTCTGAAGCGCCAAATAGTCTAACTGGTGATAGAAACCACTGCATCAAAGATAAGTTTTTCCTTGGTTGGAAGAGATATTAAATTAGCCCATTTGACGATTGGGGTAGTCGTTTAACCCCCACTACTTTAAGATCAACTTCCAAAGATGTTGTGCGATGTCGCACTCGAGAAATAGATGTTGGTCGGTCTCTCCAGCTTCATTGCAAACTGGACAGAGAATGGCATCAAGGTCTATTCTGCGTAGATCCCAATTGTGACGATTTGGAACTCTATTGATGATCAATCTCCAAGTGAATATGTTAATTTTAATTGGAGTGCTCTTTTTTCCATCTTACCTTGGTTCCACTTGTATCTAAATCAATGTCGATGTGCTTTCCCATAGCCGAAACAGAGAAATGAGGAGTGTTGATGGTGAACTTCTGGTAGTCAGCCTCAATAGAAGGATTAAAATCCTTTAAAAGGTCTACAAGTGAAACTAGTTGAGTTTGTTCTAGGCTTGATCTTACTTCTCTTCTCCAAGCCCATTTAAATTGTTGAGGCCCATTTAATTCTAAACATCTTTCACTTATAGTAGGGATGAGCATGGTTCTGAAACCGGTTGGAACCGGAACCTTTTGATCCGAGAACCGATTTCTCTGAAAAGTGGGAACCGAGAACCGAACCAAATATAGTTTTTGGTTCTGGTTCCAGTTCCAGTTTTTTTGGATCTACCCGTATAGGAACCGATTTTCTGTTAAGCTAATAAAAAACACAAAAATATAAACTTTTTAAAAACTTGCAACCATTTACATTTAAGCAAATAATAATTAACAACTAATCATTCTATAGATACTTTCACTTGTTCATCAAAACAATAATGCATAACAATCCGGAAAACAAAATAAAATAACTTAAAACTTTGTTCATATCTGTTAGGCAAAGTATTGATAAAACTAAAAGTGCTACGTGATGATCATGTGGCTACGTGATGATGATAGATAATAAACAATGTATTAATAAAAGTGCTAGCAAAATTTTAGCATGATAAACATGTAAAAGCTAATCGAATGCAAATAAAAATAAAAAATAAACTTACTTCCTGTGACAACCGGCAATTTAGGGAGCTATTTTTAAAACCCGCATTACAACTTAAGTTCGTTTATAATTTTTATTTGAAATTTTCATTTCACAACGAACTTGTAAGACCTATTTTATGGATATTTTAATTAATGACGTTATGGAATTCGTGAATTATGTTCATAATTCATTTTTGATTATACGATCGGTGATGTATATTTGAATTCTCACTTGGTACTACGTTGACTTTGGCACTAGGATTACCTAACGTCAGTTTTATGATTCGTCTTACGAGTCCGATATATTTTTATTTATTCACGAGAGGTTCTCGAGTAATGTTGAAATTTTAAAATGAGTTCGGGTTCGGGCCACGTGTTTTTACAATTACCCGCGTTACCCGCTCCACCGTAATAATATCCTTATTATTACTATTATTATTATTATTCGTATTATTATTAGAACCTTTAAAAAAAAAAAAAAAAAAAAAAAAAAAAAAAAAAAAAAAAAAAAAAGTTAATATAAGGGGCGTTTGGTCCGGTTTTACCCACACAACACAAACACTCACTCACCATTTTCACTACTCTCTCTCATCTCATCATCTTTCCCATCTATTAACCCTAGCCGCCGCCGACCAAAATCCGGCCACCACCGCCGTATATCCGGTCACCCAACAAAACTAACACCACCAATTTACTCCTCTCTTTCCCCTCTTTCTTTTGGTATAAGAAACGCGCCCTAAAACCCTCATTAACACCACCAAATCTATAGTTTTCCATTCGAATTTTTGATAGTTTTCTAGATCCGAGCATTTGAAGGATTTAGAAGGTGAGAAGAAACATTTTCAAGGTTTTGGGAGCCACGAATTGGTTTTATTTCGTGGCTACACGAATAATTTTTGGAGAATCGAATGGGTTTTCAAATGGAAATGATTGTTTTGTGATTAAAAGATTTGTTTGGTATCCGGGTTCGTGGTTGGGTCGTGGTTGACTTGGAACCGAGAGCAAGCTCTCGGCTTATTGTATTTTTTTTGGGTTCGAAGCCCTTGGTGGCTTTAGTCCTTCGATTGATTGATTGTTGTTTGGTTGTCGAGGGTGTGGTGAGCCTCGACCCGATGCTAGCCGAGACCTTGTGGTCTCGGGGTTTCATTCTTGTGCTCGTGGCCATACCGAGACCCTCTTAGGGGTTCTCTTTGGGTGTGGTTCGAGCCTATTTGGCTCGTATGATTTTGTGGTTCGACTCTTTGAGTCGCGGCTTTTAGCCGAGTACCATTTTGGTTACCGATTTGACCATAGAGTCAAATGGTTTACATGCTTACTTGGTTTAGCTCTTGTGAGCTATGTGATGTTGGATTCGAGTTCTAGTGACTCGCGGTTCGGAGCCGAGACTCAAGTGAGTCGAGGGCTCGGGTCGGCTTGGTAAACCGACCCACACATTAACTTGGTTAATGTTATTATTTGTATAATGATGAACTTGTTTAATTGTTGTTGTGGTATTTATTTTCTCGGCCGTATATACATGTGGTCGAATTGGACATTGATTTTGGTATTGAGGAGTTGTTGTCGATTGGAATGTGATTTGGGGACCGATTGTGAGACGGTCGTTAGTTTGACGGAGATAGGTTAGTCGGGTGCCGTAGTCGGACCTTATTGTTGTAGCCCGTGGTTTGAGATTGTGATTGGACGGAGATTTGTTATTTATGACTTTTGCTTATTATTTGACTTGGACAATGAGCCGAGAGTCATGACTCGGACATATGACCATTTCGTATAACTCAATAACTATTAAAATTGAAATGGAAATAATAAAACTCGTAATAATAATTATTGATAATATGAACGTTTGTATGAAAGTATATACGTGAATAACGTATATATAACTATATAAACGCGTATATTAATAATAATAATAATCACGAGTCGTATTATAAATAATGCGATTAGATATATATTAGGCTACGAAAGTGGCGTAATAATATTAAACGTATTGTTATTATAAAAATTGTGTATAAAACGGGAAACTCCCGACAATTATGAAACGTTTAATAAAAAGTCATTTCGGATATATAACGGATAAACTTATTGGGTTAGGCGAAATTGTTGTCACTCGGGTCCAGGTAAGTTATTATTTGCGACGTTCGTGTTGTCACGGATATATGACGACTAATATAGACGTTTTCTATAAGTAAATAACCACTTAACCGTAAGGTTTAGCCGGGTTATTTGGTTATATGACACGAACATATTAGTGGGCATCGTATCCTACGACGCCCATAGGTTGTAGTATATGTAAAGTGTAATAGATTGCGAGTGTATATATCGGGAAATCTGGCCAATTTGACGATATATATGAGGAATTTATTAAACTATGATATATACTATATAGTATATATGTGTTATGTGCTATGTGCTTTAGATTGGGTGTAATCTTGGAACGGTATGTTACGTAAATAAATATGAGGATTATCAAATCGACGGATTTGGTAAACTTTGGCGATTTATTTAAATGATATATTGGGCTAATATTAGATCTATAGTTTATTTATCTTTCTATATGTGATCTCTCTTTGGTTTGTTTTGAGTCGACCCACCACCCGTATGGATACCAAACGCAAATACGCCAAACTAATACGAAATGGATTTTCGGAAATAAAACGGATTCTCGTCCGGGTTTGGGAATAGTATATATTTGAGGAAATGGTTTCTGAAAGAGTTAATATTGTTAGGTCGTGCCAAGTCCGTAGTTGCTGTTTCGTGAGTTATCATACATCTTATTTCTACCTACCTCGTCTTGCTATTTTCTGGACTTGAGGTGAGTCATAGCCCCACTTTTTACTCTTGAACTATGTTTTCAATGATTGGGGTGAGAAACGTGCAAATCATTTTACGTGGACTGTTATCGCTTTTATATTCTTTCTAAACTTGCTATGCGTATGGACTAGGATATATTGTCAGCTTTAGTCACACCTTTTGTGTGTACTATTCAAGGTTGGCTTATTTGGTTATTGGTGGATTGTCGGCTTTAGTCACATATTTGTTGTGTGTACTATTCAAGGTTGGCTTATTTAGATACTGTAGCGTGCACCTATAGGTTATTATACTTCGGAGGTTATCCGAGTTATTATTGGTATTGCGGGGGTTACCCGAATATCTATGTTAGTACGGAAGGGTATCCGTGTGTTTTGTTAGTACGGAAGGGTATCCGTGTGTTATGTTGGAGCGGAGGGTATCCGCAGGCTTTTAGCGAATCCTTAGTCTAGCTAGCAAGCGTTTTGCGTATATGTCCACTATATTGTTAGTTGAATTTAAACCTATGATCTCACCAGCGAAAGCTGACTTTTAGCACGTTTTCTCAGGTAATTGAGTGTTGAGGTGCATGCTTGGATTGGAAGGCTCGGCTAAGGCTCTCGGTTTATGGATCTATATTTTCTAAACTCTGATAATTAAATTTGGACCTATTGTTATTTTATTTTGGGCCTGACTCTGAATGATGTTGGGATAAATGTAAACCTAAAACCCCGTTTTGGTTGTGTTTTTATTTTGTTTACTTTATCTCGTTTTATATTGTCTTGTGTTGGATACCAATCCCCGTAGCACCCCGAAAGCTTGTTGAGTCTTCCGCTGTATCAAATTTTGGGGGTGTTACACTTCCATTGTTTTGATAATGATAAATGATCTTGGAATGTTATTATGTTTAGATTAATTATTGATTTGTAGATGTTTCAGTGAATTAACGATTAGGGTTAGAGTGTTTGGCTTGATGGCTTGTAGGTTTTTTTTTTTTTTTTTTTTTTTTTATTTTATTTTTTTTATTTCTACGTACACTCTGTTCCCGAGTTTGTATTTTGGAGAGAAAGGGAAAGGTTTGGAATGGTAATAAAAAAAATTTGTGTTCCTAAGAATTTTTAGGAGAGGAGAAAAAAGTAAAGGATAGTAAATTACTTCAAAATTACTCTCCTATTTTACTTCCCAAATTAGGATGAAATGGAGTGAAATTAATTTAAAGCTTTTTTTTGCTTACATCCTCTTCTTTTCTTTCTAACTCGGGAACACAAGATAAAAATTTATTTTTTATTCATCTCCTCTTTACTTCTCTCATTTTTTCCCTCTCTATCTCTTTTCTTTCGGTTTTTTACTCGGGAACAGAGTGGTAGGATTTAATTAATATTTTGATAAGAAGTAAAAAAAATTGCATATTTTTATAATTATTGGATCTTTGGTTCCGGAACCGAGAACCGATGGAACTGATCCGAACCAACCTAAGAACCGAAAAATCTCAAAATCAAGAACTGGAACTGGAACCATTGGTTCTGGTTCCGGTTCGGTTCTTCATGGTTCCGGTCCGGTTCTCGCTCCGGTTCCGATTCTTTGGTTCTTTTTGCTCATCCCTAACTTATAGAACATAATCTGTTAGTTTCCAGTAGGTAAATCTGGGGAAAAACATTTTTCAAAGCTGAATTTCCTAGCCAAACATCATGCCCGAACCTTGTTGAAGACCCACCTCCCACTTGCTTTACAAAGACAGCAGACATATATCAATATTTAATTTAGAGAGATCATGATTCAAAGAGAAATCGTTTTCCAAGGACCTGAAATACGTTTGGAGAGTTGGTGATCATCTCCTAACCCGCCATCTCTACCGTGAATAGATGTGATTATAAGCCTCCAAAATGGATTGTTTTTCGTATAAAAAAAGCCACCACCATTTAGATAGCATAGCTATGTTTGAAGCTTGGAGGCTATCAATTTCAAGACCACCACAAGATTTAGGAGAACACACTTTTTTCTTAGCAATCCAAAACATTTTATTTGAGTCTAAAGTACCACCTCAAAAGAAGTTATGAGAACACGACTTAAGTTTTGATAGTAAACAGCCTTTGTTTTGCATTTTCAGGATAAAATCTTGTGAGTCTGATGTAGAACATCATTCCGGACAACTTTCGTGTTTTACACTTTTGATGATTCGGATCAGAAAAGGGTCAAAATTGTGATACAGAAACGTTTTTATCAAATGTCAAATTTTCTTTTAGTATACTTACCTAATCACAAAAAAACGAGCAAAAACATAAAAAAAAAAAAAAAAAAAGATAAAAAAAAGAAAGGCAAAAACAGATAAAAACATATGAAAACAGACGAAAACATAAAAAAGCGGACGAAAACGTAAAAAAATTGTAAAAAACGGATAAAACGTACAAAAAATGGATAAAAACGTAGAAAAAATGTAAAAGAACAGATAAAAACATACAAACACGGATAGAATTTAAAAAACGGATAAAAAAACGTTAAAAACAGATAAAACGTACAAAAAATAGATAAATGCGTTGAAAAACGGATATAAACAGATAAAATGTACAGAAAACATAAGAAACAGATAAAAACATTGAAAAACGGATCAAACGTAAAAAAACAGATATAAACATACAAAAAACGGAGAAACACATACAAAAAACGGAGGAAACGTACAAAAAATGAAGAAATCGTAAAAAAAAAGGACTATCGGTGCAAATACCATTATTCCTGAAGGCTAATGGTGTAATATTATCTATCTCGTTAAGAGATAACGGAGAAATTATTTGCACCGTTAGTCCTCATTGTAAACGAGGGATGTAGCGTGACAAATGTTTGGCTAATGAGTGATGTAACTTGCCAATAGTTTCTAACAAGTATTTAAGGTGGCAAAATGTATAACATGGATGTATTTTGCAGTTTACTTTTTTTTTAATTAGTTTATAATTTTCAAAACATACAATTTTTTTGTAATTTAATAGTTTCAAAAAAATTATTCTAATTTCTACTATATAAGTACCATAGACTTCTAATATATAATTACGTTGATAAAGACGAATTTTAAAATACCCTTGATAAAGAATAATAAAAATATCAATCACTAAATTAATAGTTTAAAGTTTAAACATAGTTTCATCCTCAAACCTTTATTATTTTTCTTTTATAACTCATATACTTTTTTTCCTTATAATGACTACAAATTGAATTCATATGTATTACATTAAGGGTCACACCAAAACACATGTCCGCAAGTATAATTATTTTCCGCTATAAACTGTCAATTTGCGCGGTATTCATCTAATCCTTATTTATTTAAAAAGATATTTATCTTAACGAAAATATAAACAAATCTTTTCTTCCAAGACAAGTCAAATAAGTGAAGCCCAAATACCCCGCTCTGTTCTCAAGTCAAATTTTTAAAGAATGAAAGGGGATGAGATGGGAAGAGGAAAGTAGGGAATGACACTGTGAATAAAGTGGTTATTTTTATTTGTGTTCTTTAGTTTTTATTATAAGTTGCAAGGAAAGGAAAAGAAGCTACCCAAATTACAAATAACCCTCAAAACATAAATTACTCTTCTCACGAAATACTATCCAACCATAAGTGAAAAAAAGTGGTTACTCTTCACGTGAAATGTAGACCATTTTTTTCACAACAATTTGTACATATCTTTATGGTCTATTAGGGATGTAAATATAGACGCTATTTGTTATAGGTAACAAATCAATGTAAACGAACCAACACCTTATTTTAAACCATGTATAATTATCGTAATCAACCATACTGGTTCTACTTCTGTACAACTGATACTTGATTCTTTATGTTGAACTACAGCATAGTATATTGCAACCACACATGAACCTCTAAAACCCTCATCTATAGATGATTCAATAATATCGTCTAAATAATATTCAATGTCAATGAAATCTATATTCATGTTTGTTCCTTTATAAATAAACAAACTTAGCTGAAGGGTCTTAAGATCAATGCTGATTAGGAAGCCATTTTATATATTTTGTTAATTTAAGATTTGCATTTTTTTTTTTGACATAAACAGGAAGATTAATAAGTATGGAAGAAAAACAAGAAATGTGGGTATAATAGGCATTTAACAAAAGCCCGTGTTCTCAAAAAATCCGTTCCCTCTTGATCACCTCAATTATGAGCGGATTACATTTTCACACAAAAACTCATCCCTTCCCTCCCTCCCAACTTCCTGTCCCCTACCTTTCTATCTTAAAAATTAAAAAACTCAAGAACGCATTTTTTTTTTTTTTTTAATTTCCCTTCATATCCCCTTCCATTACTTTAAAAAATAAACTCGAGAACAGAGTGCTAAGGTGTTCGGCTGTGGGCCCCATTAAAGGATTCCCAAGTTTTTGTTTAGTCAAATTCAATTAAATATTCATTTACTTGATAACTTAATTAAGCCTAATAAGTAAATAAATATTTCAATCGCCTAAAAGCTTTTTTTCTTTCAAATACTATCTCCATCCCACTTTATTTGTCCAGTTTTAATTTTTTGAGTATTTCTTTGTCAACTTTGACCGTAAATATTCTTACTTGTGTTATATAATACTTGATGAAAATTATATAAATTAAAAATACACTTAAAACTCAATTTATTAATATATTTTGCATCAAATATTAAATAACACAAACATACATATTTAATGTCAAAGTTGACAAAGAAAAACATTGAAAATCAAAAGTGGACACATAAATTGAGACGGAAGGAGTAATTGATAGTCATCAAGTCATTAGGCAATGGCTTGATCAAATTCCCTCCTCGCATCAAGAATAATTTAAAGGGCTAATGACTTGAAAATACATCTAAGTTGACACTTTTTGTTGTTCTATGTAGCCAACTTTATTTTTTGCTATTATAACACAAACCTTTTGAATTTCGTCTATTGTGTGTATTTTGTGACCGGTTTTTCATGTAAAATGACCATTTTACCTCTCAAAATTTGAAAAAAGTAAGGGTAAAATGGTCAAAAAATACACACAATAGACGAAATTCAAAAGGTTTGTGTTATAATAGCAAAAAATAAAGTTGGCTATATAAAACAACAAAAAGTGTCAAGTTGGATGTATTTTGAAGCCATTAGCCCTAATTTAAATTATAAAAAGTACAACAAGCTTTTTTTCTCTATTGCAATAATAACTTAACAAGAGGTTATTTTTATAGTGATGATTTGTGTATATCACAAATTTTTATTTGCGCACTATAATTTGTGATGTTTTAACATTTATACCCCTTACAAGAAAAGGGTATAAATGTCAAAACACCATAAATTAAAGTGTGCAAATAAGTTTGTGAAGTGTGCAAATCATTACTCTTATTTATACATAAAAGTATATGTTTAATAAACTGAATCCATTCTAGATGCTCTCAGCTCTCTCATGATTGATTATGTACCTGTCAATCCATTAGACTATTTCAAAAGTATATAATAGCATCTTTAATGGGAGGTAGATAAATGATATTTTTTTTTTCTTTTTTTTCCAAAAAAGCCATGCAATGATTTTCCCTTTCTGGAACAATGGCTTAGGCTGCCCCAGTAAGGGATCCCAATCTCTCTAATTTTCTTTGTCACGTCAGCTTTCTCTCTCTAGTGACATTCATGCGATTGGGTGTCCCAGTAAGGCGACCTACACTACAAAAAAAA
The DNA here is from genome assembly GCA_030686995.1 of Artemisia argyi. Classification (NCBI taxonomy): domain Eukaryota; kingdom Viridiplantae; phylum Streptophyta; class Magnoliopsida; order Asterales; family Asteraceae; genus Artemisia; species Artemisia argyi. Next base: position 170,868,015 of record CM060705.1, on the reverse strand, counting down.
CATACCCCACAAAAATACATTTTCTACACACACACAAAGGTGATCTCGATCGTTGCCACGACCAAGATAAAAAAAACTTGGGCGATCGACTTGGTGGCAGCAAGAGTGATCGAATGTGATCGAGTGAAACGATCAATCGGGAACCATTAATGCATCCAACCATTAATGCATCCAAACGTAATTTTGTGTAAAGCACAGGGACCAACAATATAAATTTAGAAAAACTAAACAAATATCTTTGTTGGGCCATAGTATCAGAATCTAAAAAGACTTTGAAGTCCGATCATCTCTTCATCATCGTAATTTACTTTTCCGGTCGGTAATTCTTTTAGAGCATGATGCGTGGGAATTGCACAAGGCTTTACCTCTCGAGGGATCTCGAGAAGCTTACAATCCCCACCAGGCAGTGTACCTGATCGTTGTAGTATAGTATAGTGACAAGTACCGGGGGATTGATCGTTCAACTCAGGAATAGTGTCGCTAGGATTAGAAAGCCTAAAAACTAGGTCTAGAGGTGAGGGATGATTCTTTTTGTATTTTTATGTTTTTATAAAAGCAATTTAAAATCTCGGGTTTTGGAAGAGTGGGCGGAATTAGTTGCTAGTCAACTAACCAAATAACTAAGGATGCAATCAAAATAAAATAACAGAAATGTAAATAAAGCTAAATAAACTAGTGGTGTGAACAATAAATGGGAGAATTGTGTTTACTTAGATTTCACTACTCCCTAGATATCTTTTACAGGTTGATAGTTTGTTACAGTTGCGTGGATGACGGGTTATATTCCTTAATACAAATCGTGGGGTGGCGTACGTACTTCCCCAACTCTATAAGCTCCTACTTCACTCCTATCTCGAGCCTGCAAGAAGCTCCTAACATGGGATGACTAGAATTCGCTCATGCATTAAATACAACCATAAAAACCTAGTACGCATTGGTTCATGTTTCTTAAGACGTTCAAGCAAGTTACACTATGGAAGTCTGCCAGTTTTCTTAAGCCTAACATCGAAATCAGTCATCCATTACAACTATAAATAAGCAATCAACCTATAATCAACATCTAGGTTTCATTACATATAAGCAAACACACAAGAGATCTAGCCTAGCATGTTAAAATCAAGACAAGCGTAAGATATATTCAAACAACACATAAACATATTGAATGGATTGAAAGGATACTTATCTTAATTAAACATGAAAGGTTCCAAGGGGTGAAAACCCTTGAAAATACCGTAAAAGCCGAGCTAGGGTTTATTCAACTCGTCCCTAAAATTCTCCTTTCTTTATGAATGAAAATTGAAAAAGTATATATAGAATTTCCAAGGTGACGGCGTCAAGAACAAAATTTTGACGCTGTCAACCCGCCACCCATAATAAAATCGGATTGCCTAGATCAAGATTTGACGCCGTCAAGAGCATTTCTTCTCTGGGCCGTCACGTGTTAAGGGGTCATGACGGCCTTGGTGACGCCGTCACGCCCTAATGCAAAAGTGTTTTGGACCGTCATGGACTTCATACTCTTCACCTCTTGTTTTTCCTCTTGACGCCGTCATTAAGAAACTTGTGCTGTCGTCAGGTACTGTTCCCAGCAAGGAAAATTAAGACTTTGCCGTTTTCTTCACTTTTATGCTCCAAAAACGTCCAAAATGCTTCCTTTTCCAGAATTCACTCCAAAAGTACCTAAAATCACAAAAGGAACGATTTAGGGCAACATTTGTGATGCGTGGGAATTGCACCAGGCTTTACCTCTCGAGGGATCTCGAGAAGCTTACAACCCCCACCAGGCAGTGTACCTGATCGTTGTAGTATAGTATAGTGACAAGTACCGGGGGATTGATTGTTCAACTCAGGAATGGTGTCGCTAGAATTAGAAAGCCTAAAAACTAGGTCTAGAGGTGAGGGATGATTCTTTTTGTATTTTTTATATTTTATAAAAGCAAATAAAATCTCGGTTTTTGAAGGAGTGGGCGGAATTAGTTGCTAGTCAACTAACCCGATTACTAAGATGCAATCAAAATAAAATAATAAAAATGAAAATAAACTAAATTAAGATAGTGGTGTGAGCAATATATGGGAGAATTGTGTTTACTTAGATTTCACTACTCCCTAGATATCTTTTACAGGTTAATTACTTGTTATAGTTGCGTGGATGACGGATTGTATTCCTTAATACCATTAATGAGGTGGCGTACTTACTTCCCCAATCCTATAAGCTCCTACTTCACTCCTATGTCGAGCCGGCTAAGAAGCTCCTAACATGGGATCACTAGAATTCGCTCATGCATTAAATACAACCATAAAAACCTAGTACGCATCGGTTCATGTTTCTTAAGACGTTCAAGCAAGTTACACAATGGAGATCTGCCAATTTTCTTAAGCCTAACATTGAAATCATTCATCCATTACAATTATAAATAAGCAATCAACCTATAATCAACATCTAGGTTTCATTACATCTAAGCAAACACATGAAAGATCTAGCCTAGCATGTTATGATCAAGACAAGCATAAGATATATTCAAATAACACATAGACATATTGAATGAATTGAAAGAAGACTTATCTTAATTGAACATGAAAGGTTTCAAGGGGTGAAAACCCTTGAAAATACTGTTACAAACGACCAAGGGTTTATTAGGTTCGGCCCTAGAATTCTCCACACAAGTTCCTCTCTTAATGAATGAAAAATAGAAAAGTATATATAGATTCTGTGAGGTGACGGCATCCAGAGTAAATTTCTGACGCCGTCATCTCGCCGCCAATAAATTTCTCGGACTACCTAGATCTGGGTCTGACGCCGTCATGTGTAATTCTGCTCCAGGCCGTCACCAAAATAACTCTTGACGCCCTACTTCTGAGGCCGTCACGTTTTCTCTGGGTAGTCATGCATTTTGCTCTTGACGCCATCAAAAATTCCTTCTTGACGCCGTCAGGTACTGTTCCCAGCAAGTAAAATTAAGTCTTTGTCGTTTTCTTCGCTTGATGCTCCAAAAACGTCAAAAATGCTTTCTTTTCCAGAATTCACTCCCAAAGTACCCAAAACCACAAAAGGAACGATTTAGGGCAATGTTTGATCAAATAAATTCAATTTCGGGCTTAAATGACCCCCTAAAAACGGTTCATTTTTCGCCTCATCATATACCCTTACACTTGAGATTTGCTTGTCCTCAAGCAAATGCGCTTTTATTCTAATCAAAATACAAGTTAGGGGTCATTTAACACTAATTAAAAAGTAATTACAACAAATAATCGTTCCACTAAAGACCAAAGACAAGCACGGAGGTCATATACTAGCACCTCACAAATAGTGTTTAGATACTCGCATCACTCGGGTGTAATAAAGTATATATCACAATATGGAAATGAAAAACATCTCTCACTACCTGTCATAGAAAAATAGATTACCATATGCTTGGGAAATGATCAAACCTCCACCACAAGGCGTAAGCACCTAGGATAAACTATCAAAGAGGTCTTTTTTAAGGGTTGTAACGTTAGGTATAGAGATATGAAATACACGGTTTTGTTGGATATAGGTAATCTTTACTGGTGGCGAGTTAATAATCTTGGTTAATTACATGTACAATATGGCGTTGCTAAGCCAAGACTAGACTCGACTTAAGCTAATAAATGAAAAATAACAAAAACATAAAATAAACATAGAATGAAACGGGATGGTAGTCCGTATGTTTTTTCTCTTTTTCTTTTTCCATTTTTTTTTCTTTTTCTTAGTTTTTTCGAACTTTTTTTTTTTTTTTTTTTTTTTTTTTTGCATACACTCTTACCCTACCATCCAAAATAATACATCATAGGGAATGAACATTCCCCTTACACTTGAATTTTTACATACTTTACAATAAACTAATCTAATGACTCAAATTAAGATAATCAAAACACTTGGAGTACTTTTAAGATTAACATACATATGGGGTAATAATATGATGTTCTTCCCTATTACTCCATAACATAAGTACTTTACTCATGAGTCTCAATCATCCTAAAACAATATGTACAAGGATATGACTCGGCTTAGCAACCATGTAATCAATTAGATAATTAACTAAGGGTTTAACAAATAACAATAATGCACTAAAGATGAGTGCATACACGGAAGGCTAAGGCAATTTGGGTGTACATTTAAGTGGGGTGTAACAAATTCTTCCTTTAAGTAAGATGCTTAAAGGTAGAAACGAAAAGATAGGCTCAGAGGGGTGTACTAGGGGTTTCGTGTACTAAAAATGAGTACAACGCTAAGGGTGTGGGAAAAATTAGTTGACTTAACTAGCCAAGTAATATGACTTAAATGGTCAAGTAATTATGATACGGGTTTAACACAAGGGTGATCCTAATGCCTCTTATCATGTAGTAAATCCTACTATACGAATATAGTCTCACTAGCGGTCTCGGGATACATCATTAACGCAAGTTCTAGAATCTAAATGCTACCGGTACACTCATAAGCACTAATAATAAATGTTTTTCCTATAAAATCTAAAGGCGAACCTAACATATTTGGGTGGAAAATTTTTCTGAATGGTACGGTTTTGTGCTAGTCATACAATCTCCTATCCATGAGACGCTTGTTAAGGCTAAAGTTTCACTCCTGAATGTTGTAAAAAAATTTAAATTTGGCGCTAAAATTACACTAACAAGTATTTCTCATAGTTTTATTACGCACCTACCATCAAACAAACAAACTCAAGCGAAAGTGTATCTATAAGGTATCATCATTTTACCCTCCCCTTACACTTAGGATGAACATTGTCCTCAATGTTTAAGTAAAGAATGTAAAAGTAAAACAGGTAAAAGGAATGAAATCAAATACTCCCCTGATTCGCTCGGTATGGATAGTGTGACAACAAGGTTAGATCTTCCTCCAAGAAAATGAACAATCAAAGCTTCCCTTCCAGAATATAATCATCTTCTTGTCATACATAACCTGTTAAACCTGAGAAAACAAACAAGGCAACCTCGCGTAAAATCGGCGGCAATCTATATATGCTAACAAATCCTAAAAAACAAAGTAAGATATAATGCTTGTGGGATGATGTTTGCAGATTTCCTGGAGATTATAAAACTAAAGATTCAACAAAAACTTTAAGACTCCGTTAGACAAACAAAACTGGAAAAATTTCCAGATTTTTACACGTGACGCCGTCTGGAATTTCTTCTTGACGCCGTCAGAAGTGACCTGCAGAAATTCTTATGTTAAGTTTCCGGAAAATTTCTGAAAAAACTTTGTCCTGCTTCCTGCAAAATCCTGCAAAACATCATTATGACTCGATACAAGCATTTGACTCTAACAAATACTAATACACATGTTCACTTAATATTGTGGAGAATCATGATCAAGTTTGTTTCTTAAAAACATATTTGGGGTTTCCCCTTACACTTATCTTTTGCGAAATACCTTTGGATGAAGTTAAGACTAAGCCAAACAACAAAATAAAGTATTTTCACCATTTTAGTTTGAAACATGATCTACCAACAATAAAAATAAAGCATGCATACGGAAGCAAATAACAATCAAATAAACAAACAAACAAATAAATAAATAAATAAAGCTTGGGTTGCCTCCCAATAAGCGCTTGTTTTTGTTCGAGTCACGAGCCTGACTCTACCCTTATTTAACGGAAATAGGGGAGGTTTTCCCTACACTTAGGATTAAGTGCGGGTGGAAGTAGCGATACACACCCTTAGGGTGGAAATATGCCATGTGAGGAAAGAGTGGTGGATGAATTATATGCTCAAAGGGTTGTGCTCCTATCATCATAACCTTACCTAATTCAATTGGGTTAGTAGGCGGATTAAGATTTTCTCTTAGAAAGGGATCATCTTCTATCAACTTCGAGAGACTCCTAGTTGGGAATCCATCTTGACCTAATAAACCTGGTTTAAACCCATAATGTTTCTTATGATCAATCCTGAATAGGTGATGTAAGTATGTAAGGTCATGTTCCACTCCTATGTCAGCTTCCTCTCTACAAGGCTTAGAGTCTACTACCTTTGTCCTAAGACTACCCGGACTATATGGTTTGATGGGTGGATCGGAACCTATTTCAATTCCTAAATTTTCATCAAAGGATGGAAGATTAGGTAACGGTTTTGGTTGAGGCTCCTGAACTAAGAGTAAGGTTATCATTATAAGTATTCAAGCCTATATCCTCTAGTTGTGTTTGGTTCAAAGGTTCTACCTCTATTGGGGTTCCTATAGTCTCTTCTACTTTTTCCCGGTAAGTCAAGGGAGGTGTGTACGCATCAAATGATGGTAGGACTTGTGGGGTACTTTGTGGGCTCATGTTATTTACTTCACCATTCCTTGTGTTAAGATCACATATATCCTCAACATGTGTTTTATTATAATCTAACCCTAACATTTTCCCAAGTATCTCAAGTGCTTCTCTAGGCATCTCAACTTCTATATCCGAATCATAAGGATCATCCTCAATATTCTGACTGCTATATACAAATTGTCCAAAAGATTCATCAGTGTTTCTTGAGATTCATCATCATCGATCATAAAACCTAGGTCTTTTTTATCAATGTGATCATGTTCGGCTACATCCTCCATCACATCAAGGTCACCTATGTGTTCGTCCTGTATTATGGTAGTGCCTAACCATGACATGCAGCTAGGTGGCTCATACGAAACTATCCTAGGTGAAGGCTTATATGGTGCATAGGTTTTTCTAAGTGAGGCATTTTGAGGGGTTGATGGAGCTCCTAAGGTGAATTCTTTAAAAGTCTTATGCACTTGGCCTCTTTTCTCAAGCTACTCAATAAAATCAATATAAGATCCTGTCCTCCTCATTTCATTCTCCCATCTTGGTATATCCAAACTGGTGTAATTATATTTTTTCTGGTAAAATTCTAGTGTCGGACTTGGTGGATTCACGTTCTCCATAATGGTGAAGGGAAGAGTCAATGGAAAGGTTTTTACAAACAAAGATACAAAGAAAAGATAGAGTACGAGAAAGCTAATAAAAAGAAAAATAAAATCTCACTCGATAGGAATCTAATGAGTAGACCTAATAAAATAAATTCCAACCTAAGCAATAACTATTCCCTGGCAACGGCGCCAAAAACTTGATGCGTGGGAATTGCACCAGGCTTTACCTCTCGAGGGATCTCGAGAAGCTTACAACCCCCACCAGGCAGTGTACCTGATCGTTGTAGTATAGTATAGTGACAAGTACCGGGGGATTGATCGTTCAACTCAGGAATAGTGTGGCTAGGATTAGAAAGACTAAAAACTAGGTCTAGAGGTGAGGGATGATTCTTTTTGTATTTTTTATATTTTATAAAAGCAAATAAAATCTCGGTTTTTGAAGGAGTGGGCGGAATTAGTTGCTAGTCAACTAACCCAATTACTAAGATGCAATCAAAATAAAATAATAAAAATGAAAATAAACTAAATTAAGATAGTGGTGTAAGCATGGCAGAATTGTGTTTACTTAGATTTCACTACTCCCTAGATATCTTTTACAGGTTAATTACTTGTTACAGTTGCGTGGATGACGGATTGTATTCCTTAATACCATTCATGGGGTGGCGTACTTACTTCCCCAATCCTATAAGCTCCTACTTCACTCCTATGTCAAGCCGGCTAAGAAGCTCCTAACATGGGATCACTAGAATTCGCTCATGCATTAAATACAACCATAGAAACCTAGTACACATCGGTTCATGTTTCTTAAGACGTTCAAGCAAGTTACACAATGGAGATCTGCCAGTTTTCTTAAGCCTAACATTGAAATCATTCATCCATTACAACTATAAACAAGCAATCAACCTATAATCAACATCTAGGTTTCATTACATCTAAGCAAACACATGAAAGATCTAGCCTAGCATGTTATGATCAAGACAAGCATAAGATATATTCAAACAACACATAGACATATTAAATGAATTGAAAGAAGACTTACCTTAATTGAACATGAAAGGTTTCAAGGGGTGAAAACTCTTGAAAATACTGTTACAAACGACCTAGGGTTTATTAGGTTCGGCCCTAGAATTCTCCACACAAGTTCCTCTCTTAATGAATGAAAAATAGAAAAGTATATATAGATTCTGTGAGGTGACGGCGTCCAGAGTAAATTTCTGACACCGTCATCTCGCCGCCAATAAAGTTCTCGGACTGCCTAGATCTGGATCTGACGCCGTCATGTGTAATTCTGCTCCAGGCCGTCACCAAAATAACTCTTGACGCCCTACTTCTAACGCCGTCACGTTTTCTCTGGGTCGTCATGCATTTTGCTCTTGACGTCGTCAAAAATTCCTTCTTGACGCCGTCAGGTACTGTTCCCAGCAAGGAAAATTAAGTATTTGTCGTTTTCTTCGCTTTTATGCTCCAAAAACGTCCAAAATGCTTCCTTTTCCAGAATTCACTCCCAAAGTACCTAAAATCACAAAAGGAATGATTTAGGGCAATATTTGATCAAATAAATTCAATTCTGGGCTTAAATGACCCCCTAAAAACGGTTCATTTTTCGCCTCATCAATTTGATCAAATAAATTCAATTCTGGGCTTAAATGACCCCCTAAAAACGGATTATTTTTCGCCTCATCATATACCCTTACACTTGAGATTTGCTTGTCCTCAAGCAAATGCGCTTTTATTCTAATCAAAATACAAGTTAGGGGTCATTTAACACTAATATAAAAGTAATTACAACAAATAATCATTCCACTTAAGACCAAAGACAAGCACGGATGTCATACACTAGCACCTCACAAATAGTGTTTAGATACTTGATTCCTCCCGAACCGTCACTTATTTATCACACAAGCTAACCACTTGTGAATGATTAACCGTAATATCTAAATGGAGCCCGGGAGGAACTAGCAATGTTAATCCGTGGGTCTTAAGTACAGAAAAGTACGTGAGTACATAAAAGTACATCCCCGGGTCGTTATGTCCCAACGAGGTGTGAACGTGATACTACCATGACTTGTAATGTTGAAATAATATGTATATAGAAAAATGGGAATCTGAATGACTAACACTGGAATGTGAATAGTACTAGCTCTGTCACAGCTACATGTTTAAGAAACGTGCAATCAGAAACCCTAAAATGATAAAGTATTTACAAACGTACGTTTAAGTTTAAATAAACGTAAACGTACAAAACAAAACAACAAATATAACTATAGTAGGAATTTGCATGCCTTAGGAGCTTAAATGCAAATTAAATAAATTTAAAATATTTACTTATAATTAAAATATATTTAGAATAATATTTACAAGTGTTATATTAATTATTATAAATTAAAATCTATTATTTAATTATTTAATAATTACCTAAATAATAAGAAAATATAAAGTAAGACTAAATAAATAAACTAAAAACTTAGAAAAGTTTAAAATAATATAAAAGAAATTTTTGAAACTAAAAATATATTTATTATACAAGTATTCTATTTATTATTAATTATTTATTATTATTTATTTATACTATTATTAAATTATTATATATATTAAATAAGCAAACTAAAATCTAAAACTTTTTACATAATTCTAAAATACTATTAAGAAGCTAAGAAAAATATAAAAACTATATGCTATGTACAAAAATAAGAAAACTTAATTAAAAACCATTATTACTTATATAAACTAATTAAACTAAATTAATTATTATACATACTAAACTTATTTATAAAATTATAAAACTTCTAAATCATCACAGGAGTTCATAAAAAATATAAAAAGTTTATAATAATTATAAATAAGCAGTTTTAAAAATTAAATACTAATTATTATCTAAAAGATATTTAAACTATATTAATTATTAAAAATACTATATGAACAGTAAAAATTATAAAAAAATTACAGAAAGTAAATTATAGTATGAAGATGCTAGGAAAAATAAGCTAGGGCCACCAGCTTATCCCAATAAGCTGTTAAGAGCTTAACAATCCACATAAGCCAAAACACCAAAAATACCTTAAGTATATTAAGTATATAGAGACTAACGGAACTGGTGCCCCAGAGCAGTTGGAAGGGGTGTGGGTACATAAGCATGCATACTAGCGAGAGGTCTCAGGTTCGAATCCACCCACACCCATTTTTTTTCATTTTTATTTTATTTTTGGATTTTCTTTTTGCAAAACCTTTTATTAAGCTAATATAAGAAACTTTAACTAAGACAACTTTTATAAAACTTGGAAATAAGCTCTTTCACAGCTTATTTCCACCTCAGTTAGCTTTTAAGCATAAAGCTTCTTAAATAGAAGCTATCACTGTGGTTAAAGCTTTTGTTTTTGGCTTTTCTTTTTGAAGAACTATATATATACAGATATAATATAAGTTAAAGGAATTAAAAGCTTTATAAACAAAGAAATAAGCAAATCGTGGCTTAAAACTTATCAGTTAAGCTGATCAAGCTCACAGTCAAGCTTAAGCTTGGAATAAGCTTATGAAAAGCTGTACAGTGTAAACCAAAGGCAAAAGTATGAATGTACAAGTATAATGTATAAGTATGAACAAGGAGATGCAAAGATTAGCACTAATAAGCTTGATAAAAGCAAATCAGCACTTCACTTTACACTCAGATCCAAACACCCCTGCAGTCTTTTGTCTTGGCAATTTAAGCTCATTAAATAAGCTCAAGAGGCCAAATGGTGAACTGGAGTAGCAAGATGGTCTGGTAGGCTTCTCAAAAAGCCCAAGCTCACCTAGTGGGGTCCACTAGTGAGTTTGTGAGAAGCTTATGAAAAGTCACCCAAATCACTGAGTATAACTAGGCTTCCAGTATACTCAGGAAATGGGACAAACAAAAAGCCTTTGGCAAGCTTATGAAATAAGCTTGAAAGTGATGAACAACCAATGAACCTTTGACACTGGTTGTTTGGCTTTGAGAAAAACCAAATTTCATAGCTTAAAGTTCATTGGAGAGCTTTTTGTTGGCTTATGAAAAGATAGGGATCACTGGGTAACCAGTGATTATTATGAAAATGGACAAGGGTAAAGCTTATAAGCAGGCCTATTAAATAAGCCATAAAATGAGGTTTTAGACTTAAACCCATGAGACTGGTATAAAAGCTTTCCAAAAAGCCTAAATTCACAAGATAAGCTCAATTAATGAGCTCTATAAGTGCTTATGAAATATTCACTTATAAACTGAATTCTCAGTTATAAAGTGAATTGAACTAAATGTTAAGCCAGGTATAGCTTATCACATAAGCTGAGAAGCCTAAGATAAGACTAATTCCAGTGAGTTTGACAACTAAGCTTCCTAAAAAGCTAAAGGTCACAAACTTAAGTCCAATAATCAGCTTTCCACAAGCTTATGAAGTTGGTCTAAGTACACTGATTGCTCAGTGTACTTGGTTAAATTGTTGAGTTTTGATAGAACAAATTAAGCATTAAGATAAGCACCAAATGGGCTTTTAAGCATATGCATAATCAGATATCATGTTAAACTTCTCAAAACAACAAATAACTCAAACTAACATGCAATTATAAACAATATATGAGCTTTAGAAATTAGATGGTTCAACTGTGCACAGGGCACTTTTCTGAAAAACTAGCTCAAAGATAAGCATGATTAAGCAATTAAAAAGCTAAACCAAAAATTTACAAAAATAATACAGACAGATAAGCAACAAAACTATAATATCTAAAAAGCACAAGTCTTAAAAATCATTAATAAGCTCAGAATTAAATTGTCAATTTAATTCAAAAATTGCATAACAAGAATTTTGACTTTTTACTCTATGAACTAAAGTTGACTAATCTGAATTTTAAACTTAATCTATGAATTGAAAAAGCTATAAAAAGCTATAACAAAGATAAAATAAGCTAGATAAACAAAGATTACACCTATGAATGGAATTTGGACACATAAACAAAAACAGATAGAAAATTATAAAAGATTAAAAGAAAATTTGACTTATTGCTAAACAAGGCTTGGAAATGGCCATTGAACTGAGGCAAATGAACAATAGAGAAGCACAATCAAACAAGAACAACTACCCTAGCATCATCTAACACATATTATACAGTAGCCATATAAGTGAGTACTGAGATGCATTTGAGAATGAACATGGCTGCAAAACACATAACCAAGGAGCCTAAAGGGGTGTCAATCCCTCCACTAACCCATTAATCATACAGGAACAGTAATAAACACATCAAACATTCTCAGTACCCTGAATCAAAGCAAATCCAAACAGTCCCTTAAATCCCACTTGTCACATGATTATTAAGGTTTTCAATGAAATTGCATATGAACCTGAATCCAAACTCTATATTAACATATAACAAGGACAAATGAACATAAAAACAACATATATAACAACAATACACAAGAATCATTAATATACCATTTCCACAGTGAAAATGAAATATTAAATAACTAAACATACAATATTAAACCTTAAAAACATTAAATAACAACTACTGAACATAACAACATAAAGATTAGGGTAAATAAGACAATGAACAGTGAAATGGAAAAATTGATAAAAAAAAAAAAAAAAAAAAAAAAAAAAAAAAAAAAAACCTTACAAATTGGAATTCAAATGAAGACTGAGAACCATGGACCCATAACCAACCTAACAGCTTCCCATGAAGCTACTAAACCAAATGCATCCATAATCCACCATTTTCCAAGCTCCAATCTTTATGAACACTGATTTTTATATTTTTCTTTGATTTTCATGTTTCTTTTTGTATTTTTTATTTATAATGATAAAAACTGTCTTCTAGGGTTCCAAAAGCTTGCATAAGCCTGGCATGGCTATGTAGTGTTATATGGAGTCTATTAACAACTTTTTATCACATGACATGGAATTTAAATGATACATTTAATTAAAGGACATGAAATTTAAAGGATAGATGGAACTAAGACTGTAAATAATGTTTATTAAACTTGTCAAGGTCTAATACACATTGAAAGCATTTAAATGACAGGGTAAATTAATAGAAGCAGTAAATTACATTTTAATTAAACTAAGTGAACATGGTTAAGCCATGATGATCTTCTCTCTTGCTCCATTTCTTGTATTTATAGACCCATTGAAGTCCACTTGAGCTCTCAGTCAAATCCCACTCCTATTCTTGACCATTGATGCAGTTAATTTGATCCTAGCCGTTTAAATGGATTTTGGCGCCAAAATCGTCACACGTGGCTAGGGGCCATATCAGAGCAATTAATGCTTCTTGGGGTCTTGTGGAGGTGGAGGGTGGAGTGTAGGAGCAAAATGAGATGGTGGGAGATGGTGTGGTGTCAGTTGCAAGTGCAGGGTATGGTGGAGATGGTGGTAATGGTACGTGCCCTCTCCTAGGACAAAACCCAAGGGTGGGTTTGGTTTAGAAGGTGACAGGCAGTGTAGGAGGTGGAAAGTATGGAAGGTGGATGTGGAGAGGTGGTGTAGCAGGTGATGCAGATGGTTGGGGAAGAAGACGGGTCAACCAAAGTCAAACCCCAGGTTTTTATTATAAAGGGAGTTGGGCTGGGAAGTGTTTGGGCTTGGGTTTTTATTTGTTTTGGATTTAAGGTTTATAAAGGGCCGGTTTGGTTTATAATTAATTTGAGCCCAAGGACTAATGTTGTAAATTCTGAAACTTGAGGGACCTGATGTGACAAGCTTCCAAAATTCATTTTAGGGATCACACCTGTCAAATAACATTAGTACAAGGACTAAAATTGTAAATTTCTAATTTTAAACCTTAAAGGACCATTTATGTAATTCTCTGATTTTTGAAGGGTTAAATGTGTAATTCCCCAAAAGTTAACAAAATGTTCCAAATTGTAAATTATGAATAGTACAAGGGTGTTATTTGATAAAATTCTATTTTAAAACACCCAGGGACTAATTTTGCCAATTTTGAAACTTGAGGGGTAAAAGTTGTCATTTTGTGTAAACTTTTATCCAGGGGTCATAAGTGAATATTTTTGACTTCCCAAGGACTAAAGTTGACTTTTCATTCCAAAACAAACTTCTAGGGACTAAAACTGTCATTTATGAAACTTGGGGGACCTGTTTTGCCATTTGTGCAATTTTGAACTTCAAGGGTAAAATTTGTCATTTCATGATTCCTGGGGGACTATTGTTGACTTTTCTTCAAAATGATTTTCCCAGGGACCATTTCTGACATTTCTTGAAAGTTCAGGGACTGATTTTGCCAAGTGTGCAAACTTTGCACGTTTTCCTTTGTTTTCAGTCCTTTTGCACCTGAAACATATAAAAACACAATTCAAAGATATTTATAGTATTATATAGTATTTCCGTGTGTTTTTTAACTGTTTTCGTATTTAAAATGGAACAGAAATGATGAGTTTTTAGGAACTCAACAATACTCACATCTCTCGGGTGTAATAAAGTATATATCACAATATGGAAATGGAAAACATCTCTCACTATCTGTAATAATAAAATAGATTACGATAGGCTTGGGAAAGGATCAAACCTCCACCACATGGCGTAAGCACCTAGGATAAACTATCAAAGAGGTCTTTTAAAGGGTTATAACGTTAGGTGTAGGGATATGGAATACACGGTTTTGTTGGATAAAGGCAATCTTTACTGGTGGCGAGTTAATAATCTTGGTTAATTACATGTACAATATAGCGTTGCTAAGCCAAGACTAGACTCGACTTAAGCTAATAAATCAAAAATAACAAAAACATAAAATAAACATAGAATGAAACGGGATGGTAGCCCGTATATTTTTTTCTTTTTTCTTTTTCTATTTTTTTCTCTCTTTTTCTTAATTTTTTCGATTTTTTTTTTTTTTTTTTTTTTTTTTTTTTTTTTGTATGCATTCTTACCCTACCATCCAAAATAATACATCATAGGGAATGTACATTCCCCTTACACTTGAATTTTTACATACTCTACAATAAACTACTCTAGTGACTCGAATTAAGATAATCAAAACACTTGGAGTACTTTTTAGATTAACGTACATATAGGGGTAATAAATGATGTTCTTCCCCATTACTTCATAACACAAGTACTTTACCAAGGAGTCCCAATCGTCCCAAAACAATATGTACAAGGATATGTGTCACACCTCGCCACGGCGGAAACGCGCGGGTGTAACTTCATGGATATCATCACAACACCTGGTGTCTACATAGAGAACAACTACATGCACATAAATAGAGCAATGTACAAACACAAAGTGTTGTAACAATACCCCAAAGTAAAATAACCAAAACAAAACATAAATCCAAACATAAATGATAAACCACTTCCAATGCAACTAAGGTCTCGTCTATCCACTTCCTGCTATCTTATCCTTAGAAAGCTCACTTGAAAATGATGCTTAAAACGTCAACATAATGTTGGTGAGATTCATAGGTTTTAGACTCAACACACCAGGCAACCGAATTAATGTGATTACAAAATATAGCTGGATAAATAAATTATAGTTATCATATAGCTACGTGCATTTGCAAGTTAATATCCACACATAAAGACAACAACACTCATAAGGCAACCATTAGGATGGCTCGTGTCCTCCGATCCCATAATTAGTACCACATCATGACGGCTCGTGTCCCCCGATCCCATAATTAGTGCCACATCAGGACGGCTCGTGTCCCCCGACCCCATAATCATCAATTAGGTCGCATGCGCGAGCAACAGGGTAAGCACCCTCCCAATTAAATCCCAAAATATATCATCAATTAGGTCGCTATCCTAATTAAATCCCAGAACATCCACGCAAGCAAATAATCACACATAGCATACATACAATAACATTATAAGTCCAAGCTCTTTAATACCACACATATAATCACAGTAAATCAAATCATTTAAAACAAGCATCATTCCCATCCCAAGTTTAAAACAAAGTAAAAATATGGGACAATGAACTCACCTTAAACTCCGCAGCTCCACAAAACAATTCACAATCTATAATACACAAAAATAATCCACATTACACAAGGTCAAGCTAAAAGCTACAACCCATGTAATACACATATGATGGATGTCTAAGACTCATACGACCCACCATGGATCTCCTAGACACCACACTAACCACTACCATAACCTAACACTCACTAAATCCCTTGCACTCTAAAACTCAGAAAACGCAGAATTTTTTAGTACATTCACTCACATGAAATCACGACAAATAAAGCTCAACAACTCACACCAAAAATTTACCATGGTCTCTCATAAGCATAGAAGCTAATGTTCGAGTATATGAATAATACAAAACTATAAACATATAAACATCAAAGAGTACGCAGCGGAATAGATCAAATACAAATAATAAATTAACCAAAATATAAATGGATACATACCTCTTGATTGCTAGCAAGAACAAGAACTTATAAACCCTAGATGAGGGCTTATATGGATCGACTAGGGCTAGTCACAAGGCAAGATCACTGTTAGCAAAAGTATGCTAACACTTCGTTCTCACACACACGTACTATAAGCGTTTCAATGGAAATGCTAGATTCGTAGTACACGAAAAGATTAAACTATTGGTCCTATCAATCAAAGATCTATTAGACACAAAGAAAGAGATTAGAGAAGATTAGGTTGCTATGGAACCAAGGGATGATTAGAATGAATGAGAGGGGTCTCATTATATACTAATCAAGAGGCTTGGAGCAAAAGCTATCCCAAACCCTATGGGGTTATGGGTGTGGCCGGCCATGGGTTACAAAAGCCCAACCCGAACCGAACTTTCACTCTTTTCCAACTCTAGTCCTTCATGTCTCGTCTAACGGTCGTTAGTTACCGTTAAGTTTATATTTCGTGTATTTAATAATTATTCGTCACTAAAACAATAATTATTAATTCATTGAAACTCATACGTAAAGTGTGCAATCCCGAAGTCTCGAGTTCGAATCCGGTCATGATATATTAATTTATTATCCGTCAAACTAACAGCTCCCACTCGGATATAGATTAATGTAACAATGACAATGGTTAGTCTAGCATAACACGCCAATGCCCCCAGAACGATCTCGAGTATGGTTTCCTGGAAAAAACCACCTTTGATGATTCATCATCATACTTATCCTTTTGATTCTAATACTATGTTAATTTGGATATGGATTGAAGTCATTCCATAATTAACTAGTGTTTCTCGTTATTTATGATTAAGCAAGATTACCAACTCTTCTGAACGTATTCCAGATAGACCTTGGGCATGGCCATGCAAACATCTTGTTAATCCTACAAGCGGCCAAACAGTATTATACTTCAAAACAAATTTGAAGGAACCAAATCCTGTATTGACTACAAGCATAACCTATGAACTTCGCATCACCTCTGAAAATAATCCTTATAACTACCAGTTACGGATAGCGTTAGATTATCTCATAGAAAATGAGCTACATCCACAGTAGTTACCTAGTATCTCAAGTCTGAGGATAAATATTCATGATTTACTATAATGACAACATCCATAAGTACAATCATGTAGTTGGGATTTTGTCCTATATTCAATTTATCCAGTATTGAATATCATGTGAATTTGGCATGTCTACGCACCAATATAATATATTATACCAAATCTCACATTTGTCTTAGTTCAATGATACTCCCATATCATTAATTGACAACGGACAATTTTAGAATAACTTAAGTTATTCATGGATTAAACATGCAAATATAGGATACAATATTTATGAATAGAAATAAACATAACACAATACTTCATTTCATTCGAATAATTATTGTTTACAATCCTTTATCCAAATACTAACCACAGATCTACATGAAACTACTAGCTAAACGAAGTCCAATGCCATCAGCAAGTCGAGTAAGCTTTTCCTTAGATAAAGCCTTCGTAAATGGATCAGCTAGATTGTTATCTGTGTGAATTTTGAGTAGATTTATTTCACCTATGTCGACTTGTTCTCGAACATAGTGATATCTTCTTGGAAAATGTCTGGCGCCCTTCATAACTCCAGGTTCATTGGCGAATGTAACTGCGGCAGAGTTGTCACAATACATATTAATAGGTAATTCAATTGACGGCATAATACCAAGCCCCGAAATGAATTTCCTGATCCAAACAGCTTCCATCGCAGCTTCCGATGCAGCAATATACTCAGCTTCTGTAACAGACATCGCAATTGTTGTCTGCTTCTTGCTCTTCCAGTCAACTGCTCCTCCATTAATAACAAAGACATAACCCGTCTGAGACTTTGTATCATCTTTATCAGTTTCAAAGGACGCATCACAGTAACCTGTAACATCAAGTTCTGCTTCTGGATTTCCCCCATACACTAGAAACATATCTTTAGTATTCCTTAAATACTTAAGAATGCTTTTAACAGCGTGCCAGTGCTTTCCACCTGGATTCTGTTGATAACGACTGGTCATATTTTGTGCAAACGCCACATCAGGTCTTGTGCATCTAACTGCATACATGATAGATCCTACTGCTGAAGCATACGGAACCTTCTTCATGATTGCAACCTCTTCAGGTGTTGAGGCACATAGTTTGCTACTTAAGCCATGTTCCACTTGCATTGGCAAATATCCTTTCTTGGAATTTTGCATATTAAATCTCTTCAATACTTTATCAATGTAAGTACTTTGACTTAATCCAATCAACCGCTTTGATCTGTCTCTGTAGATCTTGATTCCAAGGATGAATGTTGCTTCTCCTAAATCCTTCATAGAAAAACATCTACCAAGATAAGCTTTAACTTCGTTTAAACTTGGTATATGATTTCCTAATATTAATATGTCATCGACATATAGGATAAGGAAAGTAACATTACTCCCACTAGCTTTCTGGTATACACATGGCTCATCAAGATTTTGACTAAATCCAAAACTTTTGATTTCTGCGTCAAATCTCTTATTCCATTGACGTGATGCTTGCTTTAATCCATAAATGGATCTTTTAAGTTTGCATACACGGTTTGGAAATTCTAGATTCACAAACCCCTCAGGCTGCGCCATATAGATGTCTTCATCTAGGCGACCATTCAAGAAGGCAGTTTTGACATCCATTTGCCATATCTCATAGTCATAGTAGGCAGCTATGGCTAAGAGAATCCTAATAGCTCTAATGTCAGCTACAGGAGAAAAGGTCTCCTCGTAGTCAACACCAAATGTTTGAGTATAGCCTTTAGCTACCAAACGAGCCTTATAGATGTGTACAATGCCATCCATGTCTGTTTTCATTTTGTAGAGCCATTTACTTCCAATTACCTTAGCATTTGGAGGTAAGTCTACTTCTTCCCAGACTTCATTGTCTTTCATGGACTGCATTTCCCCATTCATAGCACTCTGCCATTTCTCCTTTTCAGGACCATTAATGGCAGCCTTATAACTAGTAGGTTCATTAAGATCCCCTAGTATCGTTTCCTCACACTCTACGTTAAGACATAGACGTTCGGGTGCTTTCACAGTTCTTGAAGATCTGCGAATGGGTACCACTTCCACTTCAGGTGGAGGACCTAAACTTTCAGGTTCCACAGGAAGTGTGCTAGTGTTTTCAGAAGGTGATGTATCTTCATCTTCTAGATCATAAACTCTCCCACTGAATTCTTGAGATATAAGATTCTTTTCAAAGAAATCTCCATACCTAGCCACAATGACTTTATTCTTTGGTGGAAAGTAAAAGTAGTAACCCATTGTTTCCTTTGGGTATCCTACGAAGATACACTTAACAGATCTCTGTTGGAGTTTATCTGGTGAATCACGTTTAACAAACGCGTCACAACCCCAGACCTTTAAGTAAGAAAAGCTAGGAGCTTTTCTTGTCCATAATTCATATGGAGTCTTATCAACCTTCTTTGTTGGAACCATATTCAATATGCGAATAGCAGTTTCAAGGGCATAATCCCAAAAGGATAAGGGTAGAGATGTAAGATTAAACATTGATCGTACCATGTCTAGCAAAGTACGATTTCTCCTTTCAGATACACCATTTTGCTGTGGAGTATAAGGAGCCGTGAGATGCTGGACTATACCACACTCAGTTAGATAATCTTTAAACTCTTGGCTTAAATATTCACCGCCTCTATCGGATCGAAGTGCCTTAATCTTCTTACCGAGTTGTAATTCTACTTCACTTTTAAAAACCTTGAAGGTATTAAAGACCTCATGTTTATGTTTAAGTAAATAAACATAACCATAACGACTATAATCATCCGTGAAGGTTATGAAGTAGGTAGCACCACGTCTTGACACATGTCTAAGTGGACCACACACATCAGTGTGTATTAATCCAAGTAGATCTGTAGCCCTTTCCACTTGAGGTGAAAAAGGTTTCCTTGTCATCTTCCCAGATATGCAGGACTCGCATTTATCAAATGATTCATCATTGATCTTTTGTAAAAGCCCATCATGTTGCAGCTTTTGCATGCGATCCTTGCCTATATGAGCAAGACGACAGTGCCAAAGATAAGACGAATCCAAGTTAGACTTGATTCTCTTATTGTTAATGCTATACACAGAATTATTTCTATTGGACATGGAATCTTCCATATCAATTTCAAACACACCATTTATTGGAATTGCTTTAAAGTAAAAAACATTATTTAAAGAAACAGAAATTCCATTATTAATAAATGTGTGAACAAAACCATTATCCAATAACAAAGAAACTGAAATGACACCCCTAACAATAGAGGGTGCAAAGTGACAATTATTCAATACTAGTATCATTCCCGAAGGTAAAACTAAATCGAAAGTCCCTATGGCTTCAACTGCTGCACGTACTCCATTTCCTACGTACAAGTATCTTTCTCCATAGGCCAGCTTCCTTGCTCCTCTAAGTCCCTGCGACGTATTACAGATGTGAGTACCACATCCTGTATCATATATCCAGAAATTATTCTTACGAGGAAAAGAAAATAACTCAATCATAAACATACCTGAAGTGCTTGCGACGTTACCAGGCATTTTACTTTTGTTGAGGCGCAACTCCTCTAGAAACAATGGACAGTTTTTCTTCCAATGACCAGGAGTGTTGCAGTGGTGACATTTAGCCAAATCCTTATTGAAATTTTCCTTCTTCTTCTGAAAAGGAGGATTTTGCTTCTTAGGCTTCTGTTGGTGATTTGCAATCTGCTTGCCTTTACCAGTACCATTGCCTTTACCCTTGACGTTCGCATTATGCGGTTTGTTGGGTTTCTTGGTGATCCTACCACCCTGTATCGCCATTACAGCAGGTGTAGGTGCCTTCTTATTCAGGCTTTTCTCATAATCTATAAGCATTGCATGAACTTCACTTACTGTCTTCCCCTTGCAATACATATTATAGTTGCGTACAAACTCACTATACAGATCCTGATTAAGGGATCGCAAAATGAGACCAATGCACACACTTTCCTGATATCCGCAACCAAGTCGCTCCAATTGATCCATATAATATTTCATGGACAAAAAATGGGCACTCACGGATTTTCCTGCTTCCTGCTTACAATTGTGCAGAGATTCTATTAGATCATATAATTCTGCAGCAGGTGGTTTCTCAAACATTCGTCTGAGTTCATTGATCATGTCCATGGGACCAAAGGGCTCAAACCGCTTTTGCAATTGAGTATCCATCCCAGCCAACATGAGACAAGCCACATCATTGTGCTTCTCATATTCAATGTTGTATGCATCCTTTACGGCTTGTGTTGCATCATCAGCAGGTTTCTCAGGTAGAGGTTCACCAAGATAATCATATCTTCTGGCCATCCTTAAGGTGATTCTTAAAGATCGATACCAGTCATTGAAATTTTCACCAGTCAACTTGTCTCGATCAATCATTTGCTTGAACGCAGAACTCATGTTGCTCATATTAGTGTTTTCAGGTGTAGCCATTTCTACAGAAAAAATTCAAAAGTTAGTACTTTCGATAATTAAATTTCAATAAAATTAAATACCCTTGGTTCATAAACATATAACCATTTTAATTATATATTGAAAAACTAGGATCCAAATTGACATAAGTTCATCACATCAGTTGATCTGCTAGTGATGACGTTATTCAATAAGGTACGGGTCGTGTCCCAATTGCCAATATTCAATTGCAATTCCTAGAATCGATGGGATTTACATTATTTGCCAATCGCAGTTGCAATGTAAACATGTTTTATCCCCATCTTCTTATGCCTTGAGTGATCAGTTCCCACTATCAACTCAATTAAGTTAACCAATTTAAGAAACAACAAACTTACATAATGACACCACACCAGTTGATCTGCAAGTGATGAAATCATGTAATTTGTCCTTCCATTGCAATCTAGTCAGGTTACGCCCTGGCGTAGATCCAATTTCAGGTGTTTCCATTTCATTGGATGGCATATAACTTAAATTTAAGGGTAGTATTTTTGATGTGTGTAATCAAAATATATGTACAAAGATGTCATGCATTCATCTTGTAGCATATGTTTCATGTAAAAAAACTTTTACTCATTAGTTTCTTTACGAGCTTAAATCTCCAAACTTTTGATTGAGGCGTTGAGAAACTTACAACTTTGCCTTAAGTGCTTCGCAGTTATCATGGATGTTAGGTAAAGACTAAAATATGACTCACAGGCGAGCGGTAAGCCAGAATGGAGGCTCACTAAGGCCGCAATTTAATGCATAGCCAACCTTATACCCACTTTAATAGTTTGTCATAATTAGTTCCACCTTTCAACCACTTAATACAGTCGCGATCAATCAACCAAAAGTTCAAGATTTATAAGTAAGCTCAAAACAAGATTTCACCATTATTAAGTCCGTTTAATATTTTATTTCTTGAAATTACCCTTTGTTACTATCATGTTGCAAAAAACATATAAAACAAAAGTAATAAAATAAAATAAACAAACAACAACAATAATGGTCATGCAAATTACAATCAATATAAAACACACTATTGATTTAATATACGATTAATAGGGTCTTCCCTAATTTTATAATTAATCAAATTTTAGTAATCTTTATACATAATATTTACTAAACCATTTATCAATTATAATAAATCACATAAATAAGCATGAAATCAAAACAAATCTTAATCCATAACAACACATGCATAGTTTGTCATGGATGCCCATATTGCACATATTATACAAATAATCATGTCAATCAAGGAACGCAACCAAACGGTATATAACAATATCCATACACATAAATTACATGCAACCTATGGTTTCTACAAGTTTTTATTACATAATTCATCAAACCCTAATTTCTTTTTAAATAAAAAAAAAACTATCGACATATATATATAAATAATTAAATAAATTCGAAATAAAAAAAATAAAACTAGGGTTTATGAAAAAAATAAAAACATAAGAACACCAAGCATGTTATAATCAAACGATTCAATTTTATGTGTTTCGGTAATTCATTATAATGTATTAACGGCTCTTGATGCCACTGTTGGAGTATATGAATAATACAAAACTATAAACATATAAACATCAAAGAGTACGCAGCGGAATAGATCAAATACAAATAATAAATTAACCGGAATATAAATGGATACATACCTCTTGATTGCTAGCAAGAACAAGAACTTATAAACCCTAGATGAGGGTTTATATGGATCGACTAGGGCTAGTCACAAGGCAAGATCACCGTTAGCAAAAGTATGCTAACACTTCGTTCTCACACACACGTACTATAAGCGTTTCAATGGAAATGCTAGATTCGTAGTACACGAAAAGATTAAACTATTGGTCCTATCAATCAAAGATCGATTAGACACAAAGAAAGAGATTAGAGAAGATTAGGTTGCTATGGAACCAAGGGATGATTAGAATGAATGAGAGGGGTCTCATTATATACTAATCAAGAGGCTTGGAGCAAAAGCTATCCCAAACCCTATGGGGTTATGGGTGTGGCCGGCCATGGGTTACAAAAGCCCAACCCGAACCGAACTTTCACTCTTTACCAACTCTAGTCCTTCATGTCTCGTCTAACGGTCGTTAGTTACCGTTAAGTTTATATTTCGTGTATTTAATAATTATTCGTCACTAAAACAATAATTATTAATTCATTGAAACTCATACGTAAAGTGTGCAATCCCGAAGTCTCGAGTTCGAATCCGGTCATGATATATTAATTTATTATCCGTTAAACTAACAGCTAATCCCAGAAGGCCATGGACCAATAACACACACAAGTACTCACAAGAAACTCAAACTTGACAACTACTCAAATTCGGATCTGAACGCACACTAAAAAGTTTTAATTTTTAATAATTACTTCCACAAGTTTTTATCGCGAATCCTCTTCGTGGTAGTCTCATATAACCTAAAAATTAACTATTCCAGAAGACCAAGTCAAAATACCACTTTTACAACCACATATCACCCTCAAACTTTTACCCAAAATCTGTCCCGGTTTGACAGCTTTGACACCTTAACAAAGAAAAATCGAAAGACCGACTTCCCCACCTCAAAATCGATCGTGGCTGGACTTTTTGGAAAGCTCTTTCATTATACTTCAATTTAGACTTAAAATTCGTGACTTAACTCATCACCATCTGTTATGTACACTCATATCTTTACAGCCTTACAAATCTGTCCAAACCCTAACTCAATAACTAGCATGTTTTACGCTCAATTCTCTTAACCAATCATCATACTATTTTCATTAATTGATCCTAACATTTTAATAACATTAAATTACAGAAGTTAACACAAACCCTAATCCATCATACTTTATATTACATGAATTAGATCAATAACTAATTAATTGAATTAAAACTAGTATCGAAAATATACCTTGATCTTGATTTTAGCTTCAATAATAAAAACCCTAAGTTTTTCTTCTTCCCTTGCCTCCCATGAACGACCAAAACCAGAGAAAAAGGGTTTTGGGGTGTTTTGGTTTTGTATATATACTATCCTAATATAATTCTAGATAACCCTTTTTGTTAGGAGTTGTAATTGGACTCAAATTTGGTTTCCTTTTTCCCCCAAAACCATATATTCGGCCGCCCCCCTTAATTATATTTATTTTTTTTATTTTTTTTATTAAATTTATTTATTACACTCAAAACCTCATACTTTTCATATTTTATGTATTCCCATATCGAAACCTAACGTCTTACGCGATAAACCTTAATGTTACGACAAACCGGAAAATAATCATTTTCAAAATAAAGTTTCCAAAACTAGAATTTCACACTCTTTTTGAAATGTAACTCATAAAAACAAATCCTATGTAACTTACTAACGCTCAATTACTTGAACGAAACCTGTTACGCAAAAACACAAAAACACAAAAACTACACAAGTCATTTCTACACCACAAAGGTGATTAAAATGAACTTTTCCAAATTCCAAACTTTCCAAATCACAATAAAACCATTTACGCAAAGGGATTTAGTGCTAAAACTCACCTATATCACACATATAACACTACAACCACCTAGGATACACCAAACAAACGTAAACCGAGTCAAGACTATCAGTCAAACTGACCTGCCAAAACCACGGTTGTTACATCATCCCCCACTTAGGGAAATCGTGTCCCGAGATTTCAACTACTATAGTCACCATTCACAACAGCAAAAGGAAATTTATGGATTTTTAAGCGGAAAAAAATACCACCCCATAAAATCACAGAGAAAGAATCGCAAAAATGTGAACCGAATAAATACCCGAATTCACACAATAGAAAAACATTTCGTCACTCCAACGATACACGCAAATAGATACACTCCCCAATCAATAATACCAATGATCCAAACGACTTCTCACAGGTAGGTACGATACCCTCGAACCAAATGAAAACCCGAATGGTAACCGCAAGACACACTCACAAATAACAAATACCCATAAAACAAACATTAATGAATACCCCGCATCTAACTTCCACAATCTAAAATCCAACTATAAACGATCTGCTCAGCAACCACATCCACAAACAAATTTTAGTACTAAAATATCATCGGATCCTCACGTTCCTAAGTAAACTCAGGACCACGCTTAGAATCCCCCCATACCTTTACCAACGTTATCTCACCACACTTCAAACTCTTAACATCTCGATTCCATAATATCAACAGGTTTCTCGACAAAACGAAGAGTCTTGTCAACCTTATTCTCATCCAATGGCACATGCAGACTAGCATCCGCCAACCACTTCTTTCCATTAGATACGTGAAACGTATCATGCACTCTACTTCACTTCTCAGGCAAATTCAACCGATACGTCTCAAATCCAATCCTTTCCATAAATCTCAAACGGTCTTACGTATCTCGGTGCTAGCTTGCCTTTCTTACCGAAACGCACAACACCCTTCCAAGGAGATACTTTTAACCTCACAATATCACCAACACCAAACTCTAAGGCTTACGGAAATAATCCGCATAACTCTTTTGGCGATCTCTTGCTGCCTTAAGTCTTTCCTTAATCGGAAAACCTTATTCGTAGTCTCTCGTACCAGTTCAGGACCAATTAGTTGGCGTGTTCCAACCTTTGCCCACAGAACATTCCATACAACTTTTCACACGACACATACTCCATACTAGAATGATAGTTGTTGATATAGGAGAACTCAGCTAAGGGTAAATGTATACCATGGCTTCCTCCAAAATCAAACACACCCATGCTCTCAGCTCACCATCCAACGCCTGATTTGTACGCTTATTTAGTTCACTCATTAGAGAATGATAAGTCGTACTCATCTACATACGCGTTCTCAAGACTCCATAACACGTTTGCCACTATCGCGAAGTAAGTATTTCATCATGTTTCTTGATGATCAACGCAACACCCTATGGTTCTTTACCAACTCCTCAATACATTTCTTGCTAAGGTAATAATACGTCTTATCCATTCTCGGATGTATCCTATACCTTGCATGATCGATGTTCTTAAGCTTCCTCTCAATGAAACCAATAGCTGGTCCGCACAATACATTCCTCCATCTTCGTTCCTTTCCATTTACTGGTCTAAACCAAGTAATCATTCCTCTTACATGTTCTCATCCTTGAGCCTCTCTCTCTAGGCTGTCAATATCATCCTCTTAACTCCGAACTGAATTATCATAATCATTTCTCACAAACATCCAAGTTTCACTCATTCACTCCCGCTCAGCGCTCTTACCACGATGTCTGCCCTTCCTTTACGGTGGCAAATCAGACAATCGTAGTCACTGAGAAATTCCACACCCAACTTCTCTTCAACATATATTAGTCTCTTGTCAAATATATGCTAAAGATTCTTAGGATCTGTGTAGACCACACTTTCTGCTCCATACAAATATCATCTCCAAGTTCTACTCCCCAACTCTAAGTCACGTATCACATAGTTCCTCATATGTTTCTTCTACCTCCGCGATGCCTGAAGAACGTACATCTTGAAGCTGAACTTCTCACTTGGAGACTTGGCAACATCCTCTTCTTCTTCAACGAACAAATTGATAATCAAAACGACAATCTATCCTAAGTAAACGACGCGAACCATGAAACCGGTCGAACTAAAACGTATATCAACGAACTCAAAAGGGGTACGAATTACCGACTAACGAAGTAACGAACATCAAAATCAAAGCTAGAAAAACACAAATGAGAAATCTTCCCCAATAAAAGTAGAAACAGATAAAATGTTTATGAAAACCCATACAAAGAAAATATAAAATACACATACCCATAGTAAATCCACAGGCGTACCTCAACAAAAGAAACACTCGATGAACCAAATACATAACAAGTTTAGTAAATGAGAACCATAGACAGTTCTTATTCCCGTACTTGACCTTCCCAAAAACAAATGAACACCGTTTTTCGCAAGACATACCTTAAACTTATACATTTTTTTTATAAAATATATATAAACCATTTTATGTAAGACATCAACATAACCATTTTTTTTACACTTCATTTCCCATAAAAATATTAGTTTCCATCAAACTACCTTCAAATACCCAAAATGAATTTGTAAAATGCCATAAAGACTCTAACACAACCTCTTAATCGAACGCGAAAGACATTGAATAATTCCGTAATCAAAATAATCCTCAAACGAACTCATACCAGTGAACACTCACGCAAATACATTGAAAACCAAACGATAAACTTACAAACTCATTCGTACAACGATCAAACCAAAATCATAGAAAAACACCGACACTAAAACATGTCACGAAATTCAATTGGTGTGTGTAAATAAGGGATCAAATATCCACACCAACTCGTCACGAACCAACAATACTCGAAGAATAGTATAACATTCATCCGAAGAATGAATGTATGGAATAACCAAAGAAACGAAACAGTATCCAACAAAAACGAATTCAATTTCCCAACACCTATCACGACGTCGAATAGAAAGAATATGGCATATGAACCATCATGGTACGAATAGGAATGCCAACCAAAGAATTAGGTATACAAACAGAGCGTCTAGCAAACGAATCAACTTAAATACCACAACATAAGTACCCACCGATAATTGAGGTATCAACTTATGATAGGTAGGATGTAATCTTACCACCTACACACCCCAACATATAACGACTGCCCAAACAGTTAAGAGAATACTTCTCTAACCATACAGCCATCACCAATCATGATATCACATACCATCTACCACAACATATAATAACAAACATCAATCAATGCAATAATGGTCACAAGTCCACGTGTGTGATACCCTTATAATTATGTTCGCGACCATAGTTATAAGCCTATTCCACACGCATTCTTACTTCCAAAACCACACATCTCAATGATAACGCACATATACCACATAGCACCTAATACACCATGCAATCCATGCTATCATACTTGCAAGTCCACTTGTGTTGTGACGCATGTATAATTATGTTGGCCACCATAATTATCTATGCCCTCTTTCATAAGTGTACTCCCTCCTATGAAAACACATCATGCATACAATTCATACAAACAAAAACAAGAGACGTCGCAAACAATCATCTCGCATGGAACAATTCCGACGATCACGTAAACTCTATAATCAGAATCACTTGGATAAGATCGATCCAGCATCCAAGAGTAATCACGCTCCAACATGGCTCCAGACGGCAAAAGACAATATACAAATTCCAAAACATGACACAAAACAAAAGACGTCGCATAATGGCTCAACTCCACTCTCACACTTATCTCCCCACTCAGATCAATTCAACTTACTACTCGCTGTGGACTCTAGATCCGAACCCACACCATTTCACCCTAACTCCCTTTCATCTTTACTCAACCAACCATTCATGTTTCCTACACGTTGAGGTAGTCGAAAACATGCAAAACCATCTATATTCTTTTCTTCCAATTCTACATAATTCACAAGCGCATACAAATCATGAGGTTTAGACTAAACCACATCTCCTTCCTATGTGAAGTGAGGACACTACCAAGGGTATTTGGTAATGGCTCCATCTCTAGAAGTCATCGTGGTTCCAAACCTCTCCACTTCTTCTCCACCAACGTTTCCCATAAACGTCCTCTCCTTGTCCGAACATGGATACATGCTATCGGGAACTCGGATTCTGCGATTAATCCGCTTCATCCTACAACTTCTCTCGCATCCGATAGCGACAACGGTTGTCCATCGAAGCATCTTACGCGCGGAAGACGATATAATATAGTCGATATATATAATAATACGTATAGAGGATAAAATAGACGTCCAAAACTCAATAAAACATCGCAGAAATATATGAAAATACACATATAAAATACTATACTTTCACATAGGTCCTAAATGCAACTATATGAAGGACTCCTAGGCTATAGTCTAGGTTAAACCACCTAATTCTCTATAACCAAGGCTCTGATACCAATCTGTCACACCCCGCCACGGCGGAAACGCGTGGGGTGTAACTTCATGGATATCATCACAACACCTGGTGTCTACATAGAGAACAACTACATGCACATAAATAGAGCAATGTACAAACACAAAGTGTTGTAACAATACCCCAAAGTAAAATAACCAAAACAAAACATAAATCCAAACATAAATGATAAACCACTTCCAATGCAACTAAGGTCTCGTCTATCCACTTCCTGCTATCTTATCCTTAGAAAGCTCACCTGAAAATGATGCTTAAAACGTCAACATAATGTTGGTGAGATTCATAGGTTTTAGACTCAACACACCAGGCAACCGAATTTACTGTGATTACAAAATATAGCTGGACAAATAAATTATAGTTATCATATAGCTACGTGCATTTGCAAGTTAATATCCACACATAAAGGCAACAACACTCATAAGGCAACCATTAGGACGGCTCGTGTCCTCCGATCCCATAATTAGTACCACATCAGGACGGCTCATGTCCCCCGATCCCATAATTAGTGCCACATCAGGATGGCTCGTGTCCCCCGACCCCATAATCATCAATTAGGTCGCATGCGCGAGCAACAGGGTAAGCACCCTCCCAATTGAATCCCAAAATATATCATCAATTAGGTCGCTATCCTAATTGAATCTCAAAACATCCACGTAAGCAAATAATCACACATAGCATACATACAATAACATTATAAGTCCAAGCTCTTTAATACCACACATATAATCACGGTAAATCAAATCATTTAAGACAAGCATCATTCCCATCCCAATTTTAAAACAAAGTAAAAATATGGGACTATGAACTCACCTTAAACTCCGCAGCTCGACAAAACAATTCACAATCTATAATACACAAAAATAATCCACATTACACAAGGTCAAGCTAAAAGCTACAACCCATGTAATACACATATGATGGATGTCTAAGACTCATACGACCCACCATGGATCTCCTAGACACCACACTAACCACTACCATAACCTAACACTCACTAAATCCCTTGCACTCTAAAACTCAGAAAACGCAGAATTTTTTAGTACATTCACTCACATGAAATCACGACAAATAAAGCTCAACAACTCACACCAAAAATTTACCATGGTCTCTCATAAGCATAGAAGCTAATCCCAGAAGGCCATGGACCAATAAACACACAAGTACTCACAAGAAACTCAAACTTGACAACTACTCAAATTCGGATCTGAACGCACACCAAAAAGTTTTGATTTTTAATAATTACTTCCACAAGTTTTTATCGCGAATCCTCTTCGTGGTAGTCTCATATAACCTAAAACTTAACTATTCCAGAAGACCAAGTCAAAATACCACTTTTACAACCACATATCACCCTCAAACTTTTACCCAAAATCTGTCCCGGTTTGACAGCTTTGACACCTTAACAAAGAAAAATCGAAAGACCGACTTCCCCATCTCAAAATCGATCGTGGCTGGACTTTTTGGAAATCTCTTTCATTATACTTCAATTTAGACTTAAAATTCGTGACTTAACTCATTACCATCTGTTATGTACACTCATATCTTTACAGCCTTACAAATCTGTCCAAACCCTATCTCAATAACTAGCATGTTTTACGCTCAATTCTCTTAACCAATCATCATACTATTATCATTAATTGATCCTAGCATTTTAATAACATTAAATTACAGAAGTTAACACAAACCCTAATCCATCATACTTTATATTACATGAATTAGATCAATAACTAATTAATTGAATGAAAACTAGTATCGAAAATATACCTTGATCTTGATTTTAGCTTCAATAATAAAAACCCTAAGTTTTTCTTCTTCCCTTACCTCCCATGAACGACCAAAACCAGAGAAAAAGGGTTTTGGGGTGTTTTGGTTTTGTATATATACTATCCTAATATAATTCTAGATAACCCTTTTAGTTAGGAGTTATAATTGGACTCAAATTTGGTTTCCTTTTTCCCCCAAAACCATATATTCGGCCGCCCCCCCTTAATTATATTTATTTTTTTATTAAATTTATTTATTACACTCAAAACCTCATACTTTTCATATTTTATGTATTCCCATATCGAAACCTAACGTCTTACGCGATAAACCTTAATGTTACGACAAACCGGAAAATAATTATTTTCAAAATAAAGTTTCCAAAAATAGAATTTCACACTCTTTTTGAAATGTAACTCATAAAAACAAATCCCACGTAACTTACTAACGCTCAATTACTTGAACGAAACCTGTTACGCAAAAACACAAAAACTACACAAGTCATTTCTACACCACAAAGGTGATCAAAATGAACTTTTTCCAATTCCAAACTTTCGAAATCACAATAAAACCATTTACGCAAAGGGATTTAGTGCTAAAACTCACCTATATCACACATATAACACTACAACCACCTAGGATACACCAAACAAACGTCAACCGAGTCAAAACTATCAGTCAAACTGACCTGCCAAAACCACAGTTGTTACATATGACTCGACTTAGCAACCATATAATCAATTAGATAATTAACTAAGGGTTTAAACAAATAACAATAATGCACTAAAGATGAGTGCATACACGGAAGGCTAAGGCGATTTGGTTGTACATTTAAATGGGTTGTAACAAATTCTTCCTTTAAGTAAGATGCTTAAATTTAGAAACGAAAGGATAGGCTCGGAGGGGTGTACTAGGGGTTTCGTGTACTAAAAATAAGTACAACGCTAAGGGTGTGGGAAAAATTAATTGACTTAACTAGCCAATTAATATGACTTAAATGGTCAAGTAATTATGATACGGGTTTAACACAAGGGTGATCCTAATGCCTCTTATCATGTAGTAAATCCTACTACACGAATGTAGTCTCACTAGCGGTCTCGGGATGCATCACTAACGCAAGTTCTAGAATCTAAATGCTACCGGTACACTCATAAGCACTAATAGTAAATGCTTTTCCTATCAAATCTAAAGGCGAACCTCACATATTTGGGTGAAAAATTTTTCTGAATAGTACGGTTTCGTGCTAGTCATACGATCTCTTATCCATGAGACGCTTGCTAAGGCTAAAGTTTCACTCCTAAATGTTGTAAAAAAATTTAAATTTGGCGCTAAAATTACACTAACAAGTATTTCTCATAGTTTTATTACACACCTACCATCAAACAAACAAACTCAAGTGAAAGTGTATCCTATAAGGTATCATCATTTACCCTCCCCTTACACTTAGGATGAACATTGTCCCCAATGTTCAATTAAAGAATGTAAAAGTAAAACAGGTAAAAGAATGAAATCAAATACTCCCCTGATTCGCTTGGTATGGATAGTGTGGTAACAAGGTTAGATCTTCCTCCAAGAAAATGAACAATCAAAGCTTCCCTTCCAGAATATAAATCATCTTCTTGTCATACATAACCTGTTAAACCTGAGAAAACAAACAAGGCAACCTCGCGTAAAATCGGCGGCAATCTATATATACTAATAAATCCTAGAAAACAATGTAAGATATAATGCTTGTGGAATGAATGTTTGCAGATTTCCTGGAGTTTATAAAACTAAAGATTTAACAAAAACTTTAAGACTCCGTTAGAAAAACAAAACTAGCAAAATTTCCAGATTTTTACACATGACGCCGTCAGAAATTTCTTCTTGACGCCGTCAGAAGTGATCTGCAGAAATCCTTACGTTAAGTTTCCGGAAAATTTCTGGAAAACTTATGTCCTACTTCCTGGAAAATCCTGCAAAACATCATTATGACTCGATACAAGCATTTGACTCTAACAAATACGAATATACATGTTCATTTAGTATCGTGGAGAATCATGATCAATTTTGTTTCTTAAAAACATATTTGGGGTTTCCCCTTACACTTATCTTTTGCGAAATACCTTTGGATGAAGTTAAGACTAAGCTAAACGAAAAAATAAAGTATGTTCACCATTTTAGTTTTGAAATATGATCTACCAACAACAAAAATAAAACATGCATACGGAAACAAATCAATCAAACAAATAAAAATCACATAAATCATGGGTTGCCTCCCAAGAAGCGCTTTTCTTTATTTACGAGTCATTGTAGCTAGACTCAAGGTCATGGGTTATTACGTGACCTCATCTCTCGAGATGATGTACCCCATATAGTTGCGATCATTACTATCGTGGTGGTGGTGTTTCAATCTGTCGATACTTGCAATCACCTCTCCTCCTCCTTTACTACTCAAGTTAGCCATCCTATCTTGGCTTATGCCCTCAATTGTGAAAGGCCTATACCAACAGGGACTCGGTTTATTGGGAGGTATCGTTATCTTCAAGTGTCTTAAGAGTACTAAGTCCCCTTTTTCGAATGGTACATGGTTCCTCGTTGGTTTACTATGTTCAAACTCGACATGAACTTCGTTGCTCTTGCTTTTGCTTTTGCTTCCTTCATGTTTAGTTTCTTTGTAACTCTTGATTCTTGCCTCCCATGCAAGTATCTTTTCCTGAACATGAATAGGCGAATGTTGTTTTTGAGCTTTCTCCTCATCAAACTTTCTTGCGCATATCGCGGGGTCATGGGAAAGCTAATATTTCTTTTTCCTGATTTAAGCTCAATTTTCCTATTTTCATACCTAATGACAGCTCTTGCTGTGGTAAGGAATGGTGCCCCAAGGATTATTGGCATGCATCTACCCCCTTTATCATCGATGATCATGAAATCAACGGGATACATGAATCCTGCGACATTGACCAGCACATCTTCTGCGATTCCCAGGGGGTACACGTAAGAGTGTCCAGCGAAGGATAGCCTAACACGAGTGGTGGCTGGCATTTTTGACGTTAGTTGGGAGTAGATAGTTAGGGGCATAAGATTTACTTCCGATCCTTGGTCGGCGAAAGCGTTTAGATATTTCAAATTCCCGATGCTGGCCGGTATCTCAAAGTTCCCACACGCCATCTGCTTAGTAGCTACTTTTTGTACCAGTAGTTTCTCGAATATCGGTCCCCCAGGTAATGTATCATACTCATCTTTCCCCTCTTCCTCCTTCTCTGAACCCTGTTTGGAGGATTGGTTACGCCCGTCACCCTTTATCCAATTTGTTATGGTGCTTTCGTTTATATCATGTTTCAGGTAGTAACTTAAGGATCGAGATTTTGGCGGTTCTTCTGTGGTTTGTTCACTAGGGGTTTCTACTTTCTCATTATCCGTATGGACAATTGTGATGGAATTAACAAACCGGGTAGTGGGGGTGATGCTTTCTTTCCTCAGTAACATCCTTTCAGGGGTTTTCTGGTTGGCATACTCCTCCACTAGGCTCATCATCTCATTCATTTTCTCTTGCATCTCCTCCTTTTGTTTATAAACTGCTTTCTCGAATCTAGCAAGCCGCTCAGAATGGGTTGCCATATATTCCCTCATTCTGGTTTCAAATTCCGGGCTAAGTTTCTCAGGAGGAGAATAAGGTGGGGCATAATTTTGAAAGGTCTCAACATTCTATCTAGAGGGTGACTCTGATAATGGGTTTGAAGTCATTTTTGAGACAGAATTGACAGCAGCCCGTCTAGGACTTAATGGTCTCTTTTGCCTTTCCTCGAAATTGTCAACTTTTGCCTCAAGTTTGCAAAGGAGTTCATCAGAGATTTGATTAGTCCCTCCAGGTGTCGAGATTGCGTTGATGGCCGCTTCTATAGTGTGATTAAACTCCTATAATTCTTGATTATCGGCGGTAAGCTTGTCAATAATTGCCCAAGATTCCTCGACGTTCTTATCACGTAATCTACCTCCGGCGGCTCGATCGATGGTACGTTTAGTGTGATAATCGACATGGTCATAGAAGATTTGAACTAATAACCAAAGATTTATACCATGATGAGGGACTTTGTGGAGTAGATCCTTGAAACGAGCCCATGCTTCGTAGAAAGTTTCACCCTGATGTTGTTCAAACATCAAGATGTCATTTCTAAGCATCGCAGTCTTCCCCGGTGGGAAGAATTGAGTAAGGAAACGAGTGGTGAGATCATCCCATGAGGTGATGGATCCCACGGGTGAACGTTCAAGCCATTGACTAGCTTGATCACGTAGAGAGAATTGGAATAGGCGTAATCGGGTTGACTCTCTAGTTATAACATCAAGGTCTATAGAATCTACGATTTTAAGGAAGTCCTTGAGATGTTGATTAGGATCTTTGGAACGAAGTCCATGGAATGCACATCCGCTTTGCACCAACCGGATGGTGTCGGATTGCAAGGGGGACACATTGGCTCCTTGGGTGAGCTCAATAGTGTTTCAGTAGCCTTGGTGGCTAGGTCGGGAATACTCTCCTAGGGTTCGGGGCCTAAGAGATTGGTTAGCTAGTGGTGGGTTTTGTGGGTGGTTTTGTTGTGGTGGGTTGATGGGTTCAAAGATGTTACCACCTTCCATGATGTCGGATGGTAAAAGTTACGAACAAAGACACGAAGAAATAAGATAGACTAAAGAAAACCTAAAAATAAAAATAAAATCTTGCTAGAAAGGAATCTAGCAAGTAGACCTAATAAAAAGAAATCCTAACCTAGACAATAACTATTCCCC
The DNA here is from genome assembly GCA_030686995.1 of Artemisia argyi. Classification (NCBI taxonomy): domain Eukaryota; kingdom Viridiplantae; phylum Streptophyta; class Magnoliopsida; order Asterales; family Asteraceae; genus Artemisia; species Artemisia argyi. The sequence continues at coordinate 170,831,792 of CM060705.1, read as the reverse complement.
GGGCTGCGGCGCCAAAAACTTGATGCGTGGGAATTGCACCAGGCTTTACCTCTCGAGGGATCTCGAGAAGCTTACAACCCCCACCAGGCAGTGTACCTGATCGTTGTAGTATAGTATAGTGACAAGTACCGGGGATTGATCGTTCAACTCAGGAATAGTGTCGCTAGGATTAGAAAGCTTAAAAACTAGGTCTAGAGGTGAGGGATGATTCTTTTTGTATTTTTATGTTTTTATAAAAGCAATTTAAAATCTCGGGTTTTGGAAGAGTGGGCGGAATTAGTTGCTAGTCAACTAACCCAAGAGTGGGCGGAATTAGTTGCTAGTCAACTAACCCAATAACTAAGGATGCAATCAAAATAAAATAACAGAAATGTAAATAAAGCTAAATAAACTAGTGGAGTGAACAATAAATGGGAGAATTGTGTTTACTTAGATTTCACTACTCCCTAGATATCTTTTACAGGTTGATAGTTTGTTACAGTTGCGTGGATGACGGGTTATATTCCTTAATACCAATCGTGGGGTGGCGTACGTACTTCCCCAACTCTATAAGCTCCTACTTCACTCTTATGTCGAGCCTGCAAGAAGCTCCTAACATGGGATCACTAGAATTCGCTCATGCATTAAATACAACCATAAAAACCTAGTACGCATTGGTTCATGTTTCTTAAGACGTTCAAGCAAGTTACACTATGGAAGTCTGCCAGTTTTCTTAAGCCTAACATCGAAATCATTCATCCATTACAACTATAAACAAGCAATCAACCTATAATCAACATCTAGGTTTCATTACATCTAAGCAAACATACAAGAGATCTAGCCTAGCATGTTAAAATCAAGACAAGCGTAAGATATATTCAAACAACACATAGACATATTGAATGAATTGAAATGATACTTATCTTAATTAAACATGAAAGGTTCCAAGGGGTGAAAACCCTTGAAAATACTGTAAAAAGTCGAGCTAGGGTTTATTCAACTCGTCCCTAAAATTCTCCTCTTTTTATGAATGAAAATTGCAAAAGTATATATAGAATTTCCAAGGTGACGGCGTCAAGAATAAAATTCTAACGCCGTCAACCCGCCGCCCATAATAAAATCGGATTGCCTAGATCCAGATTTGACGCCGTCAAGAATATTTCTTCTCTGGGCCGTCACGTGTTAAGGGGTCATGACGGCCTTGGTGACGCCGTCACGCCCTAATGCAAAAGTGTTCTGGACCGTCATGGACTTCATGCTCTTCACCTCTTGTTTTTCCTCTTGACGCCGTCATTAAAAAACTTGTGACGCCTTCAGGTACTGTTCCCAGCAAGGAAAATTAAGACTTTGCCGTTTTCTTCACTTTTATGCTCCAAAAACGTCCAAAATGCTTCCTTTTCCAGAATTCACTCCAAAAGTAGATAAAATCACAAAAGGAACGATTTAGGGCAATATTTGATCAAATAAATTCAATTCCGGGCTTAAATGACCCCCTAAAAACGGATCATTTTTCGCCTCATCAGAGCATTAGGTATCGCCAAGCCATGGGTCTGGTGCCGTGGGAAAAAGTTGCTGCCACGTCAGCAAAAATCTTCACGGTAACACATTTCAGGGGTATCCGTTAGCACCAGAATTTTTGGTGCCGTCGGCCATTATTTTCCCTCTTTACATTAAATAAAACATACACAATATAAACATAAACTAAAATAAACTTCATTAATTTAAAAAACACACATTACATATAAAAAAACACATATTACATTTAAAAAAAAATGCATAAAATTAAAAACCTAGTACATAAATATAGAAATAAAAGCCTATTCCTCGTCGGTAGGATACTTTGCCCGGATTCGAGCTTGTTGAGCTGCCACGATCCTTGCGTTGACCGGATTCATCCTGCTTGTATCCATTTCTAGCACCCGCATCTCCTTGGCAATCTTTTGAGATTCATACAAATTAACTCTTGCGAGTGACTCTCGCTCGAGCACATCCATCTTTGGGTTAATTTATTATTATTATTATTATTATTATTATTATTATTATTATTATTATTATTATTATTATTATTATTATTATTATTATTATTATTATTTTGAAATCTTCAAAAAAACGGATATATATATCCGTTGGTACCAAGAAGCCATTCAAAAAACTAGCCGTTATGCCCTTTGCCAAGAAAAAAAAAGGGTGCTATGGCGCTGAGCGGTTGGGACGGCGCGAGGCCCGACGGCGCCACCACTGGTACGGTGAGCCATCGGGTTTCATCGGCTGGTGGTGATGGCGCCAGCCATAACACCACGATACCTCCCGCTCTTATCATTTTTCATACGCTTTTTTTGTTTTTTATTTACCTGCCTTCTATAATTAATGTATGCTCATAATTTATTAATCATGCTTGTGATCGTGGGTTGCTTAAAGTATTATTAAGCAACAAAGATCATGCTTGTGATCGTTGGGCCGGAGCCCGTTTTGTTTGTAAGGCCGGAGTCCATTTTATTTGCAGGGCTGGAGTCCAGCCCGTATGAGATAATTCAGGCCCAGTAGGCCTGATATCCGTAATATATGTCATCATATTTCAACCAATGAAAAGATGTTGTAAAGAATAAATGATATTTGATTGGTGAAGAGTGAAATTAGTGCGATTTCTTAAAACTTTGTGCTATTTTGGGATGGCATGATTGATTAAGTGGCCGTCAATCCATTGGACTATTTCAAAAGTTGGGATATAAGAGCAACTTTAACGGGGGTCGATAAAATACCTTTTATTTTATTTATTATTTTTTCTCCCAAAAATGTCATGCAATGACAGAACAATGATTTGAGCAACTTCAAGTCATTGAAGTAATGACTTGAAGATTTACACACTCACACCAAAGTTATTATGTAATAAAAATGATATTCTAAGAACTTATAATTTTATTTATGTCATTTGATCGGGTACTTGTGTCATATAATATGTCATAAGTCTTCAAAGACTTTTTGTATTGTGGATACTTTAAGACGGGTTTGAATTTGACTTAATATGAAAAAATAAATAATTAAAAATAAAAAAAAAATCTAGAGAGTCATATTAAATTTGATTTTTCATGGCTTAATAAAAAATGATGAATGAAAATAAAAATTGATACAATAAAAGATCTCTGCACTTTTTTTATTTGAGCATAACTTAATAACTAGCAGGGTACCTGCGCGTTGCAGCGGCGGGTACCCTGAAATGAAATTTTTCGATTAATAATGTATTTTAGTTTATTATGTTTTTTTTTACAATAAATTTACGGATATTAAGAATTTTGTATAGCCCATGCCCGTTCGGGCTCAAACCCGTTGGCCCGGGCCTGTTCGGGCTCAAGCCCGTTTGGTCTACGCCCGTTCGGGTTTGAATATTTGTATAATATGCTTTATTATTTGTACTAGTGAAATTTAATGCATGAATTTTGTTTAATTTGGTTGTATAATATACTTAATAATTTATATATATTTTTTATATAAGAGGTGTTTTAATAACTGTATTAATTGTATTTATTGACCAGTTAAATAATTGACTACGTTAAATAGCATTAATGTGGTGTTTTGTTGTACGCTATGCTTCTTGTCTTGTACGTCTGAAAATTATGTCCAATAAAATGTTGTACACTATGTTTCTTTTCTTGTAAGTAGTAGTCATTAATAACATTAACCACTTTAATAGCATTAATGTTGTAAGTCTGAAAATTACATCATGCTTATTTTGTTGTAAATCTGAAAATCGGTTGCAGCTATTGTACATTGTGCTTAAATGGTTATAATTTTTGGTAAAATGGTGTTTTTAATAGCATTAATGTTTCTTGATAGAATTTTGGTATTAAAATGACACCATGCTTTATTTTGTTGTATAATATACTTACTTTGTTGTAATTCTGAAAATTGAGTGCATTAAAGCGTTGTAAAACATGCTTAATTTCTCGTAATTCTTAAAATTTTGAAGAGAGAGTTATTCATACTTTATATGTAGTATAGATATAGATACATTTAAACAAATAATCCCTAAGTGTAATTCTTAAAACTAAAAACCAATTACGTAACTTTGTAAAAAGTAGAGAGACCATTTATGTAAATTTAGAAAAACCAAACAAATATCTTTGTTGGGCCACAGTATCAGAATCTAAAAAGACATTTGAAGTCCGATCATATCTCTTCATCATCGTACTTTACTTTACTTTTCCGGTCGGTAATTCTTTTATCATTTTTCATACGCTTTTTTGTGTTTTTATTTTCCTGTCATCTATAATTAATGTATGCTCATAATTTATTAACCATGCTTGTGAATTGTGATCGTGGATTGCTTATAATTATACCCAATAGGGCCAAATGCACTGAGAATGGGACATGGTAAAATATTATACTAATTGGGTTTAAAACTAGAAGGAATATGGTCCAAATTGTGTATAGCATATAAGACTAGTTTTGTTAGGGTTTGGTTATTGTTAGAGAAATGGGAGGCAGGGTTAGGCGCGAGGGTTTAGCTCGTCTGATTAGGCGTTAAACCCTATTCTCGGCGGGGTTTCTTGGCCTCCTCGGATCCATGTCGAAATCCCCCACTCGGCCACTCCCTATGTTATTATATTTAGAGGGTACTGTTTGGGATTGTGTTTGGAGAAAATTATATTATTGCGTTGCAGAATGTTAGGAAATAGTGTTAACCAACCATTTGAAATTTGTAAAAAGCGGACTGAGAACTGTTTTTTCAAATTGCTATTTTGGCAAACACAATCCCAAACACTCCTTTAGTGTTGTTGCCCAACCCTTTTCGTGTAAATAGGCTTACGGTTTATAAGGTTTCGTTATTGTTCGAGCAAATTTCCGTAGATGCTCTTCTGCCCTAAGCTTCAGGAGACTCCGCGGCAGTTCCTTCGTCTTGTAGGCTGAAATAAGAGAGAACACCGTTAGCTCGCCTCGGGTTTTTAGTCCGAGACCAACTCCGGCGTGAGAGTAAGTAGTTGGTATATGTGAATAATAAGTGGCAAGTAAAAAAGAGTAAGGGTATAGTGGAGAGAACGCTGTATCGGAGTGTGTGTGTGTAAAAGGATCCCTGTTCATGTGTGTGAACGATTCCTTTTATACTACCTGTGATTAGCTCAATGACAAAACCATTTGTGGAAGCTAAGTTGTCTTCTAGGTGCAGCGCCTGAAGCGCTGATAAGCACCAGGCTTGGTCTTCGGGGTCAAAGTTGTCTCCATGTTAGTTTGTGGACCAAGCGTCTGTGGCTCTGCGCCACTCGTACGTCATCGTACTAAATATGTCAGTTGCCAGTGTACTAGCTCTGATGGTCAGTGTACTAACTCCGATGCAGGGCCTGCTCCATTGTTATGTTTCTTGCGCAGGCACTGCTTCCGTTGCTATGCTTCTTGAGCAAGCACTGAGATAGTCATTGAGTGGATTTATCTTAGAAATACCAAGGACTAATTGTGATTATCTCCTCCTTAGTACCCGGAGGAGACCATACCTCATCAGTTATATCTTCCCTTCATAATTTGTTGAAAAAAGTATATGATTCACCTGCATAGTAATAATATTGGAAACACATTTTGGAGTTGGATCTTTTTGATTTTGTAACTATAGCTGAGAATCAGAATCATCATCTTTTTCCGAAAGAGTTATCAAATCATGTAATTTACGAAAATCATTCATTTTAATTATGAAAAGTATTCTCCAACATAGACAAATGACACATATTGATCTAGCGTTGCAACACAAGTTAGTTGCTTCCATCTCTGCTACTCTGCTTTGTGTACTGAACATTCACCATATCTACTGTGTAGCACTAAGATAAAAAGTGTCACTTCAGTATGCCACAAGTACAAATTTGGGAGACAAATCCGTTTTGTTTTTCTGATCAGTGCACATAAGTTCTTAATGTAACGAAAACAGTACAAGTGTTATGAGTATATGTTCACTCACTTGAAGTTGCGATAACCTTTTTCTGGACCATTATATCGAAGCATACAGAGATAGAAAGAATGAACTCTTTGGGTGTGAGCATCTTAGAAGATAAGATTGTGGATGATGAACATGACAATGGCTTAGAAGATGAGGTTGGTGTTGAAGACAACGATGAAGAAAGTGATCCAAAATTTGATGACAACTCTGATGGTCTAGCTGATATATGGAAAGAAATGTCTGATGGATTAGAGTCCTCGAGGGTAATTCATCATATCTTATTTTTTCCGTCATCATGCTTATTATAGTCGTTATATGGATAGATTTTGCATAAATAAGTGAAAGACTTAATTGTTTGTGAAAAGAATTAATCAGTTAGGTCAATCTTATAAGACAAATAGTCCACTAAAATTTAAATATGTTACTTGATGAAATACCCTTTTTTTTGGTCAGGATATAGCCTCATCATCTCATGAACCCGTAAAGGAAGAGATAGAACAATGTGATCATTCTCTTATCTTTGAAGAAGATATTGGTTATGTTTGTCGTGTCTGTGGAATAATTCAAAGGAGTATCGAGTCCATAATTGAGTATCAGCTGCCCAATGAGACTGCAAGTGTTGAAGTTGATGAGTATATGTGAAGCCTCATTCCGCCTACAAAGAGTGATCTCATCAGGAAGGTTTCAAACCCATAACCTACTTTTTGGTAAAAACTTCTTGCTAACCAACTTGGCCACCCCCTTTAAGGTTCATGGTTTAAATTTAAATTGTAATTTACTTGATTTGGAATGGCTTTTTTTTTTTTCCCCTTCCAAATGGTCGTATTTATAAAGTGTGGCTTTTATCTTCTGTTTTTTGCGATGATATTTTGCTCAAGTGATCCACCTCCAAACTTCGCATAGTGAAAGACTACCAGGGGCGGAGCCATGTGATAACTAGTGGGGGGCGATGCCCTCAACGAAACTACTGCCCACACACAAATTTTATGAGAGAAAAAAAATCGAAACAGATGAAAAAGGCTTATGTGCCCTCGGCATTAAAATCCGAGTCCCCTCTGCGTTTATTGACTGATCGGAAATCAAAATCCAAGTGGCCTGAAATATCATTTGCACGTATATCTTGTCGGAAAAAATGAAGGATGGGTAAAGTGAGAATGTGAGATTGTGACTTTTGAGGAAGAAAGAGTTTCTTAATTACTTATTGATTTTTACAAACTAGATCCCTTATTGTTTTTTTTATTGAAAAGTAGACCTTTTATAAAATATACAGTACAATAATTAACATAAATTTGTCACCCTTTTACCAAAAACTTATGAATACATTTGAAGAAATTATGAATTTGTAATTATAATAATTCATGTTGATGTCAAGTTAGATATTTTTATTATTATACTTAGTGAGTTAGTGATTATAGTTTGTTTATTTTTCATATAATGATAATACTGCTTTACAAATATTACTTCAAAAAATCATATAATTTGACACATTTTAATCTCTATTTCTCCATGAAGCATATGTATTGGATGTATAAATATAATAAACAAAGTGACTGAATGTTTTCAAGATAAACCAGTTTAAATTGCCAATTAGAATTCATAATATCTTTTATATAATAAAATAAAATCTCTATTGGGAATTTTTCATTTCAAAAAAATGCATTCATACCTTTTTTTAGTAATAATTTTTTAAATCTGATTTTTTTAAAAGTATTTTTATTATCAAAATAACCTTAAATATTTCTATTTTTGTCAAAAAATTGTATAAAAAACGTTTTAAACTCAAATATTAAAAAATATCTAAAAAAATACATGTGTCAAAAATTGAAAGATTAAAAAGTTTGTGTAGGCGGAGTAATCTAAAAATACTGAAGGGTTTATTGTGTAACTTAAAATTATCAAAGAAAACATTACCCAACCAAACGTAAATCACATCCCCCCCAAAAACTTGAATCAGATTCAATCGATCCTAACCCTAAATCGTTGAAGAACCAAACTCGATATCACAATCACGAACTCAAATTAATCGAAAATACAATATATTAATCAGATTCAAATCGATCCTAACCCTAAATCGTTGAAGTAATCAGTTTCAAATTAATTTTGGTAAGATTTTACATGTCCAATTTTCTACTTCTACTTCAATAATATATTGTATTTTCGATTATACTAATTGCTTTTCTGCCCATAGTTATTTTTGTGAAGATTTTGAATCATTGTTTACTACATGTGATGAAAACCCATACTTTTACTGATTGTGTGAACTTTATGTTTGGTTACTTACAACTCTTCAATTAATTACGCAATTTTATTGTTGATTTTTTTGTAATTTGATTTATTTTGTTTGATTGTGGGTTTATCTGCTTATGTATTGTTGAATTGATTACTGCGGTTTTCATACTGTGATGATTGTATTTCAGGTGTTATGCTGGTTATATACCAACTGATTTTAATTAACCTGCAAGACTATGAGGCGCAACCATCAGAGGAATAGTTGTGCGAGCAGTAGTCTTGGTGCTTAAGTTGTAGGATGTGTATTGAGCAGGACCAAAGGCAAAAAGGTGCATTCCTTACGTGAAAAAGTTCTATATTGTTTAATTTGGAATTTAATTCATAGTGAACGTTATATAAAAGATTGACCCATAATCACTCTCTACTTTAAGTGAATTTAGTACAACTGATAAAAGGGTTTCTGGGAATACTTTGTTTTTCTATTTACCGCTCATTGGGATCACTTATTCCAAGTAATAAGGGGGTCTTTGGGGTTACTTATTCTTTGTAGCTTTGCACTAACAGTGCACTACTTAAAAAGGTGCTTCACACACGAACACCTCTCTTAGTATCTCTTTTAACTAAATGGGTCAACTTAGGAGTGGCAATTCATGTGAGGTTCGGGTTGGCGGGTTGGTGTCACACAACCCGAACACGTTTTACCCATCTAATGATATGTGTCCCCATTTAAACAATGAACCCTTAATATCTATCAGTGATTTTTGTATTGAGATTTTAAGTCGTGCTTATTGATTTAGGCTATGTTTATATGTTTGTGATGCAGAGCAAAATAATGATTATCCACTTCACTCAAAAGCTCTGTTGCTGCACTCTGGAGCAATCAAGAGGGTGAGATGATTATTGCTTTATATTACTGATATCTAGAGGTTATAAGTTTGCAATATACTCATAGAAACATTCTATATTATGAGTTATGCTGATAATCTTTTATATATTAGTGTAGTTTAATTTTCGTAGTTTAATTTATTAGTGTAGTTTAATTTTCGTCTGATGTTCTATATTCATGAACAAATCTGTTTGTATAATATGTTTAATACTCGCCATTTTCTGTTTAATACTTTCATTGTTAAACGTGATAACTCTGCTTACAAATCTATATGTAGATCGTAAGGCGTAAGCAAAAGTTAGTGTTACCAAATAATTTCTACAATAGTAAACAACAAAAAGGCCTTCAAAATGTGCACCGGCTTTTAGTGTCCTCTATAATTGAAGTTTCCATAGCTGTAGAAAATGCCTAAAAAGCATATATCAAGCACAATATAGCCAAAGAAAAAAAAAAGCTCAGAAATGTAGTTTACTCGAATATAATTAACTACTTATCAATATTGCAACATTGGATATTGAACAAGACGATGCCAACTATAAACTGGAGTTTACTTTGTTGATCATTAGTAGTGAATTAGTAACGCGTCCGTAAAGTGACATCTGAGTTTCGAAGTGTATTAATGTGTCACTAAAGTGACATACGTAATTTGGCAACATAATCAATACATAAGATGAGTGTTTGTAGCCCTTTTTAGTAATGTGTGTAAAGTATATTACGTGTATGGATAGTTAGGTCCTCAAATCGGACAACCCTTGCCATATTTGAATAATAATTTTAACTAAACCACTGCTTCATAGCCAGGTTAGACCAACCTGCATCTTCTGGTTTTTTTTAAAGGGTTGAAGGTTGACCTGAAGGTTAGAAGTACTGATAAGGAGCTAATATAGATCCCTTAGACTCGACAAGAATTTGATAATTAGTGTCTACATTCTCTATGCAATCAATTCCATAGACATAATACACTCAGGTTAGCAATTTTAATTCCTTAACACTTCATTATGCCCTAACACAACTTGCCTCATTAACCAAATGAAATAATATATGATTAATGTGCTTGATACATGCACCTTACTATTCTTTCTTTTACCGTTGTTATCTATTGTTTCATTCACATAGTTCATGTTCCAACGAGTATCCGCTATTCTTAGGCATTTCAGCAACGGGTCAACTTAGGGTGGACTGGCCGGGTTGGGATGATCTACGAGCATATATTTGTACTTTCTTGAAACTCTTTGTATAACATATGCGTTAATTATGCTTAAAGAACAACAAGACAACAATAATAATCTCAAGATTTCTAATAAAAAACCGCTTTTGGTTAGCTTTCTACATATTTGATATGATCCTTCTCTTTATTTTTATGAATCTTTTCATAAGTTAATTGTCCGCATTTGGCATTGTGATTTGTTTGGCTAGAAATGTTGACATGTGCTATATCTTTTAATTTCGTAGGTGACCCTGCGAATGAAGTATTGAAAGATTCTTGCCAGATCTTATGCTATTGTGTCAGCATGTCCCAACTGAAGCAAAATCAAAATCAAGTATATTAGCAGTTACTAAACGCTTTACTCAAGCAAATTGATTCTCATTCCATATCTATTCACGACCTACAAGAGAGAAATGCTACTACGATGTCAATACACGAAGATCAAACCACCGAGGTAAACAAAATGCTGTTAATTTTTGTTACTTGGCTGTTGGGAAATGGGTTGCATGTTTTGTTATTAGGTATTTCCGCTATTTTAATTTTCTGTCTCTTTCAAAAGCTACAATTTTTATCTCAAGAATTGAAGATGACTCATCATCTATCAAGGGTTCAGAAACCAGTGTCACACAACATCTAGAACATGAGGAAAATACTACTTTGAGCTTGGAACACAAGGCTGCAGTTGTCATTCAGATAGCATTTAGAAGTTTTATGGTCATTTAAAAACGAACCTGTGTGTTTTTTAGTCTAATTTTATTTTCATGTTTAAATAATTTAACAGGCAAGGCGTCGAATTGAAATACCTGAACCTGTGGATATTGGTGATCATGATCAAGAGTCGATAACATCTATAGAAGTGCAAACTGAAAACTCGGTGGTGGAAGCTAAAGAGGTTAGCGAAAGTTTCACTCATCGTGTGCAGCAGCATCACAAGGGTACTAGAGCACAAACGTTAAGGCTAAAGGTACAAAAACACACGTAAAATCAAATTTTTTGTATGTCTTACTACATCTAATATTATAGAGGTAAAATGATGGACGGGTTGGCGAACATGAAAATGTCAAAATGAATTCGGGTTGAAATGGGTAATTTTGGAGTACATGTTGAAATGGCTCAGATGACATAAAGATTGGGTTTTTGGAATGTAGGCTAAGATGTATTTGACATGAATGCATGTTGAAGGAAAGGTATAATTTCTATTTTATGATATTGTCAATATTTTTACATAATTATAATTTATTTATTGAAGTGGTGACTAAATGTGATTATTAGGAGGGAAAATGGGATACAATCAAGTGGAGTTTAGCTTTCATTGGAGATTGAATTGATGTATGTTGTTGTGCAAGTTGGTTTATGTTCTCATAGCCTTTTTGACGAATTCCAGGTAGGAGGTCCAGGTCAGAAATGGTGGATGCTTAGAAAAAATGGCCTTAAGGTCCGGTCTTCATATTGGGAAGTCTCAAGAACGACCAAAAACCACTCAAAATCATGCAAGTGTAGATATAATGTAAGTGTTAATTTCTATTCTCTTAACTCGGAAAGAATAACACATACTTTTTCCGGTTGCTGTTGATATTAGAAGTGAATTTTAACATGAAAAAATTCCTTACAGTCGTGGCCTTTGTCAATGCGAACATATACTTTAATTAACCTCGCTATGGTTTACTAGCATTTCTTTTGTTGTACTTCAGGTAAAATAATGTACAATTTCCCTGTATAAGGAGGAGGAGCAAGACCACAATACGCACAAATGAATGAGGATCTTTAAAATTCATGGCAAAAGCATGGTATATATTCCAACTATTATCTTACTTGGTAAAATACGAGGGCCCAGTGACAAAATAATTATGTCGATTGGTAAAATTTGATTGTTGTACTATTTTTAGCAAGTGAGCTTTCATTCACTCACAACCCTTGCAGGTTATATATAAAATTATAATCTTTTTCTGCCATCTTAACTCATCATAGATGAATCAGAACAATTGGTTGGAAAAATGACATGATGAAGAAATGAAATTTATATGTTAGAAAGGGTTTCTTTGTGTTATTCGTACATAAAGTTTCTTAGCAAAAGAAGTTGCATGCCAATATATGATGTTAAAGTTTCTTAGCAAGAAGGTTGTTACATTAAGAAGACACTTCGGGTTGGTTTTAACCATTTCCCTTTTGCTAAATATTTATAATTTTATTTTGACCCATTTTAGATGAAAAATAACCCACGTTGTTTACAAGAATTAGGCCAATATTGCCATTTTTCTTTATTCATTTGTGTTGTATTTTTCGAAAGAGGATTCTCATTATATGCATATTCCTTGCTGATATAAACCTTCATTTTCAGGTTAACTTCAATATACAACATTTGTCCATATTCAAAACATATGATAACTCTTGATTAGGGGTGAGCATGGTCCAAAAACCGGACCGGACCGGACCAAAGACCGAGAACCGGAAAAACCATAGACCGAGACCGGACCGAATGTGGTCGGTCCGGTCTCGGTCCGGTTCGGTCCGGTCCGGTCTTCGGTCGGTCCGGTCCAATTAGGCATATTTTGGCACGTTTTTTCGGTTTTTTGGTCGGTCCGGACCGGACCGACCGGACCGAGGACCGAAATAGCCAAAAAGACTAGACCGAAGACCAGACCGAATGTGATCGGTCCGGTCCGGTCCGGTCCGGTCGGTTTTGTCGGTCGGTCCGGTCCGTCCGGTCCGTTTGCTCACCCTTACTCTTGATTTATCATGATACTTTTGATTTACCAAGGAAAGCATTTGGATTTCTTCAACTGATAACTACTCGCCTATGCTGAAATCTGAATAAACTTGAAGAAGATGCAACAGGTGAGAAAGACTTGATGAAAAAGGGGTCTATATTCTTTTAGATTCATCGTCTCCATACAAATGTTTTTATGTGTTAAACAAGTGGATTTGTTGTTAGGAGTCTCAGTGGCATGTATCTACACTACAACTTTGATGGTATAATACTATGAATTAAAGTACATTATATTCGCATTGAGTTTCTTATATTGTGTTTCTTTTATATATATATATATATATATATATATATATATATATATATATATATATATATATATATATATATATTCATATTTGAAATCTATGGAGTGTACTCTTTGATTGTTTGAAAGTGGGCAAAATTATGTTCATGATTCATGGTAATTGACACACAAATGCATATCATATGAACGAAACTAGACAGGTGGGTTGTTAGTATATAACATTATAGCTCTATTTAGTATATAACATGACTAAGTGCATGGGCTGTTAGTATAGCTCTATTTAGCATATATAACATTACTAAGTGCTTTTAGTATACATGATAGCTCTATTTATAAGCATAAAAAACCATTTTTTTAAGAATGGCGTATGCATAAAAAACCTTATTAAGTACTTTAGTTACATGTACAAAAAGCTATAGTATTTCTTACGTGATGTTACTAATTTGTTTTTACAATTTATTATTGTGCGATTTACAAATGTATTATTTAAGTTCAATAATTTGTTTGATCCACAATATTTGTTTATTTACAAGTTAATACAGTGAAGTGCAAGTATATATTTCTTTATATGTGTAAAAATGTGAAGGTCATAATATATAAGTAGGAGAAATTCCATTGTTCGTAGGTTCAATAATATGTTCGATACTTTTTAGAGCATGCACCATGTATTTACTATTTTCACTATGACGTTGGTGACGACATTAAGTTCAGTTTCCCAATGGTCTTGACAACGACAACAATAGAATTGAGTGTAACTGATTTTGTCGAATAATTGGACTAAAGTTAACTAACATCGTCACTACAGTGAAATAGGGTAACATTTACTTATTAAAAGCTACTACAGTGAAATATGTATACGTAAAAGTCTGTTTTCAAGATTCCTCGAAATCATTGGGGTCTCATTTTACTAGGGAGACTACCACAACATTGGCTCCAAAATTATTATATAAAAAATAATAAATAAAAACTAAATACATATATACACATAAGATTTCCTATTATTAATTTAAGTAAAAGCGTTTTACACATTAATTTGTTTATATTTCAATCTTTAGTAATAAATTATTGAAAATTTTTATAAAAAACCCCGCGCGTGCGCGGGCATTATAACTAGTATATCATTTTAATAAAACCCGACCCGACCCGACATTGTTTGAATTATGTAACAAAGACATTCATCAACAAGCTATCTAACCCAATTTTTTTGGACCGATGCCCCCTTTGATCACATTTTTTGGCTCCGCCACTGAAGACTACAGATGGTGAGCTGTTTATTAGATTTTTATTTATAATAGACAACTACCCGCGCATAGCGATGCATTAAAAACATTGTACATTATGCATTCAATACTTGCATTTTGAGAATCGTCAAACATTTCAATATAATTTTAGAACAAATAAAGATTGTGATTAAATGAAAACTGTATCCTTAATTTTGAAAAAGAAATTGTGTGGGCATAATAGTAATTCAACAATCCTCGCAATAAAAGAAATTGCATGAGCATAATAGTAATTCAAAAATTCTCACATAGAGAGTTGTTAAGCAAAAATTTTCCCTCTCTATTAGTAAAAACGAGCAGGTGAGCCCGCGCGTTGCTACGTGGCAGACGTGTTTATGATTATAAGAATTGTGTTAAATAGTACCAAGCTACATTGAACATAAGGGCAACTGACTCATTATGGTAATATATTTGTAGAAATCAGATTCATTTACAAAATCAGTTGATATAGTTACAGGTTGGACAAAATTACGACTTCCAAAAAAATGCGATTTACTTTGCAAAAAACATCTCCAGCTTGTAACCTAGCAGTTAGTGTGGAATTCCATTTTCCAAAAGCAACAATCATTCCCTCGAGATTAGCATCCGTTATACCATCCATAGGTTGTTCTTCAAGCCTTGAGACTCCGAAACATGGCGATACTTGATCAGCATCACCAAGACCTTTACCTAAAAGATTCAATACTTATCTTAGCTAATTTAAAGTAAATCGCCTAAAGCTACTAACCAAATGATAACAGGTTAAGCACAATCCTTTTTTATATTTTTAACTAAGGTTATGCAAACTCTGGTTATGCAAAACCTCATACGAATCAATATACAGAAAAGGTAATGTATAAAATGTTGCAGATAATAACCTTATTGCCCAATTTGACATCAAATTCCATCATGTTTTGCCTTTATCTTCGCGACTATTCGAACCTGATCCCTCCATCATATCTGTGCACATCCAAATCACAAAAACTTAAACATTTTGTTCACTAACATGTACATATTACTATAGCTACCACATTTTTTAACATTGACCAACCGACAAACAAAGTTACTCATAGGTTTTCAAATCAAATCAAATCATCCAACCAACAAAATCCAATATACTGACCAACACTTGTGCCTCTTTGGCTGGAAGAAATTAAGTACCATATTATTTAAAAAAAATTATGTGTTATGTTCTAAACAAAAAGAGAGAGGCAGTAAACATGATGCGTTGTTTTTTACCTGTTTATCATCTTTTTGGCTTTGTTCCATAGCAACAGATAAACGCTAATTTCCTAAACCAACACCGATAGCAGTAACAATTTTTGTACCAATCATGCCAATAAGATTGTCATAAATCCTGAAAACAAACAATAATAATCAACTGAAAGCTCGTTTGTTTTTTTTAATGAAACAGAACAACGATCACTTACCAAATCGGAGAGCATGTTATATGCTTCAAGAATATGCCTACTTATTTATTGAATAAACTTACATTCCCTTATCAGATGATCTTTTCTTTCACTTCTAAAATTCCATCATGGTCTGAAACCAAAGATTCTAATTAATTTTAGCCAATTTTCCGTTTCATGATAACATTAATCTCAACTGAAACACCTGTAATAGTCACACCATCTATCATCATAGTAATAGTCGAATAGCCTAAGTATGAGAAAACACAAATTTTTTAATCCTAACTATACTCTATTATAGCTAAGAGTTTATCATGCAAGTTAAATACCCACAACATACCTGATAAAATTGGCGAAAAGCAGCCAAGTCTTAAAGTGTTTGGTACTTCGGTTAGCTGAAAGAAACTCCAGATTTTCTGTATTTAGATAATCGAAAGGGTTACTGTTTCCATAATAACGATGTTAGAGGGTAACTATAGCAGCTCCAAATTTCTTGGTCAAAACCTGCACCCAGTTTAAAAAACTATTAGTGATATTTGGTTTAGCTTTTAATATAACTTGAAAAGGGTAGTGTAATTAAAAAGTAGTAAATGTATATTCTACAATTCTTTGAGTGGTGCCCTTTATTTATCAATGATAAAGGTAGTAACCTTTTGTTGAAGAACATTACACTCTCCACCCCATTTCTTACCGATAGCCTCTATCTCCCCTACTTTTGTGTTTATGAGCTTCTTAGCTATCATCGAGCATAACCTAATCGCGAAGGAAAATATGTTAACAAAAAAACAGCAAACATGATCAAGTGTATATAGTACTACCTGTTTATTAATTACTCCATCACTGCCCGACTTCCTGGTTGTTGTAGCTTTGTAGCACGTTCCATTTATACCACCGTAAGCAACTTTCTTGGAAGTTGCACGCTCGAACTGGAAACTATCCAAAGCCTTCAAATCAAATAATAATAAGCATCAACAATTTGACATGCTTAGAAAAGTATCCAATCCTTTTTGACAATTATATTCTTTGTTGAACTTGCTTCCATATAATCTTCTAAAAATCATTTTTCTTAGTCTATATATAGATTTGGTTTTTCCTTCTTAGGTAAGTGACACAACACCCGTTATTTTCCACCTAATATCAACATTTCTGCTATAAAGTTAACAACAAATAAGGTAGCATAAATCACCATGAAATTATGATCTTAATAAAGAAAATAAAACGTCACATATGAACCTTTCATCACAAAAACTTCTGACAATTTTTTACCCTCAAACTATTCAAGTTGCTTGACAATCTGTGGCTCTTGGTCCTTCCCGCAACCATGCCTGTCATATAGATAAGGTTTGTGTGGGATTGATGAAATAAGGTTTTAAATCCTTGCCTCTATATGTTTTAAATAAGGTTTGCGTGGGATTGATGAAAAAGCTGTTTTGCTACTTTACTTCTTTATATGATTTGATGAGCTTATAAGTACTAAACATATTGAAAAATAGCTCAATACTTACGTACATTATTTGTGTGTGTGTTTGAGTAAGATTTCACAATGACTATTCACCTATGCCAAGAGTTGATTGAAGAAATATTTGAAAGACGACCACCCAAAACCCTACTCAGATTTAGATCTCTTTCAAAATCATGGTACTCTCGTATTTCTAGCCCGGATTTCATCCACAGGCATAAATCTAGATCTGTGGAAAAAGACCTCATCGTGCACAAGACACGTTACTGTTGGAAAAAAGGACTCATCCAATATCTGGTACTAACCACAAGGACTAACTTTGTATGTTTGTATTTTTAGTTTTTTCCTTCTTGGGTCTTCTTGAAGATATGTTGAACATTGGAGGGTGTTTCTGGTCCTTTGCTCAAAGATATGTGCCATTTGGATTAAAGAGAAAACATGGGAGGCCCTGCGTGATATTCTTCTGGATATACTCCCGTTTGGAGTGTCTTATTGAAGCTGACTCACATTAGCCATTTTCTTGGTCTCACACAAGAAAATGACTTATCATGTCTTTGATCTCTATATATAATCTACTCTCTCTTTTTGTTTTGGCATCTAGAAAATATTATTCATACTCAAATACTCTGGTTGTTATTCTTGATTGAGATCAAGCTTTGGTTGTACTGTTTGAGAACAGATCTTGTTTCTGGGTTTGTAACCTTTGGTTTCATTAATAAAATCATTCGACTTATATTTTTCTACATGGTATCAGAGCCAGGTTGTGAAATCTTACTCTGATTATCGATTCAAAATTTTTAGGGTTTCATATAAACTTGGGGGTTTTTCAAAATTGATTGTTATAATTCGATTAAACACTATTAATTGAAGTTTTCTTTTAGTAATTAACCAGATCTAAAAGGTTTCTTTGAAACGCCTAATTTTGAGAAATTAGGGTTTTGTTTTTTTGGGGGCTTTTGCTATTTAAAGGCCTCTGGTTATAATCAAGTGGGATTTTTCCATACATTTGGTGCTGGTTCGTTGATTGGAGGTGGTAATTTGGGTTTGCCCTAATTTCTAAAAATTAGGGTTTGATCCTGGTGATTGGGCTCGTGCTGGTTCTTTGCTATATCCCTAGACTAAGTGAATCTAGGGTGTAGTAGTGTTGGGCTCGTGCTGTTTCTCTGCTATATCCCTAGACTAAGTGAATCTAGGGTGTAGTAGGGCTATTCTTCCGCTGCTAATTATTGAGTGCTATGTAACACCTCTCACACTCTCCTCTTATTTATTTTTATTTTATTTTCTAGTTGACGGGGAGTAGGAGTTTGGGTTGCTGGAGGTTGTTTTTTTGTGGTAGTGGTGGTTTTGCTATTCATCTGATTATTGACTCCTCCCAAACCAACCAGTCAACCGTGTGCAGCTGATAGGCCCACCTGGGAGAAAGTGCAAGTTATTATTGACCGTGGAAATATAGGGAAATCCCCGGGTCGTTAAATCCCAACGAAATTGAAATTGTATTTTGGAACGATTAGGAGAATGAGTGGTACTGAGGTCAGTAACCAAAATGACTGAGGTATGATTATACTACTGATTACTTGGTATTTAGATAATATGAAAAGATATAAGCAATAACAGAGGTACACACAAAAGCACAAATAAGAAAATCAGATAACAGACAAAGAAAAGTGGGTTTTAACAAGTTACAAACTACAGGGGGTACTTTTGAAACTTTTGAAAACTTAAAATTAAAAAGAAATTGAAAATGAAAATGAAATTATAAAAATGATTAAAATATTATTTAATTAATAAAACTATTTAAAATCTAATTAAAACTTAAATTAAATTAACTAAAAATGATAAATGTTACAAATTAGACTAAAAACTTGCAAAAATAATTTCTAAACCTTAATTAGAACTTGAAGAAAGTATAAAAAATGAAAATAAATATTTTTGTCTTTTTATGAGTTTTCTATTAATTAAAAACTATTTAACTTAATTAAACTAATTAAATTATTTTAAATTACTATTAATACTTAAATGACTTATAAAATTATGTAAAAATTTATAAAACTAATTAACCATTACAGGAATCCTAAAAAATTATAAAAAATTGCTAAAAATTAAATTTAAGTTAATTGACTAATTAATTACTTATTAATTAATTTAAATCTAATTTAATTAAATTAAATAGGAAAATTAGAAAATGGACAGTGGAAATTATGAAACTATTTTCTAAAAGTCTTAACCACTTTATAAAACTTAGGAAAAATATAAAATTCTACTGTTGTTAATTAAAATTAAAGAAATCTATTTAATTACTAATATTACTTATTTAATTATTTAAACAACTTTTAAATCTAATAAATAGTAAACTGCTTAGGAAAAATCTAAGAAAATTATTTTAACTACTTAAAGGTACTAGGAAATTAATAAAATTATAAAATTGGAAAAGTGCTTATTAATAAGCTGAAATGAAAATTAAATAGATAATTTCTATTAAATAGAAGCTATCACTATAATTAAAGTTTGCTTTTTCTGGTTTTTCTTTTATAAAACTATTAAAATACTTAAAACAAGAAACTTTTACAAAGAAAACTACTTTGGAAACTCAGAATAAGCACTGAGAGTGCTTATTACCCTAGACAGTTGACTATGTTTGACTAGATTAAGAAATAAGCTCAACTGAGCTTGTGTGGGGTCCATGATGAGGCGAAAAATGATCCGTTTTTAGGGGGTCATTTAAGCCCGAATCCGAATTTATTTGATCAAATATTGCCCTAAATCGTTCCTTTTGTGATTTTAGGTACTTGGAGAGTGAATTCTGGAAAAGAAGCCATTTTGGACGTTTTTGGAGCATAAAAGTGAAGAAAACGGCAAAGTCTCAATTTTTCATGCTGGGAACAGTAGGTGACGGCGTCAAGAGTAATTTCTTGACGGCGTCAAACCTCAATAATAAAATCCGAGAGTTCATGAAGGCGTCAAGAGTCTTCCTGACGGCGTCAAAACCCCAAGAATTAAAATCCGTAGTTGATGACGGCGTCACACACAGGGCGTCAAGAGTAATTTGTGTGACGGCCTAGGCCTTGACGGCGTCAGAAGTAGATCAAGGCCGTCCGAGGAAGTATTTGGTGGCGAGATGACGGCGTCACACCTTTGTTCTTGACGCCGTCATCCCTATTTTCCTATATATAGTTTTATAGTTTTTCACATTTAAAGAGAGAAGTTTTGGGGAGAAACCCTAAAGACGATTTTGGTGTAACTTTACAGGTTTTTCAGGGGTTCCAACCCCTTGATACCTTGCATGATTAATCAAGATAAGTGTTCTTCTAATTCAATCAATATGTCTATGTGTTGGTTATCTATATCTTGTTCTTGTCTTAATTCTATCATGCTAGGCTAGATCTCTTTTGTGTTTGCTTAGATCTAATGAAACCTAGATATTGATTATGTGTTGATTACTTGTTTATTCTTGTCTTGGATGAATGATTTATATGTTAGGCTTAAGAAAACTGGCAGATCTCCAAATGGTAACATGCTTGAACGTCTTAAGAAACATGAACCGAGGCGTACTAGGTCTTTATTGGTTGTATTTAATGCATGAGCCACTGTTTACAATCCCTATAGTTGTGCTGGGCATGGTGTAGGAGGAGATAAGAGCTCATAGAATTGGGGAGTTATGTATGCCACCCCATGAATGGTATTAAGGAATACGATCCGTCATCCATGCAATTATAACAAGTAATTAACGTGTAAAAGATATCTAGGGAGTAGTGAAATCTAAGTAAACACATTTTCTCCAATTACTGCTCACAACCTTAGTATAAATTAGTTTATTTTCATTTTTAGTATTTTATTTTGATTGCATCTTAGTATTGGGTTAGTTGAGTAGCAACTAATTCCGCCCAAATCCTTCAAAATCCGAGATTTTACTTGCTTTCTAAAAAATATAAAAATACAAAAATAATCATCCCTCACCTTTAGAACTAGTAATTAGGCTTTCTAATCCTAGCAACACTATTCCTAAGCTGAACGATCAATCCCCCGGTACTTGTCACTATACTATACTACAACGATCAGGTACACTGCCTGGTGGGGGTTGTAAGCTTCTCGAGATCCCTCGAGTGGTAAAACCTGTTGCGATTCCTACGCATCAAGTTTTTGGTGCCGTTGCCGGGGAATAGTTATTGTCTAGGTTAGGATTTCTTTTTATTAGGTCTACTTGCTAGATTCCTTTCTAGTAAGATTTTATTTTTATTTATAGGACTCCTTTAGTCTATCTTTTTCTTTGTGCCCTTTGTTTGTAAAACCATTTTCATTTGTTTTCATGGCGGATGAGATTCCATTTAGATCATTAACAGTAGAGGAACAATTAGTTTACTCAGATAGATTTGCTTCCTGTTGTTCCAATGAATTTTTAAGTGATCTTAACTATATACAAGAGGAGATGGGTGTAAAGTTTGATAGGTTTGATGAGTTATGCGCATGTGTGGCCTATATTAAACTATCATTGTTAGGATCAATTCCTTTTAGTAAGACCTTTTGGAAAAATTTTGAGGAAAGCCTCCTAACCGTGAACCATGAGTTCAATGAATTGATGGGTTTGTATACATCACAACTTGAGGAAACAATTAAGGAGGATTTAGCCGAACATGAACATATTGAGCAAAAAGATGAATCCCTTAGGCAAATTGAACATTGTAATCAAGTTATTGAGGAAGGTTCTTATGAATCAGACTTAGAACTTGAAATGGCTAGAGAAGGATTTGAGATACTTGGCAACATGTTTAGGTTAGATTCTACTAAAACACATGATGAGGATATAGGTGATGTTAAGAAAAGGAAGGATGAGGTAAATAACACAAACCTACAAAGTACCCCACAACTCCCACCATCACTTGAGGAATACACACCACCCGTGACTTACCCGGAAGAAGTAGAAGAGACTATAGGAGCCCCAATAGAGGTAGAACCCTTGTACCAAACACCACTAGAGGATATAGGTTTGAATACTTGTAGTGATAACCTTACTCTTAGTTCTAGGGAATTACCTAGTGTTGATGAACCGGAACCTCAATCTTCACACAACTCTCCATCCTTAGATATACATCTAGGAGACAAAAGAGGAACCGATCCACCCATCAAACCATGTAGTTCGGGTAGTCTTAGGACAAAGGTAGTGGACTCTAAGCCTAGTAGAGAGGAAGCCAATATAGGAGTGGAAAATGACCTTACATGCTTACATCACCCATTTATGATTGATCAAAAGAAACATTATGGGTTTAAACCGGGTTTATTAGGTCAAGATGGATTCCCAACTAGGAGTCTCTTGAAGTTGATTGAAAATGATCCCTTTCTAGGAAAAAATCTTAAGCCACCCATTAACCCGATTGAATTAGGTAAGGTTATGATGATAGGAGCACACCCCTTTGAGCATATAATTCATCCACCACTTTTTCCTCACGTGGCATATTTCCACCCTAAGGGTGTGTATCGCTACTTTCACCCGCACTTAATTCAAAGTGTAGGGAAAACCTTACCTTTATCCGTGAAATAAGGGTAGAGTCAGGCTCGTGACTCGAACAAAAACAACCACTTATTGGGAGGCAACCCAAGCTTTATTTATTTGTGTGTTTTTGTTTTGTGTGATTTTATTTTTGTTTGTTTGTTATTTGCTTCCGTATGCATGCTTTAGTTATTATTGTTGGTTGATCATGTTTCTAAACTAAATAGTGGAAATACTTTACTTTGTTGTTTAGCCTAGTCTTAACTCCACCTAAAAGTATTTTTGCAAAAGATAAGTGTAAGGGGAAACTCCAAATATGTTTTTAAGAAACAAACCGATCATGATTCTCCACAATATTAAATGAACATGTATATTCGTATTTGTTAGAGTCAAATGCTTGTATTGAGTCATAATGAAGTTTTGCAGGATTTTCCAAGAAGTAGGACCAAGTTTTTCCAGAAATTTTCCGGAAACTTAACATAAGAATTTCTGCAGGTCCATTCTGACGGCGTCAGAGGTTTACTCTTGACGGCGTCAGGAGTTAAAATCTGGAAATTTTACCTGTTTTGTTTTTCTAAAGGAGTCTTATGGTTTTTGTGAATTATTAAGTTTTATAATCTCTAGGAGATCTGCAAACTTCATTCCACAAGCATTATATCTTATCTTGTTTTCTAGGATTTAGTAACTTATATAGGATGCCGCCGATTTTACGCGAGGTTGTCTTGTCTATTTTTGTCAGGATTTACAGGTTATGTATGACAAGGAGATGATTTATATTCTGGAAGGGAAGCTTTGATTGTTCATTTTCTTGGAGGAAGATCTAATCTGGCCAACCTATAATCCATACCGAGCGAATCAGGGGAGTATTTGATTTCATTCTCTTTACTTTTTCACTTTTACATTCTTTACTTGAACATTGGGGACAATGTTCATCTTAAGTGTAAGGGGAGGGTAAAATGATGATACCTTACATATGCACTTTCGCTTGAGTTTGTTTTGTTTAATGGTAGATGTGTAATAAAACTATGAGAAATACTTGTTAGTGTAATTTTAGCGCCAAATTTAAATTTTTTTACAACATTTAGGAGTGAAACTTTAGCCATAGCAAGCGTCTCATGGATAGGAGATTGTATGACTAGCACATAACCGTATATTCAGAAAAATTTTCCACCCAAATATGTGAGGTTCGCCTTTAGATTTGATAGGAAAAGCATTTACTATTAGTGCTTATGAGTGTACCGGTAGCATTTAGATTCTAGAACTTGCGTTAGTGATGCATCCCGAGACCACTAGTGAGACTACATTCGTGTGGTAGGATTTACTACATGATAAGAGGCATTAGGATCACCCTTGTGTTAAACCCGTCTTATAATTACTTGACCATTTAAGTCATACTACTTGACTAGTTAAGTCAACTAATTTTTCCCACACCCTTAGCGTTGTACTCATTTTTAGTACACGAAACCCCTAGTACACCCCTCCGAGCCTATCTTTTCGTTTCTAACTTTAAGCATTTTACTTAAAGGAAGAATTTGTTACACCCCACTTAAATGTACACCCAAATCGCCTTAGCCTTCCGTGTATGCGCTCATTTTTAGTGCATTATTGTTATTTGTTAAACCCTAAGTTAACTTTCTAATTGATTACATGGTTGCTAAGTCGAGTCATATCCTTGTACATATTGTTTTGGGACGATTGGGACTCATGGGTAAGTACTTATTTAATGGAGTAATGGGGAAGAACATAATATTATTACCCCCATATGTACGTTAATCTTAAAAGTGCTCCAAGTGTTTTGATTTTCTTAATTCGAGTCATTAGTTTAGTTAATTGTAAAGTATGTAAAAATTCAAGTGTAAGGGGAATTTTCATTCCCTATGATGTATTATTTTGGATGGTAGGGTAAGAGTGTATGCAAAAAAAAATAAAAAAAATAAAAAAAGAGAAAAACATACGGACTACCATCCCTTTTCATTCTATGTTTATTTTATGTTTTTGTTATTTTTCATTTATTAGCTTAAGTCAAGTCTAGTCTTGGCTTAGCAACGCCATATTGTACATGTAATTGACCAAGATTGTTAACTCGCCACCAGTAATAACTTCCTTTATCCAACAAAACCGTGTAATTCATATCCCTATACATAACGTTACAACCCTTTAAAAGACCTCTTTGATAGTTTATCCTAGGTGCTTACGCCATGTGGTGGAGGTTTGATCCTTTCTCAAGCCTATGGTAATCTATTTTGCTATGACAGGTAGTGAGAGATATCTTCCATTTCCATAATGTTATATTACTTTATTACACCCGAGAGATGTGAGTATCTAAACACTATTTGTGAGGTGCTAGTGTATGACCTCCGTGCTTGTCTATTGGTCTTTAGTGGAATGATTATTTGTTGTAATTACTTTTATATTAGTGTTAAATGACCTCTAACTTGTCTTTTGACTAGAATAAAAGCGCATTTGCTTGAGTACAAGCAAATCTCAAGTGTAAGGGTATATGATGAGGCGAAAAATGATCCGTTTTTAGGGGGTCATTTAAGCCCGAATCCGAATTTATTTGATCAAATATTGCCCTAAATCGTTCCTTTTGTGATTTTAGGTACTTGGAGAGTGAATTCTGGAAAAGAAGCCATTTTGGACGTTTTTGGAGCATAAAAGTGAAGAAAACGGCAAAGTCTCAATTTTCCATGCTGGGAACAGTAGGTGACGGCGTCAAGAGTAATTTCCTGACGGCGTCAAACCTCAATAATAAAATCCGAGAGTTCATGAAGGCGTCAAGAGTCTTCCTGACGGCGTCAAAACCCCAAGAATTAAAATCCGTAGTTGATGACGGCGTCACACACAGGGCGTCAAGAGTAATTTGTGTGACGGCCTAGGCCTTGACGGCGTCAGAAGTAGATCAAGGCCGTCCGAGGAAGTATTTGGCGGCGAGATGATGGCGTCACACCTTTGTTCTTGACACCGTCATCCCTATTTTCCTATATATAGTTTTATAGTTTTTCACATTTAAAGAGAGAAGTTTTGGGGAGAAACCCTAAAGACGATTTTGGTGTAACTTTACAGGTTTTTCAAGGGTTCCAACCCCTTGATACCTTGCATGATTAATCAAGATAAGTGTTCTTCTAATTCAATCAATATGTCTATGTGTTGGTTGTCTATATCTTGTTCTTGTCTTAATTCTATCATGCTAGGCTAGATCTCTTTTGTGTTTGCTTAGATCTAATGAAACCTAGATATTGATTATGTGTTGATTACTTGTTTATTCTTGTCTTGGATGAATGATTTATATGTTAGGCTTAAGAAAACTGACAGATCTCCAAATGGTAACATGCTTGAACGTCTTAAGAAACATGAACCGAGGCGTACTAGGTCTTTATTGGTTGTATTTAATGCATGAGCCACTGTTTACAATCCCTATAGTTGTGCTGGGCATGGTGTAGGAGGAGATAAGAGCTCATAGAATTGGGGAGTTATGTATGCCACCCCATGAATAGTATTAAGGAATACGATCCGTCATCCATGCAATTATAACAAGTAATTAACGTGTAAAAGATATCTAGGGAGTAGTGAAATCTAAGTAAACACATTTTCTCCAATTACTGCTCACAACCTTAGTATAAATTAGTTTATTTTCATTTTTAGCATTTTATTTTGATTGCATCTTAGTATTGGGTTAGTTGAATAGCAACTAATTCCGCCCAAATCCTTCAAAACCCGAGATTTTACTTGCTTTCTAAAAAAATATAAAAATACAAAAATAATCATCCCTCACCTTTAGAACTAGTAATTAGGCTTTCTAATCCTAGCGACACTATTCCTAAGCTGAACGATCAATCCCCCGGTACTTGTCACTATACTATACTACAACGATCAGGTACACTGCCTGGTGGGGGTTGTAAGCTTCTCGAGATCCCTCGAGAGGTAAAACCTGTTGCAATTCCCACGCATCAGTCCACAAGGTGTATTCTGGTTCCCTTGACTTACGTGAACTATTTTGAGTGAGTTTCAATCAAATAAGCTCAGCAAATAAGCCACTCAACAACAATAAGCACTTGCTTGTTGTTGTTACTGAGACAGATTAGGGACAAAGATGGGAAGCAAAACAAAGTGGGGTCCACTGGTCTAGAGGTCAAACAAAAGGTCAATCTATGATCCCTGGTAGGAGGGGGGTTGTCTAAACCAAAATTGAACCAATGGGGTCCACTGATGTGGGCTGCAGCCACCAACAAAGTTGGTGGTGTGGTGGTGGTATGCTGGTGTAGGGGAGATCTTCTTCCCTGCAGGTGTGTTCCAAGGCTTGTGGGGTCCACAATAAATTTCACAAAATTCAAACACTGGTGGGAATCAAAAGACCTACTGATAGATATTACACCCAACAAGTTTCAAGTTCTAACACCAATCTCATAAATCATAAAAATTCTTTGAATATTTGGAAAAATCTGAGATGCAAACTTTTGACTTTTTGAAAACTTGAACTAGTTTGACTTATATGAACTTCTAAGTGATCCTACTGATTTATTATGATGTTATAAGATGAAATGGACCTAGATTAAGTGGACTTAACAACTTATGTAATGAAAATGATAGGTTGTGGATCTAAAACCCTTGACAGTTAACTGTCAAGGAATTTGGAATTAGATTTTGACTTTTTGTGGTTTAGACCTTAACTTTTATGACTTAACTAAGCTACTATGATCTATTTAGACTAGTCTCAGCAACTAACATAAACAAAACCAACTTAAATCCCAGGGAGACAACCTGAGCCAAACACTCCCTTAACTTGACTGTTTTATGATTTAAGAAGTAAAATGCTTTTATAGCTTATGAGACCTAACAACAATATCTTATACTGATGTAAAATGCTCAATTAAGCACTTAGAAACAGAAAGTAGTAACAAGTACACAAGATTACTACTTAGACTATTTGACTGTTACAACTATGATTTTTGTAAACTAATAATTCTAATGAACAAGTTAACTAACTTAAGCAATAAAATACTTAAACAATACTGAATAAGCACAATCAAGACAAATAAGCAATAATACAAGCTCACTACAGTATAGAAAAAGAAATGGAATAGAAATCTTACAAATTGCTTTCCTGCTTAAAATCAAGAATCAAGGGCCTAGAAACCTTTCCTAACATCCACCAATGGATACTAACCCAGGACCATCCATGATATACCCTGCTCCAACAATGACCATGCTTGAACCACCAGTTTGACTTTTGTGGCATTTTTGGTTTTTTACTACTAAACTGCTTTTAGTTATAACTAATAGCTTATATAAGCTATCTAGGAGCTTAAGTGTCCCTGAGAGTCCATTAGATTACACAGCAACAACAATTTAACCAACAAGCTTTTTGGAATTTTAAAGTAAAATTGCATAAGATGATACAGTTAGAGAAACTTGACTTTGATTAATCAGAAAGAGTTGTAATACATAAAAGATGCTCAATACACTGCTTACAAGCTTAGGTTTACACTAGAATTGAAAACTTACTTAATTCGACATACATTTATAAAAATAAACTAGATACTGAACTCTTCTGCTTCTCTTCCTTTTATAAGCTCCAATCAGGGTTCCTTGTGTGACTTTGAGCATTTCCCACTTCAATCTTGACCCTCCATTTCTCTGAATCAATCTTATCCGTTTAAATGAAAAATGGCGCCAAAAGTCCCCACGTTAACTTGGGGCCAAAGGTGAGCAATTAAGGATTTTTGGGATCATGTGAAGGTGGCAGGGGACAAAAGGGATGGTTTTTAGGCAAGTTGGGGTGATAGGGAAGAAAACAGAGGAGCAGGGCATGGTTTGGAGTGAAAAGTGGTGTGGTATGCATTAAATGGTGATGTGGGATGGCTGTGAGGTGGAAAGGATGATTAGGGGGAGTAGGGGGTGAGGTGGAGATGGGAAAACCATGGTGGTATTGGGTGAAGCAGGAGTGGGGGAGAAGGGTGTACAGTGTTTCTGGTTTTGGCGGTTTGGGGTGGTCAACGGGGTCAAACCCCGTATTATAAAAGGGGGTGGACTGGGCTTGTTTTCTTTTGGGCCTAGGATAAGGGTGGGGCTGGGTAAAGGTGTTGGGTTGGATTGGTTTTGGATTTGGTTTAATAAAAAGGGTCCGGTTGGTTTTTATTAAACAAGGACCATTTTTGTAATTTGAGCAAAGTTTAAGGGGCTGGTATTGTAATTATCCCAAAGTGTATTCAAGGACTTAACTTGCCAAATATTATAAACCAAGGACCAAATTTGTGATTTTTCCATTTAAAATATCCAGGGACCTTTTCTGCCAATTTCTCAAACTCCAGGGACCATTTATGTAAATTTAGATTTTTAAGGGACTGAAGATGTAATTTCTCAAAATGTTATCACAAGGACCAATTTTGTCATTTAAGAATAGTTCCAGGTTTATTTTATTAATTTCCCATTTTTAAAACCTTAAGGACTAATTTTGACATTTTTGAAACTTGAGGGACTAAAGTTGTCATTTTGCAATTTTTAACTTTAAAGGACTATAATTGACAACTTATGAATCCCTAAGGAACTTTGATGACATTTTTCATGTTTTGATTTACCAGGGACTAGATTTGACAACTTTTGAAACTTGAGGGACTGAAACTGCCAATTATGCAAACTTTGTACGTTTTTCATCTGTTTTTGCATATTTTGCATTTGAAACATATAAAACACACTTCTAAGATATTTTAAGTATTTTGATGCATATTTGAGTGTTTTTGTATGTTTTGGCAATTCAAATTGGTATAAAATGATGAGTATTTAGACACTCATCAATCCCCCACACTAAACTATTGCTAGTCCCTAGCAATCTTTTGAGAAAAAATTAATGGATTTTTACTCTTTACCAAAAGCCATCACTTCTGGAGTAGCCAGATGTAAGAACTGTGGCACATCTGATAACCGTGTGATTTTGAGCAAACCACCAGCTGTCAACGGATTTGATTTGTCTTTACCAAAAGCCGTTTGCTTCTGGACTAGCCAACTCTTGATGGAATAGTCAACATCTTGGTGAGCTGATTACCAATTATGGTTTTTCCACGGCCTTTACCACAAGCCATAATCTTGCGGGCTAGCCAACTCATTCGCTTTATGGGATATGGGGAGTTGAGGAACCATACAATTTTGGGCAAATTGCAAGCCATCAACGGTTTTGAGATGTCTTTACCAAGAGCCGTTTGCTCCTGGACTAGCCAATCCTTTTGTGGGTTAGACATGAAGGATTGATACCATTATTTGCATTTCTAAGTGTGAAAAAACTGGTAATTTTGATCAAATGGGGGTTCTTGATGGAACATGTTTTTTGAATTCGTGAGAACTCTCCCCCACACTTAGAACTGAATATTGCCCTCAATATTCAAAGTACTTGGTGTCCCGCCAAGACTTAGAACGTAAGAAGGTAATACTATTAACCTTTATTTTAGTCTATTTACATACACAGTTAACTAATTTTTTTTTTTTTTTGAAAAAAATTATACATATGTACAACATGTGGTTCATCTCCCCCACACTAGGGTGGTAGAAAGTGGTGAGGAGACAGAAATATGGGTGAAAACCCATATTGCTACTGTTTTTTATTACCGAGTCGCTAGCTTGACTCGACCTCGAATTGAATTGTCCATGAGGAAGCTACTGTTTTTGTTTACCGAGTCGCTATCTTGACTCGACCCCGAATTAAATTGTCCTTGGGGAAGCTACTATTTTTGTTAACCGAGTCGCTAGCTTGACTCGACCCCGAATTTATTGGTCCATGGGGTAAGTTTGGAGATCTGGGACAACCATTGGTTGTATGTCCCCTCCAAAATAGTGTTTTAACCGATGACCATTTACTTTGAAATTGGGACCGTCAGGTTGCAATAACTCAACAGTTCCATATGGGTATACTTTTGTTATAGTAAATGGTCCAGACCAACGGGTTTTTAGTTTACCCGAGAAAATTTTTAATCTTGAATTGAAAAGAAGAACTCTGTCACCAACGTTGAAAACGCGGTTCTTTATTTTAGAGTCATGTATCTTCTTAGTCTTTTCTTTATAGATTAAAGAATTTTCGTAAGCTTGATCACGTAATTCATTTAGTTCGTTTAGTTGAACTTTACGGTGATCACCCGCTGTCTGAAGGTCGAAATTTGCATGTTTTAAGGCCCAATAGGCCTTATGTTCTAATTCGATCGGAAGATGACATGCTTTCCCGTACACTAGCTTATATGGAGTACACCCGATGGGTGTTTTGTAAGCAGTGCGGAAAGCCCATAATGCATCGTCCAGCTTATCCGACCAAGAGGCACGGTTTTCACCAACCGTCCTCTCCAGAATTCTCTTAATACCCCGATTTGAGACCTCCACCTGCCCACTTGTTTGGGGGTGGTATGCTGTAGAAAGACGGTGAGTTACACCATATTTCAGCATCACTCTTGCAAATTGTTCATTGCAGAAGTGAGTGCCACGATCACTGATAATGGCACGAGGAGTCCTGAATCTAGCAAAGAGAGACTTTAAAAATTTAACAACTACTCGGGCATCATTGGTGGGTAAAGCTTTTGCTTCAACCCATTTTGACAGATAGTCAATAGCCACGAGTATGTACTTATTCCCTCGTGAAGACGGGAATGGCCCCATAAAATCAATGCCCCACATATCAAATATTTCACAGACTTGGATGGCGTTTTGCGGCATCTCATTCTTTTTGGAAATATTCCCTTGACGCTGGCAAGCCTTACAAGTTTTGATAAGTTCATGGGCGTCTTTATAGATCGTGGGCCAAAAGAATCCTGAATCAAACACCTTTTTGGCGGTGTAGTTTGGGTTATGATGTCCCCCCGTGGGTCCATCATGACAAGCTTTAAGAATTTCCATGGCTTCTTGGCCATGGACACACCGTCGGATGACTTGATCCGCACATATTTTGAACAAGTAGGGGTCGTCCCAGAAGTAATGTTTTATATCTTTAAAGAATTTTCTTTTCTGTTGGGACGACATCCCTTTCACAACGAAATTTCCCGCATGGTAATTTGCAAAGTCGGCAAACCATGGGGTGGTGGCATCATCCCGGGTAGAGATTAGATTTAGAGTCTCTAGAGGAAAAGTTTCATTAATTTCTTTTCTCTCGAGAATATCCTGATGAGGATTTTCTAACCAGGACAAGTGATCAGCTGCAAGGTTCTCTGCTCCTTTTTTATCTCTTATGAGAATATCGAATTCCTGAAGGAGCAGGACCCAACGGAGTAGTCTTGGCTTTGCGTCCTGTTTAGTGAACAGGTATTTCAAAGCCGAATGGTCCGTATACACCACACTTTTGTTTAAGATTAAGTAAGACCGAAATTTTTCGAAGGCATATACCACAGCTAATAATTCTTTTTCCGTGGTGGTATAGTGTGTTTGAGCTTCATTCATGGTCTTACTCGCGTAGTGTATTGGCTGAAAATGTTTGGTTTTGCGTTGCCCCAGAACTGCACCAATAGCGAAGTCGCTAGCATCGCACATAAGGTCGAAGGGTAAGTCCCAGTCGGGGGCAACAAGGATTGGTGCTTCGGTAAGCCTTTTCTTTAAAATAGAAAAAGCTTCGATGCACTCAGGGGAAAAGATGAAAGGAGCATCCTTTTCAAGAAGATGAGTCATGGGCCGGGCTATTTTGGAGAAATCCTGTATGAATCTCCGATAGAATCCGGCATGGCCGAGGAAACTCCTTATTCCTTTAACAGTGGTGGGATGAGGCAGTTTAGCAATAACATCAATTTTGGCCTTATCGACCTCAATCCCACTTTTTGAAATTTTATGGCCGAGGACAATGCCCTCTTTAACCATAAAATGGCTCTTCTCCCAGTTTAGACAAAGATTAGTGTTTTCACAACGTTGAAGCATTTTTTCTAAATGGGAGAGGCATGAGTCGAAAGAATCCTCAATGACTGAGAAGTCATCCATGAATACCTCCATGGTTTTTCCAATCATGTCATGGAAAATAGCCATCATGCACCTCTGGAAAGTGCCCGGAGCATTGCATAACCCAAAAGGCATGCGGCGATAGGCAAATGTCCCGTAAGGGCATGTGAAGGTAGTCTTATCTTGATCCTGTGGATCAATGGGAATCTGGAAGTAACCCGAGAAGCCGTCGAGGAAGCAATAATACTCGTTCCCCGCTAGTCTTTCGAGCATTTGATCCATGAAGGGCAGAGGAAAGTGGTCTTTACGGGTGGCCTCGTTAAGCTTTCTGTAATCGATACATACTCGCCACCCTGTAACCAAACGAGTTGGTATCAACTCGTTGTCCTCATTTGTGATAACCGTGATGCCACCCTTCTTTGGAACACAATGTATTGGGCTAACCCAAGGACTATCTGATATAGGGTAAATCAATCCCGCATCAAGAAGTTTGATAACTTCTGCTTTTATAACTTCGTGGATTTTTGGATTTACCCTTCTTTGATGCTGCACGGCAGGTTTAAAGTCCTCTTCCATTAGGATTTTGTGTGTACAAAAATCCGGGTTAATACCCTTTATGTCTGAGAGCTTCCAAGCAATTGCTTGCTTGTGGGACTTTAAAACCTTGAGCAGCGCGGATTTCTCCTCATCCTTTAAGTCTTTTGCAATAATGACCGGTAACTTATCGTTTGTAAAACCCACATTTTCACATCATGATTAAAATACCCAAAATACCCTTCAATTTAAAACTTTTAAAATACGAATAATAATTTTAACTTAAGTTGATATTAAATTTTGGACATTTTAAACAATATGTTATAACATTAATTAAAATAAATCCAAGATTTCTTTTTACGTTAAATATAGATTCGACTTAACTTTTAAATCATTTGAATTGTGATAACCTAAGATATTTAACAAAATGTAAAATAACCTATTATGACCTCATATCACACGATTAAAGAAAATGTGCATGGCAACATATATATTTTGTACACAAGACTAAATTTAGAAAGACCATCACATTTAATCAAATGGGAATCACAAAACAAAAATCACGGTTGGACTAATCCCATGATTTTCGACCCAATCTCCTAATCAAAGAAATGATATACTATATACCTTATTTAAGTCACCCTTACACGTTTTCTATATCACCTCCCTATTTTACGATTTCTTTTTGATAGCATTCCCTATCTTTTTCTCTATTAAGTCGTGTATGTCCTCCATTATTCCTCCATCCAAAAAAATCTGTGAAAACATACGCACAAAAAGAATAAAAAAATAAAACACCACCGATCCAAACTCTACCTTGTTGTCAAGAAACAAAGAAGAAAAAGGAGGTGAAGCTTGGTGCGATCGAGATAGTCCTCTGGTTGTTTTGGTTGATGTGCGGGCGGCTGTCGTCATGGTTCTTCTTGATTCTTGTTCATCCTCTTATTCTGTTCCGAAGGTAACCTTTAATTCGTTATCATGTTTTTCTTGAATCGACTCTAGTATATGATCATGCGAGCATGGCCTGGTCGTCTCATTAACTATATGTAAAACTTATAAAACATGGCTCGTAAACATGTTCTCCTTATGTCGTATGTTATTATGAACCGTTTATTAAATTAAGGAGATTTTACGTAAGGTTTGTTTGGGCTGTTAATGTGTCGTAATGTTAAAAAGAAACGTATGGCGTATGTAGTGTTTTTCTTGTGTCGATCATGCAGTTTTGTCGACCCTAAACCCAATATAAACGCACTCTAATCAGCCTGTGTTTTGGCTACTTAATGAAACAAACAAGAAACCTGAGTTGTGTATTATATAGAGTTGTGGTGTATTTTTTTTTGGCAGTACTCTTGCATGCCACGTAAAAGTAAGTAAACAAGAATTGAATACATCGTGACCTTGAATTGAAGCAACTTTAGTCGACCCTCATTTTATCTTGATCTCATTATTTTTACCCAAGTCGTGTAGCTTGAAGTGTTATGTGAACCGATGTCGGGTTATAGACAAGTCTTACATGATTTTATAAAAATCTTGGGTCGTCGCGACATAAATATTAAGGTCGTGGGTACGTTAATAAATTATATAAAATTATAATGATGGGTACAAAATTATTATCCTAATATTAATTTATTAAAATAAACCTTAAAATAATTTTATGTGACTTTTAATATTTAATTTTGATAATTTACATTTTAGACCCTAAACTTATAATATTGACATTTTAGATCCAAACTATTATATCAGTCATTTCAACTTTAAATATATATTATAAATTGTCCATCATAACCTTAAAGTATTAAATTATAATTTCGGGAACTTACTAAAAGAGGAAACTTAAGTGATTTTGAACTCTTCGTGATCCGTTTTCACATGCTTCTAGGTTTGGTGAAGCGGGGATGACCATTCTCTTTTCATTGATTTCGGTTTGTTTTGACTCGGCAAAGGTACAGATATTCCGTACTCTTTCAGCAAGAGTACAACTATTTCTCTCATGACTCTTCTCTCTCTCTTTTACATTACTTGATATTGACCCTTGATATTGAACCCTTGGTATTGAACCCTTGACATTAAACCCTTGATATTGACCTTTGACCTTGAACCCTTGATATTGAACCCTTGACATGGATATTGATATTGACCCTTGATATTGAACCCTTGATATGGAACCCTGGACTTGAACCTTTGATTATTACTTGACACTTGTACTTGATATTGAACCTTGACCACTTGACCCTTCAGTATTTTACCCAGGAGCTACTTGTTGTGGAGTAGCCACAACCATAGCATTGATGTACCAATGTTATGTACTCTAGTGGGGCCGGAGAGATGTCCCCCACCATCCCCGATTCTTGCTATCGACTGCTGCTTTGATTATTATTATTGGCCTGCAGGGGCGTATGGATGCATCCTAGTCTTGTCTTGACTTGTTACTTGCTTGGGCTACGGCCATCTTGATTATGATTTGGGCTACATGATATATTACTTGGTGACTGGGCTTGTGTGCATTACAGCCCCTCATATCTTGGGAGTTGATCACTCCAACTTGGGATACTTGACTTGATATACTTGACTTGATACTTGTTTGTGCCTGGGGGTTAAATACTGAAAGCCTTGACACTTGATACTTGACCCTTATTAATTCTTGAAAACCTTGAAACTTGTTAACCCTTGATACTATACTTGTTAAACCTTGATATTATACTTAACCCTTGACATTATACTTGACGATCCTTGAAACTTGTTAATCCTTGCTATTACACTTGACGATTCTTGATACTTAACCTTGGTGACTTTTCATACTTAACCTTGATAGTCCTTTGATATACCTTGTGACACCATATGTAAATTCATTTCGTATTCTCTTATCTCATTACTTGATGTGCTTGTTATCTTCATATCTGTTCACTGAGCTTTTTATGCTCAGCTGCGTTTTCTTTTCCATGCGGCAGGTACTTAAGCTAGGATGCGGGGTTTAACTTTGAGGTTGAGAGAGTGTGGACCAACCTTAGAGTTCCTTTGAATGATGGACTTTGTTTTATTATCGTATCTTCCATATTTTGGAATTCATTTGTAACCTTTGTACTCATTGTATTGTTAAAGTATTAAGCTTGTGTTTTGTTCTCTTGGACACTATTTATTGTGATATCTTTATCCTTGACGGGTTGGGGTTTTACAATTTATGGTATCAAAGCACAGGCTGACGACTTATAATACATAAACCTGGACCTGTGAGTTTTGGACCATTAGGTTTCCACTGTAGGAACATTGATGAACACCTTGAAAAGTTGATTTAGCATTCTTCCCTGTGCGAACTTAAGTTTAAACCTGTGAGGATTAGGTAGATATTAGGCTTCCCTTGGCATACTTTTCCTTTCCGTGTTTATTCTTGACTTCCTTATCCTGATCAATTGGTAACCGTTCAGATGGTTAAATCTCATCACTCTAGACCACCTGACGAAAACCCAAAGAAAATGGTGACTCATGCCATTAAGGATACTTCATGACAGATCCATCGCGTAAGGAGTAAGGGAACTACTGTTGATGCTACAGGCTGCCAGAAGATAGATGACAAGGAGAAAGAGATGTGCAGAACTAAAGCAAATGATAACAAAAGTATTAACACCAAGTATTACGGAAAGTGCCATAAGTCTGTGAAAGAAGAAGAAAGAGATCGCAAAATTGGTTTTGGCTAGCTACCTTTTGCCGCAACACGAGAATAACAGGAATGGTTGTATTAGTGAAAGGGAGGAAGAGAAAGAAGAGAATGATGTAGAATCCGATCTAGAGTCTACGGCGACCAGCCGTTATAATCCAAATTGAACGAAGAATTTGTGATCGTGAACTATTTTCCTTTACTCTGTTGTTAGCCTATATTAGACTTCGAATTTCATTTCCATTTCCCAGATACTATGATAATATTGAAGTTTTGAATTAAGTTTCCCTTCTGTGAGTTTTGTTATGGCAATCTGGTTTATGTTCATCAACTAATTATAATGAGAATCGTGATGATCTTGGAAGTATTGGTACGATATTTTTGCACCCTAAATTGATCGACCTAATAGATTCCGTTAGTTTCGGATAAATTCTCATCCTTCTATTTGACTCTGTTGACGATGTTAGCAACTAGTATTCACGCGCATCACTTTGACAACAATACAATGTTCGTATTTCGCAATGGGGCACATTTGGGCTAAGAAGCTGAACAAAATCCCAACCTTTTCGAATAGTTAACTTATCTGCCTAAAGACTCTTGATAAACCTTACACTTGATCCTAATTCATGAACTATCCATCTGGTTTGGAAAATGTGGTTACAATTCTGTTTACCTTTGATATGATTTTGACGTACTTTTGAAAATCCGTTTCCGATGGCTTCATTTGAAAGACTGAAGAAAGAAATTCTAAGAAATGAGTTTACTAATCGAGAGTAAGCCCATGAAGTAAATTGGTTTTATTGGTGAAGAAGAGTAGAGACGATGTTGGGTGAACGTGAAGGTTCCTTAAGATGATTTTAAAGCCGTTTTTGTATTCGTAATAATAAGTTAACGATTCCAATTGTATTGGCTATCACGTCAACTATTCTCTTGTATATGGTGAGATTATGTTTTCGTGAATATTTGGAAGAATCATATAGTATGACATTGTGGTATGTTTTGAAATGGAGTTATGAGTTGAGGTTATTTTTGGAATCGCCTTCCGTATTCGTGAAGACTACTATAACGGTTAGTGACGTTAATAGTATTAGCTAAGGCTCTGACAATCTTGTGAATCTGATAAATAGCGTTTCTCGTGAGTACTTGGACAAACAGTCATGGTATGACGTAATAGTACATTCGGAGACGAGAAAGGACATGGAAACTATTTTGTACCTTGTTAGAAATTTGGTGACCACTTGTGCATTTTGGGAGATTGATATTTGTTGGACAACGGTGTTCTTAGATTAGAACATCTCTTTAAATTCCGTAAGATCTGAAACTATCACCAAGTGATCAACGACCGACAATAAATTTGAAAAGCTAGTCTTTGAATCTTACGGAAGAATCTTAGAAGATGCTTACCAATTTGCGTCAACTAGAAACTTATGAGAAGATTAACTTCATTGCCTGACCTGGAATTGACAACAACAGTGGCTACCATGAAGAGTGAAGACACTCCTTACAAGGCAGAAGTGTTGGTGATGCAGGGAACAAGAGCTAGTCAAAATGGCGAACCTGGAGCTGATGAAGACATGCAGTCTCACTTCCCTATTCATCTTGGTTGTACTAAGATGAATTAAGAGTGGAAGCAGACTTGATGAAGAAGGGATTTAAAGATCATGTTAGGAATTCACATTACTCCATCGCATTCCAAGAAGAACTGCAGAAGGCTTGATCAATCAGACTCAAGTTCACAGTTTTGTTTCACTTCCAGATTGATAGACAAAAGAAGATAGATTACTTGGACTTGAAGAGATTTGATGTTTTGTATGGGTGGTTTTTGGAACAAACCATTTTGTTGTTGGAAGAGTTGATTCTGTGGAAGATGAAGTTAATGATGACTAATGCTCACTCTCGTTAATTTCTTGAGTTTCGTTATCTGGTAATGTGATCCTTGGATGATTTAGATTCTCCAATATCATCTCTGTTCCGTGTTCATTTTGCGTATGTTTGATGATGGTCTTGTTTTGGAAATTTTGGCAAAATTTTGGGAAATTTGACGCTCTTGATACGACGTACTTAAATCGCTGATATGATTAGATTTCTGTTACTCTTGCAAGTAGTTTGTTTTCCTTCAGTTATTCATTGAGACTTCCGATGTTATATTATCAAATGTTCCTCTTGGTTATGACGCTTGATTTCGGTTGACCTCTTGGATGATAGAAGTAATAGGTGAACTAAGGTTGGCTTGTTTGTTTACGACTCGTGATAAAGTATGACTATCATGAGGGCATATTTATATGATGTTAGTATTATGACGCCTGGCCAACGTGACAATACTTACATCATATAACGTGCACTTATTGTGGTCATAGGATATCTTGGGGAGTATCTAAGAAGTTTAGAATTTGATCTCCGTTGAATTTTCTGCGACTTGTGAGACTTTAGGTTCATTCTACCTATGCGTTGACTCTGTATTCGTTAGTTAGATAATTGGATAAATTTGAACTCTCGATTTTACATTCTGTTGACTTCGATACAACTGTCACCAATCTCAAGCTCCTTGTAGAGATCTCTACTGTTTGATACAGTTAACTTGACTTGAAATTCTGTTCGTATTCCCATATGAGCTTTCCAGAAGATACAATTATCATCTTCTACATATGGTGTCATACCCATGTGATCAGATTCAACCAGATATGTCACTTGCAATTCTTGATAGGTAGGAGAGAGTCATGAGAAAGAAAGTTATTTGTTTTGTTAAAATTCTTTGGAAGAACCATCCACCACGTGAGGCAACCTGGAAGACTGAGGAGTTTATGCGAGCCAGCTACCCTCATTTTTCCGTTGTAGTCTGGTAGGCGTTCGTTTTGTTTCGCTACCTCATTCCTTCTTTCATTTTCGCGGACAAAAATTCTTTTTGAGGGGGGAATAGTTGTAAAACCCACATTTTCACATCATGATTACAATACCCAAAATACCCTTCAATTTAAAACTTTTAAAATACGAATAATAATTTTAACTTAAGTTGATATTAAATTTTGGACATTTTAAACAATATGTTATAATATTAATTAAAATAAATCCAAGATTTCTTTTTACGTTAAATATATATTCGACTTAACTTTTAAATCGTTTGAATTGTGATAACCTAAGATATTTAACAAAATGTAAAATAACCTATTATGACCTCATATCACATGATTAAAGAAAATGTGCATGGCAACATATATATTTTGTACACAAGACTAAATTTAGAAAGACCATCACATTTAATCAAATGGGAATCACAAAACAAAAATCACGGTTGGACTAATCCCATGATTTTCGACCCAATCTCCTAATCAAAGAAATGATATACTATATACCTTATTTAAGTCACCCTTACACGTTTTCTATATCACCTCCCTATTTTATGATTTCTTTTTGATAGCATTCCCTATCTTTTTCTCTATTAAGTCGTGTATGTCCTCCATTATTCCTCCATCCAAAAAAATCTGTGAAAACATACGCACAAAAAGAATAAAAAAATAAAACACCACCGATCCAAACTCTACCTTGTTGTCAAGAAACAAAGAAGAAAAAGGAGGTGAAGCTTGGTGCGATTGAGATAGTCCTCTGGTTGTTTTGGTTGATGTGCGGGCGGCTGTCGTCATGGTTCTTCTTGATTCTTGTTCATCCTCTTATTCTGTTCCGAAGGTAACCTTTAATTCGTTATCATGTTTTTCTTGAATCGACTCTAGTATATGATCATGCGAGCATGGCCTGGTCGTCTCGTTAACTATATGTAAAACGTATAAAACATGGCTCGTAAACATGTTCTCCTTATGTCGTATGTTATTATGAACCGTTTATTAAATTAAGGAGATTTTACGTAAGGTTTGTTTGGGCTGTTAATGTGTCGTAATGTTAAAAAGAAACGTATGGCGTATGTAGTGTTTTTCTTGTGTCGATCATGCAGTTTTGTCGACCCTAAACCCAATATAAACGCACTCTAATCAGCCTGTGTTTTGGCTACTTAATGAAACAAACAAGAAACCTGAGTTGTGTATTATATAGAGTTGTGGTGTATTTTTTTTTGGCAGTACTCTTGCATGCCACGTAAAAGTAAGTAAACAAGAATTGAATACATCGTGACCTTGAATTGAAGCAACTTTAGTCGACCCTCATTTTATCTTGATCTCGTTATTTTTACCCAAGTCGTGTAGCTTGAAGTGTTATGTGAACCGATGTCAGGTTATAGACAAGTCTTACATGATTTTATAAAAATCTTGGGTCGTCGCGGCATAAATATTAAGGTCGTGGGTACGTTAATAAATTATATAAAATTATAATGATGGGTACAAAATTATTATCCTAATATTAATTTATTAAAATAAACCTTAAAATAATTTTATGTGACTTTTAATATTTAATTTTGATAATTTACATTTTAGACCCTAAACTTATAA
Source organism: Artemisia argyi (assembly GCA_030686995.1). Lineage (NCBI taxonomy): Eukaryota > Viridiplantae > Streptophyta > Magnoliopsida > Asterales > Asteraceae > Artemisia > Artemisia argyi. The sequence continues at coordinate 170,790,438 of CM060705.1, read as the reverse complement.
TATTGACATTTTAGATCCAAACTATTATATCGGTCATTTTAACTTTAAATATATATTATAAATTGTCCATCATAACCTTAAAGTATTAAATTATAATTTCGGGAACTTACTAAAAGAGGAAACTTAAGTGATTTTGAACTCTTCGTGATCCGTTTTCACATGCTTCTAGGTTTGGTAAAGCGGGGATGACAATTCTCTTTTCATTGATTTCGGTTTGTTTTGACTCGGCAAAGGTACAGATATTCCGTACTCTTTCAGCAAGAGTACAACTATTTCTCTCATGACTCTTCTCTCTCACTTTTACATTACTTGATATTGACCCTTGATATTGAACCCTTGGTATTGAACCCTTGACATTAAACCCTTGATATTGACCTTTGACCTTGAACCCTTGATATTGAACCCTTGACATGGATATTGATATTGACCCTTGATATTGAACCCTTGATATGGAACCCTGGACTTGAACCTTTGATTATTACTTGACACTTGTACTTGATATTGAACCTTGACCACTTGACCCTTCAGTATTTTTGCCCAAGAGCTACTTGTTGTGGAGTATCCACAACCATAGCATTGATGTACCAATGTTATGTACTCTAGTGGGGCCGGAGAGATGTCCCCCACCGTCCCCGATTCTTGTTATCGACTGCTGCTTTGATTATTATTATTGGCCTACAGGGGCGTATGGATGCATCCTAGTCTTGTCTTGACTTGTTACTTGCTTGGGCTACGGCCATCTTGATTATGATTTGGGCTACATGATATATTACTTGGTGACTGGGCTTGTGTGCATTACAGCCCCTCATATCTTGGGAGTTGATCACTCCAACTTGGGATACTTGACTTGATATACTTGACTTGATACTTGTTTGTGCCTGGGGGTTAAATACTGAAAGCCTTGACACTTGATACTTGACCCTTATTAATTCTTGAAAACCTTGAAACTTGTTAACCCTTGATACTATACTTGTTAAACCTTGATATTATACTTAACCCTTGACATTATACTTGACGATCCTTGAAACTTGTTAATCCTTGCTATTACACTTGACGATTCTTGATACTTAACCTTGGTGACTTTTCATACTTAACCTTGATAGTCCTTCGATATACCTTGTGACACCATATGTAAATTCATTTCGTATTCTCTTATCTCATTACTTGATGTGCTTGTTATCTTCATATCTGTTCACTGAGCTTTTTATGCTCAGCCGCGTTTTCTTTTCCATGCGGCAGGTACTTAAGCTAGGATGCGGGGTTTAACTTTGGGGTTGAGAGAGTATGGACCAACCTTAGAGTTCCTTTGAATGATAGACTTTGTTTTATTATCGTATCTTCCATATTTTGGAATTCATTTGTAACCTTTGTACTCATTGTATTGTTAAAGTATTATGCTTGTGTTTTGCTCTCTTGGACACTATTTATTGTGATATCTTTATCCTTGACGGGTTGGGGTGTTACATCGTTACCTTCCAAGAATGCATATTCTAGATGAGGAGGCAGGTCCTTAAGTTCGACCTCGGGGAAATCATCATTTTTCTCAACATATTTGACTTCCGCCTTATGAAGTTGTGGAGGTAGAACATGAATGGGAGAAGGATCTTTGTTCAATAACTTCTCAATGAGAAGTATATCCTTTTCCGGGTCAATCTCTTGGTTATCAATTCCTTCGGGAACTGAATCACTTTTGAGAAAGGCCTATAATTCCTCAAGGAGAAAATCACTTCCCTCAAACGGAGTGAGGGAAGGAGAAGAATTAGCGATTATGGGATGAGAAGAAGTAGTGGGATTGCCACTCGGGAAATTATTAGCGAATCCAAGGATTTCCTGAGCATACTCCTCGGATGCAATGTCAATGACATCAATTCGGTTGACCGATTCAGCATCATAATTCGAGGAGTATCTCGAGGTTTGATCAAGGTTGAACGTAATCGCTTTATTGCCAACTCGTAACGTGATTTCCTCATCGAAAACATCGATTAATGCACGTCCCGTTCTTAAGAATCCCCTCCCAAGAATGAGAGGAACTCTTGGATCTGCATCGAAATCAACAACGACAAAGTCTGCCGGAAAATGGAACTTTCCCACTCTTACAAATACGTCCTCGGCAATACCAAGGGGATGTGCAATTGAACGGTCTGCAAGCTCGAGAGTCATGCATGTGGGACTAAGTGGCTGAAGAGAGAGCCTTTTCCAAACTGAGTGGGGCATTAAGTTGATGCTTGCACCAAGATCGGCCAAGGCAAAACACTCAACCATCCCCGGGAAAATACATGGTATTAGAAATCTCCCGGGGTCTCCTAGCTTTTCGGGAAGCTGTTTCAACAGAACTGCAGAGCAGTTCTCATTGAGTGGAGTTCGTGCCATCTCAAACAGTTTTTCTTTATTGCTCAACAGATTTTTTATTGTCGATGCGAATTTGGCCATTAAAAGAAGAGCATCCGCGAAACTAATATCGAAGTGAAGTTCTTGGAAAATCTGAAAGAATTTTTCCATCTGATGATTAGCTTTGTCACAGAGCTTCTGATCTTGCAATCATGAGGGATATGGAATTGTTGTTTTTGGGTTGGCTTTTGGATTTTCAACAGGACCTTCGGTAGTTTCAAACACGACTCTTTTAGGGGGAGTCGGGACCGGGATAACTGGAGGAGGGATATCATTGGTACCTCCGTTATTATTAGGAAGTACCGTATCAGTAGTATCCTCAGTTTTACATTCCTCTACAGGGATAGGAGAAGAGGTAGAAGGAGATGTAGGTCCTTGGTAAGAAACTCCACTTCTTGTGGTGATCGCCTTTACATCGCCCCTCAGATTAGCGATCGTGTTGCTAGGTAAAGTAGTACCTGAGCCCGAGGGTCGATCATTTAAAGACTTCTGCAAATTAGACATTTGACTAATCAGCATTTTGTTCAGTTCTTCTTGGGATTTCATAAACTGTTTTAATAATTCCTCATGTGAGGGTCCAGTTGGAACAATGGCTTGATTTTGGTTTCGAAAATTTTGAGCCCGATTGTTCTGGAAATTCCCATGTTGCTGATTGTTATTACCCTGGAAGTGGTTTTGTTGTTGAGAATTACCCTGTGGGTAATTGTTCTGACCTTGATTTATGTTATAATTCCCTTGGTTCTGATTTTGTTGAACCTGGTTTTGACCAGGGTTGAAATTCCCTTGGTTGTTATAACCTTGGTTCATTCGGTTCTGGTTCTGATTCTGGTTAAAGTTTTGGTTTCTGTTTTGACCATTTTGGTTCTGGGACTGATTAAACCCTGGTGGTCCGATGTAGTTATTAGATCGGTAGCTCAAAAGGTTTCGATCTCCTTGCAGTTGGTAAGAATTACCTCCCGTATTATAGGAACCTTGAGCTGCGTACACGTTTTCACGAGCCGAGCCACCGGAGGCTGGGCACTCTGTGTAAGGAAGTGGACCACCACAAGTTTCACAACTTGGGTTAACAACTTTGACCTAATTAGGATTTGTCTGATGGATACGCAAAACTGCTGTAGACAAATCATCCAGCCTTTTAGCTAGGATGGATATCTCATTGCTTGCCGGAGTGTCTAACTTAAATGAGTCGTTCCTCTCAGCAGAGGAGTCCCAAAAATTATGATGGGCAGTCATGTTTTCGATTAAGTCATAGCACTCTTCAGGGGTCCTTTTCATAAAGGTGCCCCCAGCAGCAGCATTGATGGTGTCACGATGACGGAGTGTCAAACCATTATAAAAGGTATCAATAATGGTGACAAGAAGCATGTTATGATTGGGACACTTATCAATAGCAAGTTTGTAGCGTTCCCATGCCTCAAATAAGGACTCTTCGGGAAGCTGTCTGAAGTTGCTGATATCATTCCTCAGCTTTGTGACCATAGATGGTGGAAAGTATTTGGCCAGAAATTTAGTGATCATCTCATCAAAAGTGTGGATCGAATTCTTTGGAAGTCGATCGAACCATGAAGTCGCATGATGAGTGAGTGAATAGGGAAAAAGGTACAAACGTAGGCCGTCGTCGGTGACGCCATTTTGTTTCATGCTCTGGGTGACAGTTAAAAATTTGTCTAGATGTTTGTTAGCATCTTCACCCTGCAATCCGTGGAACTGGCACGTATTCTGGATCTGTTGTATCATGTGGTGTTTTAATCCAAAATCCGTCGCTCCAATAGTGAGTGGTGCAATGGGTCCACCCCTCCCGTGCATGGTAGGTTGACACAGTTCCTCCATAGTTCGGGTGTCAGGAACTGGTTCCTCCTTGGGAGGGATTGGGGGCTCGTCGTTCATTTTTATTGTGTGTTCTTCTTCAACAGTACGTAACTCGGGCACGTTTTTCTTCTTTTTATTCTTCGTTTGTGAACGAGTGCGCATGCACAAAAATTAATTTTCAACACAAGATAGAGGCAAAACTACAGTGAACTTAAACCCAATAATCACAAATGAACAGCTCCTTTAAAAAAGGTACACTATTCACAAGGATACAATGGTAAGTTTTAAATCTTAAGTTTGGGAACTTATTATATTCACACCCCCAGTTGGTAGGTGTTCTGCCTTGGTTTGCGGTGGTAAACTTTTATGTAATTATATTCGCAGTAAAATGTTTTTGGCTTTTCGTGTATGGGTGAAAAAACTTGGAGAATATTTTTGGAACTGATTCGTTAACCGAAATCGTTCCTTTAAGATTACTCGCAGGCTAGCGGGAGGGAATGAATGGATCCCTCTTCAGTTCGCAATTTAATGTCAGAACTTACCTTATACCAGCTGTTTCAGGTTGTAATCTTAAAGACAACGAAGTAATTTAACTTCACAGTTTGTTTTGTTGTTTATGATTTGTTTGGTGTTTTTAACACTTCAGGAGAAATGTTAATGAACTTTTTTAGATATGATTTTGATTTTCACAAAAATTTACAAAGTGATGTATTTGTATAGGAGGGTTTTGAAAACCACTAAACTTAAACCGTTTTGAAATACGCAACAACCTCCCCGGCAGCGGCGCCAAATTTTGACTCCTCCCAAACCAACCAGTCAACCGTGTGCAGCTGATAGGCCCGCCTGGGAGAAAGTGCAAGTTATTATTGACCGTGGAAATATAGGGAAATCCCCGGGTCGTTAAATCCCAACGAGATTGAAATTGTATTTTGGAACGATTAGGAGAATGAGTGGTACTGAGGTCAGTAACCAAAATGATTGAGGTATGATTATACTACTGATTACTTGGTATTTAGATAATATGAAAAGATATAAGCAATAACAGAGGTACACACAAAAGCACAAATAAGAAAATCAGATAACAGACAAAGAAAACTGGGTTTTAACAAGTTACAAACTACAGGGGGTACTTTTGAAACTTTTGAAAACTTAAAATTAAAAAGAAATTGAAAATGAAAATGAAATTATAAAAATGATTAAAATATTATTTAATTAATAAAACTATTTACTTAAATTAAATTAACTAAAAATGATAAATGTTACAAATTAGACTAAAAACTTGCAAAAATAATTTCTAAACCTTAATTAGAACTTGAAGAAAGTATAAAAAATGAAAATAAATATTTTTGTCTTTTTATGAGTTTTCTATTAATTAAAAACTATTTAACTTAATTAAACTAATTAAACTATTTTAAATTACTATTAATACTTAAATGACTTATAAAATTATGTAAAAATTTGTAAAACTAATTAACCATTACAAGAATCCTAAAAAATTATAAAAAATTGCTAAAAATTATATTTAAGCTAATTGACTAATTAATTACTTATTAATTAATTTAAATCTAATTTAATTAAATTAAATAGGAAAATTAGAAAATGGACAGTGGAAATTATGAAACTATTTTCTAAAAGTCTTAACCACTTTATAAAACTTAGGAAAAATATAAAATTCTACTGTTGTTAATTAAAATTAAAGAAATCTATTTAATTACTAATATTACTTATTTAATTATTTAAACAACTTTTAAATCTAATAAATAGTAAACTGCTTAGGAAAAATCTAAGAAAATTATTTTAACTACTTAAAGGTACTAGTAAATTAATAAAATTATAAAATTGGAAAAGTGCTTATTAATATGCTGAAATGAAAATTAAATAGATAATTTCTATTAAATAGAAGCTATCACTATAATTAAAGTTTGCTTTTTCTGGTTTTTCTTTTATAAAACTATTAAAATACTTAAAACAAGAAACTTTTACAAAGAAAACTACTTTGGAAACTCAGAATAAGCACTGAGAGTGCTTATTACCCTAGACAGTTGACTATGTTTAACTAGATTAAGAAATAAGCTCAACTGAGCTTGTGTGGGGTCCACAAGGTGTATTTTGGTTCCCTTGACTTATGTGAACTATTTTGAGTGAGTTTCAATCAAATAAGCTCAGCAAATAAGCCACTCAACAATAATAAGCACTTGCTTGTTGTTGTTACTGAGACATATTAGGGACAAAGATGGGAAGCAAAACAAAGTGGGGTCCACTGGTCTAGAGGTCAAACAAAAGGTCAATCTATGATCCCTGGTAGGAGGGGGGTTGTCTAAACCAAAATTGAACCAATGGGGTCCACTGATGTGGGCTGCAGCCACCAACAAAGTTGGTGGTGTGGTGGTGGTATGCTGGTGCAGGGGAGATCTTCTTCCCTGCAGGTGTGTTCCAAGGCTTGTGGGGTCCACAATAAATTTCACAAAATTCAAACAATGGTGGGAATCAAAAGACCTACTGATAGATATTACACCCAACAAGTTTCAAGTTCTAATTCCAATCTCATAAATCATAAAAATTCTTTGAATATTTGGAAAAATCTGAGATGCAAACTTTTGACTTTTTGAAAACTTGAACTAGTTTGACTTATATGAACTTCTAAGTAATCCTACTGATTTATTATGATGTTATAAGATGAAATGGACCTAGATTAAGTGGACTTAACAACTTATGTATTGAAAATGATAGGTTGTGGATCTAAAACCCTTGACAGTTAACTGTCAAGGAATTTGGAATTAGATTTTGACTTTTTGTGGTTTAGACCTTAACTTTTATGACTTAACTAAGCTACTATGATCTATTTAGACTAGTCTCAGCAACTAACATAAACAAAACCAACTTAAATCCCAGGGAGACAACCTGAGCCAAACACTCCCTTAACTTGCTTGTTTTATGATTTAAGAAGTAAAATGCTTTTATAGCTTATGAGACCTAACAACAATATCTTATACTGATGTAAAATGCTCAATTAAACACTTAGAAATAGAAATTAGTAACAAGTACACAAGATTACTACTTAGACTATTTAACTGTTACAACTATGATTTTTGTAAACTAATAATTCTAATGAACAAGTTAACTAACTTAAGCAATAAAATACTTAAACAATACTGAATAAGCACAAGCAAGACAAATAAGCAATAATACAAGCTCACTACAGTAGAGAAAAAGAAATGGAATAGTAACCTTACAAATTGCTTTCCTGCTTAAAATCAAGAATCAAGGGCCAAGAAACCTTTCCTAACATCCACCAATGGATACTAACCCAGGACCATCCATGATATACCCTGCTCCAACAATGATCATGCTTGAACCACCAGTTTGACTTTTGTTGACTTTTGTGGTATTTTTGATTTTTTACTACTAAACTGCTTTTAGTTATAACTAATAGCTTATATAAGCTATATAGGAGCTTAAGTGTCCCTGAGAGTCCATTAGATTACACAGCAACAACAATTTAACCAACAAGCTTTTTGGAATTTTAAAGTAAAATTGCATAAGATGATACAGTTAGAGAAACTTGACTTTGATTAATCAGAAAGAGTTGTAATACATAAAAGATGCTCAATACACTGCTTACAAGCTTAGGTTTACACTAGAATTGAAAACTTACTTAATTCGACATACATTTATAAAAATAAACTAGATACTGAACTCTTCTGCTTCTCTTCCTTTTATAAGCTCCAATCAGGGTTCCTTGTGTGACTTTGAGCATTTCCCACTTCAATCTTGACCCTCCATTTCTCTGAATCAATCTTATCCGTTTAAATGAAAAATGGCGCCAAAAGTCCCCACGTTAACTTGGGGCATAAGGTGAGCAATTAAGGATTTTTGGGATCATGTGAAGGTGGCAGGGGACAAAAGGGATGGTTTTTAGGCAAGTTGGGGTGATAGGGAAGAAAACAGAGGAGCAGGGCATGGTTTGGAGTGAAAAGTGGTGTGGTATGCATTAAATGGTGATGTGGGATGGCTGTGAGGTGGAAAGGATGATTAGGGGGAGTAGGGGGTGAGGTGGAGATGGGAAAACCATGGTGGTATTGGGTGAAGCAGGAGTGGGGGAGAAGGGTGTACAATGTTTCTGGTTTTGGCGGTTTGGGGTGGTCAACGGGGTCAAACCCCGTATTATAAAAGGGGGTGGACTGGGCTTGTTTTCTTTTGGGCCTAGGATAAGGGTGGGGCTGGGTAAAGGTGTTGGGTTGGATTGGTTTTGGATTTGGTTTAATAAAAAGGGTCCGGTTGGTTTCTATTAAACAAGGACCATTTTTGTAATTTGAGCAAAGTTTAAGGGGCTGGTATTGTAATTATCCCAAAGTGTATTCAAGGACTTAACTTGCCAAATATTATAAACCAAGGACCAAATTTGTGATTTTTCCATTTAAAATATCCAGGGACCTTTTCTGCCAATTTCTCAAACTCCAGGGACCATTTATGTAAATTTGGATTTTTAAGGGACTGAAGATGTAATTTCTCAAAATGTTATCACAAGGACCAATTTTGTCATTTAAGAATAGTTCCAGGTTTATTTTATTAATTTCCTATTTTTAAAACCTTAAGGACTAATTTTGACATTTTTGAAACTTGAGGGACTAAAGTTGTCATTTTGCAATTTTTAACTTTAAAGGACTATAATTGACAACTTATGAATCCCTAAGGAACTTTGATGATATTTTTCATGTTTTGATTTACCAGGGACTAGATTTGACAACTTTTGAAACTTGAGGGACTGAAACTGCCAATTATGCAAACGTTGTACGTTTTTCATCTGTTTTTGCATATTTTGCATTTGAAACATATAAAACACACTTCTAAGATATTTTAAGTATTTTGATGCATATTTGAGTGTTTTTGTATGTTTTGGCAGTTCAGATTGGTATAAAATGATGAGTATTTAGACACTCATCATTATCTGTGTTCCTTATTGTGGTTATTTTTTTTTCTTTTCTCTCTGTTGTTGTTGTGCTTGTTTGCGCCCTTGACCTACCACTTTAGTGGCAAGGAAAGCCTGGGAACTTCTTTCTCTCCCTTTCTTGTGTGCTTGATTTGTTATTTGAATCATGTCTATTCATGGTAATACTGATGATGAGGTTGAATCTGATAATAATGTCACCCTAATTAGTAAACTGGACTTAAGTCACCCTTTACATCTCCACCCTAATGACTCTGCCTCCTTAACCGTTGTTTCAATTAAACTAAAAGGGACAGAAAATTACAATGTTTGGTCATGTGCTATGCTTTTAGCTCTTGAAGGTAAAAACAAAACTGGCTTTATTGATGGTACATGTAGGAGATCTTATACTGATGAAGTGTTGGGTAGATAATGGGACAGAGTCAATGCTGTTGTGTTGGGATGGATCTTGAATTCCATCTCAGAAGAATTGTTTCTTGGTCAAATTTTTTCTAAAAATGCTAGTGATGTTTAGAATGAGTTAAAAGAAACATTTGATAGAGTTGATGGGTCTGTGACCTTTAACCTGCATCATAAGATAAACTCTTTATCTCAAAATGGTACTAGTATTTCTGAATACTTCAACAAGTTGAGTACTTTGTGGAAGCAATTTGATGCTATGGTTAAACTTCCTAGGTGCACTTGTCATGCTGCTGATGACTTTAAAAGGCATAACCAAATGATGAAACTTATGCAATTTTTAATGAGTCTTGATAATACTTACATGCAAATTAGAAGCAATATTCTATCTAGAGACCCTTTGCCTGATGTGAAAGGTGCTTATGCTATCATCTCTAGTGAGGAATCTCACAGAAATGTTGTTGCTGGAAGTTCTAGCAGAACCCATAACTCTGTTTTTTCTTCCAGAATTATTAATCAATCTAACCAACCTAGTAATACACCTATTAATCAGACCAATTATTCTGCTAATCTTAATAGGGGGCCTGATTATAGAAAGACTGCTGGGTCTGGTTCTACTTTTGTTTGTGAACATTGTGGCTTTAATGGTCACACAAAAGAAAAATGTTTTAAGTTGATTGGGTATCCTCTAAATTTTGGGAAGAAGGGTAACAATTTCAGACCTCAGAACAACAAAAAATTTTCTAACAATAACTATGTTGCTTCTGGTTCTGGTTCATCCTCAGAACAACAAAATTCTTCCTCTGGTTTTACAGATGAGCAAATTTCTACTCTCATCTCTCTCATCAAAGAAAATTCCATAACTGGAAAGAATGTGCAGGCCAATATGGCAGGTACTGTGTTTAATCATAGTAAGGTTTTCAATCAAAACTTTAACAAGTTCTTCTGTTCTAATAATAATGCTCATTCTAAAATGATTTTTAATAGTAAAGTAGTTGATTCTGGTGCCAACCAACATATGACATACTTAGATAAAGAATTGGTTAATGTCATTGACATTTCCCATCTTAAAATAAAGGTGGGACATCCCAATGGGACTGAAGCCTTTATTTCAAAGATTGGAAATCTCATATTATCCAACTCTTTAACCTTATTTGATGTGTTGGTTATTCCTGAATACTGCATTACTTTGATCTCTGTTCATAAGCTTGCTAAAGATAACAAAGTCCTGGTTGCTTTTGATGAGAGTAAATGCTATTTTTTGAATCAGGATTTGAATCAGCTAAGGGTTCTGGGGACTGGTAACCAGTGTGATGGTTTATATTATTTCAATGATCAAGGTACTCAATCTGATTCTATGAATAACAAGATTATTGCTTGCTTGTCTCATCATGACTGGCACTGCAGGCTTGGTCATCCTGCAGATCCAGTCCTAAATATCTTAAGAGAGACTTTAAAATTTGACTCTAAACAAAAACCCGTGGCTTGTGAAATCTGTCATAGAGCCAAACAAACCAGTAAACCTTTTCCACTAAGTGACCATATCACTAGTGCATTAGGTGACCTGGTTCACTTAGATCTATGGGGGCCATATAAGGTTCCTAGTTCTGAAGGATATAAGTATTTTTTGACTATTGTGGATGATTACACTAGAGCTGTTTGGGTGTATCTCATTAAAACTAAGGATGAAGTTCCTTATTATATCAATATGTTTCATAATCTGATTGAAAATCAGTTCAATAAAAGAATTAAGGCTTTCAGAAGTGATAATGGGACTGAATTTGTAAATCAAACTGTTAACAAACTTTGTGTTGATAAAGGGATCACCCATCAGACCTCTTGTGCTTATACTCCACAGCAAAATGGCATTGCTGAAAGGAAACATAGACATCTGTTGAATGTTGCTAGATCCCTTATGTTTCAGGGGGGAATTCCTCTGAAAATGTGGTCTGAATGTGTTCTAACTGCTACTTATCTTATTAACAGACTTCCCTCATCTGTGCTTAAAGGAAAATCTCCTTTTGAGATGATATATAATGAGAAACCTGTTCTTGAGCACTTGAGAGTGTTTGGTTGTTTGTGTTTTGCTACTATCTTGAATGATTCTGATAAAATGAGTAGCAGATCTGAGAAATGTGTTATGATAGGATATTCTAATGTTAAAAAAGGTTATAAGTTATATAGTCTTGATAAGCATCAATTTATATTCTCTAGGGATGTTCAATTCTATGAAAATGTGTTCCCCTTTAAAGGATCTAACACTGATAATGCTGATGCTACTTCTGAAAATGTTTTTCAAGACTTAAACCACTTAAACTTTTTTGACTTGGAACATCCTGAGATACCCTATGATGATGAGAGTAGCCTGAATAGTGATTATAAATCACAGAGTGAAGGCAGCTGCTCTCCTTCATCTGGCAGAATTTCTATCACTGAACAAAACAGTGGTAATGTTTTTGCCGATGAGGATGAGGTGGTTGCTACACTTGAAGAAAACAATAATTCTGAGGGTAATTTGAATCAAGATTCAAATCTAAATGCTCAGGAAGAAGTACCTTTGATAAGGTCTTCTAGACCCTCTGTTTTTCCAAAAAATTATAATGACTTTGTTGTTGACTCTAAAGTCAAATATGGGCTTGAAAAATATGTTAGCTACTCTAAATTAAACTCTGAAAATCTTTGTTTTACTATTCAACTTAACAAACTCAGTGAGCCAAAATCCTTCTTTGAAACTTCTAAATCTCCCTACTGGATTGATGCAATGAATGATGAAATGGAAGCTTTAAATAGAAATGATACTTATGAAATCACTGAGTTACCTCCTGGTAGGAAAGCTATAGGTAATAAGTGGGTTTGGAAAATAAAGTTTAAATCTAATGGAGAAGTTGACAGATATAAAGCTAGACTTGTTGTCAAAAGCTGTAATCAAAAGGAGGGGATTGACTTTGATGAAACTTTCTCTCCTGTTGTAAAAATGGTTACCATTAGATTTTTGCTTGTTGTTTCTGTTCATAATAGTTGGCCTATTTTTCAGCTTGATGTTAATAATGCCTTTTTATATGGTGACTTAGAGGAAACTGTTTATATGAAATTGCCTGAGGGTTATTTTCCTAAAGATGACACTAGAGTTTGTAGACTAAAGAAGTCTTTGTACAGTTTAAAACAAGCTCCTAGGCAATGGAATGCCAAATTAACTGCTACTCTCATTGAAAATGGCTTTAGTCAAAGTAAATCTGACTATTCCCTCTTTACCAAATCTGATAATGGTGTGTATCTTGCCTTACTGGTTTATGTTGATGATATTATTATTACTGGCAATAATGTTACTGAGATTGAAAGGTTTAAAGCATTTCTCAATTCTAAATTCATGATTAAGGATTTAGGGAAGTTGAAATACTTTCTTGGGATAGAAGTTAATGATATTGAAGGTGGTATTTGTTTAAACCAAAGAAAATATTGTCTTGATTTGTTATCTGAGTATGGCATGCTTGCTTGCAAACCTGCTAAAACACCTTTGCAATCTAAACTTGTTTTAACTAATGAGCCTACTGATAATGATCCTGCCCTTGATAACATCACTGATTATCAAAAGTTCATGGGCAAACTAATTTATCTAACAAATACCAGACCTGATATCTCTTATGCTGTTCATTGTTTAAGGCAATTTATGCATTGCCCTCTTAAGTCACATCTCATAATTGCTTTCAAGATTTTGAGATATCTCAAAGGTTCTCCAGGTATGGGTATTCAGATTAATAAAGGATCAGGTATGTCTCTTGAAGCTTATTCTGATGCTGACTGGGCAAAATGTATTGTTACCAGGAGATTTGTAACTGGTCAATGTGTTTTCTTGAATAACAATCTTGTTTCTTGGAAAAGCAAGAAACAATCTACTCTTTCTAAATCCTCAACTGAAGCAGAGTATAGAGCTCTTGCTTCAGTCACCAGTGAAGTAATTTGGATTTTAAAGATTTTAAAGGACTTAAAACTTGAAAATTTTCTTCCTGTCCCACTTCACTGTGACAGCAATTCTGCAATCAAGATTGCAGCCAACCCCGTTTTCCATGAAAGAACTAAACACCTTGAAATTGATTTACACTTTGTTAGGGAAAAAATTCTAAAAGGTGTGATTAAAACTGTTAAGGTGGATTCTGCAAATCAAATTGCAGATATCCTTACTAAGGGGTTGGATACATTACAACATAGAGAGTTGGTTAAAAAAACTGGGCTTAATAGACTTGTACCAGATATCAGATGAAGGGGGGATGTTGGAAAAAAGGACTCATCCAATATCTGGTACTAACCACAAGGACTAACTTTGTATGTTTGTATTTTCAGTTTTTTCCTTCTTGGGTCTTCTTGAAGATATGTTGAACATTGGAGAGTGTTTCTGGTCCTTTGCTCAAAGATATGTGGCATTTGCATTAAAGAGAAAACATGGGTGGCCCTGCGTGATATTCTTCTGGATATACTCCCGTTTGGAGTGTCTTATTGAAGCTGACTCACATTAGCCGTTTTCTTGGTCTCACACAAGAAAATGACTTATCATGTCTTTGATCTCTATATATGATCTACTCTCTCTTTTTGTTTTGGCATCCAGAAAATATTATTCATACTCAAATACTCTGGTTGTTATTCTTGATTGAGATCAAGCTTTGGTTGTACTGTTTGAGAACAGATCTTGTTTCTGGGTTTGTAACCTTTGGTTTCATTAATAAAATCATTCGACTTATATTTTTCTACAGTTACAGAGACGGTAAAGTTGAATACATCTATACATTACATTCGGAAGATCAATTGCCGTTGTGTGGTGGAGAGTTTTCCTACAAGGACATAATGCCAGTTAAGATCCCGGGACTCTATCCCGAAATTGTTGGTTCTTGTAATGGCATCATTTGTATGGTTGATTATTCTAATGATGAATGCAGAATTTGTCTATGGAACCTTTCAATTAGGCGCAAACTAATCATTCCTGATCATCCTAGTTTGATACACCCTGATATTGATCCCCATGATGCATTGATACACCCTTATATCTTACTGCGAAAACAAATCGTTTCTTTATTCTATGAAGACAAACTCTTGGAGTGAGATCCCTTTCTTTACTGCTCCGTTTTCTATAGTGGAGCCAAATCAAGCATGTTTTGTAGATGGAGCATCGCATTGGGTGGTAAAATACCATGGCAAGAAAGATCACTTTATTATGACATTCCATTTGAATAGCCATGTATTTGGGACAATTACATTGCCCGAACCCATGTGGAAGACCAGACAACTCACAGTCATCAATAATTCTCTAGCTGTCCATTTGAATAGCCATATACTGATTAGTATCATTCTGGTGTTGACAATACCTGTATGTGGGTCATGAGAGAGTATGACAATGCTGCCTCTTGGTCTAAGGTTATTAATTTGGATATGCGTAACTTTGAAAAAGCAAAAGTTATGAAACCAATCACAAATGGTTGTTTAGTGTTTAACACAATGGGTCAATGGTTTAAAGTTTATAATCATGAAACAAGGGACCTCACAAGGCTTATGGGATTTAGAACAAACTTATGTTGAAAGCCTTGAATTGTTAGATAAAGGTACTTCATGTGGGGAAACCATTTCTTGGACGGAAACAATGTGCAGAATGTTTTCATATTCTTACAATCAAAATAATAATGGGGTTTGATGTTACTTTTTTGTGTTACTCCTTACTTTTGATGCTTTGTTATATCCACCTTCTTTATAATTTTTCATGTATTAAATTTCCTTGCCGCTAAAGAATAGTTCACATTTTAATATATCTGCATTTAGTGATGAGTATATATGAATAGCCTCGGTTAATCCTGTCTTTCTTTGATAAGAATCGATGATTATGAAGTATTATAGGCTTTTAGCCTATTTTTGTATGTTTTGAGCTACAATTTCAGAGATATACTCCACTAAACCAAAAAAATGTTTTGTTTTCTTAATAATTATATCAAAAATTCAAAATGTTTGGAATGCCTTGAATTGTTGTTCTCTTTACTTTTGAATCGCAGAAATATACCCCCACCAAACTAAAAAAAATACAAAGTTCAAACATTGCACCCTCCTGCTAGAAGTCACGGCCCGTACTTCAGACACAAGATACCTTCCATTAATCGAGCCGTGAAGCTAATCATCCCACTTCAACTTAACCTCATTTAATCTTATAGAGATCCACTCAGACGATCTCGGTGTAATCTTCTTGAATTGATCCACAAATGATGAACTGTTCCTTTTAAAAACCAGCAACTGAGTTCTGTTAGCCCATATAAACAAAGCTGACCAAACCAGTCCTTTCACCCGCATAAAGCTCAAACTCTGTGGTCATAAAATCACAACCATAGTTTATTCTATCCTTATGACTAGTCCTATTCATGGATACTAACAGTACAAGGATGTTATGCTCGATTTAGATAGAATGGATCATCGGTTTTGAGTTTTAATAAAACCGTCGTTCATAAAAAATATTTCTTATAACTAGTATATCATATGAAAATCACAATGATTCATAGTTTTGGTTTTCTTATGATTCTGGGTTTCGATTACTTTTGGGTACTAGAGTCTAGAGAAATCTCACACGAGTCATGCTTGGTAACAAGACAGACCCCAACTTGGCGAATTCACACATCACCCGCAAAACCCATAGATTTGGATCTAACTACTTGGTCTACTTGTCATAAAAAACGTGATCCATTTATTCGAATTTTGCAAGTTTTGGACTGGGCCCATAGACCAAAACTATATATATCATGGAAGCCCTAGAAAACAGTCGACCTATTTTCTCATTGACATCATTTTTTTACTGCTTGATCGTCCACTTTGGGTTCAGGTTAGTGATTTTATTATCTTATAGACAACTTATTGAACTTATCTTCAAATTAGGAATGATTTAGTCCTACAAATTAAAGAAAAAAATTGCAAGTATGATTGGTGATTTTTATCAAGCGTGTATGATGTACCTATGGTAATGCATTAGTTATTTGTTTGTGGTGGATCAATAATCTAAAGTTATTAAAATCTTATGTCTCATGAAAATATACAAGACGACGTGAGAACATTCAGGGTTTGCTTTAGTCACATAGAGTGATTTTGTATCCAATGATACATATTAGAGATTTACTAAACATATATATATAGCCCTTTTGTGCTATGCTTAAGGGGAAGAACATCGATGAAACGTTGTACTACTAAGTTTTAAAGTACAATATTGATGTGTGTGTTTTATGTAACATACCTCGTGGACGACGAGATTGGGTATCATTGATTTGTTTTTATGTAACATGTTTAAACATGGAAAAATCTTTAACACTAATGTACTCTTATACTCCGTAATTTCTAACAGGACTAGAAAATGCCAAGTTATTTATGCGAAGAGTTGGTTATTGAAATATTTAAAAGACTTCCACCCATATCCCTTCTACGGTTTAAATCTCTATCCAAATCATGGTGTGCTCGCATTTCTAGTGCTGATTTTATCCGTGAGCACTGCCTTCTTTCTGTGAAGTCTCCTCGAAAAGTCGTTTTTAGACATCGGAATTTTTACCAATTAAAAGATTATAGAGAATTCTATGGGTTGTATCCAGAAGAGAAACACTATAGCAAAATGTTAGTTGATCAGTTATCTAGCAGCAAGTTTGATATTGTTGGTTCTTGTAATGGAATAATATGTGTGGTTGACTTTTACAGTGGTTTTGATATTTGTCTATGGAACCCATCGATTGGGCGAAAACTTACCCTAACCCCTTCAATCAGGAAAGCCCAACGATTAGGGCATTTTCGTCGTAGTGGAAACCATAGTGTACCACTCGGGTTTGGTTTTGACCCGATCACTGACGACTACAAGGCTGTTAAGATATCCTACCCTACTAAATATGGCAAAGTTTCATTTGTTTACACCATGAAGACACGTGTTTGGCGAGAGATTGCTTCCCCTGCTATTCCGTTCTCTGAAGTTAATTCAAGAGCATGTTTTTTCAACGGAGCATTGCATTGGGTTGTCAAATGTTATTTACCCGAACTAAAAGATATAACGAATTGTTATATATTGACATTCAATTTGAGCACTGATGTTCTTGATAAAATTTCTTTGCCAAAACCTGACTTGGTATCCAATCAAATAACAATCATCAAAGGTTTTCTGGGTGTGATTTCAAGGGAATGTGATAATCATTGGATATGGGTGATGAGAGAGTATAATAATGCCGCATCTTGGTTGAGGGCTTATAAATTGACAAGTTTTGGATATGGATTAGATAGCGATTTTCAAGTGAGCAATTACCTGGAGGATTATGAATATTATGATAATGAGACAGGAATGCGTTCAAGACTTGTTGCTCATACAAATTCATGTTATATACTTGATTTGGATATGTGTGTAGAAAGTCTTGAATGGTTTGATACTGAGACAGATTACGAAGAAAAACCAACCATCTTCTCATATATGGAGGAAAAAAAGGAAGCTATGTAACATATCTTAAGGAATTTCTACAAGGAGATGAGGCTGATAAAGATGATTGGTTAAAGCTTGGATTAAGGATTTACCATAATAACCTGTTTTGAAGCCTTGATGTTGGTCTAAAATGTTCCATGACAACAAGATCAAGAAGAATCTAACAAAGTCTTGAGTTTAAAATTTATTTTTATCAAGAAATGTTTCATTACATTTTGTTAATGATAAAGCATACTTTTGTGACAGAATGTATCTTGTTCTTGTAGAGGTGTAATCCTATGCCTTCTATAACATTTAATTTCCTTGAATTGTTACCGATTAATGGATTTTAGTAACAAAGGTGTTGTTCTAGTCGTCAAATGTCACTTAGCAAAATCTGTCTACATGTACTTATAATTACATGTAAAAACAACCTACGTAGAAAGTATGTTATTATTATTATTATTATTATTATTATTATTATTATTATTATTATTATTATTAATAAAGGTTGTTAGGATCGCGATCCTGATCGTAGGATCGTACGATCCTACGATCCTACATATGGAAAACGAGCAGGATCGTAGTAGGATCTGAATTCTATCAGGATCGGTATAGGATCGTAGGATCGCACGCAGGATCGTAGGATCGTAAACGATCCGATCCTACTACAAGCCCATGTTTTTATCTCGAGGGGAGCAAGACCGTTGTAGAATCGTAGGATCGCACACAGGATCGTGAACGATCCGATCCTACTAGAAGCTCATTTATCATATAAAATATTCTATAAAAGTATAAACTACAACTCTTATATAATAATATACACATTTTCATAGGATCTTACGATCCCGATCCGATCCTACGATCCCGATCTTGTGAAGTCGAAAACGATCCTACGTAGGATCCCGATCCTGACAACCTATTATTATTATTATTATTATTATTATTATTATTATTATTATTATTTTATTTTTATTTATTTATTTATTTTTTGCTTTCAAAATCTTCAACTATATAAAGCAAAACACCAGTTTTGAAGCTTACCTGAAAACTATATATTTGAAAAAATAAATTGAACTAAGAATTGAAATCCATATTAACACATGGATTTATCAATAAAAGCAAAAATTGAAACTTTTTTTTTTTTTTTTTTTTTTTTTTTTTTTTCGAACGGCAAGATTTTATTTAAAACTCAAGCAAGAAGCTCGAGATGGGGAAATTTACAAGATACTGTTACATGCCAAGATAGGATCATAGATCCACACATTCCAATTTAAGTTATCCACGAAAAAGAAAGGGTTTTTGTTTCTGCTTGGAGGGTGTCTTTTTTTGGAGGTTTCCAGTCAAAATGTGAGCGCCAAATAGTCTAATTGGTGATAGAAGCCACTGCATCAAAGATAAGTTTTGCCTTGGTTGGAAGAGATATTAAATTAGCCCATGTGACGATTCCTAAGAGGTCTTTGGGGTAGTCGTTTAACCCCCACTACTTTAAGATCAACTTCCAAAGATGTTGTGCGATGTCGCACTCGAGAAATAGATGTTGGTTAGTCTCTACAGCTTCATTGCAAACTGGACAGAGAATGGCATTTGATAGTCATCAAGTCAGGCAATGGCTTGATCAAATTCCCTCCTCACATCAAGAATAATTTAAATTATAAAAAGTACAACAAACTTTTTTCTTTATTGCAATAATAACTTAACAAGAGGTTATTTTTATAGTGATGATTTGTGTATATCACAAAATGTTATTTGCACGCTATAATTTGTGGTGTTTTGACATTTATACCCTTTACAAGAAAAGAGTATAAATGTTAAAACACCATAAATTAAAGTGTGGAAATAAGTTTGTCAAGTGTGCAAATCATTACTTTTATTTATACATAAAAATAGATGTTTAATAAACAAAATCCAATCTAGATGCTCTTAGCTCTCTCATAATTGATTATGTGCATGTGAATCCATTGGACTATTTCAAAAGTATATACTCCCTCCGTCCCATATTAAGTGTCCACTTTTATAATGAACAAAGTTTTAAGAAATTTCAATAACTAAACTCTCTACCAATCAAATGCTAGTTTTACCTACTAAAATCTCATCTTATTGGTTGAAAAGTACAAGAGGACATTTAATTTGGAACATCTAAAAATTCTATTGTAGACATTTAATATGAGACGGAGAGAGTAATAACATCTTTAATGGGAGGTAGATAAATAATATTTTTTTTTCTTTCTTTTTTTCCAAAAAAGTCATGGAATGATTTTCCCTTTTTGGAACAATGGCTTAGGCTGCCTTAGTAAGGGATCCCAATCCCTCTCATTTTTTTTGCTACGTCACCATTCTATCTCTAACAACCTTTATACGATTAGGTGCCCCAGTAAGGCGACCTACACAACAGAAAACATACCCCACAAAAATACATTTTCTACACAAAATCCTAACCTATATAAAGCACAAGTTTGATTTCTAATTTTAGAAGACAAAAATCAAGAAAAATCCCTCAAAACTACACAAAAACTACACGTGGCATTTTCATCAAAAATAGAAAGATTTCACAATTATTCAAAAACAAATCGACTAAACCAAAATCATAATCAAAAACCCTTTAAATAAGGAAACAATTAACAATTTCGGTTTCTTCTTTGTTTTGAACGCAATTCAAAACATAATTCAAAATCACTTTTCTCATCTATATCAAAAATCAACCAGATTCGTAATTATTCTAAGGTGATTGTTATTTTTTTTACGTTTTTTTCAATTGAAAGAATTAGGCCGGTTAGCCGACCACTTTTAATGTATAATGAATTAGGGATTAGTTTTGTATTCAATTATGGATTCTGATTATTGATTTTAGTTTTGAAATCAACCTTATTTGGCAGTGACTACATATTCTTCTTTTATTGATTTGGTTCAATTTTATATTTGTGATTGATTGTAAGAAAGTTATCATCTTTTAAAAATAGTTGAGCATTATGTAACCCATGCAAATCAAGTGTTTGGTGAAATGTCTATTGAAACAAAAATGTTTGATTATTATTATTATTATTATTATTATTTTCTGTTTTTTGTTGTATAAACTATTTTGCAGGGTGTTTTATAACCATTGGAAACAAAACTCAGGCTGTATAGAATGGAGGTATATAAACTTGAGTTTGTTTGATAACATGGTTGGTTGTAGAAATTTTGATTGTGCATCACATTTTGCATATATTAGTTAGATGTCAAAGTTGCATCTTCTTAGTTTATAATCTTATAACTAATGAACTTTTAAATTTGTACAAGAGGAAAACATAATATTGGATAGAATGAAGTAACAGGAAGTTTGAGAAGTTGAAAAGATAGCTCAAACACTACGTAAGCTTTAGGAAGTTGTTTTCGATGGTGGAGTTGCTGCAAATAATGTGTTATTACGAGCACAAACTGCAAGTATATAGGTTTTAGTAGAACAACATGCTTCTTTCAAAAACAAAGCAACTTCTTCCTTTTTAGCAACGGTTAGACAAGCACCATAACGAGGCATATGATTTGTTTAATATTCAGTACATTGTTATTTCTTTGTGTATATTTTTATACCACAATTACCTAATCCACTAGGACCATCTGACTTTTTACCCCGCATTACGTAGGCACATGTAGCCAGAATGTTTCCATCTAATATTCATGTTTGATATTGGCTGTTTGGCCTTGGATTAACTAATATTTTTGGGTCCTTCTCAACATACCCTACAGCAGGTGAGATACCTTGATGTCGATTTCAATGTATTCAAATATAAGTTATGTGTATGCTCAATGTTGTTATCACTTATTAATACATGCGCTATGTATATAAGTTTCTATAATGTGAACATGTTTGATAGGTTCC
Organism: Artemisia argyi; assembly: GCA_030686995.1. Taxonomy (NCBI): domain Eukaryota; kingdom Viridiplantae; phylum Streptophyta; class Magnoliopsida; order Asterales; family Asteraceae; genus Artemisia; species Artemisia argyi. The sequence goes on along the minus strand of CM060705.1, from coordinate 170,768,592 downwards.
TTCTCAAGGTCATCATTTAATCATGAAAGTGGTGCTGTATTTCTAGAATTATCATGGGCCTTATCATCTGATCATCTCTCTTATTCATGACACAATTGTTTGAATATATACCTCATGTATGTCTTCATTTGGTACTTAATTCTTTTAACAACCTTATAGGATCTGAACCCAAACACGGTTCCTTAATCCTCACCTTAATGTGAGTGTGTAATAACCTGTGTACATGAGGGTCTTTGTTCTTTTAACTTTCTCTATGATGCTTTGAAGGTCATTGTCCTAACTTACATCGTAAAGCTAAAGTCTCCGATAGATTAAAGTTGCAGTGAAAATGATATTGCTAGCTATCACGTATGATATTTTAGGTGAGCTAAAGCACATAATATGAAGCTAGTCCAATATATTATAACTGTAGTGAAAAAGTTATTGCTTGCTATCATGTATGACCCATTGTATCTAGAAGCTTGCAACTTCAATCTGGTTTATACATCATTTAGAGGTGGTAAAACACTCGGGTATGGTGACAAGTCACATGAATTCAGTATCCAAGTGTTAGGTTTGGCTTTGTCACATATCATGTTTATTTTCTGATTATAGGTACCAAAAATGATACTAAAGTTCTTTCAATGCAGTAAATTAATTGCGTGATATGGAATTATTAGAATCAAATAATCAGCATATAGTGTTTGGATGTGCTTATCATATAATCGAGTCAGCGTAAAATTAGTTCTGTTGAAGCTACTTATAAAAAGACGATCGGACTTCCCCTCGATGATCAATCCGTTTCACTATATATAGATATTAAATATTGGTTATCTACGATTGAAAGGCACTATTCTAATGATCATTTACAAAACGCATTTGAATTCCAATGATCCAAAACGCAATCTCAAATGTTCAGAAGGTGCTAACTTCATCATGCATTGAACATTTTTGTGAAATCTACCTTAATTGGATGAAAATAATGTGATTGGATAATTGAAGTATTTAATTGATAAAAGGTTTCCAATTAATTTAAGTTTTGGACGATGTTAGAAGTAACTATATTGCAAACTAACTATTGGCTGAAAAGAACATTGTAGTATACACGAATGGAGAATTTGTAGATAAAACTATTAAAGGCTTAAAGATTAATGTTCTTAGCGATGAGAACAATCGACTTGTTACATGTCTCGCATATACATGTACTGTTTAAACACCTATTTTAAGCGATGACAAACATCGTCTATTTAAACGCTTATATAACTGTTTAAAAATTATCATCAGATACATTTCTTGCAGGTTCTCGAGCGATGGAAAAATTCTTAGCGATGAGGATAAGGTTGCAGAGTATATTTACATCAATGTAAGTGGCTGGTTGAAAGTGATGTGAGTCTTTCGTGAGAAATCCATACTACATCCGTCCCAAAATAAATGTCCAGTTTAATTTTTCAGAGTCAAACTGATTCAACTTTGACCTCAACTATTTTTGTGGGTGTTATATAACATTTGATGCAAAATATATGAATGTATTGGGTTTTAAGTGTATTTTTCAATGGTATAATTTTTCATCAAATATTATATAACACAAATCACAAATATATATATATATATATATATATATATATATATATATATATATATATATATATATATATATATATCTAAGGTCAAAGTTGAACCAGTTTGACTCTGAAAAGTCAAACTGGACACTTATTTTGGGACGGAGGGAGTAATATGCAAACTTGATATCTAATTATTTCGGTCAATACAAGTTAGTTTTCTCATAGTTAGTAGCTTTTTAGTGTGTATGCGATGTTAAGTATGTGGTGCCAAAGAAAGTAACAAATCTTGCTACGATAAATATTAACATTCGTTTAAAAATTAGCCTTGAACGTTTACTTGATACATTGGTTTGGAATTATAGGAAAGGTCTTTCAAATGGGGAGTGGCTTATGTGATCACAATAGTTGTTGAGCTTGATGAGTAAATGAACGATTAGTTTTACCATTAAGAGGATTCTATTTTCCAAAGTAAGTCGGACCTCAATTCTATTATCGTTATTCTTTTATTTGTGTTCATTACGTATTGCAGCTTTGGTCTACATATGCAGCTCGCTACATACTTATAGAATCATTATTAAAGGCAACTCATAACCCCAATAGGATTATTCTTTGATAATGTGCTTAGTCTACACATGTTGCTCGCTACACAGTTACAAATTCACTACGAGTTTCATCACAATTCAAGATGGGATAGTTGGGCTAGGTATGCTGAATGTAGCACTGCTTATCAACCTTGGATTTGGACACCTGGAAATCATGAGCTTTATTTGTATGTATCTTAGCATGTTCAATGTCATAAACAATTTGTCAATTACTGGAACCACATCCCTTTAAATATAGTTATCCAAAAAAAACACATTTTTTTTTTAAATATATACTATTTCTTAGTGACCCTAATGTCAATTTTACACTTCTAGCGATTTGACATGTTTAAGAGTGCATATGAGCATGTAAGACAGTAGGTGAACAACTAAATGTTCATATCTATCTTTTTGTCTCGCTTGGATACTAAAAAATGATCATGTTTTATATATATGTGGATGTTTCAACCATATAAAATTATATGGAAATGGGTCTACTGGTAATAAGTCAAATGTCTGATATATAACACTTGACTAAAAGTGAAATAAGTGAAATGGGTGAGCACATAAAACTGGGCAAAAATATTGTTGGCGGCTTGGTTCCTTCCTAAAAACATTTATGGTTGTAGCCATAACTGAAATAAAAGAAAACCATTTTTTGGTGTGCTCAAGACATTTGATTTAATTAGATATTGGTGTATTCAGGTTGCGTAGAAAATGTGTATGGTGACTGTAACATCATTTGCACCCTTCAACCGCCACAAGAGTATGAATAGAAAGCCGATACAACTACTTGATTAATGAATCTAAAGTGTAACATGTGGGTCAAGGTTTTTCTCAGATTTATACTTCAACATGTTATTGTATATAACTATTTTGTGTTCCTACGATTATGGCTGATGGATTTTGTTATATCACTGTACACAATCATATGATCAGCTGATGTCGTTAACCTTTTTATTAATTACCTTTGATGATTCCAGTGCTTCTTCTTAGAAATAATATTCACATATTAGGGAACTTTTTAGTGCTTCTTCTTAGAAATAATATTGTATTCACATATTAGGGATCTTTTTAGTTAGTTGAGGAAAATAACTCTTTTTCTCATGTAGTTGATTTGAGTATATCTTATGTGAAATGGGGAAACTAATAATTTTAGCATAAACTGGAAATGGGTCCAAAAGTATCAAATGGGTAGAAATTTAGTGAGTGCATTAAAAAGGAATAAAACCTGATCCGTTAGTTTCCATCTTCTTCTCAATATGTTTACATTGATATTTGTTGTGCTTATACTTACTGGTCATTTAAAACTTTTTTTTTGTAACCATGATTTTTGACCTTTTGGCCGATTAATCCATAGGGTTTGAACCCAACGCCACACAGACTCAAACCAAGTAAGCCCTCTCTTTTCAGAAAGTTGGCATGCCCACTTAAGGTTGTTTGCACCAAGCAGGAATTGAACTTGAGACCTTACGCATTCTAGAGTGATAGTCACATTTTGCCACTAGGCCCCTTAAGTTGTTTTTTCATTTTAAATTTGTATTCCATGTGATTTCGATTTCGTTTAATTCTCATTATTTTTTTTTTGCAACAAGTAGGTAATTTTTACAAAATTACACCATGATCGACTTTTTGATCGGTTGGGATTTAAATATCATCTCTGAAAATCTAATGTCTTAAATTTATACAAAGTTTAAGGTTCATGTTCTGTCATTGTCTTATGGTATGATGTTATTATAAAATATATTTGAGGTTGATTTTTTGTCATTTTTTTTATCTATGCAAAGTGTCATGTTAAATTTCAATCACGTGGGTATATAGTTTATGCTATGAATACCTTTTGATATGTCAAAGTGTCATTTTTTTTATCTATACATAGTGTAATTTTTATTTTTATCTAATTCATTTTTTTATTTCATTTGACATTGATATAGAGTTGTTTAAGGATTGGTTGAAGTTTAATCGCCCAGCTTCGCACAAATGGTCACGATATAAGTGATGATATCATTGATTTAAACTTTTTTGGGCACATGATGAATGTTTTGTTTTTCAATGAACTATAAATTATGAATAAATGTATTTGATTTTAATGTTTTTTTTTTGTTTTCACGATAAAAAATGTATCTTTTATATGATACATTTATCCAAAAATAAAAATTACCTATCAACGATTGATTACATTATAAAAAGAGGTGATTTCTTTATATATGCTTTTTTTTTTTAAGTTTAACATATTTGTTATGGTGTCATTATAGAATCTGGTTTCAAGATTAATAATTAAATATTAATCAAAACGAAATTTTAGAGCTAGCCCGCTCATCGGGCGGGTCTTAAAGCTAGTAAATAAATAAATAACTAAATAAATAAATAAAATAAAAATAAAAATAAAAAGGTGATCTCGATTGTTGCCACGACCAGGATAGAAAAAAACTTAGGCGATCGATTTGGTGGCAGCAAGGGTGATCGAATGTGATCGAGTGAAATGATCGATCGTGAACCATTAATGCATCCCGCCTTAAGCATTTTCAAGTCATTGAAGCAATCACTTGAAGATTTACACACTCACACCATAGTTATTATGTAATAAAAATGATATTCTAAGAACTTATAATTTTATTTATGTCATTTGATCGGGTAATTGTGTCATAAGTCTTCAAAGACTTTTTGTATTGTGGATACTTTAAGACGAGTTTGAATTTGACTTAATATGAAGAAAAAAAAACTAAATTCAGAAAGTCATATTAAAGTTGATTTTTCATGGCTTAATAAAAAATGATGAATAAAAATAAAAATTGATACAATAAAAGATCTCTGGATTACTTTTATTTGAACATAACTTAATAATACATTTAAACAAATAATCCCTAAGTGTAATTCTTAAAACTAAAAACCAATTACGTAACTTTGTAAAAAGTAGAGGGACCATTTATGTAAATTTAGGAAAACCAAAGAAATATCTTTGTAGGACCATAAAATCAGAATTTTAGAAGACATTTGAAGTCCGATCATCTCTTCATCATCGTACTTTACTTTACTTTACTTTTCCGGTCGGTAATTCTTTTTATCAATTTTTATAATCTTTTGTGTTTTTATTTTCTTGCCTTCTATAATTAATGTATGCTCATAATTTGTTTACCATGCTTGTGATCGTGGATTGCTTACAATTATACCCAATAGGCCAAATGCACTGAGAATGGGACATGGTAAAATATTATACTAATTGGGTTTAAAACTAGAAGGAATATGGTCCAAATTGTGTATAGCATATAAGACTAGTTTTATTAGGGTTTGGTTATTGTTAGAGAAATGGGAGGCAGGGTTAGGCGCGAGGGTTTAACTCGTCTGATTAGGCGTTAAACCCTATTCTCGGCGGGGGTTCTTGGCCTCCTCGGATCCATGTCGAAACCCCCCACTCGGCCACTCCCTATGTTATTATATTTAGAGGGTGTGTGGGATTGTATTTGGAGAAAATTATATTATTGCGTTGCAGAATGTTGGGAAATAGTGTTAACCAGCCATTTGAAATTTGTAAAAAGTGGGCTGAGAATTGTTTTTTCAAATTGCTAAACACAATCCCAAACACTCCTTTAGTGTTGTTGCCCAACCCTTTTCGTATAAATAGGCTTACGGTTTATAAGGTTTCGTTATATCTTCCATTCATAATTTGCTGAAAAAAGTACAGTATATGTTGACATTCACCTGCATAGTAATCCTGGAAACACGTTTTGGAGTTGGATCTTTTTGATTTTGCAACTATAGCTGAGAATCAGAATCATCATCTTTTTCCGAAAGAGTTATCAAATCATGTAATTTACGAAAATCATTCATTTTAATTATGAAAAGTATTCTCCAACATAGACAAATGACACATATTGATCTAGCGTTGCAACACAAGTTAGTTGCTTCCATCTCTGCTACTCTGCCTTGTGTACTGAACATTCACCATATCTACTGTGTAGCACTAAGATAAAAAGTGTCACTTCAGTATGCCACTAGTACAAATTTGGGAGACAAATCCGTTTTGTTTTTCTGATCAGTGCACATAAGTTCTTAATGTAAAGAAAACAGTACAAGTGTTATGAGTATATGTTCACTCACTTGAAGTTGCGATAACCTTTTTCTGGACCATTATATCGAAGCAGACAGAGATAGAAAGAATGAACTCTTTGGGTGTGAGCATCTTAGAAGATAAGATTGTGGATGATGAGCATGACAATGGCTTAGAAGATGATGATTTGGAGGTTGGTGTTGAAGACAACGATGAAGAAAGTGATCCAAAATTTGATGACAACTTTGATGGTCTAGCTGATATATGGAAAGAAATGTCAGATGGATTAGAGTCCTCGAGGGTAATTCATCATATCTTATTTTTTCCGTCATCATGCTGATCATTATAGTCGTTATATGGATAGATTTTGCATACATAAGTGAAAGACTTAATTGTTTGTGAAAAGAATTAATCAGTTAGCTAGGTCAATCTTATAAGAGAAATAGTCCACTAAAATTTAAATATGTTACTTGATGAAATACTTTTTTTTTTTTTTTTTTTTTTTTTTTTTTTTTTTTTTTTTTTCAGGATTTAGCCTCATCATCTCATGAACCCGTAAAGGAAGAGATAGAACAATGTGATCATTCTCTTATCTTTGAAGAAGATATTGGTTATGTTTGCCGTGTCTGTGGAATAATTCAAAGGAGTATCGAGTCCATAATTGAGTATCAGCTGCCCAAGGAGACTGCAAGTGTTGAAGTTGATGAGTATATGTGAAGCCTCATTCCGCCTACAAAAAGTGATCTCATCAGGAAGGTTTCAAACCCATAACCTACTTTTTGGTAAAAACTTCTTGCTAACCAACTTGGCCACCCCCTTTAAGGTTCATGGTTTAAATTTAAATTGTAATTTACTTAATTTGGAATGGCCCTTTTTTTTTTTTCCTTTCCCAAATGGTCGTATTTATAAAGTGTGGCTTTAAATTTATCATCTGTTTTTTGCGATGATATTTTGCTCAAGTGATCCACCTCCAAACTTCGCATAGTGAAAGACTACAGATGATGAGCCGTTTATTAGATTTTTATTTATAATAGACAACTACCCGCGCATAGCGATGGTTGTGTATAGTTTCGAATAGGGGCAATTACATATCTCCCCTCTTTTTAGTTAAAAATTTCATGTATACCGAAACATGCATTAAAAACATTGTATGTTATGCATTCAACACTTGCATTTTGAGTAATCATGTTGTGTATATCAAACATTTCAATATAATTTTAGAAACTAATAAAGATTGTGATTAAATAAAAACTGTATCCTTAATTTTGAAAAAAGAAGTTGCATGGGAATAATAGTAATCCAACAATAAAAGAAATTGCATGGGCATAATAGTAATTCAAAAATCCTCACATAGAGAGTTGTTAAGCAAATTTTTTCCCTCTCTATTATAGTAAAAATTATTAAACTTTAACTTAGTAAAAATTATTAAACTTTAACTTTCGTGGTTATGTATCAAAAAATTATGCATAAGTATTAGTACATCAAGTTGGTTGGAAGTAGGGCTGAGCATTGGTCAAATCCCGACCCGATCCCGACCCCGACCCAGCTTGATCCCGACTGAGGTGAAATCGTAAACCAAGTCCCGACCCGATAGTAGTCGATTTTTTTTGGGTTCGGTAATGTCGGTTTCGGTTTTGCCAGTATCGGTCTCTTTTGGTCGTTTTTCACGGTTTTTGGCCCAAACCGTCCCGACCCGAGTCCATGGAAAACTCAACACGAGTCCTGACCCGAGTAGCAGTCGGTCGGAATCAGGTGTCGGGAGTCGGTCGGGATTGCTCACCCCTAGTTGGAAGTGGTTACTATCAGGTCAATGTTTTTAAGGTACACTAAAATAGTAAAATTAGGTCTGTCTTTGATGCATTAAACACATAGAGCTCTTAGACTATGTTTATCAGTGAAATCATCCAACCGATCGAAGCGTATAAGACAAAAAAAAACTCAATATAATATTAAAAGTACACAAAACCACAACATCAAAACCACGATCCGGTCGCTTTGTGACTTCAAAAATTTTGAGCCAACCGTGCCACATGTCACGCTCTGAATCTGCCAACAAAACCACAACATCAAAACCATTACATCTTGGTTTCGTGTCAAATGGCATGCGGTTACTACTTCCAAACTAAAACAGGATACGAAAATCAGAACAAAGAAACTACCCGAGACCTCCGATAAGAGACCTTGAAGACGTACTGTGCTTCGGTGTGGGGACCTGTTTCTGTTCTTTGGTTACTACAGAAATTTGTGTTAAGGCTGCGAAGGGTAGAGAGAAATATTAGGGCAACATTTGAGTTAAGTGAGATGGCAAGTGTTATTGGACTTGAATTGTGGTTTGGGTTGTGATCTTTTATTTAAGCTTAAATGGGGCTTTACACGAAAATTAAATGGCAAGTGTTATTGGACTTGAATTGTGGTTTGGGTTGTGATCTTTTATTTAAGCTTAAATGGGGCTTAACACGAAAATTAAATGGCAAGCGTTGTTAGGCTGATTGGGGGGCATATCACATATGAATTTCTTTTATATGAATTTGTTATAAGCTGAAATTTAGTAAATTTTAGCAAATTATGCTCAGCCATAGTTGATATGTAAAAGAAATAATTTATATATTTGGTTGGGTTGGGTTGTTAATAAATGATGAAAAAGTTGAGATTGATTGTATGTATAGATTGTATATGTGGATGAGTGAGAAAATAATATTTTAATGAAAGATTGGGTTGGATGGGGTTGTGAATAAAGATAGTCTTAAGGCCATATTTTTCAGAATGTATAACTCTTTTTCACATGTTTTCCTTCTTTTAGTTCATAATTGAAGATAAAGTTTTTCCATTACTTTTCTTAAAACTTTCTTCACGAGAAAATAGCCAAATTCTGCATATACAGATGGAGGCATATGAACATAAAATCATGTTGGTGAAGTATGATCATGAAGCTCTTAATGATATATATAAACATTTTCTTTTTTTTTTTTTTTGTTAATAATAATGTTTTCAGCAGCCAGCTAAACTATAATCTACTCTTTTTTTTTTAAAGTGATTTAATTTTTAACGTTTAATTCTTTAAAAAAATAATCTACTCTTTAACCGATAACATTAATGCACAAAAGCAAATATGAGAGAGAATTGGGTCTAATGTTTTACATCAGAGTATACAAATATTGGGCTAGGCTCACGTAGCCAGAGATATTAAATGCATCCAGTGCCTTGAAAAAACCCTTGTAACTATTATCTCAATTCCATCTATATAGTCCCTTCATTTATTCATAATCAATTCTATTAACCGGTGAGTTAGTTTTTCAATTTATATTTCTGTGCTTGCTAAGTTTCATGCACGGCAAAAATTCACTAGTTTACGCTTATATTTGAGCTTACGAGCTTATTTGATTTCAGCTTATATACGATAAGGAGGGTTACTTTGAGACTCACGAGCTTATTTGTATGTACTAGTGTATAAGTGTATTTTTATGTTCATATTAGATACCAAAAGTTGAGGTACTTTGGGCCTATAAAACAGAATATACCAATACCAGACTGGGCCCACCGAACCATAATGTGTTAAAGGCCATCGAGTGTCTTGAAAACCCTTGGCCACTAAATTCTTCTGCGATTTAATAACCCTTCATCGTTGTAAACTTGTAATCCACTTCTAAGTTCAACTTTCCGGTTAGTTATCTATCACCTATGCTCTTTACTTTTACATTTTTTCTGCTTACTACACATCATGCATGCATGTCGCACTTGGAAGTTACAACAGTACCTTATCTTGATATTCACATAAATTTTTTTTTGCAGTAATATTCTGTTATTCTGTAATACACACGTTCTTTTAGTTTGTTGTCTTTTGTATCTATGTGTGACAATTGTAGCTGCTATCTAAGTTTGAATATTCACTTTCTCTCTTAGGTTTTAATATAAACATCTTCTTATTTGGCTTTGAAAAATAAGCCTCATTAGGAGTAGTTTGATTCATTCTCTTAATTGAAATCCCATCTTCTTTTTGAATATCCCAACTAATTAGATATTTTCATAATGTTTATATAAGATTATTGGATCATGTACGATAAATAGTCTTTAAGTTACTTGAAATCCAAACAAATTAAGAGGTTTTCAAAAGTTTGATTATTCATCCATTTACTAATTTTTATTTTATTTTTATGAAGAATGTAGGATTATACAATGTCAGATTATTTATGCGAGGAGTTGATTACTGAAATTTTCACAAGACTACCATCCAAGTCCGTTCTTCGATTTCGATCACTTTCAAAATCAGTATGTTCTTTTATTGATAGCCCCAGTTTCATCAGCAAGCACACTTTTCATGATCAATCTCCCCAAAAAGCCATGATCATGGAAAAACGATGGTGGAACAACATCCTAGAAAACTATACATTACTTTCCGAAGATCGGTTGCCATTGTGTCCCGTGCAGGGATATATTGACGTCACAACACTTGAGTTTCCTGCTAGTTATAAGATTGTTGGATCGTGTAATGGAATTCTATGTCTGTTTTCGGGAAACAATAAGACTATTTGCCTATGGAATCCTTCAATTAGGCGTGAACTGACCATACGTGATCGCCCTTCTCGAAGATGCAACGGCAATAATGTTGAATTGGGGTTTGGATTTGATTCAGTCAGTAAGGATTACAAGATTTTGAGAATCTCCTGCTCTATATCTTGGGATAATACCAAATTAACATCTTCATTTGTGTACTCCATGAAAACGGATAGTTGGCGTAAGATTGATTCCCCTACTATTCCGTTTAATAATGTGGTGTCAAAGGCGTGTTTTGTTAATGGAAAATTTCATTGGGTTGTAGAATGTGATGACACATCGTGTGAATTGGGCCATACTTATATATTGACATTTGATTTGGGCACTAACACCTATGGTTCCATTAAGTTGCCAGAACCTGACAAGGGAACAAAACATTTAACACATATCAACGGTTCACTATCAGTGATGTATACAAATGGTGATGGTTGTTGTATTTGGGTGAGAAGAGAGTATGACAATACTGCAAATTGGCATGCCTATCACACAAGTATATATGGAGTTAAGAAAATGTTGGGACTTAAAACAAATGGTAATTTCGTTCTCATTATTTCGATTGAGGGGTACAAAGTTCATAATCTTGAGACAGGTGGGGAATCAAGACTAGTGAAATTTGATGCTGTGACAGGTTGGGAATCTGTTGTTGATAGCTTGGTACCAGTATTATATAACGATAGCCTGGAACTGTTAATCACAGGAACTGCTTACAAGGGAATACAACTATCATTTCTTCAAAAAAAGAAGTGAAAACTACTAAAAGTTTGAGCACTAAATAGGCAAAGTTGCAGATTGTAGCTAAAGTTTTATAGCACATTTTCAACTTTATCATTCTGGTTTCGTCTTGTAAATCTTAATTTTGGTTGCTATTTGATATTTGTTTTGCATATTTTTCGTGTGTTAATGGTTGAACTTGGTTCATTTTTGTACGAGCATTAAAGGATCAAACTATATTTGCAAGTTTTTTTTTAACTGTTTATGTTATAAAATAGCAACGTACTTTACTTAATGTACTGATTTGGTAATTCATCGGGTACGCACAAAAGGAAAATTTCAAAAGTATGAAATTTATAACAGTTGAATACTGTATAAGAATACGAGTATGCTACATAAAATTAAAAAAATATCAAGTTAGATACATTTATAAATAATTAGTCTTTTTTATTTGGCCATCAATCTATCGACTTAATTATAAACTATCCATTTTCATCTTATTCAAAAGTTACTACAAACCATTACCTAATAGAGAAAAGTTCCTTATATTCACATGGTCGGCTACATATAAAACCAAGACTTAGGATCAAAGGAGAAAAAAAACTTGAAATGAGAATGATGAGAAGTATGTATAATTACACATTCGGGATGCATCAACTTGAAATAAAATGCATCTCTATTAACTTAGATGCTTCATAATGTATTTTCTAGCTAAAAATTATAAGCATTTCATCAAATTTGATGAATCTTGTGCATTTTTCATTCTAATTGTTATACGTGGTTCTAGTGCTACTTTGCATTGCTTTCACTTCCAAATCACTTTTCAAAACGATAGGCAATGCATCTAAATGAATGGAGATGCATCTAATTTAAGTCGATGCATCTCAAATATGTGGTTTAGTTACTTCTCATTTAAAGTTTTCTTCTCACGGGACACTTTCACATAAAACCAATATAAGATAAAATAAATTCAAATTTTACTTTACGTGATAAAAAATGGCGGCAAAATGAGCCTCTATGTACATTATCTAACCCTCCATCTTTGAAAGACTACCACCTAAATCCCTCATTCGATTTAGATCTCTTTCGAAATCATGGCATCCTCATATTGCTATCTCTGGTTTCGTCTATAGACACAAACTTTGATATGTAAAAGAGACTAAAAAAGTCTTCATACATCTTATTTTTCAAGAAAAAAAGTGTAAGATAATAAACCAGCAAGTGAAGTGTCGGGAGTCATCCGTGAGAAGCAAAGAAGAACAGGAAAAAGATCATCAACACTATTGCATCGCTGAATGAAGGCACCAGAGTTAAGTTCATTCACCGAAGTAGTAAAAGGAACAAAACTAACAGAAATAAAATTATCAATGGTGATTCAAAGAATGAAGATACGATTTTTAATCAATTGGTCAGAAACAAGAATGTTGTTTTAGGACCAAAAGATCTTGAGAATGGAAAATAAGATTGACCAACAAATTGAATAGGAAGTACATCACCATTACCAACCATGATACTTTTAAATTTATCACAAGGTGTTTGGTAGATGATATTACCTGGGTTGAACTGAATTTGAGAACTAGCCCAATATCCATGGGGTCTGTCGTGGCTCTTGAGTAAGATGGCACTGAATACAGATGATGCTTGTGGCTGATATCCAAAAGTATGTTGAGGTGTTATGGTGTAGCCACCAAATGAAAGATCAATCGGTGGTCCATATGGCCAAGCTTAAGGCTGTTGTTGCCCAAATGTTGATTGTGGTTGATAACCAAAACCTAAATGATTTGGGTGGTACATTAGAGGAAGAACCTGCAAAATAAGCTCCTTGTGGTCGAAACTCATGTTACATCACGAAACCCGATAATGTACTTTTATTATTTTAAGTGCTATATTAGTCTGCCTTTGACGATTTGTGGTAGAAGATTTTAAGTGGCTGGTTAGTCATATTTTATAAGTGAAAGTCAAACTAATGGTCAATGTAGATGTGTGTGTGGGTCGTGTGATTAAATAACACTTTATTAATAACTCCACAACATTCCAGAGAGTTTGTATGTGTGTGTGGGTCGTGTGATTCAAGAGTGGGAAAAGAGGAGAACAAATTCAAGTGAGAAATCTATTGAGAAATTGTGTTGCATTTCAAGTATTAAGCTCTTAAACATCATCCCCACAAGTAAGTGATGTCCAATTATTGATTTAGTTGCATTATGTTAGGGTTCATGTGAGATGAAAATTGCGAATTTTGGGTAAAAAAGGGTTTTGAGCTAAAGTGATAAATTTATGAGGTTAGAGGATTAAGTCTTTTTAATGGTTTGTGGTTAAACTGATGATTTATGATTTTTATATGATCATGGTGGATGATCATATGCATGTGTAAGAGCTGAGGTTGTTTGGCATATAGATTGAATAGGATTTAACCTCTTATTATGTAATGAGAAATATGCTAAAATTGATAATGATTCTTGTATAGGAATCAAGTGTTTCATATTTGGCTTTTGAAGTAGATTAGCCGTGAAATTGAGGTAAGTAATATGGTTATAACTTGTGTTATAGCTTTATCATAATGATACTCATGATAATGAATGTGTTATAGTGTATAGGAAGCTTGTGTTAGATTATGGACATTACTTTAGTAGTCGTATGTTAGGATCGAACTCGAGATCACGGGATTGGACACAATACGTATGAAGAGAAAAAGAAATAATTATTTATAAATGTTATAAGTAATTATTAATAAACACAAAATAAATAATAGTAATTAGTATTTAATGATTAATGACTAATGGACTATTAAACGAAGATTAGAAAAGTAATACTAAGCAAAATTTGGAAACAAGAGAAGGTTCCGGAAACCCCTTGGGGGATCCAAATCCGATCGGCCATAGGGGGGGGGGGGGGGAAGTAACCTCCTTTGTGCCTTGTGCTCCAAGTATTGGTTAGTATATAAGCAAACCCAAGATACATGTTTTCTCATAACTTGTACACACACATCTTGGTGTTTTTCTCTTCACTTTCTTGTTCTAGTCGATCCATAAAACAAACCCATAAGGGTTTCGATTTTCTTGATCTAAACAAAGTTTTGTATTTAATTTACTTGCATAAATTTTTTCTTGAATTAGTACGTGTGTACAAGAACGTGATTCAAACACATTATTGTTTGATTCTTGGATTGAATTACAAAAGAGGTAAGGGGTAATTCTTATAATCCACATAAACCCTAATTAGGGTTCTTGATTTGAAGATTGCAATTGATTCTTGTTCGGGCTAGAATCACAAAGGTACGTTTACTATTTAATATTGATTGATTAATTACATGTTATATGATCTTGTTATAATTGCTTCCGCTATGCTCACTTGATGTGTTTGGTTTATAATATATGAATGTCATGATATCATAATTCTAACAGTGGCATCTAGAGCCGTTATAATGTGTAATTAATTATCGAAACGCATAAAAATTGGATCTTGATTCGTTTAGTTACATGTTTTTAGGGTTTTTAGATTCCTAACCCTAATTTTTTTTATGGGTCGATTTGACCTTAAAGGGTTTTAGGGTTTTGGTTTTTGTTTTTTTAATATGATTAAAAACCCTAGGATATCATGTAATTTGTTATGCGTTTTATTAAACGATCTTGGTGCAATATGTTAATTGTTAAGCTTAATCCATGAAAAAAATGCATATTTGCATGGATTTTTATATTGTGTAATAATTTAAATGATTTAAATTGTTTATATTAATTAATGGTTAAGTTATATCGGAACATGTAAATTTATTAATAGATGTCGAATTGGGGTAGACTCCAATATTAAGTAATCAATTATGTGCTAATTGGTATTTATTTAATTTTGGCTTACGCAATCGATTTATCGATATATGTGGCTCTTTTTCCTAGAAGAAGAAAGCCTTAATTGAATTAATACGTTGTACACCTAGATTTGATTATTAATAGGACTATTGAATAAGAGTTGCATGTGGCTACATGTTTTATACATATTTAATTGTTATGATTATGTATATTTGTTTATTTAGTTGTTTTATTTTTTTATTGTACATTACTTGTTTTGTTTATTAATTGTGTTAGACATGTTTATAAACGAAAAGGGTAATTTTGAATAGAAAAATAATACGGACTAAATAATGGCGAAATTGTTTTGGTTTTTAAGAGTTTAAATTTCAAAGAATTGGTTGATTGATGTTTTTGTACGTAGTGGTTAACTAGGCCCGACCGAAGTTTACACACTATAAGATGGGTATAAGGATGGCTTCGCATTAAATTGTGGCCTTAGAGAGACAACATTCTGTCTTAACGCTCGTTTGTGTGTAAATTAGACTTACCGAACAACCATTACATGTACACTGTCATCTTAAGGGTGAATTAACCACAATTCCACAATGATTATCCGAAACACTAAGCTTTCGGGCTTATGCAAAAGTACGATATAGTGGACGATAATTGATGGTAATTCTTTAACTGGTGAACCCGATACCTCAATCAAAACTTTGTTATTTTATTCTTAGCAAATTGGTAATAAAAATGTTTTGTAAAACCAATGTTATGAAGTTGTATGCATGCTTCTTCATACATTATTTTGATCACATCAAAATATTAATACCCTTATAATATTAATACCCTTATAAAATTAAGTCGAATGCCATCTAATTAAAAACACTTGAAGTTGTAATTTACGTCATGTGAGAACTTGGCGAGATTGCAATGGAGAGGTAAATTTCATAAATTCATTGCTAGCAGATCAACTGATGTGATGGATTTATGAGTTCGCAGTTTTTAAGTTAGACGACTTAAATTGAGTAGAAAGTGAGATCTTGGACTCAAGGCATTAAGATGGGGATCAAACATGCTTACATTACAAAAGTTTTGTGATTGTAAATCCCATAAATCTAGGAATTGCAATATGATATTGGCAATTATTGTTCGACAATTACCTTGTTGAATACTATCATTACTAGCAGATCAACTGATGTAATGGTACTATGTCAATTAGGATCCTAGCTTTAAGAAAATACTATGGTTTATATGAATATTTACCAAATGGGTATTTTATTTTCTTAAAGATCTAATTATCAAAAATACTGAAATTGAATTTTGTAATTCGTTTTAATGTATTAATGCAACGTTCAAACCGTAAACATATTTTGGGCTTTGGTAAATTGATCTAGTTCTGTTTTCAAACAAATGTTTGATTAAGAAATATTTACTTAAAAGACAAAAGAAGTCTCCTTTCTATGAAGGAAGAGTAAGACACAATCCTATTCCTTTTCATGAATGAGAACGGATAACAGGAATATTAGATATGTCTAAATTCTAATATAACTCATAGCAAATTTTTTAATAGTTAAGAAAATTGCGAATATTTTTCATAGGGATTTTATCATCCTCATTCGGTGATCAAGTTCTTAGTAACAAATATGATATTTGGTTAACAGAAAATTATGTATGACATTTTATGAGTTATTATAATTAGAAGCTAGACTAATTACTGCAACATGTTTAAAGACAAACTAGTTGTTTTTACTAGTTTAAAGGTGCTACATACATTGTAGGATGGTAGACCTATTAAGGAAGAAATTGCATGCCCAATTTTCAAGTTAATAGCATTTGGTGTTTAGTCCATCATTTACGTAGTAGAATACACTTTTAGTACATAAGTAATTGTTACGTATGGACATTCAAAGGTGTAGGAAAGTTAAAAGCACACTATTTGCTTTCACTGGATATGAAACATTTACAATGTTGTCAAATTTAGTGGGAGTATTGTGTACTTATCACTGAATAAGGAATTATTATAATGATCTTTAATTCAGTGGGAGTTACAAGTTTTGATATCTTGGTAGCTAAAGATAATTACTTTCCAAGTGTAGACACTCATACTTTTAAGGATAGTCTTGTACGTTTCCTTACTAGATATTGTTGTTTGACATATACTTGTTATGCTAAAATCTATGACACAATCATATTGAACACATAAACAAATGCATGGCATGTTGTTTATCAACTATATGAGGTTGTTCCATGCACAAGTGGGAGAAATGTTATCTTTATTGTGTGCAAGAAACAACTCATAAATATATGATTCAATGGATTCTCTTGACTACAAGGTAAGAGAATAATGTTCTAATATTAATTCAAGAAACACTTGGTGTTACAATTTATGTTATGTGAGAGCTTAGCTAGATTGCAACAACAAGGTGAATTTCATATTTTCATTACTAGCAGATCAACTGATGTAATTGAACTATGAGAATTTGCAGTTTCTAAATTAGATACCTATTAGAACATGTGTCAATATGATATCAAGACTACTTTAATTTGTATATTTATGAATTCATGGAATGACATAAATTAATAAAGTAATCTAATGCTGCTTCAATCTGAATGACATAAATAAATGAATAAATAATGTTGTTTACATTATTATGAAGTAATAAATTAACTTGAAATTACTATTGAAACCAAAAGATGGTGTTCATAATTACTTTAGTTAAACATGTTTATATTTCATTGTAAAAATATAAACATAAAGTCTTTTAATTGTTACAAGACTTATAATAAAGTAAGACGTTATTTTGTTGTGTTTTTTAATTAAGACATATACATGAAGTTATTAAATTGTTATATGACTTATAACGTATAGTGGGTTATAACAGTTTATGTTTTCTTGTAAAGGCATGAACATGAAGTAACTTTGTAAAAAGTACTTGTGTTATAATGCATATAATAGGCTTGAAAATTATTATACCATTAAAATGAATTAGTTGATAAATTGACAAGTCAAAACGAATATGGTTATCTTAAATATTGTTAGATTGTCTTGCAATATTGATACTAATGAAATATCAAATGTTTATGGTATGTTCAGTTAGGAAAATCAAACTCTTGTTATATTGTTTGATTAAAGATAACTATGACTTCTTTTCTTTCAAAAGTTTTCAAGGTTAGAATGTTGAGTATGACTTGGACATATTTAATAAAACTCTAGCATAGAAGATTAATAAGACATTATCATATGATGGAATGTGATGAATCACATTAAGTCTTAAATTGAAGTTCCAAATTTGTTTAACTGCTTATGAAGAGGTTATTAACAAAATAAAGTTAGGAACTGTCAATATGTATTTGTAATATCCCAAAAGAGAATATTGTATTATTGCTTAATTTGCTAAGTATTTAAAGATAGTCTTTAAATTGCTAAAAGCAAGTGGGAGTTTTTGATCTTTAAAAAATAAAATTACAAGATACATAATCTTCTAAAATACACTAGGAAATATCATGATGAAGTTTGACATTTGAATGTTAAATCTCAAGATGATAATAAAGTTTGACATTTAAATGTTAAATCTCAAGATGATGGAATTATCATTCATAGAATAGTAATATATCTCAGATATTTGATTAATATGTTGAGGGCTATGATTTACAGGATTATTGTAAACCTGATAATCATTACGACACATTACCAAATATGAAATTGGGTAAAGTATACATGATATGAATGATTAAGATGATGTCCATAAAGATAATCAATTTTAAAAACTTGGTTTATCTTAATAGTTAGACTAGAAAATGAAGATGAGTTTCTTTAAAGATTAAGTAACCCTTGTGGTTTAAATCTTTGTATAGAAATCGTATGGACAAAATTGTGCACGTATTTAATATATGTTTTATGACAAGATTATTAATCACACTTAAGCATTTAATTGTGATTGAATATTCTATTCTAAACACATTAAATATATAAAGATTATGATTGTCATTGACAATGGAATATCAAACCTCTTTCTTGAGAGATTACTTGAGCGAGGACGATAAGTAATCAAAAGGAGTTTATAAATTCAAATAAATCTTTGAAAGTGTACATGGTGTAATAATCCATGGATGGATAAATGCATGCATCTAGAAGATTATTTTATGTTTAATTATTAAATTCATGTTTTGATTTATAATTGAAATAAGATAATATCTAAGTATTCCTAAAAGCTAGTAGGAGTATTATGTTTAATTTCTTAAATCATATATGTTGTAGAACATATAAAAAGTAACATTCCATATAAGTTAAAAGTTAAGTCTTAGTTTGGAATGAAAATTTACTTGTAAGATTTAGGAAATAAGACATACAACCTTGGAATGAATGTTTATTGATGAAACATGTGCGGTAAATAAATCTAATATATCATGATATATTATTTAGAAAGTCTAAATAGATATGTATGACATGAAAAAAATCTAAGTATGACTCATAGATTTTTCATGTATATCATGTTTTGTTGTATCATACTTGATTACAAGATGATTTGACAATATTAATATCTAATTGAAAGTTATTAGATAACTTGTGTAATATTCTAAAAAGAATATGTTTGATTGTAGAATTACATCCTAAATCTGGAACCGTTTCCAAATTCTATAGATGAACAATTTTTCAATTGTTGTGAAAATTGTCATAGCCAACAAACTTGAAAGTTTGAAGGGCATCAAACATTACACAATAAATATTAATGTTTACGGGAAGTTTTAATAGCATATTGTTGTTGCATACAATGATGCTAATGAAATTGAGGTGACACTCAATACCAGTTATGGTAAGGATTTCATACTTGGCTATTACTAGTTATGCTTACTAAAAGCATAGTTGCATTATACATTAAGAGAATAAGAATACTTAAACTTTAAAATGTTTGGAAGTTTGAGTATCATAAATTGGTGGTTAAGGATGTCACACATTTTATGAACTAATATATGGCATTATCAAAATAGTTGAGCATGTACATAAAAGAACTTCACTAGATGAATTCTTGAAATAAGTATTCTCAAAATTTCGATAGATCAAAGTTAGATGATTTATGTCTTGTCAACAAGTATGAGTGTCATTACTTGAGACATAATTCATCAACAAGAGTTATCATGCATTGATCTATTTAGTATTTGGATAAGGGATGTTAAACAATTATTATAATAAATTTAAATACATTGTATATTTAATTTATAATATATTGTATCCTATATTTGTATGTTTAATCCATGAATAAATGTTATTCTAAATTGTCCGTTGTCAGTTAATAATATGGGAATATTATTAAATCAAGACAAATCTGAAGGTTGGTATAATATACTTAAAGTATATTGATGCATAGTCATGCCATTTCAGATGATATTCAACGATACCGAATATAGGACTTATCCCAACTACATGATGTTACTTTATGGATTTTGTTATTAAGTAAATCATGAGAAGTTATCCTCAGACTTGAGATGCAAGATAAGTGTCATGAATGTAGTACATTTTTGTGGAACAACTTAACGCTATACGTAACTGGTAGTCATAAGGGTTGTTTTCGGAAGTGTTACAAAGTTTGTGGGTTTTGCTTGTAGTCAAGATAGAATTTGTTCCTTTAAATCTATTTTTGTAGTTTAATACTGCTGGGCCCCTCGTAGGGTTGGTAAGATGTATGTGTGGCCACACCCAAGATCTCCCCTGAATATGTTCAGAAGATTTGGTAATCTTGATCAATCACAAACAACGAGAAACAGAATGGTTAATTAAGGAATGACTTTAATCCATATCCTTATTAACATGGTATTAGAAACAAAAGGATAATAATAATGAGAAATCATTAAAAGGTTTTTCTAGGAGCCTTTCTCGAGATCGTACTAGAGGCATCGGCGTGTTGCAAGACGCTAACTGATGTGATTACACTATTAAAATATGTCCAAGTGGGAGCTGTTAGATTATGGACATTATTTTAGTAGTCGTATGTTAGGATCGAACTCGAGATCACGGGATTGCACACAATACGTATGAAGAGAAAAAGAAATAATTATTTATAAATGTTATAAGTAATTATTAATAAACACAAAATAAATAATAGTAATTAGTATTTAATGATTAATGACTAATGGACTATTAAACGAAGATTAGGAAAGTAATACTAAGCAAAATTTGGAAACAAGAGAAGGTTCCGGAAACCCCTTGGGGGATCCAAATCCGATCGGCCATAGGGGGGGGGGAGTAACCTCCTTTGTGCCTTGTGCTCCAAGTATTGGTTAGTATATAAGCAAACCCAAGATACATGTTTTCTCATAATTTGTACACACACATCTTGATGTTTTTCTCTCCTCTTTCTTGTTCTAGTCGATCCATAAAACAAACCCATAAGGGTTTCGATTTTCTTGATCTAAACAAAGTTTTGTGTTTAATTTACTTGCATAAACTTTTTCTTGAATTAGTACGTGTGTACAAGAACGTGATTCAAACACATTATTGTTTGATTCTTGGATTGAATTACAAAATAGGTAAGGGGCAATTCTTATAATCCACATAAACCCTAATTAGGGTTCTTGATTTGAAGATTGCAATTGATTCTTGTTCGGGCTAGAATCACAAAGGTACGTTTACTATTTAATATTGATTGATTAATTACATGTTATATGATCTTGTTATAATTGCTTCCGCTATGCTCACTTGATGTGTTTGGTTTATAATATATGAATGTCATGATATCGTAATTCCAACAGCTTGTTATAATAAAATTGGATCCAATGCTAGTGTTATACTCCGTAGTTAGTTAGTCAATCGACTAGCTAATGTACGTTATAGGTCTAACTTACATTGGATGATTATGTTGTTATAGTGCTTCATATACTTGTTATAGCTTAGTTAGTTGCTTATCTAACTAAGGATTTATGATAATCCATGGTAATGGATTATGTGTTATTGTTGTTATGTCATTTACTTACTAAGCGTTTATGCTTACGTGTTATAGTTGTCTATGTTTTGTAGGTGTGAATGCTCAAGACAAAGGTATAGAAAGGGCTTGATTTTGGAAGTTTATGTCCTAGAAGATACTTGTTCTTTTGTGTATTAGTAGGCAAGTAGAATCTTACGACAATGGTGAAAATCAAGTTTAAACATACCTCACTTTTTGTTCATGTTTTGGTTGTTGTAAAGTGTGAGTTGTTTTGTTACAATTATGAGGTTTAAAGTTAAATTTCAGTTTGGTTATGTAGATGAAATGGTATGGCTATGTTGTACATGAACTTGTAAATTGGTCAAAATGGGCGTTTAGAAGTTTTGGTGAAATTGTGTCTCCGCGACTAGGGCGTTGCGTTTAAGTCTTGTTTTCAGAAAAGTTGAGGAATGCAGGTTTTTAATAATCACGCCTTTAACGTCGTAGAGACCCTTTGGCCTCTACGCCGTAGAAGCAAAGTAGCCTCTACGGCGTGGAGGCCACATCTATTTAAAAAAAAATTGGGGTGTTTCAACTTTGTATCAGAGCATTGGTTTAAGAGATTTAGGTTTCCATTATAGGGTTGCTGAAACTTAGACCACTATTAGATGCATATGCATTAAGTGCAAGTTTTGACGTTATAGTTATGTACCTTAGTTTTAAGGTAGAAAATGCGAATGTGAATAGAATTGTAAGATTAATATGTTTGTTGTCTATATATGCTTTGTAAATGAGTGATCTAGTAATTTTCAATTCTAAAATGAGAGATTTATTCGTAAGAGTCATAATTGAGAATCCTCACTTAGAAAACATGAATCAATAACTGAGAATCAATTTTAGACACAAAACAAGTTACAGTGAAAATTCGTCTTGAAGTACATAATATATGAATAGTTGCAACAACGTGAGCGGTAAGTATATTACTCGTTACTCTCAACATAGCGAGATATATGTGAGCTACAAAAATTGCAGAATTCTGTTGTACCCTCGTATATAAACTTGCGTGCTATTAGGAAGGGATTATCTTGAAAAATAAACAAAAAACAAACCTATATCTGTCCCATTTTAAGTTTCATGGTAGGGATCAAATAAGAAGAACAATTAAAATGAGAAGGGTAAGAAGTAATTCTAGCCACACATTTTTATATGGGAGGGAAAATTTGAATGAAGATGCATCCATTTTTGTAGGTGCATCTAGAATGTGTGGTTGTGGTTACTTCTTATTCTTCCTATTTTAATTATTCTTCCTATTTGATCCTTACTCTTAAGTTTCAAATATGATGCGTGTAATAATTACAGATCAAAGTTAACATTAGAAGAAGTTATTTTTTCCGAAGAAATATGAAAAATAACTATAACCTCACATTATAGATGAATCGACTCGAATTAGATGCATCTGTATTTATTTAAATGCATTCCAATTAGTTTCACAAGTGATTTTGTTGGAAAATAATGCAAAGTACTAGTAACAACACATTTGACATGTAGAGGATGAAAAATGCAAATGATTTACCTAGTTTGATGAAACATGCATCTAATTCAAATTAATGAATCTCAAATGTGTTGTTATGGTTATTTATTTATTTATTTTTTATTTTATTTTTTATTTTTTGTCATTTGATACTAATTCAAATGTAAACTCATATGAAAACTCAATACAAAGATTTAATCCATGGATATACTGATCGGCCCAGACCCTTAATTGCGTTGGCCCGTCCCATGATCAAAGGCATTAAGCCGTATAAAACCCCCACTGTTGCTAAAACTAATTCACTGAAGAGTTAAACTTAAAACCCTCAAACAAATCGATCAGTTATAAAGCAAGTTTTTGATTATATATCTTTTTTGTTCTCTGGTGAGTACTTTCAATAGCACTGGTACCTATGTTTTTATGTTTATGACTTTATGTTTACATTGAATTAAATCTGGATTGGATTGTGATTTGCCTATGGTATATATTTTGTAAAAAGTTGTATGTACTAACACTAATAAGAGTATAGGAGATATAACGTGTTCGATATGAAAGTAAGTATTAGAGGTTTGTAAACTAATGGTATATGATATTTTACTCGGTCTTAGATACCATTTACTTGATTGCTAGTAAGCCCTAAAAATAATCTATAAGGTATAAACAGTGGTGGAATAAAATGGTATCAACATAAATACAAATACTGATAACTCCAATGTGTAATTTGTGCAGTTAATTCTTACGTATAAAAATATTAAGTTCATGTAGTCCAACACTCGATGAAGCTTAATTTATACTTTATTAGCGGTTTTAATTGCATCCTTTAAGTGAATTATAATATCCTCACTGAAAAATGCAGAACTACACAATGTCAGATTATATATGCAATGAGTTGATCCTAGAAATCTTCAAAAGGCTACCAACGAAATCCCTCCTTCGATTTAGATCAGTCTCCAAATCATTGTGTTCTACTATTTCTAGCCCTGAGTTCATCCGCGCACACATGTTGGAGTCTCCACCAAAAGTCCTGATCCGACACAGGTATATTCCCGACTATAAAGACTTCTATACATTACATTCAGAAGACCAATTGCCAATGCGTCACTCAGGGAGATATAATGACGAAACAACATTCGAGGTTCCTTACAATCATTACTATAATATTGTAGGTTCATGTAATGGAATTATTTGTGTTTATGAATATGGCGGCCTTTTTAGCCTATGGAACCCATCAATTAGGCGCAGAATAGTTTTGCCTCATGTTCCTTTTTATTATGGAAATGATGGCCATAAGATCGCAGACGGGTTTGGTTTTGATTCACTTAATGATGATTACAAGATTGTTTGGATATCCTATTCAGAATATAGATTACCTCCGGAACGTGCATATATTTATACCCTAAAGACAGATGATTGGCGTGAGATTCCTTTACCTGCTACTCCCTTTCATATCTTGGCGTCACATGCTTGTTATGTTAATGGAACATTGAATTGGTTGGTCGATTTTCATTTAGATGGGTCAGATGTTCTAGACAATCATTATATATTGACATTTGATTTTAGCACTGATACCTTTGCAATGATTGAGTTGCCAGAACCCAAATGGCGAGACCATCGACTAACCGTTATTAAAGGTTCACTAGCTGTGACATCCAGTGGTAAGGATTTTGCTCATTTTTGGGTGAGGAAAGAGGACAACAACACCGCTATTTGGTCTGAGGTTTATAAACTGGATCTTCAACTTACTGGAACAGATAAAATCTTTGAGATGACCACCAAGGGTAATTTGTTGTTCCACACTTACTATTCGAGACAGGCCATTTATAATCTTGAGACAGGTGTGCTATCAACAATTTTACTAGTCAATGACGAATCTCCCAAAGTTGACATGGAAAAGTACATTGAAACCCTAGAATTGCTTGGCAAAGGAAAAACATACGAGGTAAAGCAACCGTCTTTTCTCAGGAAAGAAACGACAAAGAAAAAAAGAATAACTTATACTTATACATGGGATGAGTTGTGAATTGCGTAAACTTGCATATCATACTGACGGTGTGATGAAGCATTTACTTCACTATCATTATTTGTTTTTCTATGTGTCTCAAGTATTGGCTACTTTAAGCACTTTGTTTCATTTGCATTTTTTGTTTCAAGTATTGGTTTTGTCCTAGAATTACAATTGATTCAGTTCACTGGATTTGTTTTGTTTTCATGTTTTTATGGCAGATCGTAGTGACAGTATGATGAAACATTCACTTACTTCATTTTCATCATTTTCCTTTTGTTCTATGAGTTCAAGTATTGTTTATTTAAAGTAGTTTGTTTTGTTTACATATTTGTTCCTAGATCAGCATAAGTAGACATTCATTACTACCTTGAGAATATACCAATTAACTCTCCTAGTTCCTATTGAATCTCAAGATCACCTTCAATTTGAGAAGTCCATACTCGATAAGATACATGAGAGGTTGGATACACCTGTTAGACCCGTGCATATACAGATGAAAAATGAGGGTGTTTTTTTTTTTTTTTTTTTTTTTGGCTAAACTCATACTATGAGGGATTGAGCGTTTTAAATTGTTACCGTAGCAATGTGAACAAAAGAGTTTCAGTAAGCAATTCCAAACACCCTCTTTATAAGCAATTTTTGCTTACTGCAAATAGGGATGAGCAAAAAAACCAAAGAATCGGATCAGACCGAGAACCGGACCAGAACCAAGAAGAACCGAACTAGCCCAAACCGAAGGTTCCAGTTCCGGTTCTTGATTTTGAGATTTTTTGGTTCTTGGGTTGGTTCGGTTCGATTCCACCGGATCTCAGTTCCTGAACCAAAGACCCAATAATATATAAAAACATGTATTTTTTTTTACTTCTCATTCTCAAAGTCGCGAATCATACGTACTAATGCCATAAAAAACCTACTAGCCTACTTTCAGAAAAATCAAGTCAAACATTCTAAACATTAATCTTTAATTCATTGAAACATCCACAACTCAATAACTAATCTAAACCTAATAACATTCCCAGATCATTCAACATTCAAAACTCACATAAACATCTATCATCAACCGTGGCATCCAAAGCGGCGTTTAGTGCGGGTAGACGTGTAGTAGGCCCTTATAGAACTCGCTTGTCGACGCCAATTGTGGAAGCTTTGATTTGCACCCAAGAGTAGGCGAGAAAGTCGAGAACGCAAATTAGTTGGGATGATATTGAAGATCTTATTAAAGACAATGAGATTGGCAAGGATATAAAAGAACAATTACAGAAACTAACCGGAAGAGACAAAGATAAACAAACTGTGAAACTATAAACGGTCTTAATTAATTTATTGGACAAAGTTTTGAGCTATTTTAATTTTTTTTTCTGGATTGTTATGCATTATTGTTTTGTTAAAAATATGAGCAAGTGAAACTATAGAATAATTATTTATTTGAGTTTATGCTTTAGTTGTCAATTGTTACTGGTTTAAATGTAAATGGTTGCAAATGCTTAACAAATACTATTTTTTTGTGTTTTTTATTGGCTTAATCATTAGTGCATTAGGTTATTTTTTTTCTTTAAAAAAGCGGTTCCTATCCTGGTAGACCCAAAGAACTGGAACCGGAACCAGAACCAAAAACTATATTCGGTTCGGTTCTCGGTTCCTACTATTCACAAAATTCGGTTCTCGGTTCCACCGGTTCCAGACCCATGCTCATCCCTAACTGCAAATGCTTATAAAAAGAGTTGTTTCCTATCGCTTATAAAATCTTCTTATAAAAAGGGCTACTTGGGATTGCTTGTTGAACGCTATATTTACGCTCAACAGTAGGGGTGGCAATCGAGTCGTGTTCGTGTTAACCTATTCGGGTTCGCGTGTTGCCGGGTTAGTATAACCTCTACCCAAACACGACCCATTTATTAATCGTGTCGAAAAACTCAACCCTAACCCACACCTGCATAACACGTTTAAAAAAATAGGTCAGGTAGTGAATAAGGTTGATGATTTGTTGATGTAACTAGTTTAAATGCAAAGGATTTACAATACGATAAAAAGAGCATACAAATAATTGTACGACAATTTTCTTAGTTATAAACGTCAATTTCTATGATATATGATGTATAATCGTAATTCAATCGTATTAAGTACATAAAACAATACATTTAATCCACATCTAACATAAAAAGGCATGTTATATATTTTATTTTTAGAGTCTTATATGCTTAAACGGGTTTACGGGTTAACCTGTTTAATATTTACTCAACCAAAACACGACCCATTAATTAAATGGGTTAGACAGGTTGACCTGTTTTTTTTATCCAAACTTGTTTATCCTCAACCAAACCTGTTTAACTTCGTGTCGGGTTCGTGTCGTTTATTGTGTTGTGTCAAGAATTGCCACCCCTACCCAATAGCACGCTAAAAAAAAAAAAAAAAAAAAAAAAAAAAAAAAAAAAAAAAAAAAACGCGTATAGAAAGGGTTAAAATAACTTTAAAACAGGAGGACGTTTGGGTGGGACG
Source organism: Artemisia argyi (assembly GCA_030686995.1). Taxonomy (NCBI): domain Eukaryota; kingdom Viridiplantae; phylum Streptophyta; class Magnoliopsida; order Asterales; family Asteraceae; genus Artemisia; species Artemisia argyi. The sequence continues at coordinate 170,740,450 of CM060705.1, read as the reverse complement.
AGAATCACTAACATACTCGTTATAATAATGATATAAACAGTTTCGTTAAGAATTATACAAAATGCTATGAAATTGGGGATTGGAATTGACAGCGACTCAAAACTGAACCTAAAAAATACAATCGTACTAAAGCCAACAAGATTTATTTCCACAAGCAAGTTTTCCTACCATTACCACAGAATAATATTTCCAGAAACGAGTTCCTATCTAATGATCTCCACTTGATCTTGCACTTGATTGACTTACTGTTATTTCCAGAACCTGCTTTACTTGAAACTAAACTAACCCATTGTTCAAAGTTTAAATTCTTCAAGAAACCACTGTTGGCAAAATAACTATGGAATGTGTTCTATCTTTCAAAAGTTCAAATAAAGTAAAAAATCAGCAAACCTGCAAGTTTAAGACCATCATTTGACTTTGGTGTCTGTTACTTTCACCATTGGTAAACATATCCAACTTCCTGTTAAGGTTCCTACCATTTGAATGCAAAACCAAAGGACGTCTCAAATTAAGCTTAGAATAACCATTTTCTTCATTCTTAGGTTTCCCCTCACTGTACCCTTCAAGTCCCAGAACGCGATCAATGATCTTTGTAGACGAGCTCACATGACATCCTAAAAAACCACTTGTATATATGCATGCGTGAAGTTCATAACACAACAGAGCAAACAATTTAGAATTGTATCATCATGGGGCTTTGTGGTCCGCTGGTGTGAAGCTTATTAAGTTAAGCGAGCCTAGGTGAGAGTAGTAACTGGTTTGGGTGACAAACCGGGAAGTCCTCACATGGGAACCACAAGCTCTAATGATATCAACCAGCTACCGTAGAAGCCTGGGCCCAACCATGTGATGTCTTGATCCAACTAAAGGACGCGAGTTCGATTCTGTTCCGCTAGCATGGTTGGGTATTGGGTGGAGGTATTTCACAGGCATCAAACCTTTGCTGAGTAGGGTTGATGGGTACCATTATTGTACACAGGGTTGAGGTTATCCCTGTCAATCTACACTTTTTTTTATCCAATTTAGAATTGTATCAAATTAATTACCCTTTCAAACAACTGGCACAATAAGGACACTGTGACGATCACATACAATTACCAAAATTGGTAATTTGATGTGTTCGTCACAGTGTCGTTTTTAATACAAAAATTTCAACGTTGGTGGGGGGGGGGGGGGGGGGGGGGGCTTTTGAAGTTTTTGACCTTATATACATTTTATTTTTAGTTTCAGTCATTTTTAATACAAAAATTTCAACGTTGTATATATCGGCCTCCCTAAAATAAATCCTTTACAAGTTGGCCCCCTCCAATAAAAACGTTGGGGGAGGGGGGGGGGGGGGGGGGGGGGGCTTTTGAAGTTTTTGACCTTATATACATTTTATACCCTTTTATTTTTAGTTTCAGTCATTTTTAATACAAAAATTTCAACATTGTATATATCGGCCTCCCCTAAAATAAATCATTACAAGTTTGCCCCTCCAATAAAAACGTTCGAGTTCCGTCTCTGATAATGTTAGTGTTAGTGGATTGTATTATAGTTAGAATTTTATATTAGTATTTGTATTATATTATAAATGGTATAAGGCCCAAGTATCAGGCTATAAATATTAGGTCTCATGTATAATGAATTCTCTTATTATTCAATCAATTCAATTAATCAATTTAGGGCCCAGCATTATAGAACGCGGACCGGACCGAACAAAGAAACCGGCCCAGACCGGACATGCCAGAACAGACTAAATGTATTTTGGTCCGGTTCTCGGTCCACCCTTTTGATCATTTTCGGACGTCAGTCCGGTTTTATGCACAACCGAACATTATGTTTTGTTGGACTGGACCAGACCAACCCTGGGCATGAACCGAAAATTTCGGTTCAACCCTGGGTCCGGTGTTTTGGGCCAAATCGGTTTTCGGTCTGGTTCGATTTTCGGACCATGCTCAGCCTTAAATCTATTAATCAATAATATTCGTCTTACTTGGTAATCAGAGACCTAGGTACAATTCACCGAACTATTGTCATCCCCGGCCTGGTCACGGTCTAATTGTTGGTAAAGTGGAGCCCGTTTTCTTTTCTGATCGTCATTATCTGCATAGCTGCGAGGAAGAAACACGATCTAAGCTTCGTTAATAGTCAGATCCTTCTGAAATTCGGAATGCAGGTACTAGACACATAGTTTTTTTCGTTTAACCATTCAGTTTTTTCAATATGAAATTTAAGTAAGTCACAAAGGTTACTGAAGTACTGCTAACATTGCTAAAATTTTCTGGTGATGTTAGGTTTTGTTTTTTTCTTTTTTTGTTTTGATTTGAAGCGACATGGAGATATAGGTCAACTAAAGCTCAACCAGTTTCCTCCTAAAGCTCGATTAATCTTCACGTCTTATAGTTTACAAAGTTGGTTTAAAGAAATCATTTGTTTGATTTTGGTTTTGATTGATAATTAGTTTGAATTTGGTATTAGTTGAAATACGAATTAAGTTCGCTTGTTTTTTTGTTTATTTTGTTTCTTTAAAATTCTTTTATTTTTTTTCTTTACACCTAAATTCGACTAAAGCTCGACCAGCCTTCACGTAAAGTCGACTAAAGATCGGCCATTGGTGTTACTTCTTCAATATGCCGCATGGTGTTACTTTTTTAATCACTATGAAAATTTTGATGTTTAAAAGCACAGCATTAATAAATCTACAAGTTCTTCAACAGGTATCTCCTGCTTTGTTTGCTGAGTTTTGAGACAGTTTGAGTGTTTGTTCTACACCCGCTCCAACTGGGGGGGGGGGGGGGGGGGGGGGGGGGGAGTGTTAGTGAATTTTTATTAGAGTTAAAATTATATTAGTAATAGATTAAAATTGGTACAAGCCCAAGTGTTGGGATATAAATATTAGGTCACATGTATTCTCTCATTATTTAATCAAATTTTTTAACAACATTATTCAATCAATTCAATTAATCAATAATATTCTTCTTACAGTTAAAAATCTGAATCAAACCCAACTTTCAACATCACCAGTGATAACAGTAACCTTTTGGTATATGGACGTGTCTTTATTGGTTTTGCACTTATAGGCAGGTGATTTTTTCGTATTCACGGGTCCTAAAAGGATTCGATGGGTAAAACCTCCAATGTAAACAGGTGTTTTTCTTTTGTAAACGTTGGGAGGGGGGGGGGGGGGGGGGGGGGCTTTTGAAGTTTTTTGACCTTATATACATTTTATACCCTTTTATTTTTAGTTTCAGTCATTTTTAATACAAAAATTTCAACATTGTATATATCGGCCCTCCCTAAAATAAATCATTTACAAGTTTGCCCCTCCAATAAAAACGTTCGAGTTCCGTCTCTGATAATGTTAGTGTTAGTTATTATAGTTAGAATTTTATATTAGTATTTGTATTATATTATAAATGGTATAAGGCCCAAGTATCAGGCTATAAATATTAGGTCTCATGTATAATGTATTCTCTTATTATTCAATCAATTCAATTAATCAATTTAGGGCCCAGCATTATAGAACGCGGACCGGACCGAACAAAGAAACCGGCCCAGACCGGACATGCCAGAACAGACTAAATGTATTTTGGTCCGGTTCTCGGTCCACCCTTTTGATCATTTTCGGACGTCAGTCCGGTTTTATGCACAACCGAACATTATGTTTTGTTGGACTGGACCAGACCAACCTGGGCATGAACCGAAAATTTCGGTTCAACCCTGGGTCCGGTGTTTTGGGCCAAATCGGTTTTCGGTCTGGTTCGATTTTCGGACCATGCTCAGCCTTAAATCTATTAATCAATAATATTCGTCTTACCTGGTATCAGAGACCTAGGTACAATTCACCGAACTATTGTCATCCCCGGCCTGGTCACGGTCTAATTGTTGGTAAAGTGGAGCCCGTTTTCTTTTCTGATCATCATTATCTGCATAGCTGCGAGGAAAACACGATCTAAGCTTCGTTAATAGTCAGATCCTTCTGAAATTCGGAATGCAGGTACTAGACACATAGTTTTTTCGTTTAACCATTCAGTTTTTCAATATGAAATTTAAGTAAGTCACAAAAGGTTACTGAAGTACTGCTAACATTGCTAAAATTTTCTGGTGATGTTAGGTTTTGTTTTTTCTTTTTTTGTTTTGATTTGAAGCGACATGGAGATATAGGTCAACTAAAGCTCAACCAGTTTCCTCCTAAAGCTCGATTAATCTTCACGTCTTATAGTTTACAAAGTTGGTTTAAAGAAATCATTTGTTTGATTTTTGGTTTTGATTGATAATTAGTTTGAATTTGGTATTAGTTGAAAAACGAATTAAGTTCGCTTGTTTTTTGTTTATTTTGTTTCTTTAAAATTCTTTATTTTTTTTTCTTTACACCTAAATTCGACTAAAGCTCGACCAGCCTTCACGTAAAGTCGACTAAAGATCGGCCATTGGTGTTACTTCTTCAATATGCCGCATGGTGTTACTTTTTTAATCACTATGAAAATTTTGATGTTTAAAAGCACAGCATTAATAAATCTACAAGTTCTTCAACAGGTATCTCCTGCTTTGTTTGCTGAGTTTTGAGACAGTTTGAGTGTTTGTTCTACACCCGCTCCAACTGGGGGGGGGGGGGGGGGGGAGTGTTAGTGAATTTTTATTAGAGTTAAAATTATATTAGTAATAGATTAAAATTGGTACAAGCCCAAGTGTTGGGATATAAATATTAGGTCACATGTATTCTCTCATTATTTAATCAATTTTTTAACAACATTATTCAATCAATTCAATTAATCAATAATATTCTTCTTACAGTTAAAAATCTGGAATCAAACCCAACTTTCAACATCACCAGTGATAACAGTAACCTTTTGGTATATGGACGTGTCTTTATTGGTTTTGCACTTATAGGCAGGTGTTTTTCGTATTCACGGGTCCTAAAAGGATTCGATGGGTAAAACCTCCAATGTAAACATGTGTTTCTTTTGTAAAAAGGTCTATATGAAAGGGTCTAAAAGGTTGGATTTGTAGTAGTGTCTCGTAGCAAATATCTCCGTGCTGGTTTAACATCGAAAATACCTTTGTTTGTCCTATGTTATGTCAAGATTATGAAAAAATGAATAAAACAATTTTAACATAACACAATAATTAACTTTTCAAACATGTAAATCTTTTTTTTTTTTTTTTTTTTTTTGGTAAACATGGTTTTTCGACTCGACATTGCGAGCCGACTAATCCCACGATTACTATCCTTTTCGGATAGCTCGGAGTTGGCGCAGGTGAACCTCCGTGACCAGAAGGGGATTAATTTTCTCCCCGTTAGATTCGAACCCTTGATCTCCTTTTTAGAAGGTTGGTATTCTTACCGCTTGGTCACCTCTTGTGGTTTCAAACGTGTAAATCTTTATTGATAGAGAATCAAAGAATTACAAAGTGCTATGGAGTACACTAGTTGAATGACAATGTAAAGATTACTCTTTGGACAAGTAAACTTGATGATTATCATGTTTACAAGCAAACTTATATAGACTCGCTGATAGGATCAGCTGTCTACCTAGAAGTTTGAACAAAAGAATGAATGCGCTTCAATAAATGACACAGTAATACTAAGAAGCGATAGCATTTCCCCCGACAAACATTCTCCTAAATAATTGTACGAGGTTGACTTGATCGTGGGTTAGTTGGGACATGTCAAGAATTTGTGGAAAAGTACAAATGCAATTATTGCTCTTCTATTGTTGGAAACGTGCCAACTCTTCTTTTGTGAACAATTCTGCCAACTATTAACAACCTTTTTACCAACTCGTATAAGGTAGACTTTAATTTGAATAACTCTATTATAGGCACAGCATTTGAAGTTTTTGACCTTATATACATTTTATACCCTTTTATTTTTAGTTTCATTCATTTTTAATACAAAAATTTCAACATTGTGTATATCAGCCTCCCTAAAATAAATCCTTTACAAGATAGCCCCTCCAATAAAAACATTGGGGGGGGGGGGGGGGGGGGGGGGGGGGGGCTTTTGAAGTTTTTGACCTTGTATACATTTTTTACCCTTTTATTTTTAGTTTCAGTCATTTTTAATACAAAAATTGTAACGTTGTGTATATCGGCCTCCCTAAAATAAATCTTTTACAAGTTGGCCCCTCTAATAAAAACGTTCGAGTTCCGTCTCTGATAATGTTAGTGTTAGTGGATTTGTATTATAGTTAGAATTTTATATTAGTATCTGTATTATATTATAAATGGTATAAGGCCCAAGTATCAGGCTATAAATATTAGGTCTCATGTATAATGTATTCTCTTATTATTCAATCAATTCAATTAATCAATTTAGGGCCCAGCATTATAGAACGCGGACTGGACCGAACAAAGAAACCGGCCCAGACCGGACATGCCAGAACATACTAAATGTATTTTGGTCCGGTTCTCGGTCCACCCTTTTGATCATTTTCGGACGTCAGTCCGGTTTTATGCACAACCGAACATTATGTTTTGTTGGACTGGACCGGACCGACCTGGACATGAACCGAAAATTTCGGTTCAACCCTGGGTCCGGTGTTTTGGGCCAAATCGGTTTTCGGTCTGGTTCGATTTTCGGACCATGCTCAGCCTTAAATCAATTAATCAATAATATTCGTCTTACTTGGTAACAGAGACCTAGGTACAATTCACCGAACTATTGTCATCCCCGGCCTGGTCACGGTCTAATTGTTGGTAAAGTGGAGCCCGTTTTCTTTTCCTATCGTCATTATCTGCATAGCTGCGAGGAAAACATGATCTAAGCTTCGTTAATAGTCAGATCCTTCTGAAATTCGGAATGCAGGTACTAGACACATAGTTTTTTCGTTTAACCATTCAGTTTTTCAATATGAAATTTAAGTAAGTCACAAAAGGTTACTGAAGTACTGCTAACATTGCTAAAATTTTCTGGTGATGTTCGGTTTTGTTTTTTCTTTTTTTGTTTTGATTTGAAGCAACATGGAGATATAGGTCAACTAAAGCTCAACCAGTTTCCTCCTAAAGCTCGATTAGTCTTCACGTCTTATAGTTTACAAAGTTGGTTTAAGGAAATCATTTGTTTTGATTGAAAATTAGTTTGAATTTGGTATTAGTTGAAAAACGAATTAAGTTCGCTTGTTTTTTGTTTATTTTGTTTCTTTACAATTCTTTATTTTTTTTCTTTACACCTAAATTTGACTAAAGCTCGACCAGCCTTCACCTAAAGATCGGCCATTGGTGTTACTTCTTCAATATGCCGCATGGTGTTACTTTTTTAATCACTATGAAAATTTTGATGTTTAAAAGCACAGCATTAATAAATCTACAAGTTCTTCTACAGGTATCTCCTGCTTTTTTTGCTGAGTTTCGAGATAGTTTGAGTGTTTGTTCTACTCCCGCTCCAACTAGGGAGGTGGGGGGGGGGGGGGGGAGGGAGTGTTAGTGATTTTTATTAGAGTTAGAATTATATTAGTATTAGATTAAAATTGGTACAAGCCCAAGTGTTAGGATATAAATATTAGGTCACATGTATTCTCTCATTATTTAATCATTTTTTTAACAACATTATTCAATCAATTCAATTAATCAATAATATTCTTCTTACAGTTAAAAATCTGGAATCAAACCCAACTTTCAACATCACCAGTGATAACAGTAACCTTTTGGTATATGGACGTGTCTTTATTGGTTTTGCACTTATAGGCATGTGTTTTTCGTATTCACAGGTCCTAAAAGGATTCGACGGTTAAAACCTCCAATGTAAACATGTGTTTCTTTTGTAAAAGGGTCTATATGAGAGGGTCTAAAAGGTTGGATTTGTAGTTGTGTCTCGTAGCAAATATCTCCGCGCTGGTTTAACATCGAAAATACCTTTGTTTGTCCCAAGTTATGTCAAGATTATGAAACAATGAATAAAACAATTTTAACATAACACAATAATTAACTTTTCAAACATGTAAATCTTTTTTTTTTTTTTTTTTTGGTAAACATGGTTTTTCGACTCGACATTGCGAGCCGACTAATCCCACGATTACTATCCTTTTCGGAATGCTCGGAGTTGGCGCAGGTGAACCTCCGTGACCAGAAGGGGATTAATTTTCTCCCCGTTGGATTCGAACCCTTGACCTCCTCTTTAGAAGGTTGGTATTCTTACCGCTTGGTCACCTCTTGTGGTTTCAAACGTGTAAATCTTTATTGATAGAGAATCAAAGAATTACAAAGTGTTATGGAGCACACTAGTTGAATGACAATGTAAAGATTACTCTTTGGACAAGTAAACTTGATGATTATCACGTTTACAAGCAAACTTATACAGACTCGCTGATAGGATCAGCTGTCTACCTAGAAGTTTGAATAAAAGAGTAAATGCGCTTTAATAAATGACACAGTAATACTAAGAAGCGATAGCATTTCCCCTGACAAACATTCTCCTTAAATAATTGTACGAGGTTGACTTGATCGTGGGTTAGTTGTGACATGTCAAGAATCTAGTGGAAAAGTACAAATGCATTTATTGCTCTTCTATTGTTGGAAACGTGCCAACTCTTCTTTTGTGAACAATTCTGCCAACTATTAACAACCTTTTTACCAACTCGTATAAGGTAGACTTTAATTTGAATAACTCTCTTATCATGCTTTTTTGCTTTATCAACTAATCCAGGCTAAAAGTCACTTTGGAGATTCAGATTTATGCTCAGTTGGTAGTATCAAAAAGTAATCAAGTGTATTAGAGTATTGTTATCATCTGATTCACTTTACACCTTCAGTGAGTTCCTTCTATATGTCAACTGATGAGTATGTCTTCAATTGGTTTTTAACTTCCTTGACGACGTCTGTGACTTGAACTCTGCTAAGGCTGCTCTCTGAAGCTATGTTTCAACGAGTCTTCTTGTTTTTCGTTGATATCTTATCAGCTGCTCATATTAACCTAGTCTAATTTATGTTCAAATCTTAGTCAGAGACCATTCGAAAAGGGCCCTAGCTTTACAAAAGGTAAGAAATAAGTGCCAAAAGCCTGAGAACCGAATTTATAAGCTAGAGTGAGTCTACCACCATATGAAAGAGGCCTAGCTTTACTAGAGGTAAGGCCTTCGGCAAACTTGTCGATTAAAGGCTTCCAATTGGTACCATTGGTTATGTTGGCATCAATGAGGAAACCAAGATAATTGCGTGGAAGATTTGAGGTTTGACTAGAGAGTGTAGAGGCGAGAAGGTTTGCTTCAACAACAGAAACCCCAACTATCACAAATAAAATCCATCGCAAAGGTTTCCTGCAGTAGAATCGGCATCTGTCTCGCCTTAATCAAAATTATATTGTAACTTGATTTTGATATATTAACTTTTAGTCTTAAACAAAGGGTAGTATATACCATTACATAAAAGTTAAAGGGGTAGCTTTTAAACTGTGGATCCGAATACAATTTATATTGAAAGTATTATATGCATAGTCGGTTACAAAATATAAGATAAAATTAAAAGTTATCAACAAAATATACAAAGGCGGCAAAAGCAAGCCTATAAGATGTCAAATTATTCAGGTGAGTTATTTATTTTTATTTTTTTAATATTGTAGAATCTACTCAAGATGTCAAATTATTTATGCGAAGAGTTGATTAGTGAAATATTTGAAAGACTACCAACCAAATCCCTTATTCGATTTAGATCTCTTTCTAAGTCCTGGTACTCACATATTGCTAGCTCCGATTTCATCCGCAGGCACAAACTTCGACATGCGGATAAAACTCCAAAAGTTCTCATCAGACATCTGATTTATGGCGAGAAAGTTATTCAGGATCAAGTAATAAATAGAGACATCAGCTATCGTTGTTTTGGTAATTTGGCATGTACAAGGTTCCTATTGAAAACTAGTGGATGCGTAGTCATCCAAGAACTTAATCATGACAAGATTTATACATTACACTCGGAAGACCAATTGCTAATGCAGCCTGAATCTGTAAATTACATGAGTGTACCAGCAGTGAAGTTCCCGGTGGGTAAGGGTGTTATCGCTGGTTCTTGTAATGGAATTATATGTCTTTTAGAAACTGGAAAGGGTACAATTAGTCTATGGAACCCATCAATTAGGCGCATACTAACCTTACCCGATAATCCATTTGTGAGAACCTCTTTTGAAACTTTTGTAAAAGTCGGTTTTGGTTTCGACCCAATCATTGATAATTACAAGATTGTGAAGATATCAATAGAAGATATACCATATACACAAAATTTCTTTGTTTACTCCATGAAGACAGAAACTTGGTGTGCAATTGCTTCTCCTAGCACCCCATTTTATGATGTGGTGTCAAGGGCCTGTTTTTTCAATGGAATATTGCATTGGGTGGTTTTATGTGATCCAGATGACATAGGTGTCCCATATTATATATTGTCGTTTGATTTGAGTAGTCATGTTTTTGGAATGATTTCGTTGCCAGATCAAGATTGGTTAACAATAGAACTAACAGTCATCAATGGTTCTCTAGCTGTGGCATCTAGTGCTCATGATCATACTTATCGGACTTGGGTGATGAAAGAGTACAATAACTTTAATTCTTGGTCGCTTTTTTCTGAACTGAAAGGTCCTAATTTTGAACGGGGAGTGAAAAATGCTTTGCAATTGATGACTAATGGTCATTTGTTGCTCAACGTTAATGGTGACTTCTTTGAGGTCTATAATCCCGAGACAGGGGTACGCTCCATGGATGTACATTTTCGAGATTCTCATGACCTTGATGTGCAAACGTATGTGGAAAGCCTTGATTTGTTAGACATAAAGTTGAATTGTCATGGACAAGAAAAGAGAAGCAGCAGAAAAAGAAAAACCTTAGCTACTATACATACAGAAATTTAAATACTAGCTAGTTACAGTATGTTTAGTAATGCAGAAAAAAAGGTTAACTGAATATGTCGATTTATTGTCTTGATAACATCATGGAATTATATCTTGAACTTTCTTATAGAATGAAATTATTTTTATTTTTTAGGACCCTCTCGTTCATCTTCTTCTTCTTCTTCTTTCCTTTTTTTTTTTTTTTTTTTTTTTTTTTTTTTTTTTTTTTTTTTTTTGTCGTCTCTTCCAGATATACACTCCTATTTTCATAATGTTCCTTACGTCTTATATCATTTCTTGAACTGAGAATGATGCTAGTAGTACTTGCAATTGTCATCATGATTCATATTGTTGGTTCATTTATATATAATGAGTTCATCACTTATAGCTTATAATCTCATATTGCGGTCAGATAACCATCTGGATACAGAAGTACATGTCAGTAAAGAAGCAAATCCCCGTGGAAGGACACTCTAGGTGAAGAGATCAAAGTGCTTTCCCATTCTTGGATCCTCCATAGGCATAAAAAAGCAAATCCTACTTGGTTTGAGTGGATTTGTAATCCTAATCATGCTCGTACAAATTCATTGTTATCTTTCTTGCTGTATTATTTCGCTTCTAGTTTCTTACTAGATCGTCATATTGTTATAATAAAATGCTATTCAAAAAAAAATAATAATAATAAAATAAAAAAAAAGTCAAGCCGAAACAAGAGAGGCTATTGGTGGCCCTAAGGGACTTATACTTGATAATAGTTACAGAGGTGAACCATATATGCAAGTTTTTGCGAGGCAAGATTTAGTCGTCAAACATGTCAAATATGTTTTCCGATAAAATGGTGCATTAGTATTTGCCATTCATATCATTCAACAAAAATGAACTTAGTAACCTTGCTTTAATTACCTTAGTTTCAAGCTGTTATATAGTATCTTTATGGGGAGATTATGCTTATTTTTTCAAAAAATAAGCTACTTAAAAAAGAATTTTCGTTTGGTAGACATAACTTATAAAAGATTATAAAATAATAATAATAATAATAATAATAATAATAATAATAATTTTTCATAATCTCTTAAAATCAAAGGTTACTTCAGCACCAGCTCCAACTCTAGCAACGGTTACTTTCACCAAACATACTCTATGATTTTTTTGGCAAAACAAAGAAATAAATTATACCCTTCTAAATTTAAAAAAAATATAACGTAATAATATTATCTTGTTGCGTTGAATCATGCTATTTATCAAAGTTTAAGGGAGATAATAGTAATATATGAAATTCTTACAATCGAAGTCCCCTATAATTTATCTAAACCCTAGAACCCTTACGACCTACATCTTTAGTTGCTCAGTTTGATACACGTTCTGGTGAGTACTTTTTATCTGTTCATGTTTATTTTATTTGAGTGATGATAATGATTATTTAGCTTTCAGATCATGTTTAACGATAATTATGTGTTGTTAATTTGCATCTTGCTTATGAAGGAGAAAATGAGTAAATAATATTTTTATATACCAAACAAACATAGAGGGTGTTCGTAATTGTGTTATGATGGATGATCTAATAATTGTGTTTGCAAACACAGATAATGAGAGAATAAATTGTGTTCGACAAAACCTTTTTCGGAAAAATTTAATCTAGTTAGCATACACTTTTTTTTTTTTTTTTTAAATTTAATTTTTTTTTTTTTTTTTTTTTTTTTTGTGAAGAGAGGTGAATATATTTATTATCATCAAAAACTATACATCAAATAACTAATTGGCTATGGACATACTCACATACCCCAAACAATTTATACAGAACTGAAATACTAAAATTAATTGAAAATCGACATAGAGACACATATCAAACTTTCTGCACGTGCAGACAGTATAACAACAATCTCTATGATGCTGCACCATGTGATCTCCATATCATTCACTAGAATTCACCGATTCACCAAAAAGCATAGTCTCATGTCATGACTACACTTCCATTTCAAATCAGTCCTAAATAGCCCATTTAAATGCTCTTCATCTACACACCTAAATGTACTATGAGAACCTCAATGAATGGCATAATCATGTAGACTATAGCCCTCCTGTCATCACCAAATGGTGGCTTAAAACCAGTTTGACTACATTTCCAATTCAGCCTCACAACCTAGCCTATACTAGTTGCACCACCCTCACTAGCACAAAATAGATTATGAAACAAAAATGGCATCATCAAGACTGGTAAGCCAAGCCAATGTGATCCATCCTATCCTCCTTTGGCAATGCAATGCTAGGACCAAGAAGTCTCATCTTTCACGACTCTCTACCTCTTAGCAACTGGCATTGCCCTCCTTGTTCATTTACCCTTCTCAATAGGAAACCTTCATTTTGAAAAAAACAAGAACCTTACACATTGACTGATCCAAACATTGCTTTTCAATTACCTTACCAAGGCCTACTGAAAAGAGTGTTAGAAAATTGGAAGTGTTAAGGTAACATGTTTTCTAAGGTACAAGGCCATCTACTTAAATGAACAATATGAATTCAGTCTTCAATAAGCAGATGAAGGGCTGAGAAAGAAGGTTAAAAAGTAAAAACCATGAACATTTGCAGAATTTTTCTTGAACCTCAACTTCTGCATTTTTAAAGTCATAAGGAAACCAATTTAGTCTTCCTTTATTTGTTGCTTAGCATGCATTATTCACTCAGATTAGACCCAACCACATCAGCATCAACTTTTGTGGAGAAGATATATCTGGGTCCAAATACCATAGCAGGAAACTTACCTTATGATTTCTCATCTTAACTCTATATCAGAACCATCAATCATCCTGCTGTCTCATAGCCCCCACATAATGAATTAATAGTGTCATAACATAGTAAGCAAGAAGATCAAATTATTAGCCATCTGCTATCACCAAATTCAATTTACATCATAACCAAAACTCAGTATCCAAACACCCCTTTATCTGCACAAGCCATCTGATCAACCATTCTTTTATGCCCAATTTGAGCTATCTTCTTTTATCAATTCCCCATAACAAGAATACATCTCTAACATTAGCAGAATCCATAACCTTTAGGCTTGTCAATCTTAATTTCATTCTTTGTTCAATATTTCCCCGTAATGCAGAGCAATCTCTTTTCTAGTTCTGAAACAATCTTATATTTCTTGACAATTTTCTTGTTCTGAAACAACCATATTTGGAATTAGAGTGAGTTCCTCCAAAATTGTTCTCCAATCACTGCTCGGACTCACAATTTTACTCATATCTCTGGCTTTTTCCCACACCTTAGCAGAGAGTAGCATACACTTTAGATGCTCTAAAATTCTAAAGAAGGCCTTGTTCACTATTATATATCTATATGCACACAAAGACACTAACATGCATATTTACCGACATGGCCTAGAAATTATTAAAATTGTTGGTCTTAAATATTGGAAGCCCTAGTTATATATAGCAGCTTTACCTTTGATACACTTCTCTATAAAGCTCGAAAATATAAGAAACTCTTAGCATGAATCAGGACATAAACTTAAATGCGGAAATACAAACTAGCTAAGACCCTCAATCGTTTAGGGTGGCCCTCATTTTTAAATTTACCTTGAGCATACAAGCACCGGCCTTCTTGCTAGCACCTTATCAACCAAACACTCTGATTGATTTATAGATCGAACTTTGATTGCCTATAGAGGTTAACTAGTAACAATTCTTAAAGCTTTCGAATAAATTTTCATTAAAAGACAACTGAAATCCGGATCACTGCAAAAATTACTTTTAAGAATCTGATTTGAGACTAATGGCCATCATTTTGGCCTGTTTTGTTTTCGTGGTTGATACATATTAAAAATCAAACAACTCTTGATGTTTTTCATAATCAATCCTCAAGGCTCAAGCCACTATTGTTTTTGATTTACCATCCTCGACGCATACCTTAATGATTCAAGCTGCTCAGAATTCCAATCAAGATTCATTTTAAATATATAAAATATTACAAAATACATATATCATTTCAGAAACTGTACAACACCCTTCGAAAACTTACTTGAGCTTCGCTTGTAGACGATTAACATATCTTTCCTAATAGAATACTCGATTTTTTTAACCCTGCCTTTTCAAATCAGAGTTAACTGGTGAGGAATTGAGATGATTGATTTTATTGTAGCCTTATTAAAATAAGTAAATTCTATTTTGTAGATTCAACAATGTCAGACTATATATGTGAAGAGATGATTGGTGAAATCTTTCAAAGACTACCACTCAAAACTCTTCTCAGGTTTAGATCTCTTTCCAAATCATGGTGCTATCATATTTCTAGCGATGATTTCAAACGCAAGCACATCCGTCATTCTGAGGGAAAACCTCATAAAGTCCTTATCAGACATAAATTCAATGAAAGAGATGATAACAGTAAAGACGTGTATACACTACATTCAGAAGACCAAATTATGTTGCATACTGAAGGTGTTATGAATATAACAGCACTGGATTGCCCTATGGGTAAGATTGTTGGTTCATGTAATGGACTTCTCTGTCTACTTGATTATTCGACCGGTATTAGTATATGGAACCCTTCACTTCGGCGCATACTAATTTTACCTTATCACCCGTCTTTGAGATCCATTCATGTAGCAGTAGGTTTTGGTTTCGACCCAATCACCGATGATTACAAAATTGTGGTAATATTGCACGAACAACATGTAAAAAAATCGTTGGTTTGCTCTATGAAGACAGGCACTTGGTGTGAGATTGCTTTTCCTACCACTCCGTTTAATTATATGTATCCACGTGCGTGTTTGGTCAATGGAGTATTGTATTGGGTGCTCTCCCGTCTATCAGATGATGACATAGAAACTCCCCCTTACATAATAACATTCAATGTAAGTACTAATGTTTTTGGCAAGATTTCTTTGCCAGAAGATAGTTGGAAAAGAAGACATCTTACAATCATCAGTGGTTCTTTAGCTGTGATTGCTGAAGGATATGATAATCATACGATTCATGTGATGAAAGAATACAATAACGTTGCTTATTGGTGTCTTGTTTTTCAATCAAGAGATTTTCCAATAGTTGTGGGAAATATTTTGCAGCTGACCATCAATGGTGATCTATTGTTGTACGTTGAGAACGAGGGTTATAAAGCTTATAATCTTGAAACAGGAGTCTGCTCGATGGTTGCAAAGTTTAATGCTTCTTGTGGGGTTGACATGATTACATATGGCGAAAGCCTTGAGCTGTTGGACTACACAAAGTCGAACTGTTATAGACAAAAAATATGTGCAGAAAGAAAAATTGATCAGGTAGAACCTTCTAGCTATTAGGCGATCTGCGCCGACTGTTAGGCCAGTCAGGCAACCATTCCTCACCCAGTCTAATGATTTTGATTTTGGATTTGATTCAGACTCTCATCATGAATTAGATTTTAGTTTTAGTTAGATTTTATGGCAAACTATGCATTCTTTAATCATATGGTACCTTCGCTGCGGAAATGAATGTTATATGCCCATTCTAATAAGAACTTTTCTTGTATGTTATGACGCAGATCTTTAATAATAAGAAATTTTTCAAAATTTTAGTTTTGAGAGAATAAAAGAATTATAAATAGAACATTAGGCTGTGTGCAGAATGAGAAACTCATTCAATAATGAAGTTGATTCGAAGTGGTTACCAACTTATCATCAGCAGAAGTCATTTTCAAATAGCTGAGAATAAAATATCAACTTTTTCACAACATCATACATGATCTCATCTCCACCTAATACAAACTGGTAATATCCTTACGGGCAAAGTCACCAATTCCGAATCTTTTACCCTTGGGTGAATTGTAAATAGACTTTGGGTATGTTAATTTGGCAAAACTAGCTGTAAGCTGTATGCTATAAATTGTAAGCTGTAAACTGCAAAGCTGTTAACATGAGCTATAAGCTGTATCTTTTTTTTTTTAATAAAAGTGTTTGGTAATATAACTGTTAAATGTAATTATAAGCTGTTAATTAAATGTAATTATAAGCTGTTAATTAACAGGTACTGGTATTTTATATTTTAATAGCTCTAAAATTTTTTAAAAGCTTCATGCATTAGCTTTTAATTCATTTTAGAGCTACTTGTTTAAAATAAAAGCTTAAAGTTGATGCATTCAAACGAAGCTACTTGTTTTGTAAGAAATTATTTTTGTAACAAAAAGCTTACAGCTCTATAAAAGCTGCATACCAAACACGCCCATTATCTAAGCAAAGCATTGTATCTATTAGCTTACACTCTCCACGAGAATATATCACAATACATATATCGGGCTGGGCCTATTGATGAAATATTGAAATTATACAATAAGTATAATTTAAGCAACAAATGGGCCCTAGAATGAAATTTGATAGAGTAAGAATTATATAAGCCCTAGAAAATGTCAACATCTTCTCATCGAAATAATTAATCACTGCCGAAATATTTCCTTCGAGATAATAAAAAGCTTCTTTCTCAGTTCTGATCTTTCGGGTGAGTGATTTTATGACTCATTTATAATTCTTAATACGTTCTTGTCAATGTAATTTGTGTCATGATAATAATAGTTAGAGACTTTTAGTTAAGTATTTGGCAATTAAGATACACAAAATCAGCAAACAACATTCATGTTTTATCTAATCTTTTTCATGTCCTTAAAACATTCGTAGAATCACACAATGTCTGAATTTTTGTGCGAAGATATGATCGTTGAAATTTTACAAAGACTGCCTCCCAAAACAATCATACGATTTACATCTGTCTCCAAGTCATGGTATAATCGTATAGCAAGCCCTGATTTCGTCCATAGGTACACTCTTCGATCTCTAAAAAACATGCAAAAAGTCTTTCTTAGACAACAAGTTCCAAATGCAAATGAAGGTATCTTTTTTACAAAAGTTATAGAAAGCCAATTGCCTTTACGCCCAATACATAGATTGTTCAAGGGTCAAACAAAACTTGAGTTCCCTATCCGTGATTTCAAAATCGTTGGTTCATGTAAAGGAGTTCTTTGTCTTGTTGATAGTAAATTCAAGATTATCTTGTGGAACCCTACAATTAGATGCAAAGTAGTTGTACCTGATCATCCTTTTTATAGAGACTATTCTGAAGCCTTTCATATAGCATCCGGTTTTGGTTTTGATCCTATCACTAATGATTACAAGATTGCTACAATATCTTTCTTTAGAGATAGAGAAATTGTTGGAATTCCACTAATTTACTCCCTGAAGAATGGCGAGTGGTGTGGGGTGGCTGCAACTCCCCCTCCATTTAATGAACTGGAATCACGAGCTTGCTTTATTAACGGAGCATTGCATTGGGTTGCAAGACGTTATGTAAATGAATCTGATGAAACAGGCCATGATTTTATAATAACATTCAATTTGAGAACTCACATGTTCGGTAAGATTGACCCTCCAGAACCCAATTCGAAAATTAGACAACTAACGAACATCCAAGGGTATCTGGTTGCAAATACTGCTACCCGTGTTTGGATGAGGAAAAGGTACAATAATGTTACATCTTGGTTTAGAATTTTTAATCTTGTGTTACAATTGTTCCCAAAGGTTGTCCTATTTGGTGATTTTTGTTATGAATTGGGTATGGAAACGTTTGTCGAAAGCCTTGAATTGTTAGATAGGGAGCGTGACAGCAGCGAAAACCAACCATCTCGTGTCGTACCTTACAAGAGAAATGGTAAGAGAAAATTGGATGCATAGCTAGCTGATCATTCATATTTTTAGCTAATGGCACATAGTAATAAAGATTACTGTCATATGTGACCTTTTGAATAAATTTTCACGTGTTGTATTTTTTTTTTTTTTTTTTTTGGGTACATTGCAGTTCATGGATATGAATATTATTGGTCATGTGTAAATTGTGATGGCCAAGTGATATCTCTAATCTCTAATACATATAAGGGTGCGTTTGGTTTAGATTAGGATCGGGATTTTAATTTGGATTTCCACGTTTGGTTTGTAAGTGAGTTTAGATTAGGATTAGAATTTGATTTGGATTTTGAAAGAGAAAACATTTTATTTTATAAATTAATATTGAATTTAATTATAAGTTATTTTTGAATAAAGAATTAAAAAAAGTAGAAGTGACGAGATTTTTATAAAAATTGTTGAAAGCCTGACATAAATTCAAAAAACCCACCTTAGTCTCTCGGTTTCATTTTTGTAGGCTCATCTATACTATTTTATAATGTATTTGGTACCTTTCCAAAATTTTAAGCAACACACTTACTAATAATGAAAAATAAAGTTACATCTTGAAAATTAAGTATCTTAAATTGGTAAACTTATAACAATCTTCCAATAAATACCTAATAAGTGTTATTTATAAAACACTCCTACAATGAAAAATACATATTATTTATACATATGGAACAAACTAATAAAAATACACAAAACTTCATACAATTTATATGAAAACAAGTCGATGGTACATATTGTTTTAAAAATTGGACCGGACCAACAAGTTCAACCAGTTTAACCGGCAACAGGAGTCACCACCGCTTCGGCTAGCCAATAAAAGTCGTCCGAAAACGAATCTGAGAGGACCGTCGGAACTGGTAAAAATGGGTGAATCGGGTCGGACCGCGGGATTATTTTCTTCGTGTTTTTCTGAGTTTAATCAGCTCATGGTTATTATTTTGTTGGTGCATGAACTGTAATTTTAGGGGTACCCTCATACTCTTATTTTATTTGTTTTTCAAATTCCTATCAAACAACTAGTGATGATATCATACTAAGCCAACAGTGCGGCACCACTTAACAAACACTACCTAAATACATATAAAGTGTTTTGATTTAATCTTGAAAACTCAAAAAGTCCTAAAAATGAGTAAAGTTGTTTCCATAATATACCCCATATTAATACCTCTTAACTTCTAAAATAACAACTTTGACTATTAATGTAAACTTAAAAAGACACGGACGGTGATAATATCAAATTAGCCTGATATTTTATATATCAAAATCCCGTGGTTTTGCCTCATTTATATTAATATGGTACTTAACTCGTTCATATTTACATTTCAGGTTAATTGAGGCGTTGGAGCGAAAAAGATGCGAGAAAAAACCAAAAAGTACAAAAACGTATTTAGAAGATAGTTACGCAATTGACTTATGCCGTAACACATGATAAAGGACAAGGAATTTTCTAAGTCCCAAGAAAGTTACGACGTAACTTAGTTATTGGGGTTACGGCACAAAAACAGATGAAATATTTACGAGAGTTATACGGGCATAACCCGCTCTTGAGGTTACACCGTAGGAAGCAAACGTGTTGACCAAGTGTGATGGTTACACCATAGAAAGATTACAAGCGGTGGATAATACATGCTGGCAAAGACTTACGGTGTAAGTTAATCATTGGACTTACGCCGTAACTATAAAACTTGGTCGCAAAGGAGTTAAAGTCCAGGGGCTGAAAGCGGTAATTTGATATGAAGTTTATTTATTACTTAAGGACGTAAAGTAAAAATAACAAGTACAATGGAGGACTAAAGTTGGGCAAGACATATGATGTTCGCAAGGGCTTTGCATAAAAACAACAAGGACGAACAGGGACTTGATTGATGCTAAATAGTCAACTTAAATTGACCAAGTAAATGGTCAACAAAGTCAAACTCTCTAGACCAATACTCCGGTGATAGTATAGTGTTTTCCCGGGTCGTTAAAGTCCCAGCGAGATTGAAATGGTGCTTTGGGAATCGTTTATGAGTGAGTGGCACTGAGGACAGTAGCCCAGATGATGAGGAATTGATATTGCTACTGTTATTTTGGTATTGGTACACAGATATAATATTCACAAAAATCAGATACAAGATATATGCACGTATTCACAATTCAGATTTACGCAATCGGACTGAAAAAGTGAGATTTTGGTATTTAACAAACTACAGGGGGTGCTTTTGACACTTTTTGAAACTTTAAAAGTTAAAAAGAAATTGAAAATGAAAATGGAATTATGAAAATGATTAAAATATTATTTAAATATTATTTAATTAATAAAACTAATTAAAATCTAAATTAAAACCTAATTTAAATTAACTAATAATTATAAGTATTACAAATTAAACTAAAAATTTGCAAAAATAATTTCTAAACTTAAATTAGAACTTGAAGAAAGTATAAAAAATAAAAATAAATATTTTTGTCTTTTTATGGGTTTTTTATAAATTAAAAACTATTTAACTTAATTAAACTAATTAAACTACTTTTAATTACTATTAATACTAAATTAACTTAGAAAATAATAAGAAATTTTATAAAATTACTTAACCATCAATGGAATCCTAAAAAATTATAAAAACTCTAAAAATTATGTTTTTAGATTAATCCACTAATTATTTACCTTTTAATTACTTTAATTCTAATTTAAACAATTAAAATAAGAAAAATGGAAAATGAATAGTAGAAATTCAAAACATATTTTCTAAAAGTCTATTATACTATATAAGAACTAGGAAAAATATAAAAACTAAGTTTTGCTTTATAAAAACTAAATATGATATTTAATACTTAATATTGATTAATAATTAAGAAAACTAGAATTAAATCTAATAAATACTAAAAGCAGAATAAAAATCTGAAAAATTTACTAATAATACTTTACTATATAAGGTAATTAATAAAAATATAAAAATACTAAGTACTTAATTAAAATCTAAAAATGAAAATTAAAATTAAATTGAGTTAAATAGAAACTATCACTTAATTTAAACTTGGTTTTTCTTGGATTTTATTTTACAAACTAACTTTACTACTGAAAATGAAAAACTTTTGTGAAAACACTTTGGAAAATAGCTTATTTATAAGCTATAAGCACCCCATTTGGCTTATCAGTTGACTTATGTTGATTGTTTGGGCAAATAAGCTCAAATGGGTGTAGGTGGGGTCCACAATGGTGTAAATGGTTACAAATAAGCTCAAAAAACTTAAATAAGCCAGAAACAACAAGCAGTAAGCACAAATAAGCTATTTGAGAGCAAATAAGCACTTAGCACAATGAAAATTAACACAGACTGGGGACAGACTTGAGGGGCTAAACCAGGTGGGGTCCACTGAGTCCTAGGTCAAACAAGGGGTCAACTTATGATCCCTGGTAGGAGGGGGTTGGGAAAAACCAATTGGAACCACTAGGGCCCACTGGGGTGGTCTACAACCACCACCAAAGTTGGTGGTGTGGTGGAGGTCTGCTGATGCAGGGGAAGGCTTCTTCCCTGCAGCCTAGTTTACAAGCTTGTAGAAGCTTGTAGAAAAATCATAAAATTAAGCCAACTATGGATTTTGAAAGATGAGATGGTAGAGAATAACTTGTGAAAACTTTGAAGTCCAAATAAAAAAAAATTCAGAATTAATCTTGAAATTTTTGCAAAAATCTAAGAATGGGCAATTTGACTTTTTGATTAAACTAAGAACTTTGACTTATTTGGATTTTGGGCTTAAGTTAAGGACTGTAACTAAGTTAAATAACTAATATTAAGTTAAATTAATACAAAACAACTACTTTTAAACTGATTTGAAAGACTTATGGGTGCTAAATCCAACACAGTGAACTATGTGTGGAGATTTTGTGAGTTTTTGACTTTTTTATGAAACAAAGCTTGAATTTATAATCTAAACCTCCAAATAAAACCTAAGGTAACTTGTTTGAATCACTTTTACCCTCTGAGATCAATGACAACAACCCTGAACTAGCTAATCCAAACACTACTTAATCTTGGACTGTTTGAGTTTTTTCAAGGCAGATGATTACTAGGATGTGTAATCTTGATCCCAATTACTAATTATGACTTAGGTGAACTGGTTTAAGTGCTAAAAAAACAGATTACCACTTACAATAATACAAGTTTACCACTTAAACTATTTTTGACAGTTAAACCTAAAATTTTAAGTAACTAATTATTCTAACAAACAAACTATTAATTTTAAGCTAAAAATTACTTAACTAATAATCAAATGACACAAACAAACACAGATTAACAGATATAAGCAAGAAATCAGATTCTACTAAGAACTAAGATTTTTGGTGAAAAATTGAAATGAGCAAAAGCTTACAAGGCACCTCTAGCATGAACAAGAGGTTTTCCTAATGATGCCTATCTTTAGATAGGCTGTTCCAATTCCAAACTTGCTCCTCAATGCTTCTCCAAACCTGAAAACAAACTCAAAATGCAAACAGTTGACTAATGTTGACTTTTTTCATATTTTTGATTTTCTTTATCTAATCAGTATTTTAAGAGTCTCTAAAAGCTTGAATAAGCTTAAGGGGAGCTTATGTGGCCTAAGAATCCATAAACTCTCAATGATAACCAAAACTCGGTATACTAAGAAATTCAAAATAAAAGTGAAAATGGCACAATCTGAGATACCAAATAAAACTTGAAATTGATTGCTTAAAAACTTGAAATTACATTAAAGTAAGCTAGTACAGTGCTTAAAAGCTTGAGAAACCAATAGAAATGTAAATTACACCAAATTCGACATAAAAAACTACTTAATTAACTACTACTTTCTTCATTGCACTCTTCTTCCTTTTATAGCCCAATATTAGGGTTTCTTGAGCCTCTATGAGCACTTCCCAATCAATCTTGGCCGTTGATTGACTCTGAATCATCCTAATCACACGCCACGTATTTTGACGGGAAACTTTGAGGTGTGGATATTTGGACTGATATACCAACTGGGGGGTGGCATTAATTGTGATGTGAGGGTAGGTGCAGGGAGGTTTGGGGATGTGATGATGACTCTGCAAGTGGTGGTGGTGGTGGGTAATACCAGGGGAGAAGGAGGGGGTGGTTTGGCGGTTTGGTGTGGTTTGACTGGTATTTGACCAGGGTCAAATATTTGACCGGGGTATTAGTTTGGGGGTTTTGGTGGGCTGGTGGTTCTTGGGCCCAAAGAAAAAGATGGGGTGGGCTTGTGGTGGATTGGACTTGGGTTTAGGATTAGTATTATTTAGTGTATGGATCCGGTTTGGTTTATGGTTTACACAAGGACCTTTTTTGTAATTTTTCGAAAGGTGAGGGGTGGGATTTGGCATATTTCCAAATTGTTTCCAAGGGTATAATTTGCCAATCCATGAATAGTATAAGGTCCTTTGATGATTTTTCCAATTTATTTTCACCAGGGACTGAAACCGTCAAACTTTCAAACTTCAGGGACCATTTTTGTAATTTTCACCAAACTTTCCACCAAGGACCAATCCTGTCATAAAAGTTTAGTGCAAGGACAAAATTTGTTTTTCTCAAAGCTTTTCATATCCCAGGGACCATTTTTGACAATTTCCAAAGTTCAGGGACTAAACTTGACATTTTGTGAAACTTTTAACCAAAGGACTAAATGTGTAACTTTTTGATTTAAAAGGACCTTTGGTGACTTTTTCAAGTTTTTAGAATGACCAAGGACTAGATTTGACAACTTTTGAAAGATGAGGGACTGAAACTGCCAATTATGCAAACTTTGTGCGTTTTTCATCTATTTTTGGTATTTTTGCATTTGAAACTTGTAAAACACTTTCCTGAGATATTTTCACTATTTTGATTCATTATTGAGTGTTTTGAGATGTTTTGGCAGTTCTG
This sequence comes from Artemisia argyi, assembly GCA_030686995.1. NCBI lineage: Eukaryota > Viridiplantae > Streptophyta > Magnoliopsida > Asterales > Asteraceae > Artemisia > Artemisia argyi. The sequence continues at coordinate 170,716,092 of CM060705.1, read as the reverse complement.
AATGGTATAAAATGATGAGTATTTACACACTCATCAGGACTAAAGACGGTCAATCCTTATTACACTTAACGGAAGTTATATATCATAAAGGACCACAAGTAATTAAGTCAAGAACGATGAGAGGTTGAAATAGTACAATTTTTATAAGTATTACACTTATAAATATACAAGGACTTGAAATGAAACCATGCACTACTTCAAGGGTTAAATGCGGACAAAACCATGAAAGTTTCAAAATGATGGCAAAAAAGGTACGAGATGATTACTCTGTAACCTAATCGACTTGGTTATGGCGTAACTTTGCGATCTGGAGGATTATTTTTAAATAAAAATAGTTATGGCGTAACCCAAACTTAAGGTTACACCGTAACTTTGTCAAGCCCTTCTCTTTTCCCCCTTTAAAGGGGTCGACTAGGGCACCATTCCAGAGCAATTTTCAGCAATCATCCACCATTTTTCAAGGAAGAATTCACTTGCAATCATCATTTGTATTAGTCAATCATCAAGTAATTGTATCAAACACTATGTTTAATTCAATCAATGTTTTATTCATTTTTGTTTGTTTACTTTGCGGCATGAGAGGCTAAACACATCGTGTGTTAGCCTAGTTATGAATTTATTAATTATTATTGCCATGATTTGTGTTGTCTTGCTTTACTTTTGCTTTTTGTGTTTGCTTTCTTTGCCTATCCGTAGACACCCTTGTTTCTGTAGTGTTAAAGCTAGGTAGTATATATAAGGTTAGCTTGAATTGACCATAGGACCCTAGCCGAGTAGGTTGCGAGGGATGGTAAGAATTGACCATAGGACTACCATTTCCTTGTGTGAGAATTGACCATAGGATTACCTACCTAGTGGAGATACTTAAGATGTAAGGGAACCTCAGAGCGGACCATGCCGGGTTTAGTGCTTTATGCACTAAGAATGGGTCTAGAAGGTAGTTGGTACATAATGACTAGGTTTCTTGCAATTTCCATCGAGTAACTACGGTGGGATAGGAATCTAGACTAAAGGCTAGACGAATTGACCTTAGGCTGTATATTGACATTTACCCCCACTTGAAGTGTTAGAAAGCATTAATAAGAAAACCGGATTATGACGTAATAATACTAGTAACTAGGCTAGCACATTTCTCCCTATTGGTTGTCTATATTTTATTTAATTTCGTATTTTATTTAATTTCAATTAGTTTAATACTATTCAAATCAAACCCTCCCCCCCCCCCCCCCCTCTTTTAAGTGACAATAAGACTTAAGTTAGAATCCGCACACATAACTCTTGAGACAACCTCGACTTTACCGATTACTACACTACACACGACCGAGTTTTCTGCCCGTTAGTGCATAGGTAGACAATAGGTAGACGAGTTATTATGAATATTAAAACCTGGTATGAAATCCAGCATCAGATGGTGACTTTGACAACCAATATCAACTTAAAAATACACAATTTATAGTTGTTAACCACAACAACATGGAATGAAAGAATTTTTTGTTTCACATGGTTTATAACTTTTGCAAAACACACGATTCTTTTTTATAGCTAATAGTTTCCAAAAGTTTATTCTAATCTCTAATAAATAAATATCATGAAAAAAAATTTTGAACGACAAATTATATTTAAAAAAAGAAAAAGAAAAAAAAAAAAAAAAAAAAAAAAGAAAAACTAGCAAGAAGCTAGATAAAAGAATTACAAAGTATTAATGGAAGAAGTTATAGGATCACTTATCTATACAAACCAATCCGGATTAACTTTTTTATTCTGGTAAAGGATCCACGAGTGAGATAAAACCTTGATTTATTCTAAGAGAGTATCTTTTCTTAGAGGTTTTAAATCAAAGCAAAATGATTTCTATATCTCCAAATGACCCAGTTTGTTGTTTGAATAATCATATCGAGACAAGATTTGTCATCACTGTTTATAGTTTCCATATCAGCCCAAGATACGAGACTTGGTAAATCGTTCGGGTAATGATTTAGACCCCACCAACCCTTAATCAAATTCCAAATATTAGAAGCAACTTCACACTCGACAAAGAGATGTTGAGCCGTTTCAATTGCCCTCACAAACAGGGCATCTCGTTGAATGCATATCTATGCAACACATATCAAGATTAAACCTAGTTCAAAGCTGATCAGACCTAAGGCGCCAAGAATGGATATTTACTTTAATGGGAAGATCCTTGTTCCAGCGTATTTGATCATCTTGAGTAAAGAGGTAGACAGAGTCGATTGTCCTACTTAGAGAGGAGACAATGAATAACATTGAGTTTTCTAGATTGCATTCCCGTGAGTCTCGCAAATTAGTAGGATCAAACTGAGAAATAAGATTCAATAAATCATTTAGTTGAGATATCTTTGTCCCATATCTAATAGGCCTACGCCAGCCCACATTCGAGACTTAGGCCCATGAAGGATGTTGCATTAATCCACTATTGTGCATGATTTATTTGTCTCTAGTAGGTACAATCTTGGATACATACTTTTGAGATTAGAAAGACCAATCCAACGTTCGTCCCAGATGAAAGTACTACAGTCGTTTCCCACATTTTTTTTGAAAAAATCTTTGAGGTTGAAATTCGGCAGTGAGATGTACTTATTGAGAACACATATAGTTTTCTAAGTGTATGTATGCATATGATTATAGTGTGTATCCAAACCAATAACTCCAGTAGCACTGTGGATAGAATTGATAACCTTCTTCCAAAAGGCATTGTCATCAATGTAAAATCACCACCACCACTTCGCCAACATAGCTAAATTTGAAGCTTGTAGAATACCAATTCCAAGACCACCATAATTGAATGAAAAGCATACCTTTTTCCATGCAATCCAAGTCATCTTATTAGATTCTAAAGAGCCCCCTAAAAGAAGTTACGCCTTAATTTTTCAAGGTATTTGAACACACTTATTGGTTCCTTGAAAAGTGAAAAAAGTAGGTTCCAAAGACACCAAGAACCAATTTTAGAAGTGTGAGTCTACCCCCATATGAGAGACTTCTAACTTTCCAAGAGGTCGGTGAGTCTTTTATGAAACTTGTCGATGATAGGTTTCTAATTGCTAGCTTGATTCATGTTAGCACCAATGGGAAGACCAAGGTAGGTTTGAGGGTTGACAATTAAGTAATGAAGAGAAGTTTTTAGTTTCTTCATTGGTAACCCCCACATCGAAAAGTTTACTTTATAAGAAGTTAACTTTTAAATCGGAAGCTATGTTGAAGCATATCAAGAAACGACAAATGTTTTTCGTATTTTCAAAAGACCATTTGCCCAATATGAGAGCGTCATCTGCAAACTGGAGATGAGAAACATCTACCTATGTAAACCTACTTTTAAGCCTTCAAATATGTTCCTCAAATTTGCTTTTTGAAGGGTGACATGTAGTGCTTCAACCGCAATGATGAATAAAAAGGGGGATAAAGGGTCACCTTGAGTAATCCTTTTTCAATTTTAAATTCCATAGTAGGTGAACCATTTACAATAACCGAAGCAAAGGCCGAGTTGAGACAACCATGTATCCACTTTCTCCATTTGTGACTAAACCTCATTTGTTCCATTGTTTGATCTAAGAAGCCCCATTCTAAAGAATCAAATGCCTTTTGAAAGTCTGCTTTGAAGATAAAAAAAGACGGTTTTTATTTTTAGTTGCCCAAGCTATGATTTCGTTAACCATTAAAGGACCATCGATGATTTGTCTTCATTTTATGTAAGCCGTTTAAACATCGCTAACAATTGAATGAACAACATGTTGTAGTCTATTAGCAAATACTTTAGCAATGACCTTATATTGACATCCAATAAGACTAATGGGTCTATAGTCTTTAGTGTGTAACAGGTCATGAACTTTAGGAATTAATGCAATAAATGAGGAGTTACAACCTTTGGGGATAAACCAATCAATTTCAAACCGTTTGATCATATTGATAAAATCAATTCCAATGGTGTCCCAAAAGCTTTTTATAATTTTGAAAGTAAAGTCGTCGAGTCCTAGAGCCTTACCTCCACCACAATCCCAAACCGCATCTTTAATTTCCTGAGATGAAAATGGGGAATCAAGGAAAGAAAAATCAATAAAAGAGAGGGATTTGAAACGGCTACCGGTGAAGCGTGGACGATTTGTATATGTGACATGAAATTTATCTTTATAAAAGTCAAAGATAGAAGAAGTTGCCATAAACTTCTTCTTGCTCTTGTGAAATACCCTTATTAAAAAATAGTTACAACATCAACTACTAAATTAATAGTTTTAATATTATTTAATCCTCAATTTTTTTTATCATTTTTTGTTTATAACCCATAGATTTTTTTCCTCACAATGACTACAAATTGAACTCATAAGTGTTGCATTAAGAGTCACACCAAAACACAAGTTTGCAAATATAGTTATTTGTTACTATAAACTGTAGTTTTGCGCCGGTATTCATCTAGCATATATCAATGAGATTGCAATTGGTTTTCTATGACTATTACGTACATATATCGAGTTAAAATACTTCAAAATAACATTTTATCTCTTAAAACATATCTTTTAAAACTTCTTTTGATCTTCCATTTGACACCATAAAGTGTTGTCAAATTTTTGTTTTGAAAGAAGATTAATCTTCCTTGGGCTCTATGCTTCTAGGGCCACTACAAATAAAATGTCAATTTTACATATTTTTTAAAAAGTATGTAAAATTTTATTAGGTTATTAATACTTAACAATGTGCAAAAACGAGGATTTCAACCCGCGTGTTACCGCAGAGTGTAGAGCGAATGAGGTTGCCGCATAACAGATACGATACCGCCTATGCATATATAACATATAAACAAAACAATCCCTCAATTGATACCTAAATCCATAAATCATATACAAAGACAATTATATCTTGTAAATCACATAGGGTCGAAAAAGAGATACACACTTCACATTTACCATACCGTTTTCAAGAATACAAAGTAGCAATATACCCTACTCCATTTTTCAGGGACAAATAACTATATACTGAAATTGTCCTAGAACAGATTCAAAGACAACTCACTATATTATTTAAGTGCAAGTGACCTTAAGTTTAGAAAACATCAATAATGTGTGGATTTATGGATAAAAGGTTTATTCTTCATGTGCCCTTACATTAAAACGTTACTTTTTATTGATCACTCGGATGGTTCTACTATTTCCAACAGTATCACGGGAAGGACTATAACGAATCCTGGCATTTGGAGTTACAAAGGTGTGGCTGAGCAGGTAAAGTAAGCTAAAAAAACCAAAGATATCCTGGAATTTATTCGCCTTTTCAGAACAAAGCCTCTTTCCGGATATAAACCTGCCGTAATTAGGTCACTTGAAGAAACAGACTTGTTACCTAAGACAAAGTTCATTTTCTATTTAGAATAAGCACGATATGTAAAATGTACATGCTAATATTAGGGTAAGGAGGATGAGACAAATCGATACAAAGGTTTCTAGAAAGCGGGCAAGGAAAAAATCAATCTTGAAAAAAAGTCGGGACAACGTGCGGGCTTTTTAACACATAACTCAACCATGCAAGCATCCTAGAAAAATTTTCTATCGTTTCCTCCCATTTACCTCACCTCCAACATTAATATGTCCATTTGACAAACCTCGAATAGCCCAAATAAAAAAATGAAAAATGTCTCAGTAATTGGAATTAGCATAGACGTACTTTGACTCAGATATGTATTGGCTACAAACCAAAATTACGATGTATCAATGCCTAAATCATCAGCTGTTCAAAGAAAAAAAATGCCCGAATCATAATTACCAATAAAAAAATTATCCAAATTAGATATAAGATAATAATCTACTAAAAGCAAAGTAATCTTTAGTGCAAGTTTACAAACCAAAGTTTCATTAACACCCCCATAACTAACATGTACAACTTTCCTTCATTTGAAGCACCCCTTCACAATTCTTCCTTTCATTTGTCCAAATCACCTCGAGAGTCTTCGTTCGTCAAACCTTGCACTACACAAGACACTCCCTTTGACATTTCATGTATAGCCCGAATACAAAAGAGAACAATTCATCAGTAATAGCTCCACGAAAGCTTTACACAAAACCGCACCATCATCATAAAGAACCTAAAAAAAGCACAAATTATAAGAGATGAGTGGATTTAATTCAACATGCAATTGAGTGAATTAAATTCGACATGCAAAACTAATATAAAATAAATTTCCTATATGAAACACTCTTTTTATCCTCTTTTATCCCCATAATTAACAAAATTCTTACAAATTTAGCCTGTTTACATCAAAACTGAAATGACAAAAACTCGCGAACACATTAAACTTTAATCATAATTCACATAAATGAATCCCATTTCTTCTACAATTATCAAAACTATTAAAATTAAGGTACCAACTTTAGCATAAATTACACAACTTTATTCACTTTTTTAGCCGCAAACGCCATACAACCAAAAAATCGCACCTTTTTTTTACTTGAGAACTATAAAGTAACAAATATCTCAAATCACTAAAAACCCATAACCAACAAAAAAAACACACCTTAGGATCACCATCATCAAAAACATGAAAAAGCACACATTATTCATAGATAAGTGGATTAAATTCGATATGCAAAATTGGCATAAAATAAATTTTGGATCTAATTTTCCTACCTGCACACATCGTGTGTGCGAAAGTTTTTGTATAAACAACCAATCAAATGAAAAATTAGATTTGATTTTTAGTATAAAAACATAAAGAATCGATAATGAAAAACAGGTGTGCAAGATGCAACAAAACCTCATAATTAAGTCCACCTATTATGAAATCCGACTAAGAAACCCACTAACCAATATTTTAATCACTCTAAGTCGACGGCTCGGGTCGGCTCGACGTGTGAACAGTTTCGACTCAAGCCGCGACTTCACAGTGCACCCAAGTCGCCCCACTCCCTCAAGCCGATCTCCAAGTCGGCAGCTTCGGAACAATGACGGCTCCCCAAACCACTTCAATGAACGTTATATAGTATAATTGGTTACATTAATAAGTGTGATAGAAAATTGCAACACAAGAAATTTTTAAAACTTGTAATTGTAAAAAACAATTGTTCACACAAGTGTGGAGAAATCTAAGATTTGTCCACACTTGTGAAAATCAAATTGTAGCACAAAAAATCTCCATACTCCCTCTAGTGTGGAGAAATAGAGTGTTATAATTAATTTCAACATTTAGTGCTGTGGAAATTTTTTAGATATGAATATTTTTTATACAATTGTAAATGTGATAAATCTATTATTTTACAAATTTTTTTCATGCATATTAATGTACAAACTCTTATGCATTATCAAGTGTTAATAAACTAATAAAATTTTGGGTAAATTGCAAATTCTGTCCCTAATGTTTCCTGAAAACGCAAGGATTACCCCGAGACGAAATTTGTTGCAAAACAACCTATAAATTTTTAATCCCGATCTATTATATTTAGGATAATATATTCTTTCAACAACATAATATTGGCTTTGATTTCTTTTTCTACAATTTATATCCGTAACCAAGGTGGTTTAATAGTCACACACTCTGATGTTTTCTACAAAAAGTCTTACGCAAAAACTTCTCTAATTAAACATCTTATGAGTGACCGAGTAAAAGGTTCAAAAATAGTCACAGTGATACATCAGTTAACCATGTACATTCAAGTCAAATAACCGTCATCCCTAAATAATCTAAACAATGGTATTTCTTTATAGTTTGTTTAGCAATTATTACTTTTTTTTTAACATTAGCAATTATTACTTTGATAAACAAAATAGAGACTATCGCAGCATTTTCAAAGTTTTGGGGACCAAGCCTGTAATTTAACCAAACCACAAGAACCAAAAATGCAATTAACTCAAAAATAAATAAATATCAACCTTATAAAACAAAACAAAGTATATAGAAGAAAAAAGGAATGTTTTGGGCCCAAAGGAATAAACAAATATCGGCCCACTAAATCAAAAAACTATATATACACGCATTCAAGCCCTAACAAAATCTGCTTGTCTTCACCGGCACTTGTTTTCCCGCGATTTTTTTTCATCGATCGCTAGGTGTTTTTTTAATTAAAACTTTTTTTTTTCAAGTGAGTGGTTTAGTTTTTTTTTATATAAATATATGTGATGTTAATGATATAGTTGGGTTTATTGATTATTGATATAAGTTAGTAGTTTAATTTGGTTTTTATATGATGAATGTGGACATGTGGTAACCCTAATTGTGTAAAGTTGATGTTAAACGGGTAAACGGATGAGGTTTTCATGTTAAGTTACTTTAGATGGCGAGTTTTTGACTCAGATGTACGCGGCCTAACCGTGTAACTAAACTTTTTTTTTCCACCCCTAAATGTGTACCTGGTGAGGTTTGAACTCTCGACCTCTTGTGAGAATGTACCTAGTTAGGTTTGAACCCTATAGACGTATTGTGACATGTTGGGCGGGCGAGTCTTTGATTAGGATCTACACGGCGTAACCCATGTATCTCTGTGACCGTTTCCTTAGGCCACCCCATATGTGTACCTAGTCAGGTTTCAACTGTGGACCTCTTGTGAGGAGGTTAGGCGTTTAAAATTGATTGGTTAGTGTTTGCAATAGGACTGGTGATATATATGGGTCATGATTGATATTTAATGTTGACTCTTATTAATGTCATGCATTTAAGGAGCTTATGTTTATTAAATTGTGTGTGGTCACTTAATAGGAGTTAATGATACATATGTCTTCTGTAACTAATGTGGAATCGAATCAATGCTTAACATATGGTTTGAATATTTGCTAGTTTGATTTTAAACATCCCGATTAGGCTTAATTATACTAAAATTATAAGGATTCAGGGATAGTTATAGCTTGTTGTGTAAAGTCATAACGACTCTTTTATTGTATTTAGTAAGTAACTTAAAGCAATGACGAGTTTCTAACAGCAAAGTTACTTTCTACACTGCATTTTGTCTTATTTTGTTTACTGATGCACTAATCACCTCTTGATTGATGCCCACTAGATTACGAAAATGGAATATCAATCATTATACTACGTAGATAATGAAGGATGAGTTTAATATGTTAATTTGGATGACTAGACATAAATTATGTGCCTGATATGGTTGTGAAAATATAAATAATTCATTGACTTTTTCGAGTCAAAATAATTGAAAAACTCACAGAAGTTCACTGATAACTTTGTCTACTTTGATCATGTTTCTTATGAAAATCCGTAGAGTATGTCTATTTAGATGCCTGAATAAATCTGCACACATAAGAAATAAGGAACTCAAATAATGTAGCATGCTTATATAACAAGTTACTGTTGCACATATATGACATTTTCTGGAATGTTTACTCATGTTTATTAGTTACACTGTCATTTTTTGCTGATATTGCGCTAAATAGATGTGCAGCACCTTTTCCAAGAATACGATGGTTGGCAAGGTTGACAAGGTTTCCAAACTGGAATCAAGTTCTGGAAATAGACATCTTAGACAACTTAGCGGTTCTTCTGGTATATCCAAAGCCAGTACCTCAAAGAGGGTTTGCTGCCTCAAGGAGAGTGAGGCCAAAAAGTTAGTATCACGTTCTTCAAATAACCATCGTGATGGAATCAAGACAATAACTGCTAAATCCCCTTCCCCAAAGTCAAACGGGGCTACCTTACTTGACAAGA